>CM042672.1:9329947-10529947 GCA_023638005.1 Forsythia suspensa | reverse complement strand
ATGGTATGTCCTCAATTCATATTTTAATGAATTTTAAAATTCCATATAAATTAAGATGCCTTGAACTCAAATTTTATTAGAATTTATTAAAATTTAGATGTCCTCAATTTGAATTTTAATAGAATCTTTAAAATTTTAGATATTTTCAATAACTAGTGGATTTCGAATAATTTATTAATTTCATGGATTTTAACAAATTTTAATAGATTTGAAACCATAATTATAACTACTAAAATTTTAAACAATTTCGAGCTCCAAACCTCAAAATTTCAATTGACTTCTTTATCTCTCTCTCTTTCTCTCTTAAACTTCTCTCACATTTCACATAAAATTTTACTGGAAACCATTTTGTACTAATTTATAATTCTTCACGTCCTTATTTCATTCTTTTTTCCAAACGTTGTCCATATTTCAACTTTATGAATTTTTTTCTTTTAAATGACAAAGTTGAGAATTTCTTTTAATATACGATAATATTATCACATTTTAGAATTTTTTTTTTTAGTGGTCTAGTAAGAAGTTATACCATTTTCTTGTTTTACTTTTCCTTAAAAATTCACATTCAATTGTGAACAATGAGTGGTTAAAGAAAAAAAAATACATTGTACGAACTCTATTAACTTTTATAATTTATAATTCTTTTAAAAGTAATAAACGTTTCATTACTCATTTATAATATTTAAAAGGTAAATTATATATATAAATAGATTATGAATTAGTTGTCTATTTCTTTTTTCTTATCTAGCTATTAGTCTAGTTTTTTAACAAAGAAAATTGTACGTTTTGTAGAGAGTTGACTTGTCAATATTAATTTTAGAACAAGTTGCTCGTCTAAATATAATTTTATTTGGAAAGAAAAAATAAATTTGAAATGATATGATGGAATTTAAAATATTATCTAAAGTTTCGATTGACAAATTACTTTTAGCAATTGAGGAGATAAAAATATATTTTTAATAAACAGACCACAAATTCATTAAAATCAATGAAATCTATGATAATTTATTGAAATTCATAATATAAAAATCTATAAAAATCTTATAAATATGCAAATATATTTAAATAACTGATCTTGATAACTTAATACATATTACACATGCAAGACTTAAAGAAAATTTCATTATTCTCCCCACTCTTCAACTTTATTTCCTACACCTCGACTTTGACTGGGCCTAAATGTTGATCAAAATGGGTCATTCTTGGGCTGGATAGTTTAAGCCCGGTACAACCTCAATGACTTTTAAGGACCCCCATAGATCAAAATTCATCCAAACTTCCTACAAAGCCCAAATTTAATATTCTTAATCCAAAAATAACATTTACACCTACAATCTATCCTTTCCCAACAATTCCAGAATTTTCATTTTAGTCCTCGGCCAATCGGCTTATCACTTAACTTTACATAATTACATTTAAGCCTCAAACTTCGGAAGTGTCTCCAACTTAGATTTTTTTTTAAATTTAGGTGTGATTAACTCAGATTTAAATAAATTCTTTAATAATTTAGGTGTCTCCAATAATTTGTTAATTTTTAAGATTTCATTAATTAGAAGATTTTAACAAATTTTAATAGATTTCGAGTCCATAAATATAAATATCAGATTATTTAAGAATTCTAGTCCGACCATTCAAAATTTCAATCCACATTTTTTCTCACGCCTCTCTACCTTAAATATAAATACAACAATTTGTTCCTATTGTTGAATTTTTTGTCTAGTAATAACATGGGTTCGGTGAAGATTTCGCATGTGAATACTTGATTTTCTTCATGATGTTGGAATTGTTGGGCATGATTTATTCAGATGTGGGCCAACTGCATCTTTAAAGGTTTCAAAATCTGCTTACATGAAAAATAGCATGAAGGAGAAGAAAAGATCAAAAAGGAAAAAGAAAAATACCTTGTGATAAGGAAAAGGAAAAGATTTTGTCATCGTCCCCATCTTTTTTCCTTAAAATGAGGTTTTTATTTAGACAACACTTTTTATTTTTTGCATCACATTCTAATTATATTTAACATCCTTAATCTTTTAACATTATAGCACTCATGTCCTCAACTTTTTTTATCACGTTTTTATCTTCAACTTTTCATTAATTAAAGATATCTTGTATTTCGATAAAGATTTCGTAAAAACATTTGTTGAAAATTTGTAAAAGACTTATTTTCTCATCATATTTTTAAAAAACAATAGATAAAAAAATACGATAAAATATTTTTTTCCTCATTTCAAAGCACGTAAATAAAATATCTCGACAGAAACCATCATCAATGATGAAATGTGCTAATTAATAAAAGTTGAAGATAAAAATTTGATGACAAAAAGTTAAGAACATAATTGCAATAATGAGAAAGTTGAAGATCTTAAGACAATTAAAATATAGTGCACTTATAACAAATTGTAGTATGAATATAATACTTTTATTTATTGCACTCTTTTAATTGATTTGCCTCTTTGAATTATAACAATCCCAAATTTTAAAATCTTTTAAAATCTGAATTGATAGCTCCCTCTTAATTTTCAAGTCTTCTACAAAAAATAATACTCTTGTTATTAGTTCTAGGTTAATGATTTTCTTAGCTAAGTGAATATTTTCAATATATGCACTAGAAAAAGTCCCTAGAAAAATGTAAAGTCTTCAGTAAGTCCTTAAACTTTCCAAACCTCTCAATTAGGTCCTAATTGAAAATGCACAAAGTTTTTGGGTTTTATAGTGTGTGTGTGAAATTAATGGGTGCTGCCGCTACTTTCTTTTCCGTCTTGAACCTCTAAAAAATGCATTCTACAATAGGCGGTGATACATTTTCATCATTAGTGCCGGTGGTGGTGTTGCCATTATCATAGCTGTGTGTATTAAAAAAAAAATTTAAACGTTCTACTTGATCCATCGTTTAAAAGGCTACGCCTAAGTTTCGTGATGACTCAGACCCGCCAAAGTTTCAAGCTCGACCTCCACGCTTGCCACGCCTCGCGATCGCGTCTCTTTGTCGTCTTGCCTCGCCTCGCCAAGCGTCATCGCCAGGTGCGAAAAACTCAAACTCTGGCCTCGACGCCCAACCACGCACGCTTTACATTTTTTAGAACATTGACTTGATCTACTTGTTTCCTTTCCTAGATGTGGATTCAAGTTTGGGTGAAAATTTAAAAAACAAAATGAGGTTTAATTACAAAAGACAGCGGTTTGTAGCAAGCCCCAAACGTCCCCCACAGCATAATGTACGGCCCAGCCCAGCCCGTATTTGTTTTCCAGAGAGAATTAATCAAATGTGGGCCCAGTGCAATAAGTAAATGGTCAGGGCTGTCATGTTTGGCTTTATTTGAAGATGAAGACAATATATTTTCAGGCCCAAATAAACCATAACCATTGGATACTAAAGAAGAGAAACTGAATCAATAAAGCCAATCACGCATGGAATGTGTATTTCCCTGTAACCTTATCTTCCAAAGTCTGGTTCCAATCAAATTATATTCTCCTGAGTATGTGGGTCCCATTCACCTTAAATTATTCTGCACAAACATATTTATTATATTTGGTACTACGTATGAAATGTTTGTCAATTTTCTACATTCATGAATTGTCAATCATCATCACTCCCATAATTGTCAATTTTTCATTTTACGTAAAAATCTAAAAATTACTATTACTGAACACACACGATTTCAAGTTAATTTTATTATTTATTTGATTTTTTCATTTTAATTAAATAGTATCTACTGTAAATTAATAAAGACGCGTTCTTAGTTTAATCTGATACATCATAAGTTTCTAAAAACTTCTTATATATCGTATAAATTAACTTCAAATGAGACTTTATTTGAATTATTCAATAATACTCATACGTCATGATAAGTTTAGTAGTTGATTAATAGATAAATATTTCAACTAACACTTAATTGGATTATTGTGCAGTTACAACATTTGGACTTCATTGACATGGAAAGCTGTTTTTTTTTTAAAAAAAAAAAAATCAAAGTCTTATTAAAATGCAAGATCTTGTTACAATCTAGAAAGGAGAAAAAAGAATAAGAAATGAAAGATGTTGTCAATTTTCAAGAAATGGAGTATTAAATTCTAAGATTAAGACCTCGTTTGGTATAATTTATAAATAATTTATTTATAAAATAGATTATTTGATCAACAATGACATTATTATTAGACGTTAAAAGAATTATGCCAAGAGTCATTTTTAAATATAAAATCAAAATAATTTTGACGTGCATTATGTTAAAGATATCATTTAAATGAATATATAACAATACTATAAAGCCAAGCAAAGACAAAGTTTGTGTCTTGTTACCACCAGTATTCCAAAAAATTTGTTCGTGTGAGAAAACATGTTAAAGATAATATTTTTGTATGAATACATATAATAGTGGGAATAGTGATAAATAACTGGGTAATTCAACCAATTTATGTGTATAATCGTTGATCTATTTTTACAAGTAAATTATTGAATATATCCATGTCTTTTATTCTCCGTTTATTCTAATTCAAACGAATTCAAATTCATCTATGTTACTTATACACTACCGTCGAAATATAAAGGATTTCAAATTTTACTATTTTGCAAAGAAATTAACATCTCATTAATCTCAAAACAAGCACAAACAAGTGTATAAAATCTCATTTCAATGTTAGATTTTAATCCATCTAAAGTCTTGCAAAATGTGTAGTTATTTATTCTTTTTTTAGTTTATGGTAAAAATTGTATATTTTATGGTATAAATAATGAAAATATGTATACATTTGAATCCATTTGAAGTGGATTAATTGGAAAACAAGTTTAACAAGTGTAAACTGACTTTAACAAATCCAATGTCTGTTAAAATTTAATCCATTAACCAACCTGTTAATTCAACTTATCGTGTAAAGTATTTAAGTCTTTTTTTTTTATATAAAAAAAAACATTTGCAACTTAAATTTTATAAGTTAGACTTTTTCCAATTTTTCATGTTTGATTCGGTCTTTAAAACCCGTATGATATCTCTCTAGCAACTTAAATTTTATATGTTGACTTTGATTCAAACATTTTTCATGGAAAATGTTTGATGGAAAATTTTCAAAAAAAAACTTTTATTTTCCCATTTTATTGTTTGATTGACACGAAAAAGAAATACATTTTCAAAAGATTTAAATCGTGTATTTTTCTTTCTTCGAAAAAAAATTTTCATGCCTAGATAGTGAAATTTATTTTATACTTTATTGAAAAATATTTTCATTTTCCACCATTCTTCCATGTTACCAATCAAACACGTGTCTTAAAATACAACTCATCTAGAAACTTGTATAGTTTGAAATCATTATTTATTATCTTCCCTTGTTTGTTATACATATATTTGAGTAGTAATGTACAACTAATAAGTAGAAAAAGAGAGAGAAATGATGGAAATGAAAATCAAATCTTATTTAAGTCCCAAAATAATAAATTCCATATTTGAGTGAGTAGTAGTCTGTAGTCTGTACAACTAAGTACAACAACTCACCAATACCATGTGCATTCATCAATCTTGAGGAAATAATGATTTGACAATGAATGTCTAAAAGTCATTGTTTATTAATTAATAAGTTGAATTTATTTCAGTCCATATGTTGATTCTTGTGCACTCTATATTACTGTAATTTATTTTCATCCACACCTTTCTTTGGTGCGTTACGCGCTATACAAATTTATAACACATAAATAAATATCAATTTTTTATCTGCATTTCCTTGTGATTTTAAAAAAAAAATATTTGAAAATAATTTAGTCTGAACTATTTTTATTTAATTTAGTCTAAAGATAAAAATTTTCTTTTTCATTTATTCCAAATTTCTAATTTTCTTTTAATATAATTTTTTAGCTTTCTAATATAACTTTTTTTAAGTTTAAGAAAAAAAAATGAGTTTTTTTGACTTGACAAATTTGACTTTGCAAAGTTTTTTTATGGTGAAATGGCTATATTGTCCATACTATTTTAAAATGGAATTGTGTTGATTAAGGGTAAAATAATTATTTTACATTCAAAAACTTTGAAAAGTTTAAAATGTCAAGTCCAAAAAACTTCAACAGAACATGTTCTTAATGTACCTTGATATCAATAAATATGAAGTACTATTATATTAGAAAAAAGGTAAGTAAAATATATTATTTTCACTATAATAACTAAATTTTTTTGTAATATATGTGAAAATAAACTAGAATAATAGAATATTAATTTTTGATGGTCCAAATTTCAAAAGTCAAGATGGGCAATAATTTTATAATAAAATAAATAAAAGGAGAAGATATTAACTGGAACCAACTCTCACCACTAATAATGTCTTTTATGGGTTGAAAAACACACTAAAGTCTGTTCTCTTATAACTACCAAAAGCATTGAGTACAAAAAGGACCAAAAAGACATCTCACCCCTAAATCAAAAGATACTGTCCCTGTCCCCCATTTTCAACATTCCTTTCCTTCTTTAATTTACACATTTTTCTTCATTTTAATCTTCCTTTAATTCTACTCAAATTTATTCTTATTTGCCTTTTGCTCTCCATTTTCTAGTCTTTCTTTCTTTTCTTCCTCTCAGCATAAAACAAATTGCTCGAACCGAGACACAAACAAAATGATGACATTGAAAAACCCGATAGTCTTTCTTTCCTTTGTTTGAGCATAAAACAAATTGCTCAAATCGAGACGCTAACAAAATGATGACGTTGAAAAATTCTTATCAGATTGAATCAACGTGTATAAAAAATAGAGTTAACGTAAAAGAAAATGAACTGATTACTAGTTATAAATATATTTATATAACGATTTGACATTTAGAGTATAAAGTATTAAAAATAGAATAATATAGTGAATTTTGAATATACAATAAGTTTGTAATTAGATTAGGAATAAAGTCAAGTAGTCATGATTCCTTATAATTTAAAGTAGTTAAGAAAGCACATGCGAGGCTGTTTGTACATGTCTTTTATGGTACCATTAACTGCAAATAAATGGATTATTTTGGGTGGCTCCGACTAAAACGTTCCTCGATACAAGTATTCAAATTGTCACATATACATATACATATTTGGCTGTCACAAATTGATAAATTAATTGACAATTTGTACATTTAAAGACAATTTAAGTTAAAGATATAAAGATTTAGATTTAGAAAATAATAAAACAATTGTTAGAACATAATAAAACAATTGTTAGAACATAATAAAACAATTGTTAGAACATCTTCAATATATTTTATTTTTATGGATTGCAATTTATGTATATTTTATTTTATTTTATTAAAATAAAATAAAAATTATATTTAGACGGAACTATAAACATTGTCTATTTTTTTTCCTGCCACGTTAGCTTTAACATAGTGCTTGAAAACTAGCATTGGAAAAGAATTAAATAAAATGAAAACAGATGGAAGAGCATCTCCAATGAAACTGTGAATTAAGAAAATTGTGACTTCATTGTACTGGAGAGAATGTAAATAAATTATAAAAAATTAAATAAAAAATAATTAACACATTTCGATAGGTATTTATTGTAAAAAAAATAAATGAAAAATATCTAGCAAGTCGTCTAAATGTAGACAATGTATTAGATACCCTCTACTTTTTTTTTTTCCATGTAAAATTTTTGTGATAATGTATTATACTTTTTAGTACAATCCACAAACCGCCCTTCATTTACCTTTTATTTATTTTACAATTTGGTAAATTAACAACTAAACTAAAGTCATATTCAAAAACTACCAATGGTCCAATACCAACACGGTCAAAACCTCAAAACAAATATTGCAAATCCAACTAATGATGCGAGTGGCCGACAATATGTTCCTCTCCTCACATGCAAACAAATTCAATTCTTTCGCTCTTTTTCCTCTACAAAATTCTATATAGACAAAAGATCCAAATACTTAAATAAAAATTTAAAAAGATGCCGCATAAATAGAAATTAAAATTACTCTGCAATTCTATGTTCATATTCTTGGCTTCATCCGGATAAAATGCCAACCATCTTTACCTCGCAGTCCAAATCTCCATACACATACACATAAATCTATCTTTGGATTTGAATTGGAAAGATGGTAGGCAATTTAACACATAAACAACAGATAATTTCTTATTGAAAATTAGGAAATGAAGAGTCTTTAGTGGGAATAGCTACAAGTCTCTGCATTCGCATGGTTTGGAGGAGTCTGCAGATTCTTGATTTTCTTTGTTAATGGCTCTGGAGAGGAAGATACTGATGTTGCTGCTGAACACACTCCCCATGAATCATTTGAGCTATCAAAGCTGAATGAAACATCTACAACCCCTTTGGGACTGCCTGGCAATGACCCAAACTTTCTTTTGTTGAATGAATGGAACTGAATCCTTGTTGCCACCTCCTGTATTAGACTACAGCACTCTTCCACTTTGTCCTGTTTCATTGCACATTCTATTCTAATCAAACCAAATTTATTGTAAACTAAAGATTAATAATTTATTAGTAAAATTACAAACCATGTTGATTCCAAGAATGCCTAACAGCTGATCTTGGTACTCCACTCCAATGCAAGGCTCTAAGCTGCTGATAACGTACAGCATTGTGGCATTTGCCAGTGCAGATGGCAGATAACACATGAATCTATAATCTGAAATTGATTCATCACAACAATAAGAGCCCAAAGGGGAAAACTATGACAAGAACTGATAAATGTTTGGTTTGTAAATTATTATTATCAAAAGGCTTACCAGAAATGATTGACAGAAGCAAGCACTCGCATCTCCGGAGAAATTCACAGCACAGATGGCTCTTCAATCCCAGCCTCCTTGCAATGTAATCAAGAAATGAAAGTGGGGTCACAGGATTCATCTTCCACTTCAGTGTGGACAGAACTAAAATCTCCATTCTCTGAATAGCTTTTGCCTCGAACACATATTTAGACTCTTCCACCTATTTTACAAGAACAACGCCGTGTTAATCATCTAACCATTTTACACAAGTATATATAAATTAAAGGGCACTTGTAAGAATGGATCCATCAAGGTTTTGATTTTTACATACTTGGAAATCTAAAAGAAGAGGCACTTGAGTCTCCTCAACTTTTGCAGCCAAAGAAAGACAAGCCACAGCGGCTAGTTGAGTCATCCATGGCTTCTCGCTTTGAGACTGAAAGCCACAGAGGAACCTATCCAGATAGTTAACTGCAAGAACCGCAGTGAGAGCGTTGAAAGAGTAATATTCAATGACCTTGAGCATCCACTCCACTGCCTCACCTCTAGACTTAGCCAAAGGTGGGTTCTCCTGAAGCCCATTGTACAGTTCATTTTCCTGCTCTTTAGACAATAAAGAGCTCAACTCTTCATCTTCCCAAAACAAGTCCTGTTCCAATAACACCACTGAACGTTTAAGGTTTATGAAATCAGCAAGAAAGGTGCTCTCTTCCTCTTGTTCTTCTATGTAACATATGTCTCTGTTTTCAACTTCTCCATTATCCCAATGTTCCTCTTCACAATACAAAGCATCTAACGCTAATGGAAAGTTTGGTTGATGAGAAGCCATCTTCTTCCTAGAAGATGAATTTCAAGGCATGCATTCATTACAGTCAAGCAGAAGCGAATGACACGATAATAAAACAGAGGGCTAGAGATGTGCACTGAGCCATCTCTGTGGGAAGTTGAAGGAGACTTATGAGAGTAGAGAGAGACCCTAGCCAATGCCTAAAGATTGTGTTTTTATGGGGTATTGTGGCAAGTGGGCTTTGAGCTATGGCCAACTTTAACAAGTTTAGCTACAGTGTGCGTATTTAGGGCCTGAATCATGGGTCATGCAGCACAATAACTCGACACGTGAGTGCTTGTACGTGTTAGATGAATTCATCTGAATAGAGATAGGCCCACATAGACACAGATTATATGCAACTAATTAGCTGAAACAGGTTCGATCAACCAGCTCTGGACCCTCCGATATGAGATGACTTCTTCTAGCGTTCTATAGTGTATGGGATTGATATCTGAAGTTGCATCACATAGTTGATAGTTAATGGTCCAACGTTCATAATTTCTATCAATTATATTTAATCACATCACGAACTGAGCCGAACTGAAACTTAAGGAGATCTGAGCTACACTTATTAAGGTCATAATATAATAAAATTAAACTAGTATTTGTTTGACATTCCAATAAATCTCAAATCAAGTCTACTTTCTTATATTTGATGATTGTCTATATAAATGAAGCCAAATCGATATTGAATTTATTTGTTCACGATAGATTGACTAGAAAAAAGAAAAGAAATACAAAAAGAAAAAGATATAAAGAGAATATAGGTAGTATAAAGTAACATAAATATTAAATAATCACAGGCGAGCCTGCAACAACTTTATTTTTACGTACTTGTTTTAACATCCTAAAATGTCACCATCACTTTAAGTAATTAATTTATAATTACACAAAAATTGAAACCCTAAATTCTGATTATTCTCTGGGGGAAAAAGAATGAAAACATTTTACTGAGAAAAGAAAGAAGAATACAGTATTTACTTTTTACTATTTTCAACTGTTGTTTATTATATATATATATATATATACCAAAAGCGTATAAGGGTCTTCTCAACCAAAAAAGCAGCCAAAAGTTAATTGCACGCCTTCTCTAACCATATTTTTCTTTTCAAGAGTAGACTCTTCCACACTTGCCAAAGTCCAATGAAGATTTTAAAATAGACACAAAGCTGTAGATGGTATATCTATATGACTATATGTCATTCCATCATTGTTCTGCAATAGTTGTTGGCGGAGTCAAGATTTTTTTTTTTTTTTTTTAGGGTAAATATTTTTTGTTGGTGTAACGCAAGATATCTTTCAAATTAAAAAACGTCAAATGTCAAGTTTAAAAAACGAGTTAAAGATGGCTATTTGAAATGTATTTTATAATTTTATATTTTTATCTTATAATTTTCATTTTGAGGTCACTTCTTTGGCTTATTTTTCAAATTAAGTTCTTCACTCCTCGAATTAAGTTCTTGGTATCGTTTCGAAGTTTTCACGACAAATTTTGTATGACATCTTTTGGATTGAAAATTGTTTAAACAGATAAATCAAAATAACAAGCTCAAAGATTACCGCTAGAATGTATATAATAAATTCGATTTTTTATATTTTAATTGACATAATATATATCTATTGGCTTATTTTTAGATTGTTTTTTTTATTCATTGAAGTAGGTTGTTTATACCATTTGGAAATATCGTGACAAACTTCGTAACACATTTTTTGAATTAAAAAATCGTTAAACAATGGGAGGATTCAAGTCAGTCGAGCACTCATAATATCTCCGTACAAAATATCGACTTGTGTTAGATGGTGATATCTTATTTAAAATGAACAAGGATATTAGAATATTAATCGAAAAAATAATATTAGTGGGAAATGGTGGGAGGATTCAGTTCCCAATGAAGAAATTGAGATAGTGATATTGGAATTGTAAAGATTTTGGTGCTGCAGAGTCTGAAGCATTGTTTGTACGAATAAAGATTAGTGCAGATAAGAAGAGAGAGTTACACGTCTTGAAGTGTAATAATGCAGCTCATGTACATATATATAAAAACAAGGGATGAAACAATAGGTGAAAATACAAAGTGGTGACCGTATTTACCAAGAAACATACTACATATAGCCATGGAGGAATATGAATGTATGTGTGCAAGTTGTACGTATGGCTATAGAGAGAGAGAGAGAGAGAGAGAGAGAGAGAGAATGCAAGGAGCAATGATAAGTTGCTTTCTTTCTTTAACTTTGCTTTAAATCTTTCCCTCCATCTCCTTCCTCTTCTGTCTTTAAAGGCTCAATATCCGATGTCTGAAGTTCTCTAGAGAGAGAATGTGAGACAAAAAAGGACTACTGCTTGCAGGAGAGAGAGAGAGTCATTACTATGAATTTTGGACAGTGGTGGTAGCTGTGTTCATATTTCACAGTCCAAAATCCAGCACTTATTATAGATAATCAAAATTAAATCATAGATTTTGGAAGACATTGACATGATGAAGTAATGTATCAAGATGTTATTAGTTAGGATTTGTTCGGATCTCATTTTTTATTTACTTTTTTTTATTTTTTAAAATTTTCACAATAACAAAATTTGAAAAGTAAAAAAAGATGGCAAAAAAACTTATTTTTTGAAAAAAAATCTACAACAAAGAAGCCCTTAATCCAATGAATTTATATTGTTAATCTACTGCTTAATTATTATTGACTTTGAATACTAATCAAAGCTATCAGTATTTTTCTGCTTCAGTTTTTCACCTCTGGTCCCTAAATCAATAGCCAATAACTGCTGTTTGTTTCTGTATTCTGGTCAAAGTCAGATCACACTCACTCACTCTCCCTCTCTCTCCCACTTTTTCTCAGCAAAGCTTCTTTTCTCTCTCTACATTAAATCAGATGCAGTGAGACCAAAACTCCTTTATTGGAACTCAACAATAATATATTATCTCCATTCTTTTTTTTTTTTTGATCGAAATTATCTCCATTCTTTCTTGTGCATGGGTTATGGCTATCTATTAACCGTACTCATGTTTAGGCCGATGGGACCAGTCCTCAGTACAAGACTACAAGTATTCATCAGACCCTAGTAGAACTGGAATGTTACTGTGTCCCAAATACTTGTTTTCATAGAATCTTTAAATTTTACTAAATACATAAATAAAAAATACGATCTCTATCTTAGAGATTAATTCCACTCCGACATTGGAAGAGATTTTGATAAACTAGATAAATGTTATGGAATGCAGGTCATCAATCTAAACCTCTCCGTTCCCATGATTGAGGTCAAGATATTTCCAGAGAAATACGAACGGCCAATCATTGTTGTAAGATTATTTGACACAGGTACAACATATTCAATCTTGAATCCAACTATTCTCCCAGCAGCAACGTGGAAAACCCATTGTCAAATTTTTCAAGAGGTTAACAATGAATATTTCTCTATCGAACTCATCATCAAGTCAGTCACACTCAATTTCTTTCCTGAGTGTAATATATCTCACAAATTGCTCCACAGCTTATAAGTACTGACAAACATACTAAGTTGGTAATCAATCTCAAGTTTGCAATAGAGATTTTTTTTGTTGCAATTGCATAAGAAATTTTCCTGGAAAATGTATTTTTTTTGTGAAAAATCTTATGGCTTGAAAATCCTAATGCCACTATTTCATTTGTGGTATTTTCTAGTCATTGATTTGAAATCAAGAGTTGATATTTGTCCAACCAAGAATTACTTCAATCCCACTGGTTGATATTTGTCCAGCTGTGAGAGGCCAGTCCCTTTAATTGCCCATCGGGCCCATGTAATCGATTTAGTCCATGGATTCAATGATAATGTTTGTCCCATAATTAATTCACGGCTTAAGAAAGTGCTCATTATTACAGCTCATGCTAATGTTAATTTTGAACTTGGCAAAAGCAGTAACAAACTTGCAATGCCTACAATAAAAATCTGTAATCATGATGGCTAGGAATTGACTTGACTTAATCTTTTGTTTGTAATCCTTCGTTATTAAAAGGACACTATCAAGATTTAGTCCTAGAGCATTGTGAACAATATTCATGTTTAGCAGTTTTCGAAATTCACAATAAAAAAAAAAATTACTGATACAAGAGAAGTCGAACGTATAATTTGCCCCACTCCCAATGTCACTCACATTCGGAGTTTAGAACCATCCATTCATGTCGAATCCGGTATGATAAGTCTGTTAGTTAATTTTGAGTATGAATCAATCAAAAATTTGAGTATCATCATTTATTTACTTGACCATAAAATTTTAAACTCTTCCAGAAGTCAATTCATGTGTACATATCCACTAACTTAGTTTGATGAGTTGATGAGCCAACCACCCAAAATCCATGAAAGTTCCAGCTGGTAAACACACACAGCTTGACTCTTTGCCAAATCTGTTGTCTGATTCTGATGTAACTCATGCTATGAACAATCAACTTAAAAGGTCATACATATGGTCACAAACATCCTATTCCTATAGTCACAATCAGTTTTCTTTGCCCTTCAAAAAAACTCCACAATTGAGCAACATATTGATTATCATCACAATGTGAAATCATTGCATGCATTTACAGAGGAAACAATTGGTACAAGTTAACCTTTTACCATCTAAATTTGTTTGATGTAAATGAAACTATACAGTAGTCTAGTTTAACCTCAAATAATGGAACAGTTGAATTCACCTTTTCAAGTAGGAATCAATTTCTAAATTGGATCTAACTCAAATATTAAGCATCATTTAATCAAGTCTAATCAAAGGCGCATTAATTTATATTAACATGAATCATTTCATAAGAAGATAAACTTTAAAGATTCAAATTATCTTCTTTGACTTTCTTCAACTTTAACAAGAGTCGTCGTTTGCAGTAATATTAACTTTTTATTTGAATTACATTATAACAGATCATCTGTACATTATGTCACTTCTCCACAAAGTATTGTGCCTCAAAAATGAGGGAGGAAAACTCATCTACAAGCAATGAACTTCCTTGTCAACAATACATCAGCCAAGATATAAAAGAGAGTTTACTTAAGAAAATAGATTGTAATTCAACCATTTCTTTGTCTCAAAATAAATACTAAGTGCTGCTAGTCAACTAATATCTACCACATTGAAAAATGGTGTCATAGTGGAAGATGTCGGCCGCTGAATAAGTATAAACATTAACCATCCATCTTTCATGTAACACCGACCTGATGCCTCTGGTCATCTGGTGATGCAAAAGTCATAGCCAAACTTCAACATTGAGAGCAACCATCTCACAAAAGTCAGCCACTACCGCGTTTAAAATGTTCTTTTATAAATCTTTCTGCATGAGAAGGGTACTTATCTCGGATGTATGCTCGAATGCATTTCTGGTAGGAAAAGTCTATCCATCCACCATCAGTTCTCACAACAAAAAGGCACCTTGAATGTCTGAACTGGGGATGTCGATCAACCTTCACGCAAGTAAGAAATTGAAGAACCTTTAAGTCCATAGACTTTAAAGTAGATCACATTATTAAATATTCACTGCCACAATTATGTGTCATCGTGTCAAAGAAACAGTTAGTATTCACTAAAATCAATCAGCACAATCCATGGTATCAGACCACTGAATTACCTTTTATACATTCCCAAAGACAAAGATTCGTCCAACTAAAGAACACTGTCCTCCAACAACAATAAGCAAACAAGACAATCTTATCTCTCATAAATTATCTGCAACTTTTTATTAGTAGGACGGAAGGGAAATTAATAGTTACATGAATATAAAGAGAACGACGCCTCAAAGTCCAAGACATTGCCACAGCTAATAGTCAAATTGCCAGTTGTCTGTCATTGTTGAAGGTATTCAGAACTGAAAATATCTTTGATATATTATTGAATGATGATCATAACTGAGTAAAATTATATTCACTCTGATAGTTGATCTTCAAATAATCATCAGTTAATGGCCATGTGGCATTATTTCGTAAGGACCTTATTTAGTTATACACAAATGAATGGCTTGTAAACCCAACTCATCCAATGCAATACACCAAATTTGGATACTAAAAACTGGGAATTAGTAAAATCCAATAATATTGTCAAATAAATTCTAACAGAACTTGTAATTCTAGTCGTTCACACGGTTAAGTAACAATGTAGGACTGCATCATCATGGCTAATAAAGAAGTACGCAGTCCATTTAATTCACATTACATCTCTAGATGCCAATACTTGAGACAGAACTTGCACCAAAACTTAATTTGATTGGCTGAGAAGTACAAAATATTTTTGCATCATATTATGGAATTGAAAGTAAGCATTTTTAAGGCGACTATGATGTCCCTATTTTATGTTGAGCTAACATTGATTGGAAAAAAATTAAGTGAATGATATTATGTCAACCAAGTTAGCTAAGAAGTCTATTAAACACAAAGAACTAACCATAATTGAATCAAGTCCACTTCCAATCTTAGCTTCAGAATGAGGATGATGAGCAAGAAGTTTATCTACCACCACTTTCTCGTCTTCTGCTGAAAGACGTTCTCCATCTATATATCTGGCAGAAAAAAGACATTCAATATAAGAGGCCTTACAAATCAAATTCATATATAAATGCAGGGAGTGAATATAATATAAAATATGCGAAGTCCAAAACAAGTACAAATGCCTAATTCTACCATGCAGGTGAAATGTGCAAGGACAACATATTAAACCTATTAAAGAAGCATTTTTATTCTTTATTTATCCTTCTCAAGCAGAAGTTTGGGTTATTGGGGTTTCAAAATACTTGTGCAGCTATCATTTTACTGTGATCATTGTGTTTTTGAGGCTACAACAATTCTCATACTGCTGCTTATTTGATTATCCGTACGGAAAAGAAAATTATACAACAGTCAAACCCTACTACTTCATAATTTCAGATGCAGCCAAAAATTTACAACGGTGTCTCCAAATATAAATGCTTTTGCTTTAATCCAAAAAGATTACTGGGTGCAACTTACTATATGTGAGATTAGAGTCCAGTAAGACCTAAAGTGGGATTGCAAATTATTCTTGCATCTTTTTAAGGATTTAAATGAAGACAAATCTCAGATCTATATCTGACACAATGGAGACTGGAACTCCATGCGGTCTAATAATCTCTCAAGAAGACAAAAGTAGATAAGCGGAAAATATCATCTAGATTAACAAAATAGTACGGGTTTCCATTTTGGAGTAGTGAATACAATATTGTACCAAACTAAATTAATAATAAAGTTGAAATGATAGTAATTACTAGAGATTTCACAAAGTACAATAATTTCAGGAAACAATATATGAGGGCCATAAAAGGATTTCTATTTTTCCCCTTCAATTGCATGTATAGCAAACACTACAACCAAAGGTATAACTGTTACTGCATTTGGCATACTCTTGCCCATAACAATATAAGACCGTACTCAAGTTCAGATACTGAATGCAGATCGTGCAACTTTAATGCTCAACTTTGAGAATTCTTATCTCATAGCATCGGCTATATAAAAATTTCATTCCACTCTGCTTGATTAAGAGTCATATCCAAAGTCAACAAAAGCTTGAACCATTTTTAAACTACTTCATTCCATATTATTTTAAGTTGACCTCTGCTACCAAGATTTTTCTCAATACTAGTTCCCTCAGATTTCCTCAGAGCATCCATCGATCTTCATTGAAAATGTGGCACCTATTGAACAAAATGTCCAAACCATCTAAATTGGTTTTCCTCAATTTTTCTTCAGTGGGTGTCTCCTGAAGCGCTTCCCCAATTTATGAATATGCTCATTTCTTGTGTTATCTCCTCTAGCTGGAACACGAATCTATCTTAACATTCTCACCTCAGGTACACTTGATTTATGTACATGTTTGCTTCTAACTCTAACATTAAATTCTATACAATATCCTTCGTTTCATGGTAGTCCTACAGAATTTTCCTTCTAATCTTATGTGATCCACAATCAGGTACCCATGTGCCTCTAGGCTATCGTCCACTCAAGTACCATTAGAGCGGGTCTATGCCAGGGATACGTCGGGTTTGTTTCTATAACCCTTTGTGAAGGGGAGTGTGCCTAGTGACTCCAGCTCTACGGCAATTGAGATGTGCAAAGTCAAAGACAGATCTCATATTGTAAGTAATATAGTGAAGAGTTAGAACCATGGATTTTACTAGGTAGTTGCTAAAAATCTACTTGCTTTAAATTTTTGTGTAAAATGTAGGTCAAGTTTTGAATAGAAATGGGTGCAAAAAGAGATTATGTAGCCGACCCTTAATTTATTGGGGGGAAATCTTAGTTTGTACTTCTTCTTCTTGTATGTGGTACAAAGGGCACCACGATACAAAATAGAGGAACTTGTTTAAGGACGAAGTTGGAGAGGTTTCAACTTTTATTCAGAGTGACCTCACCTTAGTTAATATATAGAAATCCCCTTGTACGCCAAACATATAAAACTCGTCACTAAACTTCTTAACTGAATTTTGGAAGAGTTTGAAGGCACTATAAGTTAGCATGTCTTGTATCGCATGGCATAGCAAGTACTAAATTACATCACACTCCTTTAGGAGCTACTTTGTATCATGTTGAAACTAGGGATGGTGCCAAATATGTTTTTCATATTTGGAATAATAAAAAAAAAGTGAAAAAATATTGCAATTTTTTCGATACATCACAATTGTTCTATATGGATTTTCATACTTCTGGAAATGATGTATAATGAGTTCAGTATCAATATCATAAAAATACCCTTCTTAATTACAATACAAAAATGTCTTATCCAATGATCTCCAATTCGACTGCAGATTGTATTCAAAGTATCAGAGTAAAAGAATTACTCTATATAATATTAGTAGCAAGTTATGGCCACTAGCAAATGGAACAATTAATACCAAAGTCACAAACATGTCAATTAATAGCTCTACCTTATTATTTTGTAATAAAGACTTTAAAAATATAAAAGAAGTATAACTTAGCTACCATTTAGAGCTAATAGAAATTAAATAAACAAAGAAAATTAAATCACCACCTATGATTATACAACAAAATTTGATTTTCATAGATAGTTAATTTGCTGCATAAAATAACTGGGGATAGATTCATCATCAATATTAATTGCATGGAATGTGTCCATTGTGCGAGTGAGAGAGAGAGAGAGAGGGGAGTTTGCAGTGTTCCAATATAGAAGGGAGTTATCAATTATGGAAGAAGGTTCTCAATAGATCAATGGGGTTAGTTGCCCGACACTTGCCCCCACCTAGCTCTGCCAGTGGTTCAAACAGTGAAGGCCGAATGGAGATACCATCCCATTGTTAGTTGCATGACTTGTTTATGAAGCCTTTCGTTAGAAACAAAAAAATAAATTGGCAAGTAGACTTGCCAAGTTGACGAATAACTCTCAACTTGAGGAGTTGACTCGTCATTTTTTTTCGTTTCCAAACTCAAACTTATTTCTTCACTTCCTTCTTGTTCATTTCTATTCTTAAGCATGTTTCCATTCTTCATATCCAATCTTTTATTTTGGTTCCAAATTTAACTCCTTGTCTTCTTCCCTTTTTTTTTGGTTTATAACATCAAAGTGCTACCACCATGTTTTGGAATTTTTTTAGAAAAATGAAAAGATGCAGCCAACCAGTTGTTAAGTCACCAATTTTCAATTCCAGTTAAAGCCGTAGTTAAGGTAGATGCAAGGGAGGGGAAGTAACAGGAAGTGGTTGGGACCTGGGAGGAAGCAGAAAGGAAATGAGAATGGGAAGGGGAAGCGAGGGTGGGGAAAATGGCAGGGATTTACTTGTAGGTAAGGGGCCGGCAATGGTGACAGAAGGGGTGGGATGGGATAGAAGGAGATGGTGAATGAAGAAGAAAGCTTTCATAAATATACTGGACATTGCCTTATCTAAAGAAGCTCTTTCAACGAAAAAGTTTAACAACGGAGTATTTTACACTTCGAGAAGAAAACATCTTTAAAAAAATTGCCTTATCTAGCTAAATATTGGAATTTCGATAAACTAAAATAGGTGCAAGAAGGCCTTTAACCAATAAGGTAGACAAATAATTGCCATAATCAATGATAAAACTATTCACTAGGGCAAGGCAGAAGCCTAAATTATACATATTATCACAGGATTATGTAACTTGATAATATATTATCAGGAACGGTACAGTGTAAATCCCTTCTTTGGACATTCAATTATCCCATCAAACCACAACTTCTTGACATAAAAAACCTTAAACTAATAGCATTTGCCAAAAGATGAAAATGAACAAAATATCTAAACATAATTTATTAAAGTTCAAGATAAGATTAAATTGAATGGATGAGAGAGAGCACCTATCGGAGTGTAGAATTTCTTTGGTCAGATAAATAATGGACTCGATGTCTTTGAGTATTTCCGCTTCTTTCTCTTTCCATTTACGGAAATCCGGGTCGTCCCGTCTCGGGTACTTGAGTGGGTCTTTAGCCTTTAGTGCTGCTGCTGCGGTCTGGCAAACAGAGAATGAATCCTTCTCTGGACGAGTTAACTCTGCGGCGCAGCACCAGGATCGATGAGTTACTAACCAAGTTGCGACTTGAAAATGGGGGTGGTGAAAGCGGAAAAACGGTGGAGCTGCGAGGAGAGGAGCAGCCATTCCGTTCTGTATGCGCGCGAGTGCTGAAAGTGCACTAAAAAATGCTTGCGATATGGACCCACGTACTACTTTCTTATCGTTATTATTGCAAGCGTGTTTTAACTTTTAAGTGGGTTAATTATTAATATAAAAAAAAAGTTGAACCCCTCTCTAGGACATTGGTAAAGATATAAATCACATGATGTGCTTCAATAGAGTAGGATTGAGAACTTGTTTTTTAACTGTGCTTGCAAAATCTCTTCCATACCAAAGATAAGAATCAAACTTTCTCCCATGACTGAATCGCCAAAGAAAGCGATCTTATCTCATCTCTCTCACCTTTCAATTAATTGAGCTATGTCATGGGGACTTAAGTGGGTTAATTACAATCACACTTCCACGTTGTTTCAGGTTTGTAATAATATTATTTTCACTCAATTTTATTTTCAGATATCATCTCTATCCTTTCATTTTTCTCGTACAGATGATTACTTTAAACAATTTTGTCATTGACATAAATAAATTAAATAGAAAATAAAAAAAAAAATAGCAGTTGAGGTCCATAATATTTTTACAAGTGAAAATAAATCGTAAACTTTTTATTTTTAAAAATTAAAAGAATAAGAATAGAAAAAAATGTTTGGACTAGGTTGAGGAAGTACTAGAGGAAGGCACATGCAAGCGAGAACTATCTTTTACATTCCACGGGCTTTGTTGTCAGGTGCGACCCTTTGACTTGATTTCCTTGTCAAGTCAATTCGGGGAAATCTCCCCCGGTTGTGACTGTTTAGGGAAGGTGGGGTGAAGTGGGTGTTTTTTTTTTTTTTTTTTTTTTTTTAAATATTTTCAATAGTAAAATGTAATAAATTATTTTGTCTTTGTTAAATTGGTCAAATAAAGACCACGAGTATAATTTTTTGTCAATTAACGAATCACATCACTGAGCGAAATCTGTATAGACTCAAATGTCTTTTTAGTGAACATAATTAGAATTTTTTGGGACTTGATGACACACTTTTTATTATTTTAAATGAAAATTTGTTAACAAAAAATTTTATAGTTTATTTGTATTTTTGAAAAGGTTAGGATCCAATTGTAATTTTTCAATTGTCTTTTCTTTTTATGTTCTTTTCATTTATTTGATTCATGGACAAAATTTTCAAAAAAAAAAAAAATTTATTTGGAGACCATATGCGAGTAAAATGAAAGGATTGACAATAGCTGCGAATAAAATTGAATTGAGATGATATTGTTATAAAGCTGAAAAAATAGAGACGTGTGAGTGTAATTAACCCTTACTTTAATTATAAATTAGTCAAATATTATTTTTTATCCATATATTTTGTACTATTCATAAATTTTATATATTTATTATTTTTTAGAATTCAATGTTTGTAATTTACGAAACAATTACCAAATAAGCAATGTATATTGCAAGAATAGGCACGATGTGAATAATTTGTTTTAATTGCTATTGTTCATTGAATATACTGTTGTAAAATTATAGATAATGATGAATAACTATTTAGTTGTATCTAGATGTCTATGTAGTTATCTACTTACTCCAGAAAAGTGTATTCTAATAAAGTTGTAACTCTCTTTGGAACCATATAAATAAAGGTCATTGTTATAGTAAATTGACACACTTGAGTTTTGACTCTCTCTATTCTCCTCTTTTTCTCTCTACTTTTCTAGTTTCATAACATGTTATCAGCACGAAATTCTAGCCAACTGAGTTAGCAATTAGATATTATTATTTTTATTCAAAAGAAAAAAAGAGAAGCAAAACTAGGCAGTCAAACTGTGATATCAAAACATCATAAAGAACAAACAAAAGCTTAGTGGCCCAAAGTCCACTTTCTCAAGCGTCAATATCCCAAAAGAAATTCAAACGGCACCAACTGGTTAGTATTTGTATCTCTATCATTGCTTTGATTTATGAGTCCAACTCATATTATACTTTTTGTTATGATATTTTTATGATAAGCAATTAAAAGAAATATTCATGCTTTAATTAGAGATAACAATGCTTTAACTTTTATTCAACGGCAAAAAACAACAAATCAGTGTGTTTATTATTCTAAAATATTCTTGAACAAGATTTGTTTATTTTTTTTATTTCCTGAAGAATTATAATTCTCCCAATATTCCAGAAGAATATTATGTTATATTTCATAACCTAAACATATAAATATTCTAGAAGAATATGGACTATAGTTCCTGAAGTAACAGTAGTCTACATATATCAATATCATATTGTTGCCTTAAAGAAACAATTTTTTTAAATTTATATTAATATTCCAATAGAATATTAATTGCACTTGAAGAGCTTAATTTTATAAGATGTAATATTTTATAAGAATATTATAATATTATTCCTAGAGAACAAATATTTACATCAAAATAATGATTTGTTATAGCTATTGAATAAGCACAACTTTATAATATTCTGATAAAATATTAATTGCTCATGAAGAGCATGGTATTACAATTTAAATATTCTAGAAGAATATTAAACTATTACTCCTGAAGTAACAATAGTTTTTATTGTTCAATTAACTAGTATGTTATTTTCTATCTATTTTTTCATACGTAGTTATGAATAAAAGTTAGCATGAAATTATTGTGGGAAGCCAATAAGATTTGTTTATTTGTTTTAGTTGTGTTTTTCTAAAAAAAACACAATTTTACAATTCTATCAATATTCCAAAAGAATATTGTATTGTATGTCACAACCTAACATATAAATATTCTAGAAGAATATTTTATTTTTGTTTTAAAATAAGCAAAATTTTATATTATATTAATATTTAAGTAGAATGTTAATTGCTCCTGAATAATCTAAATTTATAAGATATAATATTCTATAAGAATATTATAATATTTCTCATGAAGAATAAATATTTACTTCAGAATAAAGTTAACATTTTAAAATAATTTGTTGTAGCTTCTAAAGAAGCACAACATTATATTAATATTCTGGCAGAATATTACTTGATCCCAAAAAGCATAATTATGTAATTTAATATTAAACTATTTGTTTCTGAAGAGCAAATTTTTACAAAGTTTAATAATTTAAAATAATTTGTTGTTGTTCCTGAAGAGCACAACGTTATATTCATATTATGGCAGAATATGACTTGCTCCCGAAAAGCATAATTTTATGTAATTTAATGTTAAATTATTTGTTTCTGAAGAGCAAATTTTATAAAGTTTCATACTTTAAAATAATTTATTGTCGCTTCTAAAAAAGCAAAACGTTATATTAATATTCTGGCAGAATATAACTTGTTCTCGAAAAGCATAATTGTATAAGATGTAAACATTTATTATTTTTTGTTCCTAATGAGTAAATTCTTACATAATCTAATATTCCTAAATAACATTTTGTTGTTGTTCTTAAAGTAGCACAACATTATATTAATATTTCAGTAGAATATTACTTGCTCTCGAAGAGCGTAATTGTGTAAAGATTTAATAATAAGTTATTGCTTCCAATGAGCATTTTAATATTTTATAGAAATATTATTTTATTGTTCTGTAGAAGCATAAAATTTGTACATATCAATATTCTAGAAAAATTATCGTGTTGTTGCTCTTGAAGAAGCATAACTTCACAATTTTACAATATTAATGTTGTGTAATATTAGAGTATTGATACTTTTAAAGAGGTACAATAAACTTATGAGACAATTCTCCATTATTCATTTCTCCATTTTTGTGAGACAATGAATATAAACTTGTTCTCCAAATAAATAAAAAATATACTTGCTAGATTGTATTAAACCATAAGTTCAATACTTCAAAATTTTGTTGATTGGCAATACCGGTTAGACCATTCCGGATCAATATGATGTGAATTATGAATGAGAATATCTATTGAAAACCAGAAGATTTTTCAATATAATGAATTCTCACGTGATGCTTATTCTCATGGTATATAAACCAATAGACCTTCACTAGGTAAATCGGAACTGAATTTCCTGTATTTCTGAAAATTATTTATGGTGATTTATGGAGTCCCATCACCCTCCATGTTGATCATCTATATATTATTTGTATCTAATATTTACATATACTAGATAATTGTATGGTGTTATTATTCGCAACTTGAAGTTTACGAGATTATTTGCTCAAATTTTAAATTATGAGCATAATTTTCAGATTATACAACCAAGACGGTGATGTGTCTTGTCAATATTAGTGAGTCTAAATCTCAAACTTTTAATAAATATTAATTGAGATGATGTTAAATGGTTTAGCAATATTGTTTTTCAACGCCTCCAATTAAATTCTAAAGCATTACTATTGAGAACAAAACGATTTTCATTTTTACTAAGGAATACTATTTTATATGTAGAAACACTTATACGTATCATGCCAACATCAAAGTTACCCCGCTATAGTTGGCTTATGGTTAGAGCCTAATATTATCTATCTAATTATTTTTGATAGTGCAATATATGTACAATCGCTCCACCATAGTGCACTGAGATGGACTTTGAAAAATATTGAGAATACATGTTTAGTATGGAACATTATAAAATATCTTAAGTCCTAACGGGTGATATTTTATAATACGATTTTTCTAATGTCATTTTGATAAGATATTTTTCTCAACATTAGGGGAAAGAAATTAAGTAGCTGGAAAGAATACATGAAATTGCAGCATATTATGTTTTCTAGATCCTTACACAAGACAATATGAACCATAAGTTCAATAAATAACTCATTTGTAAGTTATACAATTGACAGATGTATTTACTGACCAAAGAGATTAAATCAAATATCATATACCAGCTCTAAATGCTCCAATTTATATTAACGTCCTTGAAGGATAATCCATTAACATTATATCAAATAAATTAATGACACGCCTGAAGCGTAATGACATTTGATTCTAAAAAATTCTCAAATTAAAAATAGAGCCAATTATAAAGATGGTCCTATTGAGGAGGTGTATACTATTGGAGAGTATATAGACATAACTAATTATAAAATCCCAGAAGAGATTCAGTTAGCTGAAATAATAAAATGAAAAGATTTCGTTAAGTTATGTCGTTATGAGAAATCAATAGATTCAAAAATAAATGTTGTTGACAACACTTTTGTATATAAAGAAGCGCTTCATATTATGAAAAGTAGCAAGGATATTGAAAGAAATCTGTCAAAGAATAAATTGGCCAAATAAAAGGATTAATTCAAGTAAATTGAACTAACTAAAGAAACCTGAAGTTTCTAGACCTATAGTTCAAGCACCTAAATGTGTATACTTATACGAAAAAGAAATGAGAAAATGAAGTCGTAACATGTAATGTACGACTTTTAACATTATAAATTTTGCAAAGGCTTATGTAAAGTAATCATAAGTTGATATCTTGTTAGCCTGTCAATGCATGAGATATATGCATACAATGAATATTGTTATAACCAACTAATCTCGCATAACTAATAAAACTACGAATATAAATTCCTGGAGGATTTAATATGCCCGAAGCATATAGTTCAACTTTTCAAGAACTTAATCGATCGAAATATAGATTTGAAGTGATATTATAATGAGGGGGAGCAAATACGTGTTGTACTCTTTTCCTTGACCAATGTTTTGTTCTATTGGATTTTCCTGACAAAGTTTTTAATAAGACAACTTTAATGGCGTATTAAAAGAATTATGTACTCTTTTTTTCACTAAGATTTTTTTCCACGGGGTTTTTTCTAGTAAGGTTTTAACGAGGTATATTCTTTCTGTAAATGACATATAATTGGAAGTGGTATAAATATTATAGTTATGGATGTCCATAACCTACAAAATATTTTACCCTCATCATAACCATATGGTTATACTCCCGTATATTATAAATTGTATATGAGACACCTAAATGGAACAACTACAAGATCTATTTTTAATATAATTGCATCAGACCATCATGCTGACTACAGTCAACCAGAGATAACGTAAGAAGATGATATTGTTGGAGGTTATAACATAGAGCACATTTCACTAGAATTGTTTTATACAAGTTTTAAAAAGATGGCTGCATTGAAGATATTGACGCACAAGATATGGATAGCTCGATACAAGTTTTTTTCATTGGTTGAAATCAGGGGGAGTAGCTGTACTCTTTTTCCTTTGCTCAGGTTTTGTTCCACTGGATTTTCCTTACAAGGTTTTAATGAGGCAGCATTTGAGTACTCTTATTTTTTATATTTTTTTTCTTTCTATTGGTATTTTTGTCCCATTGAGTATTTGTCAAATAACGAACTAGTTATTGAGTAATAAGTTATTCAAGAGAGAGTGTTGTAAAATTATAGATAATGATGAACGACTATTTAGTTGTATCTAGATGTCTATGTAGTTATCTATTTACTCCAGAAGAGTGTATTTTAATCAGGTTGTAACTCTCTTTGGAACCCTATAAATAAGGGTCATTGTTATAGTAAATTGACACACTTGAGTTTTGACTCTCTCTATTCTCTTCTCTTTTTCTCTCTACTTTTCTAGTTTCATAACATATATTAAATTATAAGTTGATTACTTGGCTTGAAATATAGGAAAATACAGTAATCACGTACGAGCTATATAGATAACCATGAGGAATATAATAATCTAATCCAAGCTAACTATAGAGATAAACATGAGAGATCTCCTGGAGTCTTGGATAGAGATGGTAAAAATGGACCAGCTCAAATAATTTGGATTTTGGGTCAGACTGGTCGAATAAAAAGTTGGACAAATAAAAGTCGAACATATTTGGCCCAATATAACTAACTACCGAACTAATCGAATTGAAATCGGGCTGGTCCAATAAAAAAATTTGAGCCAACTCACCCCCCAACTAATCGAATTGAAATCGGACTAGTCCAATAAAAAAAATTGAGCCAACCCCCCTCCACCCCCCCAATACCCTTCTCCCTAGGGATGGCAATGGGGCCGCCCTGCCCCGCGACCCATGAATTCGCAGGGCGGGGTGGGACGGGGCGATGCTTCGACCCGCCAACCGCCCAATAATTTTTTTTTAAAAACTAGAAAAATAATAAAAAAAAAGAAATAATTTATATATATATATATATATATTTGTATCAAACAAAAAAAAAAATTATAAGATTGAGGTTATGATGTAGTGGTTAAGATTTGTAGTTTACAAGTTTTAACCCGGGTTCGATTCTTCTTTAGTCTATTTGTAGTGAAAACTATAATTTCTATTATATTTCATGATTTTATAAAAAAAAAACAAAATCTAGGGGTTGGTTACGGGACGGCGGGGCGGGTCGGACCCGCCCGGACCTTCGACGGGGCAGAAAAATCTACTCCAAACCCGCCCCTATTATCCGACGGGACGGGGCGGGCCGGTCCTTGGCGAGGCGGGGTAGGGGCGGGCGGGGGCGGGGGCGGGGGCGGGGCTCAGGTCGTGGATTTTTTTGCCATCCCTACTTCTCCCCCGGTAACAAATGTAAAACAAATTCGATAGTATACCCTCCAAGTCCCATAGAGATGGCTCCAGCAACCATCTCAACAGTGCCGGTGGTGAGAATGATGGCGAAGGAAGCATTTGCACCGGACAGGCCAGCTGCCAGAGCAAAAGGGACTGTAAGTCTGTCCGAAACACCAATGATTACGTCACAAACAATTTCTTCAGCAGTGAAGTGTTTTTTTCTGTGTGTTGATTTAACAAAGATTTCCCCATTTCTTGCGCTATTGATTTGATTTCTCCTTTGAATGCTTGTTAAAGAAAGAATTTGAGAGAATGTAGAGACAAAAAAAGTAATATTGTTGAATATAAAGACAGTGGCATCATGTGTGAGTGGGTGACTACAGATGCTTTTATTTGTTCTTATTTGAAGGTACAAAGGCCTCATTTTTTGAAAACTTAAATATATTGTGTTAATTAATTATTGTCAACTTTTGTCCTAAATATTCCATAACGGTTTATCTAGTTCTTGTTCTTGCGTTAAATGGAGCATCATCTTCATGGGAACTTATGTGTTGCCTGAAATTGGACAGTGTCCGACTCTCACATGGCCCAGCCCCATGTGAGAGTTGGGCACTGTCTGATTTCGGACAACAGAAACTCTCTGCCATCTTCATATCATTAAAATAAAGTGTTTAAGGTATCAAGTACATGCAATCACTCTGATTGGGGTGGGGAACTTCTTGGTTTTTTTTATTATTATTTTGAAAAAATAAATTAAAATTTTAAGTTGGATTGGTCCAATAGTTCTGTGATTTAAATTCGGGTTGAATTGGCCCAATAAATCCTGGTCCGTGTAAAATCGGATCAAGGCTAGTCCAGCCCAATTTTGCGTGTGGCATGTCCAATTTAGAACTGGTTCTTCCCGTATGGCTCATTTGCCACCTCTAGTCTTAGACAAGTGTGTATTACAACTAACTTTTGAGTATATCTAGACAACTTTTTATTTTTTATTTTTTGCAATTTTGTTCTCATCCTTTGTTAATAGGCAGAAATTGCCCCCGTTCATTGATTCCGTCCATTCAACTGTACAAATCGCTTTAAAAAAAGCATAAATTTACCCTCATATTTATAAACCAACAAAACACACACACACACACACACAAAACAAATAAAAGAATAATAATTCTACTTGTACACTCCCACTAACACCTGCTTATATGGCAAATCATGATATGACCAAATATTATACTCCAAAAGTGAGAGTGTAAGTAATGGTATAAGTAGGGATATACTAGTAGCATAACTCCTCAAAAGAATAACCTAATGACCCCGTAAGTGTAAATTACATATAAGGTCCCCAACATTAACCTCATTTGCACTTGTATCCCAAATATTTTAATTATTGGCATCCATCATCTCAATAATTTATATAATTAGTGGTTGATGCTCTTGTAAACGGATTCCACCCAAAATCAACATTTAACATGGCATGTGCGCCTCACGTGGACTTCACTAAAGAGGTATTTTCGTTAGAATAGAATGTTAAATGTAAAGACGCAACAAAGATGTGACAAAAACACACATTTAGGGGTAAGGCGTACATGTCACATTAACTATGATTTTGGATGGAATATGTTCACAGGGGATACATAATTAAAGTGGTGGATGTCAATAATTAAAAATTGGAGATACAAGTGCAAATGAAATCAAATATTAAGAGCACAATCGGTAATTTACACAAAAATTAAAATAACTAAAAGACCACAAGTCCCATACCCATTCATACTCATTCCCAAAGCCACTAATGTCGCTGCCGTCATTGCCGCTACCACCAATCACTCTAACACCATTCATATCGAATTTAGAGGTTATTTGGTAGAACTTTTTAGTAAATTTTGATAAAAAGTTGATGTAATGTGTAGTTGAAAAGTTAATTAAAGTTGTGGATCTAATGAAATATGTAGTTAAAATTAGTTGTTGACTTTTGACCATAATTTTTTAGTAGATTAAAATCTGAACCAAATAAGTACTTAATCTAATTCAATTTTTATTTTATCCTAGTTTATGAGATTTGATTTGGTTAGAAATAATTAAAACTAAACAGCTAGAAAAAATTAACGTTAACAACTTAAAGTAAGAATTCACGTGAGAGAAACCAGTCACGTTAGCATTCTCTTACTATTAAATGCCATGCAAGGATTTTTCGTTAATTTTACTTAATGAAGTTAAAAGAATGATTAACATTGAAACAAAATGAAAGTTAAAGGATCGTATTTAAATTAATCAAAATTTAGTGATATTTTGCTATACGTTCACTTACTAATCATAGAATTAACCTTAAAAGCTTGAGACTCGATTTGACTAGTGATCCAGTCATAACACCGAGTTAGTGGATTACTGGTTCAACTAGTGGCTCACTGATTTAATCGATGGGTCATTGTCGATTAAAAATTATATATGAAAAATATTTTTGTAACAAAATAAAAAAGAAGAACATGCAAGAGTCAAAAAGTTAAGGCTTGAAAATGAATTTCACAAAGTAGTAAAGCAACTAAAGATTAAAAGGTCCAATTATTCGCTTTTTAATTTTAAATTGAGTAAAAAATATATTATGGGTCATAAAACTATTTATTTGGATAAAAGTTATATGGATAATATTTTATTATTATCTTGTTTGGTCCAACTAAGTATAAAAATTAAAAAAAATCACTTTTAAAAATTCAATTTTTGATAAAAAAGACAATTATACTATTATTCTTAATGAAATAAAAAAAAGTAAATAAAAGAAAACTAAAAGAAAACAAAAAGTGAAACGGCACAAGGTGGTGGCGGAGGCAAAGGGTCGGGACGACCATTATCATCCCCGCACCATCGAGGACTTTTGGAATGCGGGGCGAGGATTAAAAAATATATATTTACTGCTATTTAATTAATTAATTATTTTTTAAATACGATTTAAAGTTTAAAATATAAATAAAAAGAGATTTAGGATGGTTCAAGAAATTTGGAATGGGGACAATGATCTCTTTTCCCATCCCGATTACTAAAGGAACGAGGTTGGGATATTTTGCCATATCTAGACGACGGACGGGTGGCAGCGATTATCCTAAGTTATAGATGTTCAAAAATAATTTTTTTTTTAAATTCTAAAAAGAACGTTTGTCTTTTTAAAAAACGAGTGAATTATCATGCAGATAAAAAATGTAGTCATCCTTTTTCTGATGATAAAATTTATTCTCATTTTTTACTTAAGTTATTATCTGAACATTGCAATGGTAAAAATTATTCCAATGGCCCAAATATCCCAGAAATATACAATGAGGTTCGTGATAGGCCCATTCGATAAAATGCCACTTTTGGCCCAAGTCGAAGATGTAACCCGAAAACATTACGAGGCGGCCTAAAACCTCTGAAAGTTTATCTTCAAATGATTCAGTTATATCGTGATATACTTGACTAAATCTAGACGAATGATGCTTATAACAAAATCGATCAAAACACAACTGACCATATCTCCACCTAACTAAAAATCTTGAAGGATCACCACCGATCTCACTTAGACAATTGTGATATTTCTCCTATAAATGCTACCATGTATCAGGTCAAAGGTACGCTCACTTGAAAATATTGAACTTCAACTATTCACTTCCCGTCTGACACTCTTTTATTCATCTCTATAAGCTTACTGATTTGACCGTCGGAGAGTCTTCGACCGACACCACACTGGTGTCCTCTTGAGATCCTTTAACGATTTTTCTTTCAAAGTGTATTTTTTTAGTTCCACAAGATTGCTGGTGGCCCAATCGATCCAAAATTTTAAATTGTAGAATCTACCATCTGCAGACATCACTTCTGCCCAAACACGATAAGATAAAATTTATCCATTATGTAACGACCACGTACTTTTCCATACATGTCTTTCGTCCAGGAGTTATTCCGTGCACCGTTAACTTACGTACTGTCCACTGGAGGTTGGGCTCCAAACTGGATTTTTTTCGCGTCTTCTATCGATTTGAACACTTGACCTCCCCCCTTAAGAGGAATTTATGAAGATTGCTGGTACCAATTGGACAACTTGTCTACCATTGAAGTTTCTTAATAAAGGCTAACGATTTAGGACTCTTGGCACGTTGCCTTCGTGGACATCTCAGGACATCTTCATTTGCTAGTTAAAACGCGAATAAAGATCCAAGTAAGTAAACCTCTCATAGAATTCATTTGTAGGGTTCAATGTTATATATATAAATGTGTTACACTAATAGCTATTATGTGAACATGATATACTTTGATATAGTTTTATATGCATTTATATGTCATTATTGTTTCACACTACATATTCTTGTATGTATATTCATGTTAATGCATCCACAAGCATGCATGAAGTATAGATTTATATGATAATGTTGAAATATATATTTTACTCAAGAGAAATATGTATCCCAATTTTATAAAAGAAATGGTGTACGCATATGCCTTGAAAGGCGTGAGTGAGAAATGGGGCGTGAGGGACCGGTGCACCCGACGAATGATAATGTTTAATGTTTAATGTTTAATGTTTAACCGTTTTGCGGTACTACCAGTAGATAGAACGGATTCTAAATAATAATGGCCTACTGCATTCTGATTGGATAGATGATACACAAAAGTGAACTCACGATGTTAAAATTTTAAAAAGGATAAGAAAAGATTGGATACATATTCTAGAAAACTAATTTAAATCAATGCATATTATAAGCATACATTATCACGTGCATGTGGTTTGCTTACTGGGCGTTAGCTTATCCCATATTTTCCACTTTTCAGATGATGAGAGCTAGATTATTCGAGACAACTACTTGGGACAAGATGAACTCAGTATTGTTTAAATCGAAGTTTTATTTTTGTTATTATTTATAAATAAGATGCCTTAGGCCGATTTAGTATTATTGGAATATTGTCTTTTACTTATTTTAAATCAACCAAACTATGAAGTTTTCTACAATTATTGTGTTCATTCAATAAAGAATTTGGGCATAAAATTTATTATGCAAATTATTGCTTTTAATAAATATTATTGAAAATATATGTATTCTCAAAATATAATAATACTAATAAAGATGAATATTTACTTTTAGTTTGAAATCAAGTTAAGCTTTAATTAAATTGTCCTATGGTTTCGTGTTTTCGTTATTGAAAATCATTGATATTTATTTTGTACTTCAAAATAAATTAAACAAAATAAATTAAAATAGAATGAAAATTTTATCCACTTTTTTGTATTTATATTTTGTTGTTTAATGGTAATTAAATAATAACACTTCTAAGTCTAGAGTTTCTGGACTTGAGGTGTTACAGTATTGGTATCAAAGCTAAGAGTTTGAAAATCAAATTTGTAGACTTTAGATTTTAAAAAAAAACGTGCTTTTTTTTTTTAACGACCACGGACTTTTCTCTACATGCCTTTTGCCCATGGACTATTTCGTGTGCCGTTAGCCTACATACTGTCAATTGGAGGTTGGACTCTAAACTGGATTTCTTTCGCGTCCCCAGATATTCGAACCCTTTACCTCTCTCTTAATGAGAACTTATGATGAATGCTGATACCAATTGGGTGACTTAGCCAATTGGTATTGATAAGTACAATTTTGTACTTATTGGAGCTCACAAAAAGTGACGATTATAAGTAATATTGCATGTTTTTAGTTTAATGACATGTTGTTTTCTTATTATTTTAGGAAATAATCAAATTCAAGTGTCGATTTGACGAAAAGAGAGCAAACAAAGGAAAATTGGACTTAATTGCTAAAACAAAGATATTTGAGGGGTTTGACATGCAAATATCAAAGAAATAAAATCAGGAACAACAGTTAAGGTAACCATGTGATCGCAAGGCCATCTTTTTAGCTGCAGAATATAAAAGGCTTATACCATGCAATCGCAAAGCATAAGCCCAGGCGATCGCATGACTTTTTAGAGTAGTTAGTTGGCAGTTTCATGATAGGAATGAAACTCTACAACTCCAAGATAAAACAAAGACCAAAGACATATTTTAAAGAGTTCGGAGAGCAGTATAAAAGTCAGATAGTAGACATATCGCAGAGACGAATTTTTGGGAAGAAGATATACAATGTATAATTGAAGATCAAGAAGGGATTGAATATTCTTCGACCAAAAATACGGGTTTTATTTACTTTTTATTTTTCTTTCTCTGGAACATGATCAATTCAATAATTGTAATAATTAACGAAATCATGTCCGGCTAATTTACTTATTGCTTGAAAAAACGATAAAACCTCATGTTTTTAATTAATTAGAAGTTTTTCCATTTTAGTAATTAATTGGTTTAGGTTTGATTATTCTTTATTCATTATTTCTATTATCTTAATGCTTGATCACCATTAGAATATATTGTGATCTGTATTGAAATTGAGATATTCAATAAAGGTTAAGACTTGGTATAGAATAACATAGAGTCCAATAATATATAGAAATTACTATTATACTTTATAAAATCCGATTAGATATTCTTGAGATTTTAATGCATATGTTTATGTTCGAAGTTTAATTAGAGATAATTAGGTATGCATTCAATATAAAATTGATTGATTATCGAGAGAGACTTTTAATTATATTAGGATCACCGATTTTCAATCCAAGATAATTATAAGCTAAAACGATTAAACGGATAATTGATCAAGGAATGTGTAGGTAGATTCGCAAATCATATTGTTAGTAAAACTCGAATTCGTTCTCATAAATTTACTTTGATTGTTTGATAATTTAGATTTAATTAAATATAATTATAATAGTTTTAGAATAAAAAATTATAAACGGATCTATGTTATTTACATTGTTAAAATTTGAATTATAAATTAATTGGTAAAATTGGTAGCTAGTCATCATGTGTTCGACACCCTACTTATCATTTTATTACTTGTAACGATCAATCCACTTGCAGGATTAAAATCGACAACAAGTACCAACATTCACCATAAGTTCTCCTTAAGAAATAGGTCAAATGTTCAAATCGCTGGATATGCGAAAAAAATCTAGTTTGGAGTCCAACCTCCAGTGAATAGTACGTAAGCTAACGGTGCACGGAATAGCCCCTGGACGAAAGGCCTGTAGGAGAAAGTCCGTAGTCGTTACACATTATTTTTAACATTTGTCCATATACCAAACGGGTCAATATATTCAATTTACTGTATATATAAATTTTAATAGGATGTTTAATTAAGGCTTAGTTTGGTATTTTTATGATTTAAGAGAATCAATTTTTGCCATTCTGAAGAAAAACTTAGCTACTGAAACAATACAATCAATTATATATTTGGTGTTGTAAAATTATAGAAAATAATATTGATGATCATATTTAGATATTTCTTATATAGTCTTTGAAGTCCCATATGTATGGGTCCATCATTATAATAAAATCCACAGTTTATTTCTATTTTCTTCTATTATTCTCTCTAATTTATAACACGTTATCAGCACGAACGAGCTCACAAAAAATAGAAAAAAAATCGAGAGCAATAATTAGAAAATTCGTAGAATCTGCGTAGCCAATACTGTTGAGATTAAATGTTGATATCTTACTAATTCATCCTCCAATCATTTTGAATTTTGGACAGCCAAGTTCAAAACTAATTGGTCTTCAAATTTAACGATTAAAATGAAGATCCAAAGGTTAATTGGGGAGAAATTGCTATGTAAACAGATTTCCATGGACAAGTTAGTATTCTCTTTGCTATCGGCTTTTATTATACTTTTTTTGATATTGATAAATGGTAGACAAATATTCTTTAAATATTATTATTTATACATATCAATATTCAGAATAATATTGTATTATTATTCCTAAATAAATATTAATTTATACAAATTAATATTCCAGAATAAGAATTTCGTTAGTCTTTTGAAAAAGCAAATCCAAGTATATATAAATAATATTGAAGAATATTGTGTAGCACAATTTAATTAACAAAGATTTATATGATTTGTGAAGTTTTTATTTTAGATCGGTTAAATATTTTATTTTAACAAATTAAATACTTTTGAATCAACAAAACTTTATATGAATAATATTAAAGAAAATTATTTTGATATTCTTGAAGAAGCACAACTCAACAACATAACTAATCAAGAAAAATATTATTTTGTTATTCCTGAAGAAAATAAAAAATTTATACAAATCAATGTTCTAGAATAATATTATGTTAGTATAGAAGATTAACTTTATTCAAATCTAAATCCGATCAATATGTTGATGTTCCTGAAGAAGAACGACCTTATATTAATATTCTAGAAAAATGTAACTTGTCCCTAAATAGTATGACATTACAAATTTAATATTCAAGAAGAATATTAAGTTATTGCTCTCAAAGAAGCATAATTTTTTTGTACCTATATTATCGAAGGAAATTGTATCATTATCCTTGAAGAATTGTCTATTACTAATAATCAATATTCTAGAAGAATATTGTATAATTGTTTTAAAAGAAACACAACTTTGCAAATATCAGTATTCTATTAAAAATATTATTTGCTCCCAAACAACATAATTGTATAAGATTAAACATCTATAATATTTTTTGCTCATGATGAGTTAACCTTACATGATTTAATATTCTTAAATATTAATCTGTTGGTGCTCCTGAAGTAAAAAAATATTATATTAATATTTCAATAGAATATTAATTGTTCTCAAATAGCATAATTTTATAAGATCTAATATTTTATAAAAATATTATGTTATTGTTCCGTAAAAACATAAATTTTATACATGTTAATGTTTTAGAAAAATATTGAATACATCCTGAAGAATAACAATTACTTGTATATTAATATTTTATAAAATATTATATTAATACTCCTGAAAAAGTATAACGTCACGAATATCAATATATTCTAAAAGAAAATAATATTTTTGTTCATGAAGAAACACAAAGTAAATAAATATATCCTAGAAGAATATTGTGTTGTTACTCTTTAAGAAGCACAACTTAATTAAATGAATATTATATGATTGCTTTTGAGAACAAATTGCTTTCCATTTTTGTCAGAGGAATAATATTTTACATGCAGCATTACTTATACGTATCATGTTAACATCAAAGTTATCTCCACTATAGTAGTTTTGTGTCAGAGTCTAATATTACCTATCTAATGATTTTTTATAGTGTAATATATGTAAAATTGGTACACCATAGTGCACTGAGATAAATATTAAATAATGTTGAGAATGCATGTTTAGTTTGAACCATAATAAAATATGTTAAATTCTAAATAGTAATATTTTATAACACAATTTGCCGATTGATATTTTGATAAAACAATTTTCTCAACATTAGAGGGAAAATTAAGTAGTTGGAAAGAATACATAAAAATGCAGCATATTATATTTTTTAGATCCTCGCACAAGACAATACGAACCAAAAGTTCGACATATTATTTATTTGTAAGTTATACAATTTATAGATGCATTTACTGACCAAATAAATTTAACCAATCATCGTATACCAGCTATAAATGTTCAAACTCATATTGATGTCCTTGAATAACAATCTATTGACATTATATATGATAAATAAATGGCACATCTGAAGCGTGGTGACATTTGATTTTAAAATCAAAAATCCTCAAATTAAAAATAGAGTTAATTGTAAAGATGGCCATGTTGATGATGAATATATTATTGAAGAGTATATAGACACAATTAATTATAAAATTTCAGAAGAGGTTTAAGTACCTGAAAATATTAAAAATGAAGATATCTCAATAAATTATGTCGTTATAGAAAAGAAATAAAATAAAAAATAAAATGTTATATGAAAAAAGAAATAAGAAAAATGAAGTTGTAACGTGTAATACATGATTCTTAACATCGTGAATTCTGCAAAGACTTGTGTAAAAAAATCACAAATCGATATCTTGTTAACCTGTCAATGCATGATATTTGATATGCGTATAATAAATATGGTTATAATCAATTCATCTGGCATGATTAATAATACTATGTATATAAATCACTAGAGAATTTAATATACCTAAAGCATATAGTTCAACATTTTGTCCGTCAAATTACAAAAATCTCAATTGATATTATCATGAGGGTGAGTAAATATGCTTTATATTCTTTTTCCTTGGTTGCGGTTTTGTTCCATTGAGTTTTTCTGATAAGATTTTTAATGAGACAACTTTTATAATGTATCCAAAAGAATTATGCACTCTTTTTTCTTCACTGGGATTTTTTCAACATAGTTTTTCATAATAATATTTTAATGAAGCAAATTCTTTGTGTAAAAGACATCAAATAAGAAGTGTTACAAATGTTATAGTTATGGATGTCTATAATCTACAATAAATTTACCTTTAACATAACTCTATGGTTATACTCTCGTGTGTTATGAATTGTATACGAGACCCCTGAAGGAAACAACATCAAGATCTATTTTTTTAAATGCAATCGTATTAAACTATCATGCTGACTACAGTCAATTAATGATATTGTATGAAGATAATATTGTTGGGAAGATATAACAAAACAACAACATAAAATATATTTAATTGAAATTGTTTTATACAAGTTTTAGAAAGGATGGTGGAGTTGAAAATACTGACGCATGAGATATGGATGGCTCGATACAATGACTTTCATTGATTGAAATAAAGAAAAGTAATTGTACTCTTTTTCCTTTACTCAGGTTTTGTCCCGTTGGATTTTTCTGACAAGGTTTTAACGAGACAATATTTGATTATTCTAAATTTTTGATCATTTTTTTTAACTTTCGTTTGATATTTTTCCTACTTAGTTTTTGTCTAACAAAGTTTTTAACGAGACATTTATTGTACTAATGATCATTAAATGGGAGTGTTGTAAAATTGTGAAAAATAATATTGATGACTATGTTTAGATATTTCTTACATAGTCTACAAGTTTTTGACACCCTATTTATATGAATAATGATATTCACAGTCGCTCACTACCAGTAATCATCCTATGTAGCATAACTCAATTGGATAAATTATTTACTCCAATTAAGTAATGTATTTATAGTCATTAATTATTAATAATTCATCCAATTGAATAATGACACGCAGGATAACTACCGGTAGTGAGCAACTGTGAATAGCATTACGCTATTTATATGGGTCCATCATTATAATGAAATACACAATTTCTCTCTATTCTCTTCTATTTTTCCCTCTATTTTATAACATTTGGTCAATTTTTGTTTCAGAATTATTGTATATTACAAAATCAGCATTTTAACGTTTAGTAAACCAAAATAATCTATTACTTTGCCCGTGTACAATTATTAAAATTGATATTTATTATAATGATGTCATTTTATATTATTATTATTATCATTTGTAATATTGTAAAATATTTTTCTACTTTTATGACAGTACGTAATATTATTAAATATTTTTATAAGATAATTTATTCACCATAATTATTTTAAAATTAAAAATTTAATATCTATTAAATCTCAAAATATATGAAATTACAAGATAAAAATATAGTCCATATAGTAAAAGTAAATAAATTAAAATGGAACCTAAACCTTAGGGTCAGGTTGGAAGTTTTGGACGCCGGTTATCAGAATTTTTTAAAATACTGTTTTTGGACGTTTATTAGTGAAGCGGCTTTTAATGATGGCAAAAAAATTCGCAGACATGGACCCGCCCCGACTATTCAGGTAATAGGGGCGGGTCCGGGGATGACCCGCCTCTTTAAATTTTTATTTTTATTTGTTGAAAAATCCTAAAATCGAATTACAATTTACAAATCATTTTTTTAAAAAAATGGGTTGAATAAGAATCAAATCCGGGTTGAAGTTATGAAATTATAACTCTTAACCACTACATCACAACCCCAATCTTGTATTTCTTTTGTTTTATTTCCTATATATATATAATTCCTATTCTTTTTTTAATTACTTTTTCCTGTTTAAAAAAAATTAACCGGAGCGGTTGGCGAGTCAAAGCCTTGCCTCGTCCCCTTGCCCTTCCCCATGAATTTCTTTGGTCGCGAGCAGGAGGCGAGGTAGGGACAAGGCCAACCCTCCTCATTGCCATCCCTAGCGGCTTTAAGTGATTTTTAGTAGCGGTTTTTTAAACGATCCAACCCATGTTTGAGAGTTTATTATCTAGTGGTTTTGAAAGTTTTTTAAGAGAATTAAATTACATATATGCCCATATATAAAAAAAATTGAATTAAATTTTAAAATTTTTATATATCCACATATCATTGAAAATATAAAATTATATTTATGTTTTTGTATGTGCTTTTTTCCTTTTTTCTATGTTCTTTTATTTTTCCAAATATTAAGTTTAAGGTAGTTTTGAAAATAATTGTTAAAATAAAGTAAAATTAGAAGAAAATTTGAAGAATGATAAAAAATCATCGATTTAGGAGATTAACCACCGATTTACGGGGTTGGGTGATACGCTTTAAATTACACTACATAAGTTTTGAGCGGTTTTAACCGGTGCTCCAAAAAACTAACAAGCACCGATTTTCTCAACTTTTTATAAATAGTACTATTCAAAATCGGGGTGGGGTGGGGTCGGGGTGGGGGGGGGCGGGGGACGGATTGACTTGGCCATGTCAATTTTTAAAATTATACTTGAAAGTGTGGTAGAACAACAAGATTGTGATGGCAATATAACAAGTCAAGTTAAAATGTTGGATATAATTGTGGAGACGAGAATACCCCTAGCTAATCCTCACGGAAACAACGTGGGACAACATAGGGTTAGCCGCACTCAATCTCCTCCCCGTTAGATGTTATAAGTCGAAAATGTATTTTTCTTTTCTTGAAGAAAAGATAATCCAAATTATCCAACACAGTTACACAAACACGCCCCTTTTCAGAGAATTCGAATTAATTCCAATTTCAAGTCCGTTTTGAGTTAAGAAAAAAATAATCAATTATAGGAAGTACAGTATACGAAACCACCTGAGAGGAAAACCTTTCACCTCCACCGCAGGCCCACCATTTGTATCCTACAACCGCCGCGGATGGGCCAATCATCCTCCAGATCCAGGCCCAGATCAGCCAAACCCGCCGTGATCTCCCCGTGGACGTCAGATTCCGATGAAACAGATGACATCATTTCCGATACGGATGACACCATCAGCGGGAATGACTACACGTTGAACCTGCCAGACGAATGCCTGGCCTGCATTTTCCAGTCGTTATCCTCCGGTGACCGGAAGCGGTCGGCTCTGGTGTGCCGCAGGTGGCTGAGAATCGAGGGCCAGAGCCGACACCGCCTGTCGTTGAACGCTAAGTCTGAGCTTACATCCGACATCCCTAAATTGTTCTCGCGCTTCGATACGGTCACTAAGCTCGCGCTGAAGTGCGACCGTAGATCTGTCAGCATAGGCGATGATGCGTTGATTCTGATTTCTTTGAAGTGTAGGAATCTCACCAGGCTAAAGCTCCGTGCCTGTCGCGCCATAACTGATGACGGGATGGCTGTTTTTGCCCGAAACTGTAATAGTTTGCGCAAATTCTCATGTGGATTTTGCAGTTTCGGGGCCAAAGGCATGAACGCTTTGCTCGATAATTGTGAGTCCCTCGAAGAATTATCGGTGAAGCGATTGTCTGGTGTCACTGATGGGGTTGGGGCCGAGCCCATCGGGCCGGGAAAGGCTGCAGGAGCTTTGAAAGTTATTTGTTTGAAAGATCTTAAAAATGGGCAGTGTTTCGGGCCTTTGATTATTGGGTCGAAGAATTTGAGGAGTTTGAAGTTGTTCAGATGTTCCGCTGATTGGGACAATTTGTTGGTAGTGATAGCAAATCGGATTACTGGGCTCTTGGAGCTTCATTTGGAGAAGCTTCAGGTAAGTGATATTGGGCTATCAGCCATTTCGAATTGTGTGAATCTTGAAATATTGCATTTAGTGAAAATCCCCGAGTGTACCAATGCTGGACTTATGGCTGTTGCGGAAAAATGTAAGCTGATTAGGAAATTGCATATTGATGGATGGAAAACAAATAGAATAAGTGATGATGGATTAATCTCCATTGCAACACATTGTCCTAATTTGCAAGAGTTGGTTCTGATTGGTGTGAATCCTACAAGGTTGAGTTTAGAGAAGTTGGCGACACATTGTCAGAATTTGGAAAGATTAGCATTGTGCGGGAGTGATACTGTTGGGGATGCAGAGATATCGTGCATAGCTGCAAAATGTATTGCATTAAAGAAGTTGTGCATAAAGAGCTGTCCCGTGTCGGACCATGGCATGGAAGCATTGGCTGGTGGGTGCCCCAATTTGGTGAAAGTGAAGTTTAAAAGGTGTAGGGGGGTGACTTCTGAGGGAGCAGATTGGTTGAGGGCAAGTAGAGGTTCTCTTGCTGTGAATTTGGATGCCATGGAGCCAGAAATACAGGATGTGAGTGCTAGTGAGCAAGAAGCTAGTGGTATTGGAATTCCACAAACAGATGGGCAACCTAGGGGTATTAATATTGCTGCATCAAGCAGTAGCTGGAGGCCAATGTCTTTCAAGGCAAGGTTAGGGCTTTTAAGGGGGAGGAGCTTGGTGGCTTCCACATTGAGGCGGTGGTCAAGCTTTGGTGGCAGTTCCCGGAATAATTTGGAAATGAGTTGAGACGGATTTGCAGTGGGCAACTGCCACTGTTGGTCTGTTCACGTTATTCTGCATTGTAGTTCAGTATATTTATTACTGTGTGCTGTTGAATTTCATTCCATAATCTCCATTATTGAGGGTTGTCACCGAGTTCCCCCGTGTGCTTGTGTGTCTTGACTTAATTTATGAAGGAATGCCTCTTGACGTGATAGTTGGGGACTTCTAAGATTGCTTCCTTAGTTTGAATAGGAAGGAGGAAATGCCCAACACTCTCTTTATACTAAGACTTGTGCATTATCTTAACTGACACTAACATGTTTTAAAGCATCCAGTTTACGTCTTGCTGTCACAAGATTTATTCTTGTCCTTGGTTTTGGTTGCCGAAATATGTCGTGGTGCCAATGATGCCATGATATATCACATTGTTGGATGTTAAATCCTTTATGTTTCTAATTCTTTCAGAATGTTGATCATCAGAACAAAATGAATTAGTTTCCTGTACCACATTCTTAGTCCCAATCTCTTCATATGACCATGTAATGTAGTCGTAAATCATTGTGGAATGAGATTGTATGTGTAGTGAAGATCAAAGCGTCGATCAGGGATCTTTTTTGCAGGCTGGTGTTGACTATTTCTTTGTATAATGATATAGTATTACAGGATATAATCCCGTTGCTTGACCTTGTTTTTCTGCACATTATATGAATTGCGAACAAATGAATTAAACTGTGTGGATATACGAGATGATAACGTAGGTGTTATTATGCCTCTAAAGTTCAATTGAATCTGCGGGTTCACACGATTGCTTTGGAAGCAATTGTTCTTTTAAGGTCAATTGTTTGATTACTCAGCCTGTACCATAAGGTCGTTAGCTCATCTCATCAATTCTACCTTCAGCTGCGCTACTAAACTATTTCACATGGGATTATAGCTGCAGGTATAAAAAGAGCGAAAGATGATATATCACCCATGGTGGGTAATAATTATGGTACCTATTTAATACGTAATATCACTATATTGGTTACTTTTTAAAAAGTTGTTTATAACTTTTTAAACTCTTTAAAAAGTGACTAATGTGGTGATATTGTGTGTCAAGTGAGTACCATAATTATTATCTGCTATAGGTGCTATATTATTACTCTAAAAAGAGCTACTAAACTGTCGGGCAGCGTGGTTGCCAGAAGGCTCGATAAAATGATTGGAACCACTTATTTGAAAATGGGCATTTTTCCTCCCAAGGCTAAGAACAAAAATGTACTTTCTTGATTTTGTTCCGAGCTTCGTCTTTTACTCTGTTTTGCCTCATTTTTTTTTTTAATCTTTGAGCATCCTATACTGTGCCTCCAAATTTTGATTTGTCTTGTTGTTCCCTTGTTTAATCCTCAACTCTTCGTTCTTTTTTTGAAACTCGAGTCCGTCTCCTACAACTAACAAAAAAGGAGAAAAACTCAATAGAAAAAATGATAAATTGACTAATAATTATATACGTAAAAGACTAATTAAGTGTAAAAATTACTCAAAAAAAGCTTGGCGTTAAGCTGCTAATCTACCAATGGACGCGCATAGATCTATTGATTTAGTGAGAATTTACTTCTCGGTTGATTTGTTGAATGATGATTTTCACATATATTATGTAGCATATGTATAATTGGGCGTTATATGTGAGCAACATTCCTACTCACACCAAGGTGTGTGGGGCCCACCCCCTGTGTGAATCGGGATGTTGCCCCGATTTGAGGAACATTTAACTCCTCTATGTATAATATGGATCATTTTCACTTTATATATGAAATTTTATAAAGTCATTGTCACTTTATATATGTATGATATTTTATAAGGGAAATTGGTCAAAAACGTCCATAACGTATAGACTCGGTACGCAAATCATCTTTACCTTTCAAATTTTGGCAATTACATCCCTCACTTATACATGTAGTGCGCAAATCATCATTTTGAACGGAATCTATCCAATATTCCGTTAAACCTTTGGGATTTTGGCACAAATGGTCCATAATCTTTGCCCTTAGTGTAGAATTGGTTCTCAACGTTTATGTTTTGGCAAACAAGTCCATAACCTATGTGTTTTGGTGCGAAATTAGTCCCTATAGAATGAAAAAGACAAATATACCCTTAGTTTAATTAGAAGAAATTGTATGTAGATTCCTAATTATTACAAAATGTGCAAATAAGTCCAATACTTTTATTTTTTATAAAAAAATTAAAAAAAAACTAATGAGTTTTTTTTTAATTAACACTTTAGTAATAAACATGTCAAATAAATTTATTATTTTTATTATTAAGTAATAAATATATTTAAAGAGAGAAATCATTGTGAGAAATTATTTTTCTCCCTCTTTACTTATAAATTTTTTTCTCCCTCTTTACTTTAAAAATTAAGTTAAATAAATAACAAAATGACGTGTATAATTATATGACATTGAACTAATCTTATTACATTTTTATTTAATATAAAAATATTAATAAAAATTAATTTACACATTATGTGTTTTATTTTTGAACGAAAATAAAACGATAAATTAAAATATAAAGAATATAGTTAGATTTCTAATATTTGTAGTTAATAAACATATAACTCAATTAAATAAAAGTATTTGAACATTAAGTTTGTGACAAAGTTATTTATTTTATACAACAACAAAATAAAAGTTTTAATTTTAAATAATATATTTATTACTTAATAATAAAAATAATAATTTTATTTGACATGTTTCTTACTAAAGTGTTAATTCAAAAAAAAAAAAAACTCATTAGTTTTTTTTAATTTTTTTATAAAAAATAAAAGTGTTGGACTTATTGCACATTTTGTAATGATTAAGAATCCACATACAATTTTTTCTAATTAAACTAAGGGTATATTTGTCTTTTTCATTCCATAAGGACCAATTTCGCACCAAAACACATTGGTTAGGGACTTGTTTGCCAAAACATAAACGTTAGGAACCAATTCCACACTAAGGGTAAATGTTATGAACTATTTGAGCCTAAATCCCAAAGGTTTAACTGAATATTGGATGGATTCCGTTCAAAATGATGATTTCTTGACCACTACATGGATAGGTGAGGGATAATTACCAAAATTTGAAAGGTAATGATGATTTGCGCACCAGGTCTATACGTTAGGGACGTTTTGGACCAATTTCCCATTTTATAAAGTCATTGTAACTTTATATATAATATTTTATAAAGGGGATTTTGGCACAAATGGTCCATAAACCTTTGTCTTTAGTGTGAAATTGGTCCTTAACATTTATTTTTTGGTATACAAGTCCATAACCTATGTGTTTTGGTGCAAAATTTGTCCTTATGAGATGAAAAAGACAAATATGCCCTTAGTTTTAATTAAAAAAAATTGTATGTGAATTCTTAATCATTACAAAATGTGCAAATATGTTCAATACTTTTATTTTTTTTATAAAAAATTAAAGAAAACTAAAGAGTTTTTTTTTTTTTTTGGAATTAACACTTTAGTAATAAATATGTCAAATAAAGTTATTGTTTTTTATTATTAAGTAATTATATTATTTAAAATTTAAACTTTTATTTTATTGTTGTATAAAAAAATAACTGTAACAAACTTGATGTTCAAATATTTTTATTTAATTGAGTTATATGTTTATTAACTACAAATATTAGAGAACCAACTATATTTTTTATATTTTAATTTATCGTTTTATTTTCGTTTAAAAATAAAACACATAATATGTAAATTAATTTTTATTAGTACTTTTATGTTAAATAAAATTTTTATTACATTTTTATTTAAATAAAAAATTATTACACAACTTCAACTAATCTTATTACATTTTTATTTAAATTATGTCATTAATAAAGATGGCATAATATGGAAAAAGTTCAAAACATCAATAGTTGAAATTGAAAATACTTGACCGAAAACTCTAACCTATGACCAATGAAATCGAACTTTCACAATTTTAACATAAAAACATGGATAATTAAACTTACATATTACGTGTTTGATCATCTCAATATCTATGACATAATTTACATAAAATTTCAGTCACTACCACTTGCCATCATGCCACTGCCAAACTAGTAAATTTAAATAAAATAATTTGGAACGTGAGCATTCCAAAAAAAAAAAAAAAATACTAAATAGTATGTACACACTTCATTAAGAAAATTATATACCCACAATCACACGACATGTCAAATAAAAATAAAATTTTATTACATTTTTATTAAATAAAAATTATTGCACAACTTGAATAATCTCATTACATTTTTATTTAACATAAAAATACTAATAAAAATTAATTTACACATTATGTGTTTTATTTTTAAACAAAAATAAAACGATAAATTAAAATATGAAGAATATAATTGGATCTTTAATATTTGTAGTTAATAAACATATAACTCAATTAAATAAAAGTATTTAAACATCAAGTTTGTGACAAAGTTAATTTTTTTATACAACAATAAAATAAAAGTTTAAATTTTAAATAATTTAATTACTTAATAATAAAAATAATAATTTTATTTGACATGTTTATTACTAAAGTGTTAATTCCAAAAAAAAAAACTCATTAGTTTTTTATAATTTTTTATAAAAAATAAAAGTATTGGACCTATTTGCACATTTTGTAATGATTAGGAATCTACATAGAATTTCTTCTAATTAAAACTAGGGTAATTTGCACTTTTGGTCTCCAACCTTTTTAATTTGTAACAAATCTACCACTAACCTTTTTTAGCACCAGACATCCCTAACGTTTCAATTTTTTTGCAAATCATGTCCAATTTTTTGCAAATCACATCCCATTGACATATTTTGATGATTTTACCCCCTCTTTAAATAAAAAATAAATAAAAAAGCTAAAAACAACAAAAAATAAAATAAAATTGCAAATGAAGTCTATAACTTAAAAAAAAAAAACATAAAAGAACACCATCTTTTCCAAAAACCCTCTCCTCCCCATACAGAGTTTCAACTGCCAAGAACAAATGAAAACTGGTTTCGCATCAGTTTTAGTAAAGCTCAAGTTGCCATAGTTTCAAAAGATTGGCAATCTCCACTGGAATCTCGCCGGTGATGTTATTCATAAACAACTTCAAATCAATCAGCTCAACAAGATTCCCAATCCCTTGAGGTTTCATTCGATGCTGCAATTTGATAAATACAGCCAATTCAACTTCGTAATCTTCACAGTCACTGACGGATATTCTATCCAATCAAACGGGTTGTCGCCGAGGCTTAACACAACAAGATTTGTCATATTTTCAAGAGAATTCCATGGAAAACTTCTCGAAAATCCACTCTGATTTGCGGATAAATACAACAATCCACTGATTGATGAAATTTCTAGGAATGATCCTGAGAAAAAATTGTTGCCCCCATTACAATTTTTCAATTCATCCGTGACTTGGCCATATAGTGAGTTGAACCTGAGGGAGAGCTTTTCCAATGACAGGAGCTTGCATACGGAATCAAAAGGAATTGAACCCGTCAAATTCTGATTGGAGTGTTCAATTTCTTTAACGAAGCCATTAGAATCACATGTGAGTCCTGTTAAGTTACATACAGAACTATTGGCATCCCAGGAATCAAATACTTTTGTGTTTGACTCTTTGAAGGTAGATTTTATGGTTAGAAGGGTTTGAAGCTGTTCGGAGGAGGCAAAAGAGAGGAGAGAAAAGAGGGAAAGAAACTGAAGTAAATGCCAGAAATTGATCGCCGACGACATACCGGATGGTGAATTAGTTTGACTAATAGAAATAAATATTTTGTATGGAATGACTTAAGACAGCAAAGTTTTATCAGATTGTGGGAGTGGGGTGAGTTTTTGGAAAATATGAAGTTATTTTGTGTTTTTAAAAAGTTATGAGACTTTATTTGTAATTTTCTTTTCTTTTTTGTTGTTTTTAAGTTTTTTCTATTTTAGTTTATTTAAAGATGAGGGCAAAACCGTCAAAATATGTCAATAGGGACATGATTTGCAAAAAAATGAAAGGTTGGGAATGCTTGGTGCTAAAAAAAAATGTTAGAAGTAGATTTGTTACAAATTAGAAAGGTTGGAGGATCAAAAGTACAAACGACCTTTAAAACTAAGGGTATATTTTTTTTTTTTCATCCCATAAGGACCAATTTTACAACAAAACACATAGATTAAGGACTTATATGCCAAAAAAGAATGTTAAAGACCAATTTCACACTAAGGATAAATATTAGAGATCATTTGCGCCAAAATTCTTTTTATAAAGGGACTTGTTGATAGACCTGCAATTTAGAGCACCCGTGTACTTTTTCTTTTTTAAGTAAAATACAATTAAGTTTATGCAGAATTTGTAGGTGTTGAGAGCAAATGTTTGTTGCATATCATGCTGTCCAAATAATTTATGTGAATCATGTTGCTCCAATTTGCTGAGAGATGTGAACTTGATAGACCCGTTTGGTTTCATTACCACTCTTTTAACATTTTCGGCAATTGTTGGATTGTATGCTTAAATAGTATAATTTTATTGTGATAAAATAATAATTTATATTGAAAATAATTTTGGTTTGTATTTATTTATTATTATTGTATTTGTCTAATATTGAACATGTAAATAAAGTGTCAATGATCACTTGTGATAATATAAGTTGGGTGCTTGCGTTGAGAAACATAGTGTGACACAACTTTTTTTTTTTTTTTATGACTCAGATGTTCAAATTTTGTCTGACTAATTCTGAGGAGTGGCGGCCTTTCCCCCTGGTTCACCACCCAGATAAATTCGGATGCGGTCACATGTTATACACACTGACACAACTTATATTTTGATCATGAATAAAATTGTTCACAAGTAATGTATGAGGGTTAGCGCCTTGTATCAGAAGATTGTAGTTTTGACTACTTAATGGTGACACTAGTACACCTGGAGTATATTAAACAGACCACATGTTGAATTTAATTATATAGTATAACCGTTTGAAGAATTAAATTTCACTTGATCACCGGATATTTAATCTAAATCCCTTGACAGGATTGTATTATTTTTTTGTTAGTTTGATGATTCTTTGATTCATTAATGGGTGAGATCAGTTAATTGATCAAACATCCCGGTGAATTGGGAGCTTCAGAATGAGCGAAGTAAAGAATCCGAATTCATGTCGGGAACTGTCGGCATGAAAAATGGGTCGAGTGACAACTTAAGTATTTTCTATTGAACGGTTATAAATATGAGTTTAATGTTTAGCGACGGCTAAACTTCGACATTTGTAAATTAGTTCACATGACCGTTGAAGAAAATGTAACTTAAAGTTAGTGCGAATAATTAGACAAGCAAAACGATCATTTATGCTCATGCTCAATTATCGAATCTCAAACATGGATGAATTATATATACGGTAGGTCAGAAGAAAGTATTATAGCTTATGTAATCTTATATATTTCGAGAGTACAGTCTCTAACCTTTTGTGAAAAAAGTAAAAGACTAATAATTAGATCGAAGGTTTCTAGGGTCGACTAGAAAGAATCTAATTATTGAAGTTTGGAAAATATATGTTCGAACAGGTCTTGAGGTAGCTCTATAAAATTTTGGACTTAATCACAGTTACTATGAAAGTTTTGGATTTGATTGTAATTGTGATATAAGTTCAGAGATTACATGTGTAACTAAATTAATCCTAACTAATTGAACTTGAATGCAATCAGAATTCTTGTCATTGTTTGCAATCAGGATGCTTGTTGTATTTATATTACATTGCATGCGACGTAAATTAATTTCAATGATTTAAAAAAGAGGAGATAAAAATTCTTAAGTTTTGACTTGAATTTTATCTTCTAGTTTTCTAAATCTGTCAAGTCCAGAAATTAGTTTTTGATTCAATAAAAGGTCTCCACACACTGGTGTAATATATACTTGGGATAATACCATAGAAGACTTGAACGTTGGGAGCATCAAATTCGTGAATCAAAAGCGAAAAATTCGTGAATTAGATCAAGATTCAATATCGTTTATCGATTCAGGTACAATACTAAACTATTCATATTTAATTATAATAAGCACGTGAAAGACTAGCAAAGATCATGGTTTATTGAATTAAATAATTTTTTTTTGTTTTTCGACTAATTACCGTGCCAGTTTCTAACAAGTGGTATCAGAGCTCTCTAGATCATTTATCTATTTGTCATGTTATCTAGATTTGATAATTGTTGTCAAACAATATATAGGATTATTTATTTATATGCTGGTTGAATAATTGAAATTATTTTAAACATCCAATTATTCTGTTCTCCACTTGTTCGTTGTATTTTGTTATTTCGAGTCTGTAACAAGATCGGTGGATTACGACTCTATCATCTTGATTTAAATTTTTTTTAATAATAAAATATATTTAAATTGTGAGCCCTAAAATAGAACTAGTTAATTTTTGTAATAGTTGAAGATTGACTATCGGACCGAAGAATGAGCGATATTATTCTTAAAAAAAAAACCGTTTTGCCGACTGATCTGCGAGCGACCGAGCAGATCTCGCCGCATATGCGCTGAGGCGGCAGATCCAGCCGGATCTGTGCGCCGGGTCGCGCAGGTCCGGTGGATCTGAGCGACCTTCGCGCAGATTCCGGAGATCAGCGCACAGATTGGTCTGCGCTACCGGCAAGCGCGCGCAGAGCGCTGGTGCGATTGAGAAGATCCGGCAGACAGTCGCGCGATTCGGTGGTTTGCTCCGGGTGTTTTTTTTTTTTTTTTGAGATTCGGGCCATGGTGGTGGTTGTTTGTTTTTGAGGAAGAGAAGTCAAAGAAGAAAGCCCATGTTTGGTTGTAGGATAGTGGCTGATTGGTTAGTTGGATAAGAATTGTTTGGTTACAAGAATAGCTGCTGTTTGGATCCTTTTGAAACCATGGGCTAAGATTTAAGTTAAATATTGGGTTCGGGCCCAATTAGCTTTTAATTTATTTCTTGAATCTTGTTTTGAGCTACAAATAATTGTTAATTTATTGCTAATGTATACTTTAAATATTTGTTTAAAATATTATTGTTTTGTAAATCATGGCATATATATTTAATTTTGACATCGCTCGTGAAATTTAGAATAAAATGCATTTTATCGAAATATTAAGTTTTCCTCGATTAATTTAATTTAAATTAAATTTTTTTAGAAAGGGAAGTCTGTAATAATTAAACTGTATGTTAATTATTTTAAAATATTGAGTGGGTGATGGTATAATTAAATAAAAACTCATTGTCTTCTTTTGTCAATCCATAAACAACAGAATGTGTTAACCTCATGCCGGTAATGCAACGGACTCTCTATAGGAGGGCTACGTGATTCGGGTTGTTTGATTGGATTCCTTTTTGATAAAATCGTCTAGATAGAATATAATTTAAGATCATCCTATAGATGACGAGATTATTTTTCAAGTATCTGGAGATCTAGACAAATGTAGTTCACTCAAATCGAGATCATATACAAATCTCCTATAAAGGCTCTCGTTTATGATCTTGGTGACCAAATAAAGCGATACTGGATTTATCTAAGCATTTATTGTCATGTATGATTTGTCTTGTGGGAGGGTTCAGCTTAATCAGTGGACACATTGACCTTTCCTATAGAAGGGCCTGTTGGATAATAAAGATCAAGTAGTCGTTACATTATTGTAGTTTTATAGATCTACATATGCATTCATGCATCATATGTTAAATTCGCTGCTCAATTTTAATATGCAATAATTTTGTTACTTTTCAGCAAAATGCCTCTCAGTCCATTTTTTGTTATCCTAAAACAAAACCAACTTATTGGAGAAAATTATATAGATTGGAAACGTAACCTAATGATTGTTCTCACTGCTGAGAACATTGATTTTGTGCTTGAAGAAGATTGGCATGAACAACCTGCTGAGACTGCAAGTAAGGCTAAGAGGGATTCTTATGATAAGTGGGTAGCTGCAAACAAGTTAGCTCCCTGTTACATTTTGGCATCAATGTCAAATGTGTCACAGCAGAAGTATGACAGTTTTGAAACCTCTTACGACATAATGAAAAGCCTCAAGGACATGTTTGCACATCAAAATAGGAGAGCTCGGTTTGAAGTCATTCGTACCTTACAGAACATCCGCATGAAACCCGGAACACCAGTGAAGGATTATATGTTGACTATGATTGGACACTTCAGTGTGGCGGAGAATCTGGGTGCAACTATTGATTCAGATACTCAGGTGGATATGATATTGAACTCTCTACCTGATATGTTTTCACAGTTTACTATAGACTATCACTTACACAAGATGGATATGCCGTTGACTGAGCTGATGAATGAGTTGCAAAATGTGGAAAGTGGTCTTAAAGCTAAGGGTAGCGATGCTTATGCAGCGATTGGTGGTTCCCCTGTATCCAAGCCGAAATGTAGAGGTGGAAAGAAAATGAAGAGAGCTAGCAATAAGCAGGAAGGCAATAAGACCAAAGCTGATGGAAAGTCGAAAGGCAAGTGTTTCAAATGTGGTCAGAAAGGATACTGGAAGAAAGACTCTCCTGATGCACTAGCTAAAAAAAAAAGCAAGGTGCTGTTGATTCAGGAGAGCAGAAAACTCAGTAAAGACTAATTTACTATCACAGTTGGCACATGAGCAATGGAGAGCTGTAGGAGTAGTTTATTATTTTTCAATAGTGGTAGGTGTTTAATTTTTAAATACTATTATTATGTCCAGCAGATGAAGCGAAATTTGATTTCTAAATCTTGTTTAATAGGACAAGATTATTCTCTTGTTTTTTGAACTAACGGGTTTTACATTTTGATGAATAATACTCATATTTGTGCCGGATATTTGGTGAATGGTCTTTATATATTAAATTATTCCACAAATGAAATTAATAAAACTTCTACAAACCACAATAAACAAAATGCATATCATACTAGTAATACATATCTATGGCCTCTTAGCCTTGCATCCAAAATTCTAAAACTGCTTTAAGGAATGGTGGAGGTTGCTCAGAAACGAATGAAAAGAAAAATGATTTGAAAGTTCCTTTCAAGCAGCCATAAATAACTTATTAGTCTGCTAGTCTGCTCAATGAAGTTGGAGGAACAACAAGAGTGAAGACATAGTGAACATGTTACTTTTTTGTCCTCCAACCTATACTCCCGAGGAAAGATAATGAGAGAAGGATAATCTTAACACACCTTGGATCAAAAGGAATCCCAACTCCCCATATGCTGAAAATGGGAGCCCTTTGTGAAGACAATATACCAGGGCAATGGTATAACCAACTACCTCAAGTTCGAAGGCTACAAGACTTAACCCCCTCACACTACTGTGTTTCAAAAATTTAAAAATCTGAAAAAGAAAACAAAATAATTAAAAATATCACTAGCCAATTGCTGAATCACATTTTCAAACAAAAAAAAAAACTCTTACTTCGTTATGGACACAATAGAGCACATACTTGCGACTCAATAAACATATGGATTGGACTAGTTTAAATTTTTCTCTTCCACTCCTCTTTCTTCGTGCACATGGCTTAATAATTTAATCAATAAAAAATGAACCAGATCCAAAAGGCTAAAAATGTATTTCACATAGAAGAGTTTGGGCATATCAATCGTAGGACAAGAAACAAATCAGAAATTACCCTTAAATCCTAAATAAAATTAACATAAACTAGAGAAAATATTGGGTATAATTCATTTCAGCAAAGATGTCCCCAACTGTAAATGAGCGTTTGTTCGTAAAGGCTATATATTATAAGATAAGGAAATCTAGAAATGTCTCCATCAATGGGATTACATAATAATAAATCACAGAACTAGATCCAAAAATATAATTTACGAATCCAGAGGTTTTCGATACCAGTATGGGCATTATGGACTATTCAAGAGTTATGTCCATCAATTCTATCTGGCTGTGATAGATTGGCCAAAAACAAGAAACAACATATGTACAGCTCCAAGAGATTTGGATCAAGGAGGCAGAGCTCATCCTCTTTATTCTTGGTAAGTACTTGTTCTCTTCTCAAAATTGAGCTTAATGGCTTCTATCCGTGAATGTTAAAGTAGGACTGCAAAAGGTCCATATCTTTTTCTTTCCTTGAGCTCTTACTATAAAAAATCAAATAAAATAAGTTCGTCGATTTTCTTATCTTACATCTAATTTTTTTCACTAATTGTTCCTAACACATTGTGTCAATCTTATTTATTTGTTTCTACAAATCTTATTTATTTGTCTCTTTGTAGAAAATTAAAATAAAATGGACCGTTTAGGTTCACTCCCTTCTAATTCCCCTTTGAATGGTGGTGCAAAATCCAGCTATTATCTTGATTGATTGGCACATGTCAGATCTTTAGTGCATCAAAACAGTTTAAATAAATCCTCACGGCCTAGCTAACAAATATTTGATTTCACAAATGTTGTAAGAACAGACCGGACCAGCCACTTGGACCGGGAAAACAGGAAGCGGTACGGTTATATGTAAAGATCCAGATATTTAGAACCTGTTAAAATACCACAGAACTGGTTGGTTCAGCTCTGAATAGGTTAGTCCACCCCTGAAATTCAAATTTTATTTATTTGTCTAATTTTATTTACCACCAATTCGACTCTTTGACCCACCCTTGACCTTTTCTAGGTCAGTGTCCACGCCTGTTTTTAAAACATCGGATTTCACTTAAACACATATAAGGGTATCATAAATATCACCACCTATGATCACATGGTCTATGACAAAGTTTCTTACAAAAGTAAATTGTGTTGCCATCCTAGAGGAGGCACTTAAACAGTAAAACACCAATTCTATTATAACCATTAGCAATTAATTCAGTTATGGATGCCTATAACAAAGATATCCTCCCAAGACATTTATGATGCTTGATGGACTATTAATAGATTTGTAATTGGACAAAATAGTGATATCCAAAGATAAGCTCACAAAATCCTACCCCATTGGATGAAGCTTAATCATTTTGCAATGAAAACAAACAATGTTCTTTATCTAAGAAGAGTTGCTTACATGACATAGAGCTTTTCCAATCTAGTTCAAATCATGTTGGAATGAGCCCTTTAAACATTCATGTTAGAAACTTGAAAACTCCATCCATACTGTAGTTTAAGACCTAGGGAAAAACTCAGCGCAAAGTTGGATAAGGTGCCGACACACCACAATTGATTTTGTGGTGGAATTGGTCAGAAATACTAGGTTTCTGGAGTTAATTGCAGAATCTTCATATTTCTACATTCATCTTTGACATATATCTGTTCCTTTTTCTCACTAGATGAATTGAAAGTGATCCTACATGCTTCCGTTGGAGGTTCACCGGTGCCCACAAATCCAATGAGCTATAAGAAGGGTTAAGAAGGGTTTGCACAACCTTCGTGTACATCTGTTATTTGTAGTTCCATCAGAAGTTCTTGCATCATTGGCAGTTTCAGTCACCTTAAGATGTTCCAATTTATATCGAACTAATAATTTACAATAGCAAGTTCTCCTATTCTTGGTATCCTCCCACCTGCAACATCCTCTCCATCCCTGCACCTCCCTCATGACAAGTAGTTTATCATCACCAATCTGAAGCCCTTCAACCTTGTGGCAACCCCCCACCACTTTAATCGTTCTTCTTCCCTGCCATCCTTGCTGATGTCACTCCACCATATTGTTATCCACCTAACCACCCTACCGCGTTCCCGACAAACTTCAGTCCTTCCTCTCTTTTCCTTGTACCCCTATTGCCTTCCTCTACCTCCCTATAGTACATCCCTACCTGCAGCCCTTTCTACTACCACTTGCTAGCATAATTTCTATCATCATGAGTCATTGACCACCAAACTCTCCCCTAAACATCAGAGGCCCCCACCTACCCAACTATCATTGTACAAGAATAAACTGTAGCTCTATTCCCTCTTTGCAAGTCAATGACATTGCAAAGCCTAATAAGTAATGACCCTCTATTTCCCCGGTGACCTGCACCTTACCCATGAAACCTCCACTTCTAAGGACCGTCACCACCAAAAATGCTCACACATGGAATCTATATAATGGGATTACATTGCAAGATAAATCAGTATTATATGACAATTAAGATGATATCGGGATATGACAAATGAGTATACCAAGCCTATTCTTGCATATCAATTGTCATATAATACTCATTTGTGATGTCTTAAGTTGCTATGGCTTTGACTTTTTTTGAATTAAGATATTTTAATACAATATGGAGCTTACTTTACCAACGAAATTAACTAGCCTTCAAATGATCCTTTTCACCCATATGTCTGGTGACAGGGTTCTAAGAAAGGAAGAATAAAAGATGATTCATTTTGGGATAGCCTACAAATCCTGGAGTTTGAATGGCACAAAATCAGAGTTTTTTAAGCTTCTTCTCAAGCATGTGCTGCATTCATAGTTGAAAACAAATACCAGCAACATTATTATAAACATCACCATCATATGATATCAAAGTAATTATGAAAAATCTGCCAGGAAAGGGTTGCTGTACATCTCATCATGAAATATTTCACATACAGTAGTAACATGTGAGTTTGCTATATGTGGCATATACAATTTTGCATGTATGATTCATTGTTGAATCCATGTATCTGAGAAGTTCAAGATCAGACAAATCCGACTCTGGCCACATAACATCATGTATACTCTCATGTAACAGAAGTATCAGACAATCCATTATATATTGATTTGCCTTGCTCATTCTAGAAGTCGACAGTAATGCATGCATGTATTGATGATGTAGCAAACACAGAGACTTCAAAGTCTTCAATTCAAAATTAAAGTTGAGAATGTCATAGATGAAGTGTGGTGATTCCTTGGGAATTTTGATAGATGTATTAAGTATAGCCGTATAGCGGCTTCACCACCAAATGCATCCCAAAGCCAAAATTTCCTCCTCCCTCCAGTTGGGTTGCGAAGGAGAAAATTGGGAATAAGGCAATGCAAAACAATGTAAGTGAAGAGTTGCCACGAGAGAAATGGAAAGTGACAGTTGATGCTCTTATATGAAGATGGCAAAGGTGTTGGAGAGACTGGTTTAAAATCTTCCTCATACTCAAATTTCCACAAGAGCTTCAACTTGAAAATATCCAAGGAATTTCATAACAAAAATGAGGTGATGCACCGTTAGTTCTCCAAGTTGGGCGAAAGACCAAGTTTCTTCTTCAAGAGACAGAGACGAAAACCTAGTGAGAATTTGCAACTAAAAGGAATTCCTAGGCAAAAGATGGTACATTGAGTTTGAACAAGCGACGAAGTTTAATTACAAAAATTATGAACAAGGATTTTTCACAAGTATCCATGCGAAGTACCTACATGTTATCGGATTTGTTTCGCCACCAGCTTGTGCTTGAATTGTGTGATGATTCTTGTGTCATGTGATTTTGGAGCTTGGTAAAATTTCTAACTTGTTTTGTTGGTTTACCATTGTGTGATTATACAAGATGCTTTGCTCCTTTGGAACTTAATGATGAGGTTTCAGCTTGTACCAATAATAATTACATTCCATCATTATTAGATTTCCAGTCCTCAAATACATAGAAACATTTCACATTGAGTTTTTCAAGATCTGCAAAGTCCACCTTTTCCAAGGAAATTCAGTAACCCCACTCTGTAATCCCAGCAATTCTAATTACCCAGAAAAATGGAGAGGAAAATAAAGATTTGTAGTCTAAACTTGAGGCCGTCCAAATTTTAAGCATTCAGCTATTAACCACTGGTCAATGATGAACAGCCACATCAACTTTTAACTCCTTACCATATACATATCTATGAAGACTGATGATCCTAATAATTCCAATTCAGCAAATTGATACATTGAATACACCAAATTCATACTTAGACACAAAAATACAAATAAAAGCAAATATATTTCATAGAATTATCATAAACCCAGATCAAAGATCAAAACTTTATTGACTGTTGTTGCCAAGAAATCTCCAGGGTTAGCCATTGCACACGTGAATAAAGAACGACAACCGTGAAAAACCTAATCATACAAGCAATAATAATAAATCAAAATCCAGTAAGAAGGTTTTGATTTTGGAGTTTCAATTTGCATGAAGAAACATATTTTTACCTGAGGGACTTTGACAGTTGTGGAGGCGGCTACAATGCAGTAACCCAATAGCTTTGATATTAACGGAAGCAACAGCCCTTGTCTGGGAATTCACCTTTGCTCAGTGATCTCAATGCCCAGCTAAAATCCATTCCCAGAAATTTCATCTCAACCATTCTGTTTGATTTATGATCCGAATATATTCTTGTTTTTTTTTTGAAGATTGTACATACAAGAATTTTAGGAATTTTGAGGAAATGAGATTATCAAGGTGTGTGTTAAATTTCATCACGGGAACAAATAAATTCTAAAGCTTCGAACCGCGGGATCGTACTTACTTTTTCCACTTCGAAGGAAGCTAAAATGCAACACCTCGGTGCTTTTTCTTTTTAATTTGCAGAACCAATAAACAAATTAATTGTTTAGAAAAATTAGACTTGCCGCTACAACCTTTTATATTTTCCACTTTTGAAACTGTTTCTTTACGGTGGGATTCGACCTAGGCTCTATTATAATAATAAATTGAGAGAGTGAACAGATTTTAGATAATGAGATGGATTAAGTAGTTGAGTAGATTTTAGAGATAATCGGTTGAGGGACATGATCGAATCAGAGAGATGAATTGAAGTTCTTAGCAAATTTTGAAGAAGATGATTTTGTAAAAAAAGAAATTGAACACGTAGTGACACACAAATGTTTAATTATTATTTTTTAACAGAAAAAACTCTATACGATCGTGATTAAGTTCTTAAAGTTATTTAAATTTGTAAATTTGAGTTTGTTATAGAAAAATTTGTTCGTGTAGCGCTTGATTGTGATTATGTAAGGACTTTTGTGTATATAATTAAATAGAATGAGAGCCCAAAATCTCATTTTTAAAAATTAAGAATTCATAACTACACCACATTAAAAGTTACGGACTCGAGCATAATTTTCCCTGTTTCCCCTTTCCATCTCAATGAAAAAGAACTGAAATGGAAATTGACATCCCATGTAGACCCACACCCCTCGGCCCTTTGCCCCGTCACTCCCTCTTCATACTAAGGATGTAGTACATCGACTTTAGGTGAGTTGATAAGGTTTGAAGTGATGTGGAGAAAAATCTTCCGATAATGCAAGTTCGATTTTCGTATGGACAAATTTTTATTGAAATATTGTAGAAAGAAGTCTGTCGCGGAGGTTGGCGCATTGGGCTCTCTCCTCAGATTCGCCACTCACTCGTGCGCATCTCTCAATTACAATCCGACCCATTGATAGGCTCGACACGGCGGGTGGGGGCGTCTTGCACTTAAAGCTTTCCCTTATCAAAAGGATGTAGTATATCGACTTTAAAGTTAGTCTTACACATAATAATAAATAGAGAAATATCTTTAAATACCAAATAATAATTAATTCAAAATTGAGTGTGAAGCAAATTAATGTTTATGAAATTGAATTAATTACTACGAATATATTTAAATTTTATACGTCATCCCACTCAATATGATCGTCATTTCAATGATATTATTAGTGTAGTCAAACAAATTCAATAATACATTATATATAATACCTAAATAAATTGCTCAACTCTATTTATTAACTTAAGCAAAATAGAAAAAGGCTTAGTAAATGTTTAAGCCTTTGTTTGGTTTTGCTTAATTTGATAAAAATTTAAATTAAAATCAATAATTAATTTTAATTACACATTTAATCAATTTATAAAATCTGCTAAAAAGTTAATTTTTAATAAAATCAAACAAACACATAAAAAAACATATATACATTAATATATATTTTTTATTAATCTTGGAAAAACAAAATACACAAATGTAAAGCTTTTCAACCACATAAGCAATAAACACTCAACATGAATTCAATTGAAATTATCTCAGTGATGTGGGTAGACTCCGCTTGTGGCTGGTGGGGTTGGGTAGATTCCCATGGAATGAGGATTAGCCTGTTGATAGTAATCTGTAGATGGTGGTGGGTAGGTTCCAGTTGATTGTCCTGCAAGAGTAATCATTACAAGTGTTGGAAAATCTATCTTGTTTTTTCTTCTCCATTACATCACAATAGATTGATTTTTTGTTGTTTAGAGAATAAACCAGATATAAATTATAATCTATGGCGGATCTAGAAATTGCAGATCTAACTGGGAAATTTGATTATGAATCAATCAAAAGCGAAAACGAAATTTGCATAAAGAAAAAGCCAAGGATGTACCTGAAGTAGGATAACCACTTGGGGCTTGAGGGTTATAGGTGTTAGATTGTGGAGGGTAGGCCGTAGGAGGACATGACTGGGGAGGATAGGCAGACGATTGAGTAGAAGAAAAAGGAGACGACGAGTAGGTGCCTGGATTAGGAGGGTAAGTAGGAAATGGCGATGGGGCTGCTGAATTAGGAGGGTAAAGACTTGGATTTGTTGAACTTGGAGGATAAGAATTTACGGGGGCAGCTGAAGATGGAGGATAAGAATTATTAGGGGCAAATGAATATGGCGGGAAAGGAGGCGGGGCAGTAGATGACGGAGGATAAGGGGCATGAGAGGTAGGATTTGGAGGATAAGTAGCTGGGGCGACGATGAATTAGGTGGTTGTCCGGGGTATAACATCGAGGGGTCAGCTGTAGTCTGGTAAGGTGGTGGGAGGGTGGATGCTGGTGGTAGTGGTTGACCTTGTGGTGGGAATCCATTATATGGCAAAAGAGTCGAAATGGTTGCATTTGGTGTCGCATACAGCTGAGGTTGTAGAGAAGCATATTTCGAGTCCAGATTGTCAGTTGTATTAGTACCTACAATTGAAAGGAGATATACATAAACATTGAATTGCACATAGACGTTGGCAGTGAATAGAGATTAATCTAATACCTTGGGGGGCAGCGGTGGCGGTGGCGGTGGCTGTGGCTGAGATTGATTGCCAGAGAAAGAAATGGGTGCTCCAACCATGATGATCAAGCTTCAAGGGATGGTCAAAATTATGAAATGGTCGTCATCATTTTTATATAAGCAAATGGAAGGAAGCAGGCAAGAAATTACTCTTCCATGCATTAGAGAGTTGACTTGGAAATAACACAATCATCAATTGCCTTAAAAGAGAAACCAAAATAAAATAAAATAAAATTTGTATTCCCTGCTTTACAAATTTTTAAGCGAAATAAATTTCTATCAACCCGCGGATGGATAGTCTCAGGAAAAGGTCAAGGAATGATTGTTTATTGACAACTTGTTGGTTTGCATCCAAATGAGATGACGACTTTGCAGTGTTTGATTTCATCAACGCTGCTTTATTCATGGGTGGAGTTAAGATATGACAAAACGATAGATTGGGAGAAACCTTTTATTGGGTTCGAAAGTAGCGTATCCAATTTTTTTTTTTTCAAATCACAATTACTGAATTTATTTTTATGAAAATCTAAAATTTTCAAATAAATCATAATCTTTTAAAAATTTACAAGAATTTATTGTATAAAAATATTCAAGATCTAAAACTAACTAAAGAAAGTTGTGTCCAACAATCTTTTATAGTTGTGAATTATTTTATAATAGAATCTATATCTATTTTATTAACAATATCTCTCTCAACAAAAATTATTATGTAGTCGATGTGCACAAAAATTGTTTTATAATAAAATCTATATCTATTTTATTTAAAACTAAGCTATGTAGTCGATACACAAAATATTTAAACTCTTTCAATAGTGTTATATACAAGTATATTGTAATCATATACTTAATAAAACAACATATAAATTAGTCATACACAACATAATATTATTACAACCAAACTAGAAAATAAAATGATATTTCAATACTAAATATTGGAAGGTGCAACAAATTAAAAAAATTCAAGCTCACTTTGATAACTGCAGCCGTTTCCCACACAATTAGGCAATTTAACATACTATTGAGCCGTAGTTTAAAATGAACTGGTCATGACAAGAATTTTTTTCCCCTTATATCTGTTGTTCTAGGTCTAGAATAGGGTTGGGCCATGGTCTAAGTAAGTACATCCAGGTACATCTAATCATGTCTCCGACATTTGGCTTTGTCTAATGTTGGTGGTGGGTTTATTTTTCAAAAAAAAAAAAAATAGGCCCTTCAATTTTGGGTCATTACTTAATAATATAGAATGCGAACTTGCTTTGCTTTGTTGGATTTCAAACTTTTGTACAAATATTTTTATTGGGCAACTTTAGTACAAATTTTTTTTTTTTTTTTTTTTTACTGAAAATGGGCCCCTCCGGTTTTGGGCCGAGGCGGTCGCCTCACTCGCCTCGACCCAACATCCAATGATCCAATGAATACATACATTAAATGCTATGCCGTCACAGCAAAAAGAAATGAAGTCGAGGGTAAAATTTTATGTTGCTTAAATTATGAAAATAACAAAACATACAGCAAAGTTGATCTTTTTAAATCTAATCATATAATATGTATATACACACATGAGCATGTATCTATACATATAGGGGCGGAGCTATAAATTTTAGCTTGAAGGGGCACGTGTCGATTAGTGGTGCTACAGTATTGAGCGAGAATACTACAATGACTTGTAGTAGTTGGCGACACAGCAGTAGTAAGTAGAAATAATGGTATTTGAAGAATACAATAAAACTACTTAATTTATACAATAACTTTGTTATTTTATAAAAGTAATCGACTTTGGATTAACAGTATAAAACAATATAATAAAATAGTGAAAAAATAAAAAATAGAATCCATAGTTTATTTTATACAAAAATTAAGTTTGGATTAAACAAAACTTGAAAAATACAAAAAAAAATGTAAAAAAATAAAAATCATAGTTACTCGTGTGCATATAAATATAAAAATAAAGTAATCAAAATACAAAAAAAAAATCTATTTTTGATAAGTGAAGAAAAAATAAAATTATGTTCGAATTAAGTAAAAAAATTAAAAAACTCAATTATATTTTCATAAGATTTGTATATATAACAAAATGATATTTTGTTTTATTTTCATATTTTAAAATTGAATAATTTATGAATCTAGAAGTACGGTACGATTACAGATGTGAAATGAACTAGTCACCACTAGCTAGGGTGTAGAATAACAAATTAAGTAGTAGCTCAATGTTTAAAGTCAACTTGGAATAGTTGTGCAGCTTCTTATAAGTCTACATTAGAGTGCGTTTGATATGAGTTTTTAATCACTCTACCAAACACAAGTTTAATCTGAAATCACTTTTCAAAGCTTTCAAAGCTGGTCAATTGGATCCTAAATCAAGGTCACTCACAGCTGCTTTTTTAGACTTATTTACCAAGCACAGCAATTATTTTGCTGGCTATAAGTTGACTTGGTAAAGGGGCAAGGAATTTGATGATCTTTCACAATTTGATAGTATAATGAACTGCCAAGTTTTTCAACACGGGACAGTTTTGCCTATATATTTTTCACTTGGTTAGGAACCCAACATCTCTACTAACGTTTGTTAATCTTGAAGACTAGTTATTCGGTGGAATTTAGAATAATAGTTTAAGAAAAAAAACTCGATAAAATAGCTTCACATTAGAAACAAAAAAAATGGGCTGAAGACAAAACAAACTAACTAGATCAATAACACAAGATCGACGGAGAGATGGCATATCTGTTTCAACTTTTCCATATTCACCCTAGCAAGTGAACAACATGATTTAGGCACAATTAGTTTCTGCTATTGCAAATGTAGCACACAAACTAGTCAAGAAACGAGCAACCTACCTTCAAATATCGGTGGCTCCTATCAACGTTGGATATAAAGCTTGTAATGGGAGCCAACACCAAGATTATGAAGACGTGTAGCCCTTGCTTGGGATAGGTTAAAAAATTGTTAAAAACTTGAAGTTAAAGTTAACAACTTTCAACCATACATTTCATCAACTTTTTATCAAAATTTGCTAAATTTTTATAAAAAACTTTGTTAAACAGCCTCATCGTCCATATTCTACTATGTCAAACCAAGATCCTAGATTCCTTTCGGCTTTGTGGGAAAAATTAGATAAGCATTGGACACTAATTGACTTTCTTTCAATACGGCTTTTTACCCTTAAATTAATGGAGATTCAATACTTACTTTAGTCAAATTCGATATAACAACTACCAATCCGACTTTGTCTTCAAAGCATTGTATCCATCTACTAGAGCAAAATTGGCAAAAACAAAGCTATAGAGTCAAAGACATTCCACAACATTTGGAAATAGCACAAAACGATAGAAAAGTCATGTTTATCAACGAAGAAGGTGTTTAGATTGTTGTGTCATCTTTTCTGTTAGTCAAAATAAAGAAGATGGATGAAATGATCAAATTTTAACATTCATTTAAGTCCAATGACCAACTTGAAAAAGAAATTAAGTTTAGTGACTAACTACTTTTTTTGTTAAAGTTTAGTGATATAGTGGTTTTAACCCTCATTACTCATTACTCATTAGATATTTTAGTGGTTCATTTTATGTTCTTGAATTTGCACCTTAAGTATTTGGATGAGGACAACTTTATTTTCTTAGACGGTGTATTTTTCATTCATTTGCACATTATGTATTTAATTTGGACTTTTAAAAATTTTGATTGATATTTTTTTAAGTGGTTGACCTTTTTTTATAGATTTTATTAACTTTTACAGATTTTCATTTTGAAAGAATTTTTTAGACATTCACGTACTTTTATGAACTTATATAAAATTTTATTTTTTCTATTAAAAATTTTAAATATAAAAATACAATGTCCCAAAGTTAACGATAAAAAAGAAGAAAGAGAAAAAAAATGGTAAGGAGAATAATGAAGGGAAAAAAAATACATTGAAGAGACAAAAAATATTAATTTTCTTTTTTATAAAAAAAAATAGTTATTAATTGTGGGTCTAGAGTTCTAGACAGAAAAAGAAGAAAGAAAAAAAAATTGAAGAAAAAGCAAAATATTAACGTTTCTTTTAATAAAAAAAGGGTAATTAATTATAGCTATAGGGTAGAAGGAAAAATGAAAGAAAAATATTGAAGAAAGAAAAAGAAAATCAAAGATTGATAAATGTTTTTATTTTTTGAAAGTATTCCAAAACTTTGAAGGTTAATGAGTGACAAATTATGATGTTTTATTTGGAAAATTTGTAATTTTTATTTCTAACTTTTTCAATCTGTTACTAATGTACTCCCAATCAATTTTTATAGCATCAAACATTATCAACCTTTTATTTAATTGCAAATCACGTTTCTATTGACAATAAATGACGAATTTGCCATCATCTTTATATAAATAAAAATAAAAGAAAACTAAAAAAAAAAAAAAAAATTAGAGTCTCCCAACTTTTTAAAAAGAACAAAATATCATCCATCCACCCCACCCCACCCCACCCCACCCACCATCACATCTTCCACTTCCGCCACCACCACCACCACCATCAGATTTCAACTTTTTCATCTTCATCGAAATGGTTTATAGATTTTTTATTGATTTGTTCAGACTTTTACTCTTTTCAACAACCTTCTTCAACCATGACTTTTCACAACCCGTTTTGTGTTTCTGCTAAAATTCTGCTTTTTCATCAATATGGTGCAAATTGTTGGTTCTTTTAACACGGATGCTGAAATTTTGCTCCGGGTCAAGAACAACCAACTCGATGACCCGATAGGAAAAATGGATACTGGGTCGAGACAACTCATAATCCTTCTTGCAATTGGACAAGCATTTCCTATAACCCCCATACTCTGGACGTAGTTTCCATTGATCTTTCCAACTTTAATGTTTCACGAAATATCTTGGTTGATTTTTGCCGAATTTTATCACTATAGAACCTCAATCTCTCCAACAACAATTTAGTGGGTTACGTTACATCTAATTCCATATCTGTGTTCTCAACTTCTATTTCTCAATCTTTCTTCCGATTATTTGGATGGAAACTTGGCCCAGTTTTCTACCAAGTTTTTGAACCTAACCCTCCTAAAATTTTCATTTAAGAGTTCTACAGTGGAACTTTTGTCAACTTGCCGAAATTTTGTGTTTTATCTCTTTTTTCGAACATGCTTAATGCGTCAATCCCTGAGTTCTTATCCAATTTGACTGAGTTGGAGTTGGCGGTTGAGGAAGATGATATTTTTTAGTTTTTAAAAAGTTGGAAGACTTTTTTTGTATTTTTTTGTTGTTTTTTTCTTATTGTTTATTTAAAGAAGATGGCACATTCGTCATTTTTGTCAATAGAAACGTGATTTGTAATTAAATAAAAGGTTGGAATGTCTTATACTATAAATATTGGTTGGAGGTAGATTAGTAACAAATTGAAAATATTGGAGACGAAAATTACAAATCTCTCTTTTTATTTATATATTGCGGTTAAAAGTTAGTAGGGAATTTTATAAAAAATCATTAAAAATTATTGTATGTCCATAAAAATCTATATTAAATACTTTTAAACTTTTATAAAATTTAAAAAGTTTAAATTGAATGCTCTTAAACTTTTTAACTCTATAATTTTTTATAAAAAATATATATTTTATAAAAAATATATATTCACGACCGTAGGAAGTTTTATCTACTACTGAAAGAAAAATATATATATATATACGTATGTATGTCTCTACGTCTTCATTTTCTTTCTCAAATGATTTTCTTCCTACTCTACTCACTGCATCAAATCTACTACTTGAAAAAAAAAATATATACGTATGTGTGTCTCTACGTCTTCATTTTCTTTCTCAAACGAAACTCTTTCTCAAACGATTTTCTTCCTACTCTACTCACTGCATCAATCCTAAAACCATAACCAACGCAACTCAGATCGTCATACTCTTCCATAAAGTCTCCATAAAAAATAAAATGGTTCAAATCTCAGTGATTCTCATAGATTCTACGGTCGAATCCCACCGCAAAAAACGGTATATTAGTAAATACACTTTTCTAAAAATAAAATTGTTACGCCCCACGCCCACGTGGCAGTCCACGTGAACTAGTTCAAAGTCAAACTTGCCTAGTAGGCTATAGCTTTCTTTCCGAGGAGGTTAGAGGAGGAGACTAAAAAGAAGAGGCCATCTTCCTTTATACCGAAGAGGTTTTGGAAGTGATAGATGAAGAGATACTGTTCATATATACCGATGAGGTTTAAGAAGAGGAGGTTGGAGGAGTCGAGGCGGTCAAAGCGATCCTGATTGTGTGTTGAGAAAGCCTCCCCTGACACTACGAGTTAGACCTGAAAAGACTGACAGGACAGTCTGTCATTGCAGCTTGTCACAGTCATAGCCTCTTAGTATACGGCTGGAAAGGACATTCACATTAAAGTCGCCGATGTGACACACATGATGTGATACTAAGCCCATCAAGATTGTGTCACGTGTCGTACATCAAATGATGGTCAACCAAGTGGAATTCACCTATAAATACGAATACCTTTTCTATAAGAAATGGATGTTGAAAAATTGAACTTTCATACACAAAAGAAAAACCAAGTCCTCTAGGCTAATTATTCTCAAGTGTTCATAACCACCTGAAAAGTTGTTAGTTAGGACCCTCAAGCCATTACTTCAGCCACAATAAAGAAGCATCCCTGAACAAGGGATCCACTAACCCACCGAAGAGAAGAATGAATGGAAGCAACGAAGACGAGAACCCAAGAAGAGCCAGGCCTGCCACGGATGAAAATACTGTAGTAGCAGCAAAAGATGAAGGATCCCCATGGAGAAGACGTCCGATGCTAGCATTTTTGAAAGGCTGGCAGGGCATGGACCCAGAAATGGGCACCGAAAAAGCCTCCCGAGAAGAGAGCAGCCTCAGATCCGCCTAGAAATAGGTGAGAAAGAAGAGCGAAAGAAGTAGTAACCAGGGACGAGTCCGAGTTCCAGCCACATCCGCCCCCATCAGCCTCAGTACCAGCAGTCTCAGTACTATGAGAGTGACCAATAAGCTCAACGCCTCCCCCAATACCCACCAGAAATAAACGTTGGGGGATAGGACCCAAGGCCATCATTCAAGATAGATGACGACAATGAGAATCTACCATTCTCAGCAGGAATAAAGAATGCATCCATTCTTCATGAATTTTGAGTGCCAAAGATTGTCCCATACATGGGCAAAAGGGATCCTTTGGACCACGTGAACACCTAAAAGATGGAGATGAGCCTCCGAGGAGCTTCCCAGCCTTGAAGTGCAGAGCTTTTCACCTTACCCTATCTAGGGGAGCAAAGATGCGGTACAACAAGCTAGCCACTGGCGTCATCTCTAGCTGGCCAGAATTGAAGAATACGTTTATCAATTACTTCTCGTCAGGGAGGCTAGGTTCGGCTCCGGTGCAACGCCTCCATGACATGAGACATTCCAAATTCAATTCGCTGCAGAGCTACTTAAGCCACTTTAACAAAAAAATGCTCTTCTGTGAAAGAGTATGATGCCAAAGCCGTTACTGCTTTAAAGGGAGAGTTGAATAAGAACCTCCCATTCTGGAAGAATGTCCGCAACAAAAACTCCACCACCTTCGACCAATTGGTGGAGATGATCACGGAGGATATCACTAATGAAAACATGATCCTCCACAAGAATCGTGGTGGAGTGGCTGCCAGCCCAGTGCTATGAGCTAGATATGGCCAAAGCAGGCCCCACCACCAACAAACTCCGCATCGAATGGACTATGTATCCAACCCAAATTCTGGGATAAGTTACGTAGCCTCTGTACAAGAGGGCCCACTGTCTCCTTACTCAGCCCTAGGAGCTTCAGGATCGACTGTCGGGTTCTATAATTACAGAGTGACCCCTCTAATGTATTACGAAGCAGGCACTAGCACGTCTCCGGTGTCTCCTCTCCATCAGGAGGTGCCTGCAAGTTAATGTCGTGTCCACCGTAGCTATGGCCATAGCACGGAAGAGTGTTGCGAGGTGGAAAACTTGGTGAATAGGAGAGAAGCGAACGCAGGACCCAGGCGTGGAGTGGACCTTAGGCGCAGAGACCGACCCTCGATAAGAGGTCATCAGCCCTTGTTCCATAACAGATGCCCCCAATAAGGAGATAGGAGGCCCATGGGCCATGAGAAACAAAGACGACATAATTCTAGGAGCCCAGCAAGGTAACCTCGGTTGGAAGAAGTCCTGGAACAATGCCTGATCAAGGGTCCTGACAAAGCTCCCATTCGGGAAATTGATATCATCTACGGAGGACCCTACATAGGATACCAAACGCAAAATGCTCAAAAGAGCTACACTAAAGAGGTCGAATGAATGCTGATGACCGACTAACTCATCAACAGTCGCCCCTCAGGATCAAAAAAGGTAGATCCTATCACTTTCACGGAGAAAGACATAAGAGATGTCAACTATCCCCACTGCGACGCCCTAGTAGTAAGGACAGTAATGACGATAAACAAATTGGAAAAAGGATGCTTGTGGACAACGGGAGCTCCGTAAATGTCATTTTCCTGAGTACCTATGAGTAGAGGTGTCAATCCGGGATCAAAGTAATTTGGGTCGGCGGCCTCCGATGAGAGGCCCCAGAACGCCCGCATTCGAAAAAGCCAGCGCTACTTTGGGTTCTTGGGCCGGGTCATTGACCCACAAAATTTTTTCAAAAGCCCGGCCCATACGAGTCGAGCCCATATGGGTCATGATTCGATCGGTTCGCCCAGTATGAATAAAAATTAATTTTTTTGAAATTAAAAAAAAATTAGCAACTTAATGAACTTATTGTAATTCAAAAATTGTTTACATTTATAGTAAAAATGTATGAAATTACTAAAAATAAATAAATAATAATGATAAATTCACATTTGTTATTTATATCTTATTTTACATTGAATTATTTCTAACTTTGTAAATTTAAATAAAATACAAACAAATAACAACTAAATGCATCACTATAGTTAAAGCACATCCCAACTAGGTTGGCACGTATCAATCATTTGCATATTTATAGTTTAAGTACATCCCAACTAGGTTGGCACCTACCTAACTATAATTTAATTGTTTGAAATTATACATTATTTGCAAATCAATCTTCAGCAATAACTAGATTTTTAAAATCGTCAGCAATATCGTCAGACATTTTATCTTGCATCCTTCTATCTGCGAATAGCCAATCTTTCACGCATATGAGAGCTTCCAAAATATATTCTTTAAGTCTTGATCTTCTTTCGTCCAATACCCTGTTAGCTGCACTAAAAGCAGACTCGGATGCCACTGTTGAGATTGGAACTGTTAGTAGATCTCGTGCCATTTTTGATAATACTGGATATGAGCTTTCATTTAATTTCTACCATTCTAAAATATCTAAATTTTCTACCTCATCTTCGGGTATCAAACTATAATGATCAAATTGATAATATCTTTCTAATTCGTTAGGTGTGGTATTCGTATCTGTAGTTGATGAAGTACTAACAACATGTTGTTTTTTCTTAGCTACTAAAGAGAAAAAAGATACCAAAGAGAAAAAAGATTTACCTTTAGAAGTTGTACTAGAGTTTGTAGAAACAGAAATATTTTCATTGTTACCGTATTTAATAAAATAGTAGTTATACATTTCATTGATGAAAATTTCTAACTGTCGATTTGTAATATTTACGGTAAAAGCTAATGTTTCAGAAAGTGATTCTAAAGCAGTGTGAACTCCAAATAATTTTAGGCGAGGATCCATTACAGCAGCCACTGAAAAAATTAGTGGCATGTTTTCATAATATTTTCGAAAATTTTCTTCCATTGACAAAATAATTTGAAAGAAAAATGGATCGTTTCTAAATTTTGAAAATTGAGTAGAAATTTCTACCAATTGTATAAGTACAAGATGACTAGTTGGGTAATATACACCCGAACTCTTCTTTGATGACTTATAGAAAGGTTTCAAAAATTTCATAACTTTAAATGCATGTTCCCAATGCGAATCATCTATATAAAATTGATTCTGTTTCGAATTAACGAATGCATTAATAGCATTGGTGTAGCCAACACACGATTTTAACATAAGAAAAGTTGAGTTCCATCTATTTAGAATATCATCAACAAATTCTTCTTCTCAATCCAAAATTTTTACAAATTTTCGCAAATTCTTGTTGTCTAGAATCTAAAGAAGAAATATAATTAATTGCTTCTCTAATTATACGAATTTGTGGGGCTATTAATTTCAAACCATCTTGTACAACTAAATTATATATATGACAAACATACCGCATATGAAATAATTTAAAATCAAATAAGGGTTTAACTGTTGTAATTAGCAGGTCAATGCATGCAGTATTCGGACTTGCATTATCGTATGTAATACTAAATAATTTGTTTAACACACCAAACTCATTCAATACTTGTAATAAATTTTCACACAAATTAACTCCATTATGTGGATATTCAAGTAAACGAAATGCAATTATTCTTTTATGCTGTAACCAATTACTATCAATAAAATGTGTTGCAACACAAACATACCCATTGTGATTGCGTCCGGACCAACAATCGAGACGTGAAACACATAATTTCTTCAATTTTGTAAGTTCATTTTCAATTTTTTCGACTTTAGTATGAAATAATTTCATACAATCGTAAACAAGCAAAGATTTCTACTTATATTTCGTAAGAGGTTGAATATACTTTTGCATGAACTCTTCAAAATAGACATCATCCGCAAAAGTGAAGGGCATTTGTCTTCTTTGAAATAAATTTCGACATTCCGGTTCTCATCCGTTCCTCGCGAATAAGTAAAATTAGAAAAAGTAACAGAACCACTAGCATTAGTAAATGAAATAATTTGAGCTTGTCTCGGATCTAAATGTTCTATTTCATTTAGATGTTTATCTTTGTGTCTCCGTAGCGTGCCGGTACCTTGACCACTTCTCCATGCATAAGCAATATTACAAATATTGCTTTACTATTTTTTTTCATTTATTGTGAACATTTGCCACACTTCTGATGTTAACTTTTTTTTCTTGGATTTCCAGATGATCCAACATTTACATCATGATCATCTTCTAAATTTATTGGAGAACAACTATCATGTAAATTAATATTTTTCAGATGAAAAATCGTAGGAATCCATATATATATATATATATATATAATTTTCAAAATAATCTGAAGATTGAAAATAATAGTAAAACAGAAATAATAGTAGCTGAGAGTCTGAGACTTTGAGTTTGAGTAAGAAGAAATAATTTTTGATATTCAGAATTTGTAGACAGCAGAATGAAAATCGTAGTAATTTGCTTGGTGGTGTTTGAAATTTATAAGCTATTGAAATTATGAACGTTAGAGTAGACTGTAGAGAATACAATTTTTTTGAATGTTATTTTCATCACTTTGTGTAATTGTGTAAGTGTGATTTGACAACACACTTACACATTTTATTTTTTTATTAATTTTTACAATTTTTTTTAATTTTTTATCGACAAAAAAGCGATTTAGTACAAGAGTAGTACTCACTCTAGCCACATTTATTTTTTTTCAATTTTTTATAAACTAAATGTGATAGGCTGACAGTTTGAAACGGCTCTAATGCACTGCTACCATTTGAATTTTTTTTTATTATTATTATTTGGCATGCACCAAACAGTCGCTTTTTGAATAGCAATGGGTCGTCATTTAACCGCAGAGAGCAGTTTGCTCTCTGCATTTGAAATTTGAAATTTTTTTTTTCTGAACACGGGCCAGCGGGGGTTGAACCACCTGGGCCCGCGGTTCAGCCTCCGCGGCCCATGGCCCGCCCTCCCGGTTCACAGGTCGAACGGGTGGGTCGATGCCGGTTCGACCGGCCCGCCCGTCTTGACACCACTACCTATAAGCAGATGAACATTGAAATCCCATTAGCCCCTTATTCGGAGCCTCTTTATGGCCCGGATGTGATGATTCGTTACCGAAATGGGTAGTGCGCTTACCGGTCATTACGATGGGAAAAGAGCCCATGGTCGTCAACACCTTCATGGAATTCTTGGTGGTGGACAGAAGGTCAGCCTATAATGGCGTCCTAGGCCAACGGACCTTGGAGGAGCTTTGGGCCATGATGTCTATTCACCACATATGCATGAAGTTCTCTACCGAGGGAGACATCACCACAGTAAAGGACAACCAGCCAGAGGCTAGGAAGTGCTATAAGAATGACTTGCAAAAGGCTGAAAAGAAGGAGATCAATATGACGCTCATGGATATTGAAATGACAGAAGCCTCAGAGGAAGCCCCATGGGATGTCACAATGGAGGAAGCCATTTCTCCCGAAGACATCGACCTTAGGGTGACGGGAGCTAATCTTCAAACTTCACCAGTGGAAGAACTAGAAAGCTTCCCAGTGGACCCTGTAGATCAAACTATGAGGCTCCAGGTAGGCAAGGACTTCATTGAGATACCCAAGGAGGCTCTGAAGAGATTTCTCTATCGCAACCTCGATGTTTTTGCATGAAAGCACGAGAATATGGTGGAAATTGACCCAATAGTGAGTTGTCACATACTCAATGTCGATCCTAAGTTCCCATTGCATCGACAGAAGAGAGGCCTCTAAATCCAAAGAAGTACGAGGCCTTGAAAGAGGAGGTAGGAAAGCTCCTGCAAAGCAATTTCATCCGAGAAGCCCGCTATCCTAAGTGGGTTTCCAAACCGGTTCTGGTAAAAAAGTCAAGCGAATAGTTGAGAATTTGTATAGATTTCTCCAGTTTCAACCAAGCATGCCCTAAAGACAGCTTCCCACTGCCTTGGATCGACCAGCTGGTAGACGCCACATCATGGGACAAGCTCCTAAGCTTTATGGACGCCTACTCCGGCTACAATCAGATCCCAATGTATCCCATGACGAGGAGCACACGTCGATTATGACAAACAAGGGCTTTTACTACTACAAAGTCATGCCCTTCGACTTAAAAAATGTCGGGGCCACCTACCAAAGGCTCATCAATAAAATATTTGTTGACCTGCTTGGCTCTACCATGGAAGTCTATGTAGATGACATGCTGGTGAAAATCTTAAGAGCGGAGGACCATGTGCTGCTGCACCTAGAAAAGACTCTTCAAATCTTCAGAGCTTACAAAATAAGGCTTAATCTCCTAAAATGCGTCTTCGGGGTTACCTCTTGAAAGTTCCAAAGAGGCATCGAGGCCAATCCCGAAAAGATCATGGCATTGATCAAAATAAAGTTGTCCAGGAGGCCAAAAGATGTGCAATGTCTCACAGTAAGAATGACAGCCCTCAATAGATTTGGCTCAAAAGTAACGGACAAGTGCCTCTCCTTCTTCAAAATATTGAAAGAGAGTAACAAGTTCGAATGGACTACGGAATGCGAGGCAGCATTCTAGGCTCTGAAGGAACACCTCGACCATGCTCCTCTGCTATCAAAGCCCAAGATAGTCTTGACTTTACTACTCTATTTAGCAGTCTCATCTGAGTCAGTAAGCTTGGTTCTGGTCTGAGAAGAGGAGCACCAACTGCCTATTTACTACATAAGAAAGGCCTTCTTGGGAGTGGAAACACGCTACCCCTAACATGGAGAAGTTAGCATTATTGCTAATCACTGCCTCCAGAAAATTGAGGCCCTACTTCATGGCCCATAACATCCATGTTCTCATCAATTTTCTCCTCATACAGGTAATGCAAAATCCAGACGACTCGGAGAGGCTATTGAAATGGGCCGTCGAGCTTAGCCAGTTTGATGTTGTTTTCAAACCAAGGACAGCCATCAAGGGACAAGCACTAGGGGATTTTGTGGCCGAGTTTGCCAACACCCCTGAGGTAGATGCCTCCATGACCCATCTTGAGCCACCTACATGGTACTTCTTTGTTGACGGGTCTCTACAAGACACAGGCTCAGGTGTCGGGGTTGTACTCAGGAGTCGAGGTTGTAAGTTGAATTGTGCAATCAGGTTTGGCTTCAAAGCCTCGAAAAATGTTGCAGAATATGATGCCCTGCTAGCTGGAATCTGCCTCGCAAAAGAAATTAAGGTGCAGAGGCTTTCAGTCGCAAGCGATTCCCAACTAGTCATAAGCTAGGTAAATGGGAGCTTCGCCGCCAGAGAAAGAAGAATGGCTTCCTATCTTAAGCTGGTAAGAGAACTTATCACATACTTCGACAGGTTCGAACTGATCCAAGTACCTAGGACAAATAATGCCAATGCGATTGCACTATCCAAACTTACAAGCAGCTTGGGCTCGGAGCTCCTTAAGATGATACCAATAGAGCATCTAGCCAAGCCATCTATAGAGGCTATTGTAGATGTGATGTAGATCGAGGAGACCTCCGCTTGGATGGATCTGATCCTTGCATTCTTAAAGGAGCAAACCTTATTGGTAGAGGCCAGGAAACTGAGGAGGATGGCAGCGCACTTCTTACTATCTGACGATATCCTCTACAAACGAGGCTACTCTATGCCCCTCCTTAGATGTGTGGGTAGTGAGGAAGTGGATTACATCCTTAAGGAGGTCTGTGAGGGGATATGTGGCAACCACACATGAGGCTTGGCCCTAGCCCAAAAGATCCTAAAGCAGGGCTATTTTTGGCCCTCTTTAAAGAAAGATTCTATACTTCACGCACGGAAATGCGATAAGTGCCAACGCTTCGCCACGATCCCGCGATAGCCCCACTAAGAACTGACCGCAGTATCTAGCCCCTGGCCTTTCGCCAAGTTCATAGGCCCAATGCCTAGGGAAAGAGGCAGTGCGTGCTATGTCATAGTCGTCATTGACTACTTCACGAAGTGGGTTGAGGTTGAACCAGTAATGAAAATTACCAAGGTTAACAACTCAAAGTTTATATGGAAAAACATCATCTACATGTTCGGAATTCTCCACTCCTTAGTGTCGGACAACGGAAGACAATTTGACAACAAGAAAATAAGGACCCTATGCGAAAAGGTAGGGATTGCAAAGCACTTTTCTAGCCCCATCACGCGTAGGCTTACGTGCGAGTGGAGGCTGTTAACAGAACCATTAAGTAAACTCTCAAGCAAAAACTTGATGTGTCAAAAGGGGCTTGGGTCGAAGAGCTCCCCCACATACTCTGGGTAATCTGAACCACCGCTTGGACACCAACGGAAAAAACTCCATTTTTTATGGCTTACGGTTCTAAAGCTATAAGCCCAATGGAGGTTGGCATTCCATTGCCTCGTCGTTTATTCTTCAGTGAAAACGACAATGCCGACCTCATGTGGGTTGGATTGGATCTCTTAGGAGAGTGAATGGATAACTCCCAAGCTAAGCTAGCCTCGTATCAAAGGAAAATGGCTCGGTACTTCAACAAGAATGTAAAGAAGAGGTCTTTCTGCTTAGGTGACCTGGTCCTACACAGAGTTTTCTTGTCCTCTAAAGAAGTGAGCGTTGGAACACTAAGGCCCAATTGGGAGGGCCCTTACCGAATCACCAAGGAAGTGCGCTCTAGCACGCACCATATCAAAGACCTGGATGCTAAGTAGCAGCCTCATCCATAGAATGCCGAGCACCTATGCCGATACTATCAATAGACGATGTTGGAGAGCCTCTTTCATCACTTGTTTTAAGTTTTCTTGTTTTAGTAATTGGAACCGAGAGCCCCTTCTTTAATGAACTCCTATTCCAATTTGTTTAAGGCAAAGAACACATTCGGTTCAATTTTCAATATTAAGAAGCGCCTCTTTCATTTTGATTAGGCCAAGAGCCTTTCGTTTATTCATGAAGCCTTATTTAAGAGTAGCTTTTTCTATTTGTTTATTCACGTTATGCTTAAAAGAGCCTCTTGATCAGCTTATCACAATTTATGAATGACATAGTCTCAGAAATAAAACAAACAAATAATCGAAACAAAAATTTCATTAAAGTATGAAAAGATTACATAAGAGCTTCTGTCGATGAAGCATTGCTACATTTGCAAAAGTGAAAAAACAAAAATAGTCATTCATCCGCATCTCCCTCTATATCCATCGGAGAAAACATAACTTCAAGGAAAGTAATGTCAAGGTCCCCAAGGCAGGATATACAAGGAGGTGGTGGACAACGTCATCAGGCAGCCGCGCCCAGGGGCCCCATTCAGTTCCCTCAACTTTTTATGAGAATCATAGCTAGTCCCACCTAACGCTCTGGTTGACTGAGGCCTGGCGGAGGATCGTCCAAAACCACTGCCCTGGATGGCGTGACAGAGAAGGTCCTTTGCAATGGTAGTGGATTGTAGAGAACTTCGTCCTCAATAACTTGGATAACCTTCATCTTCGGTTGGACGGAAGGGCCAGCAGTAGTAGGAGTGGTGGTCCTAGTAGACAACCTATTCCCAGCCAACTTTTTAAGCATCGGCTTGGGACATTCCAGGGACGCAGCTTTTTTCTTTTTTTCATTAGGGGCTCTTCGCCCTCGATAGCCTCCACCTTCTCAGCCTCTTCCCTAGCCGCATCGCGACTAATTTTATCTATTGCTTTTTTTGGTCTAGAATCCTCAGACGAGCTTGGTGGCAGTGTCCTCGGCTTCGCGCCCGACAGGCACGCCAAAGCTGGTCGGGGGTGCTTACCTTGGTCAAGTTCAGCTGCACAAGTACAAAAATAAATAAACACTTCAATAAAAAACCTTGGTGGCTTGTTTAGGGATTATTACCTTTCGAGGCCATTAGACCCAGCTCTATTACGCAACGATGCTTATTCAGAAAGGAATTGTACCACCTATTCACCAGGGCTACCTGATAGATCGACTGGAGCACGTCGAGATGGTCACTCGATAGCTCTCACCGAGAAAGAGCGTATGCAAATAACAAACAATAGATAGCAAACTAAAAAACTAACACACAGGCATTCAGCCTCCCTTCTACTTACTAGATATTCCGTAAATGCTTGGGACATCAAAGCTTGGTTCAGGGTCGTCCTCCACTATCTGTCAATTCTCTTTTACCCAAAGCCACGACTCTTTCAATTGCTTGATGGAAGAGGAGCAATCAACCACTAGAGGTTTATGAGCCCCCCAAGGACCAAAGTAGTACCACCCTAGCTCCTCCTAGTTGCCTTTCTTCTTTAGCATCTTTTTTGGCAAATACAAGGTCTAAAATACGTGAAGTGGCATCTCCAGACCAAACGAATGCCTGAACCACAAATACAGGTTCCCAGCCATTTGACTCCACCCATTTGGTGAGACCTGCGTCAGTGCCAGGCCATACGCCTGAAGAATTCTTCGTAAAATGGATGCAGTGGCAACCTCATCCCAGCCATGAACGAATGTAAGCTCAAAGATGTACACCCCATCCTCAGAAAGCATGCTCGCTCATGAGGCCTCGGGACTAAGAATTCAATGTCATCAGGGATCTTGTAGGACTCGCTCAACGAATCTATGTCCGCTTCATTCATTATCAAAGGGACGTTTATTGCAGCCCATATGATGGGGACTACGCTAGAGAACTTCTCACCACCAATCAGTTTGTGTGAGGTGTCTATAGCCATCTTCTCCCCTGTAGAGGTATCTACGCCTCGGAGAGGCAGCACATTGGCCATGGAAGGTGACACCGGATGAGATGCCCTGTCCCCACCTTGGTCAGAAGCCCCTCCATTGATGAAGTGTACGAACATTATTAAGAAAAGACACTTATAAATAAAGAAAATAGAGGTGTTTGGGATAAGTGTTTACCTAAATCTAGGTCTTCGTCAGAATTGGAGCCGAAAAAATAAACACCGAGAAGTTCTTGTCGAAAATTTAACGGACGCAGAGTATTTCCTCAAACCTCTCTCTCAATGTCGTGCAAGAAAATGATAGCAGTGAACCTATCCTTTATATATAGGCGAGGAATAGTAAATCATGGCCGTTGGATTTAACTAAGATTCATCTACACCATTGATATCCGGAGGACATCCCAACTCTTGAATGCCAAAGGGCACCAACGACCATTTCACTAACGGCCATGATGCAGACGTGCCTATCACGCGCATGTAGGGGGATGTTTTCTTGGCAAAATCTAAGCTTCCAAAATTCAATGCCATCATTACTTGCAGCTATCATTTCAACACGTCCAAAGAGACGCACGACACTACACCCAATCATTGCGCGCCTCATGGCCTCAGCCATTAATGCTTGCACATAACTCTTCTACAACAAGCCTCTCTCATATAGGATTAGGCTCTTCTCCTCGACAAGCCTCTCATCCTTGGGACTTGGCTCTTCCGCATCAAACCTTTCACACATGGGGATAGGCTCTTCTCCTCATAAAGCCTCTCCTACTTGGGACTTGGCTCTTCTATGTCAAGCCTCTCCCACATGGGATTAGGCTCTACTCCTCAATAAGCCTCTCCCAATTGGGACATGGCTCCTCCGCATCAAGTCTTTCCCACATGGGATTATGCTCTTCTCTTCGTCAAGCCTCTCCTACTTGGGACTTGGCTCTTCTAAGTCAAGCCTCTTCCACTTGGGACTTGGCTCATCCGCATTAAGCCTCTTCTACATGGGATTATGCTCTTCTCCTCAACAAGCATCTCCACTTGGGACTTGGCTCCTCTACATCAAGCCTCTCCCACATGGGATTAGGCTCTTCTCCTCATCAAACCTCTCCCGCTTGGGTCTGCGTCAAGCCTCTCACTCTTGGGACTAGGCTCTTCTGCAATTACCTCTCCTGCTTGGAATTTGGGTCTTCCGCAATAAGCATCTACGGGACTACGCTCTTTCGCAACAAGCCTCTCTCTTATGGGACTTAGCCTCTACAACAATGAATCTCCCACTTGAGATAGCTTCAGCTACAATGCCTTTCCTAGTTGAGACTTCGCCACCACGTCAAGCTCCGTAACTAACATAAATAACGGAGATCCTGAGCTTGTGGGACTATTAATTGAACACTATTGAACGCCCTAATACACAAGTGAGGCGATGTTACATTTCTTCTCATACCTCCGCTCTCCGTGTACATTCTCAAGTCGACTCTGCCACTGAGCCTATTCAAAGGCATTAGCCGGCATAAAAGCTTTCTTACCAAGTCTAGCACCCCTAATAAATAATAGAGGTCTTGAACTTGGAGAACTATTGTTACGCCCCAGGCCCATGTGGCAGTCCACGTGGACTAGGTCAAAGTCAAACATGCCTAGTAGGCTGTAGCTTCTTTCCGAGGAGGATACTAAGAAGAAGAGGTCATATTTCTTCATACCGAGGAGGTTTTGGAAGGAATGGATGAAGAGACACTGTTTATATATACCGATGAGGTTTAAGAAAGGGAGGTTGGAGTTATCGAGGAAGTCAAAGAGCGACCCTGATTGTGTGTTGAGGAACCTCTCCTAACATTACAAGTCAAATCTGAAAAGATCATCACGACAACCGCTATCGCATTGTCGCAATCATAAATTTTCTTAAGATACCACGGGAAGGGACCTTTCCATTAAAATTGCTGATGTGACACCCATGATGTGACACTAAGACCCTCAGGATTGTGTCACATGTCGTACATCAAAGGATAGTCGACTAAGTGGAATTCACCTATAAATACGAATACCTTTTCTACAAGAAAGGGATGTTGAAAATTGAACTCTCATACACGAAAGAAAAACCAAGTCCTTTAGGCTAATTGTTCTCAAGTGTTTATAACCACTTGAGAAGTTGTTAGTTAGGAGCCCTCAAACTATTACATCAACCATTTCGTGTTCCTCTCTTACCAAAGTGTCATATTTATTTGTTACTAATCTTATCTACATGGTTGAATAAATCACATAGTGGTTTAAGTGTGCGGGAAAATATGCATTGAAAGAGGAAGCGTGAGTTATTGTTGGCAGTCATTTTTTGAGATCAACAAACTTTATTATTTAGTAAGAATTAGTGCTGTTTGCATCAATTCCCATTGTATCAACTGGCTACCGTTGCAGCCTCTTCAGTCGTAACGAACCATACAAAAAGTGGGGCGTTTATTTACTCTGAAATAGTTTATTCCTACCCACAACCCACTATTATTAATAAGTAAATAGACAAAATATAAAATAAAATACACAAAAATATAACATGGATGTGGGTGGCGGAGCAGGCGTCGTCGGCGACAATCCTACCTCCGCAGTGAAACAATTCACCCACGCCGTGTGGCGGCGCTACCAGCATTTCTTGGACAAATCGACGCCGCTGGTGTTGTACCGTTGGATCTTCCTGTCGGTCATCACGTTGATCTATGCCTTGCGCGTGTATGTGGTGCAGGGTTACTATATCATAACGTACGGGCTGGGCATCTATATCCTGCAGCTTCTTATAGCATTCCTGTCCCCGAATGTGGACCCCGAGATCCATAATATTAGGGAAGGACCCAACCTCCCAACCCGGGGATCCGACGAGTTCCGCCCCTTCGTCCGTCGCCTCCCCGAGTTTAAGTTCTGGTGAGTTTACTTTCTTGATCCAGTTATGGTTTAGACGTGGTTAGGGCTGAAGTTATTTGTTCACGTGTTTATATGATTATATCGAATAATGGAATCGTGGAAATTGATCGTTTTTCGTTTCTGTTAATGATTTGATAGGTTGTGTTTTTTTTTTTTTTTTTTTGTGCGATTTGAACTTATTGAGTCCCCACCCTCCAACCAAAAAGGAAAAAAAAAAAGAAGGAATTTTTTGAGCATATGATCGATTGTAGGTAAACTTGGGTTTTCTTCATATTTCAATGTTACCTCTAGGTTTTGAAATGAAACGGTGCATATTTGAACGCAGTGATTCTAAAGCTTGAGGTTGAATTAGTGCTCTTGAAACTTAAGTGAACTTTGGGAGTATCTTAAAGCTTTTTGTGGCCCAAATTTTTGGACATGAAGTCTGCTAGTTTTGCTTCTAAAAAAGCTTATTATCAATTTCTTAGCTTCATATATCCATTTCTTCTGATTAACTATTTTTGGTACCATCAATCGTGACCCAAACTCTTTGCACTAAACTAATTGGTAAGAACACGTTTTATAGGAGACCAGGAAATGGAGTAGAGATCTTCAGGGGGAGAGAAAGATGACACACTGTAAGGGGAAGAGAGAGAGGGAGGGAGAAATAATTTAACTAAGCTCCACGGTTTGTCTACAATAGGGTCTTTTGCTCTTTCATAGTTTTCCAGGGTGATACAGTCTCTCGTGTAGTACTCCACACATGCTACATAGTGGAAAGTGAATAAGGCTATGGATCTTTATGATATTACATGCATTCCATGCTACTTTCGTACATGTAACAAATAAAACAGTTCTAGACCTAGTGATAGAGTGCATGGATGCTAGAAAAAGATAAAATAAGAAGGGAAACATGGGAAGTTGCTTCATTTCATGTGCAGACATGTCATTGTACTTGTCCTTTTGGGGTGACGACTACGCCCGTAGATGTGACTTCTTGGATTTCTATTTTTTCCCTCCTCTTCTTAATTTATCCAGACTCATATCGTCTTCGTTCCATCAAATTACTTCTGATTTTATCAGTTTTGTTACTTGAACACAATCATTTCCTAGTTCCCTGTTAGATACTGCTTCCTATTACTAAACCATCATGATGATCAATTTTAAGTCTTAATATATTGTAGTCAAATTATTTTCATGCTGAATGTACATTGACCTCCACTAGAGAATGCATCAATCTGAAAGGGTTCCATGACTTGTTGATGTTTGATTTTTGAATTTGTAGCTAACATGTATTGATGTTATAATTATTAATGCACACAACTATTTTTGGAAAAAGATATTATTCAACCTGCAAAAGCGTGAATATTTATGTTAGGCTACGGTACTGAAGTTTGCATTTCATAGTCTACATTTAGCACTTTGACGTGTTGTCTAAAAAATTGTTAAAGTGGCATACTTCTCCAACTGTGGCTACTGACATAGATGCCTATGGACTTGCAGGTGGTAGTATCCTTGTTCACGTTTATTTGGAAAGAGCATGTGAACGGGTCTAATAGAATTTTGATAACAATGATATTGTTTAGGAGGTGCAAACATGAGTTTTTTTACTCTTGATTCTTTCAAAACTGTTCGGATTAGATATTTCCAGGCACACACAAAGATTAGATAATCTTGCAGCGTATAGCGTCTCTGGTGCATATTTGTTGGATGCACTATACTTTGGGTGCCACCAAATGAGGCATCCTTGAGTTGGTGGTCTTCGTCTCCTTGTCATATAAGCGGCTGCCTTTCCATCTTCACTTAAGAGCCTAAAAGTTAAATTGAACTACTCTTGATGCATGCCACCTGGCAAAATAGGTCTTGAGGTGGATCATGATTTGGGTTTATGGACTTCCCTTAAGGGAAGTAGTGTGTGATCCTTTTCCTGGAAATTCAGTGTTATCTTGGTAGTACACTTTATCCTCTTTTCGATTTTCATTTCCGTATGATAATAGAAAAAATGTTTTCCATGCCCCATTGATTTGTCAATGTTGTCTTACAAGCCATTTGGTTGCCACCTAGAGTTGGCCAGTGTCTCAACGACAACCATCTCTGGGGATGGCAATATCTGCAATCAACTATTTACTATTATAAAATTCCATGCTCAACAGTCATCATAGATATTGCTGACACTTCCTCATCAACGTCAAGTGGAGCGGGCCAGTGGAGCGATTGTTCTTCTCCTTCCTCATTCTGATACATGCAAAACAGACACAATTAGTCTGCTCAGCTTTTGGATGAAGAAGGAGCAGCCAATTCAATTCCGGCAATCAATTTAGACTGTGGTCTCTCGATTAGAGTATAAGAATATGAAGTGGAGTGTTTTTGTGTATGTGAACACATTTTAGAGAGAGTATGTCCTTAAATGCCCCTGAGCGAGTAGCCTTTTGGGGTTATTTATGGAGAGGGGTGGGGAGGAGAGAGGATGTATATCCCCTGTTGATCTTGCTAGTTAAACCATCTTGGAACTTGCATAAAATTTCCTATCATCATCTGGATTTATCCAACTTAGCGTCAATGCCTCGCACGCTATTGTTTTGTCACAACTGCAAAGTATACTAGCTCCTAGATAAACACCTTTTGAGCTGAGCTAGTTCTGTATATACCATTTGATGGTTTGTCACCTTGAAAAGTAAACTTCATCTTTTTCGTAATTTTTTAATTTGAAGGAATTTAGTGAGATTTTATCTTTCCCTTCTATGGCAATTTTTTTTGTTAATCTCAACCCTCGTCAAATTTTAATCTGGAGCTAGAAATGGATGGTCTAATTTTGATACTTCCAATGTCAGGCATTCACTTACAAAGGCATTCTGCATTGCCTTTGTGCTGACCTTCTTCAGTGCCTTTGATGTGCCTGTGTTTTGGCCAATTTTATTGTTCTATTGGTTGGTGCTGTTCATCTCAACAATGAAGAGGCAAATACTGCATATGGTGAAATATAAATATGTTCCATTCACTTTTGGGAAGCAGGTATTTGAACTGTCTGTCTATATATGGTTTTCTCAATAATCTGTTGTTATTTGGCATTTCTTACACAATCCATTTAAAGTGAGTAAAATGTTTGTCTTTTTATTCAGCGTTACTCCAGGAAGAAGGCAGCTTCCACTGATGACACAAGCACTGCCAGGCCTTAAGGTTTCAGTTAAATTAGCTTATTTAACTCAGAAGACAACTTTATCTTTAGGGTTACAAGTTGATTTAAGGCTGTTGTATTCTTCAAGCATTCAATGGGTGGGCATGAGCAATTACTTCTGTAGTTCCTTACTATTTTTGTTTTGTTTTTTCCTTTTCTCTTCGCTGATGAAGCTGGCAGTATTTTATTTTCAAAGGTCATAGATAAGAAAGTTCATTAGTACCACGATTTCTTGTGTATTGCTCTGCCCTTCGACAGATACATCCTGCTCAGTTCTAGTTCAGTGTAAATGCTGATAAATTACATTTATCTATGCTACTCTACCTGTAGAAATTTTATGAAAATTTGAAATGTTTTTTGCTGTTTGATATTACAACTTTCCTGTCTTTCATATCCGAAAAAAGAGAAGCGTGTCTACACATGTTCTGCTCTGAAGATTAAAACTGTATGTTTTATATATGGGCTTCTATCCTTGCTTACGGCTGCTGCATAGGTTGTACGAGGATAGTTCTGTGTATTCCCTTTACGCAAGTGAACTCAGGTTGTTTCCTGATTATCACTCTCCGAGCCACCGATCAAATTTCATTGATATCTCAGTCAAATCTTGAAATCTTTCCAATTTACTGAGGTATTCCGAATTCTATAAACAATAGGTGGGTATGTGATCACACTCTAAATTATCAAGTGTTGGGGGATCCGATCATGATGTTAAACTATCGTGATGTTGAGTGACCTAATTAAGCACATATTTGTCATTGTTTAAATTATAATTGCTTAAATTATAATTTAAACTGGTCGAACACATTTTTTATCTATACATTTTATTGAATTCACAATTTACAACTTATTTTTTATTAACACAATCACCTATAATTTATAATATAGGCACTTAAAAAATAATTTCAACACTGTCAAACATATGCTAAGCTGGCCTTTTCAGCAAAGAAAAGCAAATGATTCAACTTCGAACTTAAAATTCTACATTTAAAAGTGAGGATTTATTGAACTTTGTTAAAACTTTTCCAATTAATAAATAAACTTTTACAGTAAAATAAGAAACAATAAAATTTGAGAAGTGTGAGGAACAATAAATTTATGCGTGGTATGTAATTACATACTATATGCCTAGAGTGTATTGTAATTTTTTATTTGAATGAAAATATGTAATTTGTTATGATTATCATAACAAATATTGTCATTACAATTTTCTTTTCACACTATTTTTTAATTACACTAAAAGTCTCCAACCTTTACTCATTATTGCACTTATGCTTCCAACCATTTTTTCGTTACATTCATATCCACAATTTTTTATTAATTAGTACATCTTTTCACTAATGACAGTTTCCGTCTCAAAAAATACTAATAAAATATTTTTGGACAGAAACCATCGTGGACCAGATGTGCTACTTAATGAAAGATTGAGAATAAGAATATGACAAAAGTTAAGGATATAAGTTCAATAATAAGCAAAGATTGAAAACTATTAGTACATATTAAAAAGTGATGGAACAAAAGAAAAGTGTGATGGTAATATAACTACTCCATCTGAAAATTATGGTACATGAGTGAATTACAACTACACCATCTAAGTTTGGTACATAGTAGATGTGTGGAGGGGAAGAGTTATCTTGCCAATTGCACACTTGGCAGGTGTGCATTGGATCAAGTGTGCAATTGGCAAGATAACTCCTCCCCACTGTGGGGAGGAGATCAGAAGTGTGTGTCGATATAGAAAGAGTTTTCTAATGAAGGATTAAAAATTTATTTTTTCGAAAAAATAGGTTTCGAATAGACACATTCTAATTGATGGTAAAGTCTCGTATATAAGGAGCCACAGGCATCTAGATACTAACTAGTTGAAATTTATCATAACAAAGACGAATAAGAAATGTGCTAAACAATCAACATTGAGGTATCTAACTAGTAAAAATTTATTGATACAAAGGCGAATAAGAAATGTGCTTAACAACCATCATCGAGTATAAACGAATACACATAACTGGGCAGTGAAGAAATATATAGCATAATCACATACTTAGAACATTTTCTCAGGAGCTGCTTTTTCTTCCCTCAGTACCGCGAAAGGTTCCGATTGGCGTTGCACGAATACGCTTCATTGCCTTCACTCCAAGTGGGTTGCCCTTGCTCTGTATCATGAGTTAGAAAGTTAACATTGTGACTGAATAAGTAACACGTTCAGAAGTCGAGATTGGATTTACTTCTTACCAGTGAGCAAGTGCCTGATGATATGTGGCATACAGGATATGCATGGGGGCAGCAACTGCTATTGTCTTCACAACAGGTGGCACCGTCAAGAGGGCAGCATCCCCATATAAAGCAGGAGCCAAATAATTCGTCGAGACAGCAGCAGGTGTTGCTCTCAGGGCATATAGAGAAGTCATCACAAACGGTCTGAGGCTTGACTGGAGATGGAGGAGATGGACCAGGGTTGGGTGGATTTTGGCCAGTCTTGATTGGGTAAGAGGGCTCCACGGCTAATCCACAGAGACCTCCTTTGTCAGCCACATTACGCTGGATCCTGATATAGCCCTTCTCTCCCCAACTTACACCCCATGAGTTTCTGATAATCCAGTAATCAATACCATTTTCACTACCATATCCGACAGCATTCACCCCGTGGTCCAAATCAGTGCCACACTTTCCAGTGAATATGCCCTGAAGAGATTTATTTGAAAGTAAGTTAAAGAGAATTTATAATAAACTAGGATTGAAAAGTTCACATCACATATGATACTTGCAAGAGAAATTTACCGATTCATAGAATTGGAAGTCGACATCAGAACCGTCCATGGCAATGCTCACTGGCTGATTCGCAACCGCTTTCTTTAGTGCCTTTTCATTGTATGGAGTCACATCTTCATAACCATCAATAGACACAACCCTGGAGTTTTTCTGCATACCATACAGAAAAAAAAAAAAAAATCAAAATCAAAATCACATGGTATGTTTTCATGAATATGATTTGAATAGAAATGCTAACCCTATATTGGTCACATCTGCCATCGTAGCCTGTATAAGGATAATCTTCTTCGGTGTCAATGCCACCATTTTTAATTATGAACTCAAATGCATAATCCATAAGGCCTCCATTGCACCCTTCATTATATGATCTATCACAATCAACCAGTTCTTGCTCTGATAGAGAGAGTAATTCACCAGTCTTTATCTGATTTATTCCTTCCACAGAGGAAATAGTTGAAAATGCCCAGCAACTCCCTGCATTTCCAATTAATTGTAACCACTCTAGCCATTTGTATACTATGAATCTATGATCATGGAAATAAAGATTCTCAAAAATATTTATTAAAGAGTTGGACTCATCGAACAACCATATATAATTAGAACCACAACGACATAAACTATTATAGACTAGTCGATTTTCGATTGAATGTTGCAAAAGGATACAATCAAAATTGAAATACCCTCCTAGCTACAAGGACACTAACTCAGAAATTCATTCTGCACTTTTACTATTCAACTTTAATTCCTAACTTAAAAATTCGAGAATAAATTCCAAAACCCATTAAAATATTCTAAAAAAATGCCAAAATTATCATCATATGAGAAAATAAGTTGGAAAATTAAACTTGCTCCATGTATAGAAGAATATGAAGAGAAAAAGAGGCTTACCACAGCTTCCTTGGTCTTTGATCGGATTGACGGCTCCTTTCTTTCTCCAGTCAATCGAATCCGGCAAACTGTCGTCCACCTTCGGATCGTACCGGTCACTTTTCACCTTAGGAAATCTCCGTTTAGCATCGTGTTTCCTACCCAAATACATGTTCCGGTACTCCTTATTGGTAAGATCAGCGAACCGGTTCAGACCAAGCTTATAGGTCTGGTTACCCTTGGCGTTATGTTCATCTATGTACCTCAAATTATCCTTAAAAATCTCAAACCTCTTCTCCTTCTCCCCCAAAGCATTATACGACTTTGAGTGCTTCACTATCCATGCCTCGTACATCAACTTGACCTCATTGTGAGACCGCAAGCTCGGACCATTAACGTTATTTTTCTCGTCATACGAGATTATGGACATGTCTGATGCATTTGTTATTGCAAAAAACAAAGTGAAGAGGATAAGGAAAAGGAAAGACATGGCTGAGTAGGATGAAGTTGCAGCCATGTTTTCTTGGGATTGTGGTGAGTACAATTGAAAACATTGGCTGTAGAGAAGAATTATAAAGGAGAAATGGAGGGATAGTATGGGAAATATATTTAGATAGTTGTGTAATTAAGTAATAAGTAATAAGTAATTAATTTCTTATGAAATAGATTAATCTAATTAACAAGGGAACGGATATGGGGAAAACACGTAGATTAGTTAGAGAGACAGTGCATTTGAATGAGATGTTATAGGTAGAGAATAAAAGTAGGTTCAAGATAAGAGGAGAGAGAATGATATATATGTAATGTACGTATATATACAATTATTATACATATTCAATGGGACAAGTGATTAATTATGAGAGGTGTACAAGTAGATGCGGTAAAAGTTTAGAATTTTAAGCAAAATTATTGAAGATTTTTTTTTTTAAAAAAGAAAAAACATTACATGAAGCTAACAATCACCAACACAAATTCTGTCGATAATCGTTGACAGTATTATTGTAAGTGATTTGACGAAAATCAATATTTTGTTCATAATTTCTGTCGACGTTGACGAAAATCAAAAAAGTTATTGAGGAAATGTTAGTTCGGTAATTTAGATATTTTTTTATTTATGATATTTATGATTGTTAAGTTTTTCTTCGAACAGTTATTTAATTGACTACAAAATTTTCTAACACTAATATTTAATATTTTTATTAGCTTTTTTATAGACTAAATTTTTGGCGATAAATTAAAATTTTGAAATTATTATTTTTAATATTACAAATTGGAAATCATTAGTAATTTTAAATTTCAACTGTTATTTAATTATTAACATAATTTTTTGTAGGTAATATTATATCTCTTTTACTATTTATTAAAGAAGAAAGTTTTATCGACACATAATTAAATATATTGAGATATATTTTTAAAGTCTCACCGGCGAAAAACATCATTTTCATCTTAAATTATTATTTTGTTATATAGATTTTTTCGTCGATAATTTTTTTTTTTATTACATTATTTTGTGACATAATTGGTGTCCGTAAATTAAATTTATGAAATAATCTTACTTGAAAATTTCAATGGTAAAACTATTTGAAAATAGATTTCTAGAAATTTGGAAGTCTTATCTAAATGTGAAATATTAGGCGATCACTTTATTTGTCTAGAGGTTGAGCAGGCTTTGTTTACAATGAGAAGAACGTTGCAGTGTGAAATATGTTAGCCATTCATTTTGATGTAATAATTATATTATTATTGTATATTAATTATTTATGATTGGTTTTCATATGAATTTTTAGTTAAATATAACATTTCATTTTAGTTATATTAAATTATTGTAACTGTGCTTAATGTATTGAATATTTTTTTGGCGCACAAGATTAAACTATATAAGAAATTTAGTATAATAGAGAATATTAGGTAGATAGTATTATGGTGGATCAACGTGAATATTATTTTTTTTTTTTTTTTAAATCAAAAGACAGTCATTTGCACTATTAACCAAATTACATAATTATAGATGTGTTTAGGTTAATAAAAAAATTATAATAAATGACATTCTCTTAAATGAAAAATCAAAAAATATTATCTATCTTTATGAAAAACCAATTAAGAATATCTTGTTTATTGAGTGTGAATATTAAAGACAACTAATGTAGATTGGCGTCACTCTCTTTTAATAGGTTGATATTTCGTTTTCACTAAGCTTGTGGTTTTTAAATGTACTTACCAATCATGTTTTTTGGGTTTTATTTGAAAATGTCTTCTACGAAAAAAACGAGATGAAGTAAATTGAGTTAATAAAAAGATTCTATTAGAAGTGGGACGAGAGAAAATATGTTACTAAATTCTTGTTTCTAAACGTTTTTGAACTTATTTCTTTTTTTTTTTAATTAAAAAGTAAAAATATTATTTATTTTAACATTAAAGTAAGAGTTACTTAAATAATTTATCTTAAAACTTATTTATAATAAAAAGCGTAGCCAAACAAGCATAATATTAATGAACAATGCAGAAAGAAGGGTAGATATTTTGGGAGCGGGGAAATAATCGAGGTAGGTAGCGTAGCGGGATGAATTTTAAATGTTCAATTGATTTGGGCACACGATTGAAACGTGTAGTTACTTTAAACCTTATGATATTTTTATATGCGAAAGGGTCAGACAAAACCACGTTGCTTGCTGCAGTTTGGTAATTGGTGGCCACTGCCGTGCACTCTCAACCCTCTTCACTATCCAATGTGTTGGGATACATTTATGGGAAATTGGCGCAAATGGTCCCTAACGTTTGTCATTAGTGCGCAAATGGCCCCTAATATTTCATTTTGACTGAATAGTCACTAACCTATCCATTTAATTACATGAATGGTCTCTATCACTTTTTTTTTTTTATTAATAGGAGTAAAATTGTCGAGTTACATTTTTTTTCAATCTTTAATTGGCGCATGAATGGTCCCTAATCTTAAGAAATTTGCAATTGGATTCCCAACTTTAAAAATGAAAATGAGTCCGATCTTTAATTTTTTATTAAAATTAAAAAAAACTAATAAATTGATAATATACTAAATTATTTTGAATATTTTATGAACTATTATAAAATAACCAAAATTGAAATTCATAATTATTAACAAATGTGCTAATTAAAATTATTTTATTATTATTAAGTAATCATATTATTTAAAATTCAAACTTTAATTTTATCATTACAACAAAAGAAGAAAAATAAATTTGTCACAAATAAAAATTTTACTTATGCTCAACCCAAATTTCGATTTTATCTGAGGCCGTATTTATTATCGCCAATCCAACCCCTTTTGAACCACAAGCATTGGACCGATCTATTTTAAATTTTAATTAATTTTTATATTAAAAAAAAAAAAGGTTCCCACCCCCACCCCAACCTCAACCCTCAACCCTAACCCAACCCCAACCCCAATCCCAACCCCAAAATACTGAAAGCAGAAGAGATGAGATTTCTCCTCCCGTGAAACCGGGTTTCATGAGCATTAGATTTCTCCTCCCGTCGGCCGGTGTGGCGATCGGGAGGGGAGAATCCTCCTTCGCTCGTATTTTGGGGTGGGGGTGGGGTGGAACTTTTTTTTTTTAATATAAAATTAATTAAAATTTAAAATAGTGATTGGTTCAAGAACTCTTGCTACTAAAAAAGCGGGTTGGATTGGTCCAATAATAAATATGAGATCGTATAAAATCGAGTTGGGTTGAAAGATAAGTAAAAATTTTTATTTATGATAAATTTATTTTTCTTCTTTTGTTGTAATAATAAAATTAAAGTTTGAATTTTAAATAATATGATTACTTAATAATAATAAAATAATTTTAATTAACACATTTGTTAATAATTATGAATTTCAATTTTGGTTATTTTATAATAGTTCATAAAATATTCAAAATAATTTAGTATATTATCAATTTGTTAGTTTTTTTTTTTAAATTTTAATAAAAAAATTAAAGATTTGACTCATTTTCATTTTTTTTAAAGATTGGGAATCCAATAGCAAATTTCTTAAGACTAGAGACCATTTTTGCCTAATTGAAAAGTTGAAAAAAAATGTAACTTGACAATTTTACCCCTGCTAATAAAGATCAAAAAACAGTGATAGGGACCATTTGTGCACCTAAATGGATAGGTTAGGACTATTTTGTCAAAAATGAAATGTTAGGGACCATTTGCTCACTAATAGCAAACATTAGGGACCATTTGCGCCAATTTCCCTACATTTATCCAACCCCACCCACTCTCCCTTTTTTTTTTTTTTTTATTAAGACTTTCACATCATTGTCAACATTCAAAACTTTAATGCCATCTATTTTTTATTTATGCGTTTCATAAAATTTACAAATTATAATTTAATTTTTTTTTATCAAACAAGTACGTAATTATTTTTATTTGTATAACTAACATTCTTTATTGTGAGTATAATAATTTTTTTTTTTTTATTGATTATAAATAGGGAGTCCAATAGAATGTGTGAATAAAAAATTGATATAAATTATAGATTTTTCGAAATGTGTAGATAAAAATAATGTTTAACCAATTTATAAGTACAAACATCTAATTCAAGCCATGTTATCCAAGAAAACTGCAGTAAAAGAAAATATACACACACCACCAACGGAGTCTTCTAGCCTATTCTCAGTTTAGGAGAATGATGTAATGTCTCAGTGGAATGACTTTATTTCTACTAACCTGGACAGTCAAGTGGCGATTGACACTCTTCCAACGCCTTGAATAAGTGTTTGGTGTGCAAAGACTTTATTCGACCATCGAGGACATTAGATCATTTCCCTCTCAGGTTATACCATTTTTACGTGATGGAATAAAACACAGACTTTGTAGAGAGAGAAAATCTGCAGTATTTTTTATTTTGTGTGTGTGTGTTCAAGGCTAGGCTAGGGACTTTTGGTTTGTTTATATAAAACTAACCCCTTCGTCCATCACAAGATAAGTAGTTTTTTCCGATAATATGTTGTTACAGCATGCTAACCCACAAAAATTGAACATTGATCCATTTTTTGGTCTAATAAAATATTGTTAAGAAAACCATTTGATCAACTTAATGATATAAAATCAACATAGACAAAAGCTCGTGTGTCGTGAAATCAGTTTTTGTGGTACATGCCGAGTCCCGAAAGTTCGTGAGTCGTGAAATCAGTTTTTGTGGTATATGCCGAGTTCATGGGTCGAATTGTGCATATTTTGTATCTTGATCATTTATGAAACTTAATATTTTAACTAATAAGAAAAATATCGAGTATTGCTACAAGTCTCGGTGGGCTATTAAAGGAAAGTAGAACAACACAAGTAACTGGATGACAAAGACACATTTGATTGTAACAAGTAATACCAAAATGTTCGTTGATTTAAGAATCAATGGTGCATTTTATATTTCTTAGTCACATCACTAAAACATTCTTGATTTTTCAAAATTTAGAGATAGTTACCTTAGCTCCTCCAAAGATATTTTCAATGATTGATTGTCTTGGATAATTTTCTGAACTTATGTAATTAATTATACGAATTGGCCTCATGAGCCACAAATAAATTTTGGATTTATATTTGGTCTTACTGTCTAATTAGAAACTGTTTTCAATAAAGACTGTTGTTTGATGATTTTTGCACTCTTGACGTCTCTTTGAGCGAGAGGTAAAATCTGCACAAATGGGATTTGGAGCCTCATCCCAAGTCTCACACTCTCACTATGATTGTGAGAATGAGTTAGTTGTTCAACGAAAAAAATAGAATTAATTATGTAAGGAAAGCTAGTAGTGTTCTGATCTTTTCTTTGGATGTAGAGCTCTCGATCTATATAGACTCTCATTGTTGGTCGCTTCATTTCGTGGAATGTGTATCTTCGCTAACAATTTAGCCGATTCAGACGATGCAGAAGTGACGCCAAACCTTATGAGACAAAGTCCCAACAAGGGTGTTTGATTTAGAAGACTACAATAATGACAAAGGATGAAAAGAAGAAACGAAACGCCTCCAAAGACAAGACACTACTAATTCATCAGAAAGAAATATTTAAGACTAAATGGAATGAAATTACATTTCTCTGCTTTTTGAGAGTTCCTTCTTTTTCTACTTCGATCAATCTCCTTTCTTTTATACCTTGTCAAACGGTTTTATCACGCTTTTCCTCCAGGTCTTGCATAAAAACTTCTCATCGCCAGCTTTCTTCCTTATCGCCAAAGAACCACCTCGTCGCCCAATAAGCCGCCCATTTCTTCCATAATGATTTCAACTGTTTGTAACTTCCCATGATGATCCAACTTCTTGTAACTCCTTTATGATAATTCAAGTTTGTAACTCCCGACAACGTGGGAATAATGATAAGAAAAATGAGAAAACTACTTATGAGCAGTTACTCTTACGCTGGTGATCGACCATCCTACTCGCCCAACGCCCGAGCGTTTTTGATCCTGGGCGATGTCCGTTTTTGGGCCCTTCCGGCTTGGACAATTTCTATTGGGCTCAGATACTTAATTTATTTGGGCATCCGTTGGGCCTAGCCGACATATTTTCTAAACTATATATACTTGGGCATTCGGGCATTTATTATGGGCCTATACGTACAATTTTCTTAAGTCTCTTTTAGGCCCTTGTTATTTCATATGTCAACAATTACCCCCAATATGGCTTAATTAACATAATTGCTTATTTAATTAGCCATATTCATAGTGGCGTTCGTCTTCGAAAGTTTTTGGCGCCTTAAGTCCTAAATCCTAAAAGCACGATTTACATAAACCCAAAAAGGCGCCATTACCAATGCCCACGTCCAGCCCTCATCATCGTCCCTTTTCTCCCTCTATAAAAAGGACACTATTCATTCATCTTTTCTTTACCTCCCATTCATCCTTCCAAACCGATCGTCTCACTTGCTTGCAATCTTCTTGTCTATTTTCTCGAAACCATGTCGACGTCAGGAGCTTCCTCCAATAATGAGATTACTTTGAAGATTTCCAAGACCTCCCGACCAAACCCTACGTAAACCCATCAAATCTTCTACCTTCAGGGCGGATATGAACGAGTTCTACTTGGGCCCGTCGTGCTCGTGGACGCAGACTCTATTGGGCGATCGCCACGCGCCGCTTTTTTCCTTGTACCCAAGGACCTCCTTTCTTGGACCCATTCTCGTTGAAGCTAATCCGAGAAAAGCATTCACATGGCCAAAATCGATACCACCTTCCGCCCGGCATGCGCGTATGATGAAGCATGCTCCTTCGAGGCGCTTTTTGATCGTGCTAGGATTTACGATCTTTTGGAAATTGCCACACGTCCCCTCTATATGATCCAGTTCTTTTCCCATCGCCCCTAAGCTTCTTACGGTCTTCGAGTACAATACCTTCGTTTTCCCCTCGCCCAATGTCGATTACTCTACGGGATGTTGGTGCTTTGGTTAATCTTCCTCCCGGGCGATACCATCTCTCCGCTATATTGATATCCTCCCTTGCTCCAAAGTTTGATAAGAAGTTTACGGACTCCTATTCAGGCATGCAAGAGCTCTATGATAACACGGGCAAAGATCCCACACATGCAGAGCGTGTGGCTTTCCTCCAAGTTTGGCTATGTAGGTACATTCTTTGTGTTCCTAGTCTTAAACCTTCCATGGCCTATTTGCCTATCGCCCATGAGTTAGCTCTTGGTAGGTCTTTAAACCTTTGTTCTCTGTTTCGCCGCCTTCTATGAGGCATGGCTTACCTTCAACATCGACTTAGGACCAATGCTTCTCCCTCTCGGAAGTGGGCCTCTTTCGCTCGCTCAATTGTGGTTGAGAGCATACTTTCCACAACTTGGTGTTCCTTCAATTCCCCTGTGTCCGTGAGTTGTTACGGGCTAATTATGAACCAATTAGCTCCCGTGGATATGTCTAACCGGACGTCTTTACATTCTTTTATAATTTAAATTCAATTCCCTCGTTCTTTCCTTTCTCCATTCATCAAGTTCCACTTTCGTCCAACCTCCTCTTAGTTTGAACGAGGTGAGTAATGTCTTGCCCGTTTGGGTCCAATACTTGACCGGGCGAGAATTGTTTCATGACATTCTCACGGGCACTAATGCCAAGCGCTGGGGTCGAAAGTCTATGCTCCCCGTTCTTTGCCCGATGACTTGGTTTTGGCCAAACTTGGCCCCTTCCTCCTTGTTACTCAAAGAGTTTTCAAGAACGTTTTCATACCATCACCAAAGTGGAGGCCCAAGCTATAGATGAGCGTAATGCTTCCTTAATGAACGGGTTTTCTTTGGCTCCTTTCAATCCCACTTTGGCCGTTCATCCTCTTTTGAGCAGCTTTTGGCCTTGGTGAAGCGTAGGCTCTTCTCTACTAATGTCGCCCAAGCATTCCACATACTTGAGGGGTCGTGGTCTTCGAGGACTCCATTTCTTCTCCTCCGATTCCTATCCTCGCTTTGTGCCCATATCCGCCAAACAACCCGCTCCTTTGTCTTCCCCTACAAAGCCTTCGATGGCGGTGTGTACAGACGTTCTCATCGCTCTTACCATTCAATCCAGTTCTCCTCCTGCTCATACTGGAGTTGCAAGAGGTACATCCAGCCGTAAACGGCCTGCATCGGACCCATCAGATCAAGCTGACGATGAGAGTGATGATGATAGTGCTACTCCTCCTCTGATCAGAAGAAAGGTAACCTGATTTTTCTTCATTTAAAGAACTCTTTAGCATGAATATTGACATTCTCTTTGTATTCTAAACCAGAGGGAGTTTATTCTCCTTTGAAAAAAATCCCCATCGTCCGACCCCTTCAATTCTTCAATCGTCCGAGCCGACCATAGATGTGGATTTGCCCGAGAAGGGATTTGGAGAGCCTACCTTCAATCGCCCATGCGGTTGAAGAATTGTCATCATTTTCGTATGCTTCCCTCCGGATGTAGAACCGGGTGGTAATATGTGCTTATAGTTGTAATTCAAATTCTACCATTTGACATGGCTTTACTCTTGAAGCACTTATCATCATTTATCCTTTTGCGGAAAGACCAATTGACTTGCGGTTGTACCGAACCAATGCGTCCGGTTGCATCCGGGCCATCACGTTCGGATAGGGGTGACTCTTCACAAAGCAGTACAATCGCCCTGATGGCACACTTCCCCTTCTTCCTCTAAGACCACCGATGAGGTAATTTTTTTCGATTTCCTTACCTTGCTTATTTCCAAAGAAACACCGAGTAATTGTTGTACCTTTACGGTGATGTCGATACCATCTTGCGCTCTATTCGGGACTTGTTTACATCATGGGAACAAGTGAAGGCTAGTCGTGCCGCTCGTTCGTCTTCTACCGATCGTCCTTCTTACGCCTCGGTGCTTTCTCCATGGAAAACATGAACATCCTAAAGCAGCGTGATTTGAATATACTTCCTTCATGGACATGGATATCTCACATGCTAGTGCGGCCAACCATCGGGACAAATTTGAGCATTTAAGCCACCAAATGGCTCAAGCACTTGAGCTTCCTTCGCTCAAACTCCCCACCGATCTCAAGTTATCGTTGAAAGTCATTCATCAAGAGATAAGTGCATTCTTGGCCAAGAATGTGGAGCTCAAAGTCAAGAAGACTCAATATGTCGCAGCCATAATCGAAAAGGAATCCTTCACCAAGAAATCGATCAAGCCAAAACAATTTGAACGAGATTTCTTCCCAAGTCATGGTTGAAGACTCCTTGATGATGAGTTTGGTCGCTCGGATGAAGGAAATCCAAGAAAAGATGGACGATCGCAAGGCCGGTGGCGCACTAAGAAGCGCAACGCTCACGTGAAGTTGAGCGGGCTAAATCTTTACTTGAGCGTTATTCAAGTTTAGAAGTGGGACGATGGTTTTATGGATGAACTATCCGCCGCCGGCTTTGCTCAACAAAGCGATGAATGGGAAAAACTTAGAGAGCAAATGCGCTCTATCTGGGGAAGGATGTAGTTAGGATTTTAAAGTTTTAAAGACAACTTTTGTTTTATCCAGTTTCCCCTTTGTAATGGCAGCCACTTATGGCAACCAAATTATCTGATGAAATGAAAAGCTCTATTTGTTTATAGAATTTCATCCCTTAATGTTTAAACCTCTAATCGTTCAAAGTCCCAAACTGACGGAACGTACTTCTTTAAATATTTGCCATTAATAGATCTCATGTGCCTCATACCATCCAAATTTTCTAAATGATATGCCCCATTTGGCAACACCTCTTTAATTTCGTATGGTCCTTCCCAATTTGGTGACCATTTCCCAAACTTTGGATTACTACTATCCAATGGGAGTATTGTTTTCCATACCAAATCTTTCGTGCTAAAACATTTGGCTATAACCCTTTTATTATAATATGAAGCCACTTGTCTTTTCCGAATTTGCAATCTATCTAAAACGCTCAACTTTAGTTAGGTCAATTCTAATAAATTTTGCACAAGTAGTTCAAGTATGCTCATTTTCATCTATATTATTTTGCAAACGACTCGATCGATTGCACATTAATTTCCATAGGCAGCATTGCTTCTTGCCCATATGTCAACCCGGAAAGGAGTCACTTTAGTACTAGATCGCTGGGCGAAGTTCTCAGAGGCCCATAACGCCCTATTCAAGCATTCATGCCAATTTCTAGCATTTTCACCTATCATTTTCCTTATGATACCCTTTAAAACCTTATTTGACGATTCGCTTGGCCGTTGGATTGGGCGTAATAAGGCGAGTTTGCCAACTTGATTCCAAACTCGCTCGTAAATTCTTTCACTTGATTCCCGTTCAAAGAAGTTCCATGATCCATCACTATAGTTTGAGGTATCCCAAATCTATATACGATATGATCACGAATGAACTCTATGACATTTCCTTGGGAAATTTCTTTTAAAGTACCGCTTCTACCCATTTAGTGAAAAAATCGGAGCGACTATTATAAAGGTATGTTGCTTGGATGACGGTGGGTAAATCTTTCCTATCGGATCTATCGCCCAACACTTGAAAGGCCATGGTTTGATAATAGATACCATTTCCGGGTGGCACTCTTTGGATTGGGCCATGTTTTGACACTCCAAGCAACTTTTGGCATCTTGAACGATATCTCGCCCATTTTAGGCCAATAATACCCATTCCCGATGATCAACCACCTCATCTTTTGGCGACTTTGATGTGCTCGCGCACACTCCTTCATGTGTTTCGGCCATAACCACTTTAGCTTCTTGTAAATTTATGCACTTCAAAAGTACACCATCGGCGTTTCTTATATAATTCACTTTCAATCAAGAAATAGTTCAAATGAACGTAATTTTAACTTCCGTCGCTTCTTCTTATTTGGTTCTTCCGTGAATTTTGTATTTCTTCTCCAATCCAATGCGTCTCCATTTTGTATACAATGCACATTAAACCCCTTTTCGCTCTTCGTTGAAGTACGTGCAATATCGTTCGCATACAGACGCAGCAGAATCGTTATTCAAACATTTTTGAATAACTTTGATGCCATTTGGGCCAATTCATTTGCCGGATCGTTATACATTCTATTAACGTATTGAAGCTCTACTTGGTCGAACTCGTCCAAGAGCTCTTGAGCGATGCCATATTGACTTATGACGTGAGTCACTTTGGCATTTAAACTCGCCATTCAATTGATAAATTATTAATTGAGAATCACCTCGGATAAGTACGTTTTTCGTCCCCAAATCCAATAATAATTCTAAACCGACAATCAACGCTTCGTATTCGGACGATTATTAGTACACATTCGATTAGGCGAAAGCAAACTTGTAGCAAACCCCAGTGGGTTTATTAGCACTACCCCTACTCTCGCACCTCTAGCGGTTTTTGAACCGTCAAAGTATAAAATCCGTGGTTTTAGTTCGAGCGAATTGACTTCTAATTCGATTTCCTTAAATACGTCTAGCACGGATGATCGGCCAAAAGTTAGCCAATGCTTGATTTTTACCGCCTTTTGTGGTATGAACTGTATTTCAAATTCGACGGTGCTAAAGTCCAAAGACCAATCCTTTGATGCAAAAGCAGACGAGAGAACATGTACTTAACCAAATTTACTTTAGAAATTAAGTAAATAGTTACAGCCGTAAGTAAGCCCTTAATTTAGTACATGTAAAATACAAAGCAAGACATAATTTTTCAATAGCGAATAATTACATTCACACACGATGAAGTCGCTCATCGAGATAATATATCGCCTTTCTTCTCCAACCGATCGTCCCGGGCGACTAGTCCGGCTATTGACTCTCGCTCGGCCGATATATAAACTTTCATTGGCCGACCTTGGATAGGTGAAACTAATCTTTGGTGGATTTGACAAATATGTCTTGTGCTATGGAAAGCCTCTTGATGCTCCTCCTTCCGCATTTAAGTCGCCCCGATTTTTCAACTTTAGAAGAGGCGAAAGCTTTCGTTCGCCCGCACAATTAGATATGAAACGTCAGAAGAAGTTCACTTGCCCAAGGAATCTTTGTAATTCCTTTTTGTCCTTAGGTGGTTTAGCCTCTAAAATGGCTTTTTGCTTATTTTTATCAAGTTCAATTCCTCTTTCATGCACTAGGAATCCTAGGAAATTTCTGCATTAACACCAAATGCACACTTCAACGGATTCAATTTTAATTTATATTGTCTCATCCGTTCGAATGAACGTTTCAATTGTTGGAGATGGTTTTCTTCTTTCAATGATTTAACCACTATATCATCAACATAAACTTCAACGAAATCTCCTATCATGTCATGAAAAATTAGATTCATTGCCCTTTGATAAGTGGCTCTGCATTTTTTAAACCAAAAGGCATGACCACCCATTCAAAACATCCTAAAGCACCTGGGCATCTGAATGCAGTTTTATGTATATCTTCTTCAGCTATATAAATTTGGTTGTATCCGAATATCCATCCATAAAAGAGTACATCACATGTCCAAAGTGATTGAATCTACTAAGGAATCTACCGTTGGCATTGGATATTCATCTTTGGGCGTTGCTAAGTTCAAATTTCTGAAATCTATGCAAACCCTAATACTACCATTTTTCTTTGATACAGGCACAATATTAGACAACCATTCAACGTATCTGGCCGTCCTTATAAAACCTGCCTTTAACAACCGTTCTATTTCTTTCTTTACTTCGGGCAATACATTAGGAGCAAAACGTCTGGGGGGTTGCTTATGTGGTTTAAAGTGTGGCTTAGTTGGTAGCCTATGTTCCACCAAATTTTTATCTAAACCGGGCATGTGTTCATATTCCCAAGCAAAACAATCTCTATACTCTTTTAACAAAGCAATTAACTGGTCACTTACCTCTTTGCTAAGCATCTGACTGACAAATGTTGGGCGATCTTCTTGTTCCTCTCCAATATTTACTTTCACCAAGGGGTCTTGTGCTTGGGCGTGCCCTGTCTTCATGACTCCTATCACATCGTCGTTCAAGCTCCTTGTATTGATGTCTTCTGCATCTAAACAATCCACCTTATTCACTTCTCGGCCAATATTCTGTTTCTAACTTGAACACGGCTAATTTATCCCTTAAAATCTTTAAAGCCGCTTTTCTTTCTTATTTCTCCTTCAAGACTTTTTCTCGAAAGCCATTGACTTGGCTTTGGCATCCTGAAGGTTAGGTACCTTCTTCAACATTTATTGAATATCTTTTTGCCAATCATTGGCTCTTGCGGCCACTATGTTTGGCCTCATTTTATCGAACATTTCGAAGAAATGCATCTATTGATAATGGCTCCTCGCTCTGCTACGCGATGATCCGAGTTTCTTCACCATCTTGGACTACTCTCACAGCCCATAATTTCCTTCATACATAAACTTCTCGATCGAGTTCGCACGTAACAAAAGGTCTATGATCCGCTTGCACCACTTCGGCTTCACCTTTATCGCTCCAAAAACTAGACACCGATGGAGTGACGAAGGTATACAACGATTTCCATGAATCCAATCTCTTCCTAACAACACATTGTAGCTAGTCGGCCCGTCTATTACAAAGAATATTGTGGTTTTGGTGATAGTTCCTACCGTTACGTCCAAAGGCATTACTCCTTTGGTCGAAGTCACCCCGCCATTGAAGCTCGTAAGGATAACTCAAGTAGGGATCAAGTCACTCTGTCTTAGCAAATTTCTTTATCATTCTAGATGGAATGGTATTAATAGCGGCCCCATTATCTATGAGAACTTTGGCTACTGGGGATGCCATTGACTAGAGCCTTTACATATAATGGCCTCAAATGTTTGGTTAAATTGGCGTTGGCTTCTTTAAAGATGACCCTTTCACGCCTCTATCTCCACTTCGCTTCCGTCATCCTTTGGATCGAAATCTTGTGTCGGTTACGTGCAACATTTCGCAGACCGATCTTCGTGCCGTGCTCTTGAGCTTCTTTGTCGCTCACTTCCTCCCAACCCGTAGGGGATGGTAATATCGTTGGAGGTGATCCATACTTTTCGTAGCGCGGTACCCTCATTTTCCTCTTGGGGCCCCGTATAACACGTAATAATCAAAAGATCGCCCGGATGGTTCGCCCAACAAATCTACTTCTCGCACTTCTTCTTGATACAAATTGTTTTAGCAATTTGTTATATGAAACTCCTCTTTTTCTTCTCTCGACTCTAAGTCAATCTCTTCTTCCACATCCATCAAGCCATCATCTTCTTCTTCTCCTCCATAGATATCTCCAGGAGGTTTGCCCGATTTCTACCACGCATTCCAATGTGCATGCTTCTTCACTCTCATCTTCTTGTGGCCCCTCATCCCCTTTGCTTTTAAATTCATTGGCAAGCGAGATAATTATTAGCCAATATTGGGGTAAAGAACCAAACCGAATGGTAATGGATTGTCCAGGATCTTCTTCATCTTCGTCCTTTGTTGTGTCTTTCAAACTTGACCTACCGGAAGAATCTTCCGCAATTCTCTGTTGAATCATTCACATTATGTTCCTTCTCATCTTCGAGATTTTCTTTAGCAACCGTGTTGGAGAAATTGGGCGATTTGGGACGATCACTTCTTGTTCTTTGCTTCATCATTCGTCCATAATTTCTCCGATGACGCCTCTGCTTGTGTCCTAGTCATTTGATCAAAGGGTATCACCCTTCCGCACCGTATTGGAATGAGTGCCATACATTTCGACGGTACAATGCGTGGCCGAACGTTCTATTGTTGAGCATCCGTCTGCCGTTGTACACCTACCGCCATCATACATCGGCTCGACCCGTCTTTCAAAAGGAGGTCGTGATACCTTTCGTCCTTGAACAGGTTGGAAATTTTGGGTTGTGTTTGGATGATTGTGATACTCCCATACTTCCGTTTTCTCCTCTTCATCTATTTCTCTGCTACATCTAGCACACAACACTTTTTTATTCCTTTCAACTTCTTTACCTTTGAGACGTTTGAACACGCTGGGATGCGGTTCAAGATCTTCGTCCCCATTATCTACCACCAATTTGAATTTAGGTAAACCACTTTTGAAACCTGCTGACAACATATTAACTCCTAGTGGTCATGAAAAGGATTCTCATCCACCGCCATCTTCTTTTTAGCTTCAAAAGTAATTCGCCTCGATTCGATGGCATCCTGTAATACATGATTTAAAAACCAAACAATTATTAGTTGTATGAGACCATGCATTATGCCACTTACAATATTTTTATCCTTAATTTGCTCAGATTTGGCAATTTGTGTTTATCTTTCGCTTTTATTTGCTTGTCTTTATACAATCTATCAAATATAGTATCTCGCTTTGGTTACATCGAACGAAAACGTTTCTAGCCTTCTTGCTTGTATCTCTCGGAGGCTCGTTTTTCGCCGTCATCCTGAATTAATCATTAACGGACATTCATAAGCATCTCCTTTAATCAATTCGCCAAACATATTTCGGTTTGATCATAATATTCATCCACAACGTGAACGTCAAGTTTGGGTCTCTATAATAAGTCCCTTTCTTGGAATTTTTCATTTGTTCCTCTTCCCTTATCAAACGCTCATACCTAGTCACATTGGTCGTTAATTGAAAGAGATCGAAAAACCCTATCCCGAAATTTCTTTTTCAAGTCGAAACTTAAACAACTTTGAGCGATCTTAACAAACTCTTTTTGGTAAGTGGCACAAAGCATTTACTCCTAGCGCCTTAAACCTTTGAAGAAAAACTTCCGCCCATTGGGTTGGCATTTGACGTAAATTCGCCAAATCGCCCAAGGTGACTTCAGATTCGATTTTATAGAATTGGGCGTGGAACAATCGTTCTAATTGTTGCCATGTCTCGAACGAGTTTCTTGGCAAATTAATGAACCATGAAAAAGCTACTCCGTTAGTGAACTAGGAAACAACCTTATTTTATGGTAATCACTTACTTCACCGCATTGCAGTGTGAATCGCCCTACATGTTCCAATGTTGAAACCTCCCTAAACCACGTGAATAGTGAAAATTCGGCACTTTATATCCCCCAGGCCACGGATAGGCTTGGTCTATCCAATCGGGATATGGCTTTTTATAGGTTGGCCTAATGAAAGGACGCATTCCAAAAGCCATCTGATCTTGCATTATCTCGGTGATTTGGTTTCTTAAAGCCATGTTTGGATCATATGGGACTCCTATTGGTTGATTCATTGTGTGGAATCATTTGAGGTCTATTGTTTAAAACTGGATTTGTGGCCAAATTACCATTACTCATGGTATTATTGCCATTTACTTGGACATTTGCCCCTTCGTTAACACGTGTTGCGTTTTGTCCTATATTTGGCATATTTTCTCTTGCATTCGGCTACCCCCAAGTTGGACGATCCCACATTATGACCACTCAAATTGGCCACGTTGCCTCCACCCACATTTGACGTCGATGGTATAAAAGGCATTTCTATTCCTTGACTAGGATTTATAGGGTTCATTGTCGGTGAATTGTGCCTACAACCGTCCTAGCTTGGAAATGATTCCTATATTTGGCAAATTTGGTTGACATGTCCGGCCTACTAACCTAGTTATAAGTTCATTTAAAGTACTTAATTGTTTGGCCATGTTGTCGTAATGCACATTTCCGCTTGAACAAATTTTTCCATATCATGAACATTTTGCAAGCTTACCGTCCCACAACATCTTGCGTGAGTTCGCCAAGTAATGCGCCGCGATGGTTCGTGGACTCAATTCCGTCATCGCTCATAACGGCTTTGATTTTGTCCCTCCGTTCTTTGGTGTATTTTGTCGTTTCTTCATATCGCTTTCGATCACGGATTGAATTACCGGTTGGTCGGTTCCTTATCCGAGTTCTTGTGAGGCATATTGTTCTACCATCTTGTATCTTCTAACACCAAAAGTGTCCCACCGGCGCGTGCAAATTGTTTCGCGGAATGTGTATCTTTCGCTAACAATTAAAGGATTGAGACGATGTGTAAGGGACGCCAAACCTTATGAGACAAAGTCCCAACAAAGGGTGTTTGATTTAGAAGACTACAATAATGACAAAGGATGAAAAGAGCAAAACGAAATGCCTCCAAAGGGCACAAGCACACTAGAATTCACTCAGTAAAGAAATATTTAAGACTAAATGGAATGAAATTACATTTCTGCTTTTTGAGAGTTCCTTCTTTTCTACTTCGATCAATCTCCTTTCTTTTATACCTTGTCAAACGGTTTTATCACACGTTTTCCTCCGCCTTGCATAAAAACTTCTCATCGCCCGCTTTCTTCCTTATCGCCCAAAGAACCACCTCGTCGCCCAATAACCCGCCCATTTCTTCCATAATGATTTCAACTGCTTGTAACTTCCCATGATGATCCAACTTCTTGTAACTCCTTTATGATAATTCAAGTTTGTAACTCCGACAACGTGGGAATAATGATAAGAAAAATGAGAAAACTACTTATGAATTACTCTTTTCGCCGTGATCGACCATCCTACTCGCCCAACGCCCGAGCGTTTTTGATCCGGGCGATGTCCGTTTTGGGCCCTTCCCGGCTTGGACAATTTCTATTGGGCTCAGATACGAATTTATTTGGGCATCCGTTGGGCCTAGCCGACATATTTTCTAAACCTATATACTTGGGCATTCGGGCATTTATTATGGGCCTATACGTACAATTTTCTTAAGTCTCTTTTTAGGCCCTTGTTATTTCATATGTCAACAGTCACGTATCTTGAAAACAATTATTTTTACATGGATAGGTGTTCTTAGGGTTTTCGCGATATTTGACGTGAAAACATGAGAGTGTTGGATGTGATCCCTTGTAAGTTGTTCTAGATAATATCAAATCCATCATGGGTCATGGTAAGTCACTTGTGAGCCCACAACTCCGTCCTATTTTCTAGGGAAATTGGCGCAAATGGTCCCTAACGTTTGCCATTAGTGCTAAATAGTTCCTAACGTTTCATTTTGATGGAATAGTCCATAACCTATCCATTTAGGTGCGCAAATAGTCCTTATCACTGTTTTTTGTCTTTATTAGCAGGGGGGTAAAATTGTCAAGTTACATTTTTTTTCAACCTTTTAATTGGCGCAAATGGTCCATAATCTTAAGAAATTTGCAATTGAATTCCTAACCTTTAAAAAAATGAAAATGAGTCCGATACTTTTAATTTTTTTTATAAAAATTAAAAAAAAAAAAAACTAACAAATTGATAATATACTAAATTATTTTGAATATTTTATGAACTATTATAAAATAACCAAAATTGAAATTCATAATTATTAACAAATGTGCTAATTAAAATTATTTTATTATTATTAAGTAATCATATTATTTAAAATTCAAACTTTAATTTTATTATTACAACAAAAGAAGAAAAATAAATTTGTCACAAATAAAAATTTTATTTATGCTCAATCCAACTCGATTTTATACAGCCTCATATTTACCGGGCCAATCCAACAAGCTTTTGAGCCATTAGGTTCTGGATCAGTCTTATTTTAAATTTTAATTAATTTTATATTCAAAAAAAAGGTTCGCCCCAAAATACGACGAGCAGGGAGGGAGAAATCCTCCCTAATGCTCGCGAATCGTGAATAGGGGAGAGGATTCCCCGCCGCAATGAAATATGGGAGATTTCTCCCCATTTTGAGTGAAGCGGCGAAGGGAGGATTTTTCCTCTCCGATCGGCATGCGCCGAGAGGAGAAATCCTCCCTTCGTCGTATTTTGGGGGATGGGAACCTTTTTTAATATAAAAATTAATTAAAATTTAAAATAGGATCGATCCGCTTTTTTAATAATATAAAATTAATTAAAATTTAAAATAGGACTAATCCAGTAACCTTGTGGCTCAAAAGCGAGTTGGATTGACCAAGTAAATATGAGACTGTATAAAATCGAGTTGGATTGAGCATAAGTAAAATTTTTATTTGTGACAAATTTATTTTTCTTCTTTGTTGTAATGATAAAATTAAAATTTGAATTTTAAATAATATGATTACTTAATAATAATAAAATAATTTTAATTAGCACATTTGTTAATAATTATGAATTTCAATTTTGGTTATTTTATAATAGTTCATAAAATATTCAAAATAATTTAGTATATTATAAATTTGTTAGTTTTTTTAATTTTTTATTAAAAATTAAAATATCGGACTCATTTTCACTTTTTTAAAGGTTAGGAATCCAATTGTAAATTTCTTAAGATTAGAGACCATTTGCGCCAATTGAAAGATTGAAAAAAATATAACTTGACAATTTTACCCCTACTAATAAAGACAAAAAATGATAGGGACCATTTGCACACCTAAATGGATAGGTTAAGGACCATTCCGCCAAAAATGAAACGTTAGGGACCATTTGCGCCAATTTCCCTATTTTCTAAAGCAACCGAATGCGATCGCTTGTAGCTTAGTAGGTTGAGAATAGGTCGAACTTACATATGGTTCTCCTGTTCTCGATCATATGATCACTTCCTGCAATCGTAGCTCCAAGGTTCTTCGATCATGATTGATTCCTGGCATGTTTGCTCATGAGAAACCTTCTATTTTGTTATCATTGCACGATGACTAAACCTTTAGCATCATTAGTCCCCTCACTCTCAAGTGGTGGTGCATCAATCGTGACTACTGTCATTCGAGGTATGTGTGGTGCACGCGTGCCTTATCTTGTCGCACATCATGGATTGAGTTAGGTGCTATTGCTATTTGCCATGTGGAAACTCGTCTGTCTTAGGCGAGTCTTCTTTTATTTTTGATAGGTTCTAACGATGAGTCTTTAGTATGCTAGGTACCTTGTTGGAACCACGTCTCTTGAGTGTCAGACATAGTGACACTATAATGACATGCGTAAGGTATCATGTGGTGTTATCTGATTGGTTGTGCGTTGGTGAGAAACTTTGAGATTGCTTTTCAAAAATTCATCCTCATGTATAAATAGGGGTTTTATGATGGAAATTTTTTACTATGACTCTGAAGTCTTAAGTAAAGAAACCTTTACTTCAAAACCTCTCTCAACTGCTTCCAAGCTTTTAGCGCGAGTTAGGAATCATCGATAATCTTCGATTTTCCTTTCATTGCTCGTTTAATGAACATGAAGATAATCGAATTTAATAGCGATATAGAAAATCAAAATTTCAGTTGAGTTGTCATAAGGAGTAGGAGAGTGCATCGATTTAATAGGAATCGATCCACCTTCCTTCATTGATTTAAAAGATAAGGACAAATATGTTCCTAGTTCTTCTTCCTCACTTTCTTCATATTCCTCAATGTCTACTAGATCTTTTGAGGTGGTTGCAACCTACAATTCAATTAGCAATCATTCTTCGGGCCCACTAAACCCCTATAGTTTCCTAGCTAACGAGTCCAGTCCTTGGTCTCAGTACATTCGTGTTCCTATGATAAATTATCGACCTTCACCCGCTAGGTTGAGGTTCCCTTCATTCTCTAGCCACTATAATGAAATAACTTGATCGAGGTCTTTAGAGGGTAGTATGTGTTTCCTGACCACATTTATCGTGCTCAAAGAAAATGAGTAAAGTGTGAAAATAAAAGAGTAAGAAGATTTATAAAGGTTCGCCTTAATGTGAGACCACGTCCTTTTGTCTTCAGCCACTGTAGTAATTTGACTATAATGAATGATAATTTTTTGATTTATAAGAGATTAGTCATATATATAATAACCCAATGAAAATTTCTTTGTTATAATGAAATACTAGAACAACCTAATTACAAATGCAAAATCTCAAAAATACCATTGCATAAGCAAATATATATATCATGGACTTTTCGAAGCTGGACTTTTGAGCCCCTGGGAGGGTGGCCGCATGTCCTTCTTTCAACCCCACGGCGACGTTACTGCAAAGGTCGATCTACGCTCAACTCTACGTAGCGCAATAAATTAGGCTCCATAGCTTAACAATTAGTGCCTACACCCGAGGCCGAGAAAGATAAGTTGATGTCTATACTAATAGTTTAAGAAGTGGATTGCGGTTTCTGATTCATCCTTTTATAGCCTTATTTTTAAACAAGTACGGCATTCTCCAGCACAATTTGTGCCCAATGTTTGTTGCAAGTGGACATATTGCCTTATTCTTTGCTTGAAAAATGATATAATCTCTTCTTTCGATCTTTTACGATCGATTTATGAGATAAATTTGCTCTGAGAGTATACCAATTGAAGAGGATATATACAAAGATCATAATGGATAAGGTTGAGACTAGGTTGAACTTGGATAAAGTTCTCCTGCTCTCGATCATACGATATTTTTCTTTTGTAATCGTATATTTCAAAGTTTTTCGATCATAATCCATTTCTAAAGTGTTGCTCATGAGAATTCCTCTATTTTGTTATCGATCCACGATGACTTATCATTCAGCATCAAAGAGAATTACAAAAAGAGTCATAACCAAACGCATGCGAGAACCAAAGTTGTAGTAAATTTGTGTAACATTTCTATCATATTTGAACAAATAAGCTTACCTCATTTGAAGCAACAGTCCTCATAAATTAATATTATGCTAGCAAAGAACTCTTAACACTATAAATACATATTTGGTGACAATAAAAAAAAATACATAATTTTTTTATTACAAAATTTGTACGTTAAAGGTAAGTGTTACTGTTAATATTCTTTACGTGTTATATTTAAAAATAACGACAATGGTACTTATGATAAGGCATGTGACCTTGTTCATTTGAACAAGTTTAATTAGGGTCAAAAAATTCGGCCTACAACACAGTGAAGTTGATGGATGTTGAAATTCCATTGGCTGATTGGGGGATTATGTGGTTTGGGACATAGCCAATTCTTACACGGGATTCACGAATTTCAACAGTAATCAATCACTTTCGTTGTTATAACATTGTTCGGTCAATGTCAATGTGTCCCACTTGTTTATAGTAATTGCTACATATATATATATATTTATTTATTTATCTTTTACTATTAAAATATTGACGACGAAAAATAACGGCTAATATTCAAAGACGAGTTTAATCTAGAATTATAGATTATTTTGTGATATTGACCTCTACATCTAATCTTTGTGATCACCTGGTGACTATAATTTTCTTTTCTTTTGTTACGAAATTGATATCGTGCTAGATTTCAAAGAAGTGCGTCTAGATAAGATGAAATCATCTCTAAGAGTTCTGCAAAAATCACCTCTTTTGGATGACATTTCAAAAAGGACACCCATATTGTTTGCTGGATCCGAGACATTACTGGCCCATGACGGTCGGGTCGGGTGGGCTGTGTGAGGCTAGAAAGCTTTAGTCCAAACTGGCCAAATTTGGTTGGACATTTTACGGGCAGAAACATTAAAAGTTTGGGCCAGTTTGTCACGGTTTTGGTTAGTGTTGATGAGGAAAACTGGGCCTCTTAGGACATTTTGGTCCATAGAAACTTTAAGTTGAGCAATTTTCTTTTGGGAATTTTTACACAAATAAAGTTAATATCTTTTTTTATTAATGTTATTATTTAATTTCTTGAAATAGTGTAACTTATTCTTAAAAAAAGACGCTTGATTGAAATCAAATACTACTGTATTTTTTTATTGTAATTTAATTTTATGATAATCCAAAAATACAATCATTATCATTCTATGATAATGTTAATTAATCTGTTCATGAAATCATTGTTCTTCGGCTGAACACAAACAACAAGCGACAGTTCGTATAATATTTTTCAATTACATATACATCAACTATTTCTTCTGTAGATTATGTAACATAAGGTTAGTTGACTTCAATTCAACAATAAGTTTCATGAAAATCGCTTCACTCGAATTTTTACAAGTTCATACGTTTATATGTATTGTGATGATTGTATTCTGTTATATTTTGCTACTTTAAAAATATGTATTGTGTTATATAATGTAAAGTTGTTGTCTTAACTAATATATAACATTTGATGTTATCTATTAAAATGAATCATTTTTTAATAGTTATGTTATGAAAACGTTAAATAATTATGCTACATTATATTGCGTGACATGATATATATTATGTTAAATGATATAATAACGAATCTGTATCATTATTTGTTATCATGTTTGGATAAAAATGTTACAATATTAAAAAATGATTGTGTCACATTTAATTTGTTTTCTGGAAAATGCATGTAATGTCTGTTGCAAATATTTTAAGTGTTTATTTTCATTAAGTTGCTTTGACTACTTAATTCGATATTGATTTTTTTATCGGACATGTAATATAGTATTCATTGTTACATACTTGCCAATTAATTTCACGATACATTAGTTCAAACGATATAATGAATTAACTGTTACAAATCAACAAATAGTTTAGTCGCATTCAATATTCTGATATTAAATGCGAGATTGTTTATTTATATTAGTTGTATTGGATGTTATATTTCAATTTCTTTTTTGATGGTAATGTTATACATTTCGATTGGATGTTACCCCTCAATTTCTTTTTAAGTATTAAATGTTAAATATTTCGATTAACTGTCAATTTTTTTTAGTGGCAGTTACATTTTGTTCCATGTTGATATATGTTATTGTATTCACACTTATTTTTGTTTCATGCTAAAAATATATATTGTATTACATACCATTCTTTGACATTACATGTATTATTCTCCATGTGTAAGCTTTATTATTCAGTTCAATCTGCTAATCTATTATAATATTAGCTTGATTTGTCAACTGATTATTTGCAATTCACATTCAAGTTACTATAAAGGAAGATATCATAAATATTTGGGGATAAAATTTTAAAAAAGAATATATCATAAATGTTGGAATTTAAGATTAACTGTAATTTAAGGATTGTTGTGTAAAATGTGTGCGAGAATTAAGGATGATTTTGTAAACGGTTGTTAATATTTATGATAGTTATTTTTGTTTCATTTATTAAAATAATATATTTTAAACAATATTTTTTATATTAAATGAATAAGTTTGTAGCAATATAATTATTTTAAAAAGTATAAGTAGTGGGTGTAATTTTTACTTTCTTTTGAGAATTGTAATGAAAATAATTATTCGATAGTAGAATTCTATAACAGACTCTTGCTGATTTTGAGTTAACTTGGGTGTTTTTTCCATAATGCACGATGAAGACAGGAAACATGGTCTCCACCCTATTTGTTTTTAATTTTTTAATACTATATTAATATTAATATTCAATTCATTTTGATAAGAGTATGAATTCATGAATAGTAAAAGATAATATACAAAAAAATGAACAAAAAAAAAGGGATGGCAAACGGAGAATGGAGTTGTCCAGCCACGCCTTGCTCCGCCTTAAGCGGGGATAGTAGTGGGGATGGGAATGGCCGCATCTCCCTTGCCCCCACCGATTGCCATCATCATCACTTATTAGAGTATGTAAACTGAAACATGTGTAATCGACATGGTTCAAGTGCAATTAGGCTTGAGATTTTTTAACTTAGAGTCAAACTTTAAAAGTTGGTTCTTAAACTGTAGTATGTATTCAAATTTTATTCTTTGTAAGAGTTTTTCGAAAATTAAGAAAATTAATCAAAATCATATTTACCCATTCACATAAATACGAATATAACGCAAATAAATTTTCATGCATTTTGCAAGAAAATTGTTATGAGGTGCAGAATCGTCTTCTTTGAACATTTTGCACAACTTTCTTAATAAAATGGTTTTACATTCAACCAAAATTTGACAAAATTTGTGTGTAAAATAGGAAAGGGTTTTTCTTTAAAAAAAAAATATAGGTTTGAAATATTGGGTTAAGTGGTGTTTTGCCACTATTAGAAAAATTAGCTTGCCTATTTCCCGTAAGAAAATTAATGTTCACTAATTATGTTACAATGACAAAATATGTAAATAGACTTAAAGGTTGGGGATTGAAAATTTTGATTTTAAAGGTCAGACAGGAATTTGCTAGAGGTGCTAAAGATTAAGGAATACTCATGCAAATTTTACAAAGAATAGCCTTTGTCGGCCGTGCCAAAGATAGACTAGTCCATTGGACACTCCTAACTAAGTCGTGTCAATATCAATTTACATTTTTATGCCAACACAAAACAAAAAGACAAAAATGTGAAAAATACTAGAAAAGCAATTAACACAAAACCCTTGTCCAACCATCACGCTGTCACCAATCACGACCTATACCCTCAGGCCTCAGCTCACCTTGTTTGAACTCATATACTAAGTACTAACACGTCCACCAAATGTGGAGTAAACGATAATAGCTCTTCAATTTTTGCTTGCATTCTACAACTATCACGTACGAACTTGATTTGTAAAACTTCAACGTCACTTTTGCTCCTCAAAGTCTCATCGAAGAATTTTCTTAGAATCGTTTCTTTGATTTAGTCTCATAATTTCAAGTCAAATTCTATTCTTTCAATATCTTTGTTATTACAATCATCTCCCATTATAACTAGTACCTTTAGTCGACATAAATACTGCATATGCGACTTTTTTTTGCATTATATTAAAAACTTTATTGCAAGTTCTATAATTTCTTTAAAATAAAAAATATATCAATTTGATAATTAAATACATGGTGTAGAGTGATTGTATCTTTTCTCCACAACTAGTGAAATTCACGTGCAAGGCACGTGTTGTATTTTAATTAAGTTTTTAATAGTGTGGTAATTGTTAATGAGCTCTTAATTATTTTCACTTATGAAGGGGTAAGTAAAACATGTATTAAAATTTATTGAGAAAAATACGTATTATTTAAATGTGGACGATATAACTTCAATTGATCTTTACTAAGAACGTTCTTCATTTGTAGATGATGTAATGAATGATATGTAGTTCACTAACATAATTGATTAATACAAATTGTAGAACTGAATACTTCAATTATGACCTCACAAGATTATTCTGCTACTTTAAAATTTAAACTTATTCTATATTTCTATTCATTATGATCCGACTTAGTAAATTATTTCAATTTTTCAATTTAATTTTGTTCATTCTAATGTATCAAATATTAAAAAAATTGTAAATCATATGAGTGTCGTAAGATATACATAAAATTTCTTATGAATTTGCGATAATATGTAGTAAAAATGCTTATTATATATCAGCATAAGTTGTTAATTAGTGATTTTATTTTCTTTGTATATTGGACAAGGTTGTACTCATAGATATATTTTTCTTCTCTATTAATGTAACTTTCTACCTTGAGAATAGTACTCTCTCTCTCTCTCTCTTTTTTGTATGGTGTAAGATTTTGAGCTTGTGGGTAAATTTTATTGGATTTAATTGTAATTTGATTTAGTAATTGTTAGAAAAAATGACTTAAAATTATGTATTTCTTGTAATCTTGATAATTGTGTTGCTAACTTAATATAAGTAATTAATTGAAGAAAAGTTGTTTCGATTGCAAATGATTTTTAAGTTCAAAGTGGATTGCTTGGTATATGTTACTATGGTTCGGTCTTAGGCCAAACCTAGAGCCTAATATATATGTGTGTGTGTGTGTGTGTGTAACTTATTTCAATGGTTTAAGTTATTAGGCATTTAGATAGATTTTATTTGGAAAAAAACAAAAAAAATATTTGATTATGTATCCAAAATAATCAACATATCTGCAAAAAATTTAGACGATTTTTCGATAAACACGACTAAAGTCTGAAGGAAGACGAACAAGAAGACGACCAAAGAAAAAAAAGAAAAATGGCGAAATATTGAAAAAAAAAATGGGGCTTAAAAAGTCCACAATTGAAAAAAAAAAAATGAAAATGAAAGAAAAGATATGGAACAGGAGAAAGTTAAAAAAAAAAAAATTGAATAGTAGCCTTCGCACGCATTCTTAAGAATAGGGCCACTATAAATTCACTCTTTTAATATATAGGGATCCATATTAATGAGCAAATTAAGAGTTTATTTTGTGTAAATTATAAACTGGTTTATTTGATCAAAATAGTTTATTTAATCAAAAATAATTTTTTTTACTAAAAAATCTGTCTTCACAATATGATCACTGTTCTAAAAAGTCCACATAAATCTCGCCTATGTTTCAAACTCAACCTCTACATCTAGCTACGCATCACGTATCGACCTCGCTTTACTTTTATCTCGCTCTCGCCTAAGACTCGTCTATGTTTGAAAAATTTAAAACTCGATCTCCACGTTTAGTCACGTTTTACACTTTTTAAAATATTGAGTCTAATATTGTTGATCATTCTTCATTAAATAAATTATTTTTAATTGAAAAATTAATTTATAAACTATGTCAAACAAGTCCTAATAGTAAAGTTGGAGGACAAAACAAAAAGTCAAAAGTCATTCTCTTCTTTACTATTCCCCGAAACAAGAAAAGAATCCCTTATGTGACTTCATTCAAAAGCTTTGTTATTTAAATTCAAACCTGGTTTCCAATAAAGCAGATGCCTTGTGGGCCCTCACCCCAAAATGAAAGCTGTTAAAAATAGTCAACTATGCGCTATGACACAAACCTAATCGATTATCTAATGCAAACGGCTCCATTATTATTTTTGACTTTTTGTAATCTAATTCATCATTTTCCACCACCGGTTCACCCGTTAACAAGTTCCCACCACACAAAAATAAAGATAAATTACAGCTAGTCTCTAATTTTTATTTTATTTACACTTACATCTTCAATATTTAATTTTTAATATCCACCACTTCAATTTTTATATAATTAACATCCAATACTCTTATACTCCTTATATAATTAACAACCAATGCTCTTACATAAGAGTATTAACTGCTAATTATATAAAAATTGAGATGATGAATGTTAAAATTTAATATAAGAACGTACAAGTACAAACGAAATTAAAGATTGAGAGCACTAGCGCAATTTATCCCAAAAATAAATTGGTCAATGCATCTTTCAGTTTCTCTCACGTGGAATGATATCATTGGATTCATCATTTTGAAGGTCAAAAAGTCGACATTTCATTGATAGCAAGAGAAACAGCGTCTGTTTGACTTTCTCTCTCTCTCTGCCTATTTTATAACCTTTGGCCTCTTTCAAGTTTCAACTCTCTTATTTACTCCTTTTCTCCAAATCTCTATCTCAAGTAAAATTCGAACTCTTCTGATTTTTCTGGTTTCTGTTAATTCTTGAATGATCTTGTGAAGATGGCTGTGGATTTGATGCCGGGATACAGGTTTACGTCAAAAACGGAAGAGAACGCCGCCCAAGAAGCGGCGGCTGCCGGACTCCAAAGCGTCGAGAAGCTAATCAGATTGCTTACTCAACAAAATTACCAAAAACCATCATCTTCAATACCCAAGGACGTAATTCCAAACGCCGATTACCAGGCCGTGGCAGACGTGGCGGTGAACAAATTCAGAAAGTTCATTTCTTTGCTTGACCGCAACCGGACTGGCCACGCGCGATTCCGCCGTGGCCCAGTTACAAATGTCAATAATCATCAACAGAAAGCCGAGACACGGTCCGAACAACTCGGCCGTAATCAAACCCAGAAATCCCTGGTGCATCAGAATATGTTAGAGGAAAAGGGAGGGTAAATTCCAGCGGAAAAAATTATTGCCCGACGCCGATCCAGGGGCTGCCTCCTCTGCCGCCGGTGAAAAACGGGTCAATCGAGAAAAAAGAGTCGTCGACCACAATAAGTTTTGCTTCACCAGCGAGTTCTTTTATCTCGTCGTTGACTGGTGACACTGAGAGCATGCAGCCTTCTATGTCCTCGGGGTTTCAGATCAATCTCTCTCAGGTGTCTTCTGCCGGCCGCCCTCCGCTATCGACGTCGTCCTTTAAGAGGAAGTGTAGTTCAATGGATGATTTAAATGCCAAGTGCGGTGGTGGGTCGTCTGCAGATCGTTGCCATTGTCCCAAGAAAAGGTAAAAAGTCAAACCGGTGTTACTGAAGAAGAAATTAAATAAAAAAAAAAAATGATTATTACGATCGTAATAAAGTTTTAATTCATTAATTAATCTTTTGATGTTTGATTATATTTAGGAAATCAAGGGTTAAGAGAGTTGTTAGAATGGCAGCTATAAGCATGAAGATGGCCGATATTCCACCTGATGAGTATTCTTGGAGGAAGTATGGTCAAAAGCCCATCAAAGGTTCTCCACATCCTAGGTGAGTTTTATGACTCATCAACACAGTTCTTGGTTAATGACTGAGTTGACTCGGTATACTAATACTAGTTTAATTAGTTGAATATAAAGCTGATTATTGGTTGTAATTTGTTCAATTTCAGGGGATATTACAAATGCAGCAGTGTAAGAGGGTGCCCGGCCCGTAAACACGTGGAGCGGGCATTGGATGATCCAACGATGCTAATTGTGACTTATGAAGGGGAACACAATCATGCCCAGTCTAATTCAGAAACACCAGCATCTCTAATTCTTGAATCATCTTGATCTGATAAAAAAAAAGTCACGCAATCGAACGGCCCAGATTTTGAAATGAAAAGTCTAATAACAACAGTCCAAGGCGTGGAAAAAGAGAGGAAAGAGGGCCTGAATAGTCAACGGATTTGATTCTCCTTTATGAAATATCTGGAGGTCCATTTGTTTATTATATATTGTGATGGAAATTGTTGATGTAGTGAGAATCGAATCATATGCAAGTTATGGACTTTTTTTGCTCTCAAAATGTCAAATCTTTATACATTAATTTATGACAATTCCCTTTATTCTTCATTTTTTTATATTTGATTTTGATTCAACTAGTATAGATAAATAAGCAAATAAATGGTACTGCTCAATATGGGCACTGTTGACATTTTGGAAGAGATAAATAATGGCAGGTGGGTCATGGGTGGGTAACCTCATTGAATAAAATATCTATTAATATGTATGGTTATTTTTATTTTTAGAATATTTGAATGATCTGAATTGAAATCAATCAATAATCATGGTTGTTGTCTTGAGAATAAAATCGAGTTGGAAATCTAATACAGACGACCCATTGTATATTGTGCAGGTGGATACTAAAATTATGAGATGTACTATTAGGCCCGGTATGTTTTTAATTAAAGTTTTGTTAAAAAGTTGAAGTCAACGTCAATAATTAATTATAACTAAACATTTCATGGACTCATAACTTTTTAACCGTACATTTCATCAACTTTTCAAAAAAATATGATTTTAATCAAAATCAAACATACTCTAAATATAATTATGACATAACATTTTTAACCCTAAAGTATGATTTTTCTAATTTTGAGATCTTTTTCTTCTCTCTTAGTTTTAAAAAACTGAGATAATCTTAAGATGGATAATTAGCATGAGAGTTGAAGCAGTATCTTTTAAGTATATTCTGCAATTGCTTTTTTAAAGATTCTCTACAATAGAAAAAAAAAGATTTACTACCAACCATTAGATCTTATCCGAAAATTTGGTAACACTTGTACCGAGAGTTAGACTAGAATACCACTCGTAAATTTTTGTAGTGACATTGACTTTATTAAACTATGAAGTGTGTATAGATGTTTTAGGTATATATCATGAGCCAATGATCTCCTCCTCCTGCCTCCTTGAGGCGGGATAAGCCACCCACCTGAGGTGCAGGTGGGTGGCTTATCCTGCCCCCAAAGAGGGTTAGAGATCACCCTGGTATCTCATGTGCCAAGATTAAGATAGTATATTTCTGTATTGGCATTTCTTCTTGTTTCTTCCAATTTCTAGATTAGTCAAAAAGGTAAATAATAAAATACACGTTTCTTTGAATAGTATCCAATGTTAGAGAAATCAGGAAGTTTTGTACAAAAGTCCTATAAGGTGCTTAAAGGTCAACATTTCTCCATCTTGAATCTTAACAATAATCTACATCTTTTGAGTCCATAACATAAACATCAAAATGCACACAAGCATGTAAGTTGTAATTCAATGTAACTAAAATTAGACGACACAAAATTCAATAAAACAAACACAACAAGAGGATATTATATAGTTCAATCAATAGACCTACATTAATGGTGAGCTCCACACACACAAAAAAAAAAAAAAAAAAAAAACTATATGCACTATGAATTGTACAAGGGTTCTTCCAAGATAAAAAACAAGCCCTCACAAACACAAGCACTCAATTTAATACCACGTCACGGCGAGCTGAGCTCCGTCAAAAGAAATTCTTCATATATACTACAAATTGTATAAAAATTCATTGATCACAAAAAAATAGCCCCTACCAGCGTACTACACCTTCTCGATCTACTATTAGATCATAGCGAGATTTACTTAAAAACTCATGTACACGAATTGTATAAAAATTCTTTGATTACAAAAAACTAACTCATGTTAGCATACTACACCTTCTCGATCTAATATCACATCATAGCTAGATTCATCAAAAGAAACTTTGCATGTACTATATATCGTGTAAGGATTCTTTCAAAATTACAATCAATGACCCAAAAAAAAAACCCTAGCCCATTACTAGCAGAATACACAAGCTTTCATTTAAATACCAGATTGATATAATAATATGGTCAAGAAAGGTAAAAGACAATGTGCAAAAAATAGTATGGCCTGATAGTTTAAATTTGGTCTCCAATACATTATATGGATTGCTGCTATATCTAGGTATATTTTATTTAATTTAAATATGCATGGAAAATTTAAATTTACATAATAATTTTAAATTTTGCTTGTCAAACAGAACTTTTGAATTTAGACGGAATTTTAGATATTGTTTATTTTTATTTTTTGTCACGTCAGCTTGACAAAGTCCTTGATAACTTGCATTGAAAATAAATTATTTTGAGCAATATCTATTTTAATTATGTAGTAAATTTTTAACAATCTAAAACTGCATTGAAGATGTTCTTAGTTCACGCCTTACTCGAAGTGTAGTCATACCATAGTCATCCGTAGTCAAATTTGGAGGCTTCTCCATCTTGTGGCTGAATATGTTTCCAATTCGAATATTGCAAGCCACCAATCCCAAAGTCAAACCTAATTTCGTTGTACATTCGAATCATTGGCGTAATTGGATGTTAATTTTGACTACATATAGAGGCAAGCGAGGGAGTGTTTTCAAGTTTTTAAAAACACGTTTATCACTTATTTAGTTAAGTAGTTCGTAAAATATTAAACAATAATAAAAAAAAACTTAAAAAAACATTGGATAGGATGAAGGCATGGCAATGGCTCGGCTCGGCTCATTCAAAACGAGCTCGGCTCATTCCCAAAATGTAGGCTCGGTTCGGCCCACGAGCTCCTGGGCCGAACGAGCCGAGCCGAGCTACTCGGCTCAGCCCTGATTCTTTTTTTTTTTTATAATTAAAAAAAGAAAATATCGAAAATGCTTCGATTGAATTGAGTATATAATAGATTGAGAGATTAAATTGTGAAAAAAATGAGTTTAGAATGGAGTATTTATAGGAAAATAGTTGATTTTTTTTAAAAAAAAGTAAAAATATGACCATTAGCACCAGCCACGAGCCGAGGGCTCGTGGCTCGTGCCTTTTAGCTCGTGGGCACTGTCCACGAGCCCAAAACGAGCTTAGCCCTCTTTTTTTTTGGAGCTCGGCCCTAGCTCGTGCTCGTCTCTAGACGAGTCCGAGCCCGAGCTGGGCCGAGCTTTTATGAGCCGAGCCGACGAACTTTTTTGCCATCCCTAATTGTTGGTATCTTTTGTGCATGCCTATTAACTTAAACCTCCATGTTCGAAGTAAGAAACATTATACAAAAATAATTCTAGATATTAATACGTGTCACAATCAAGTTTGTTGACAAGACAGAATTGGAGTCTCCAAAAGCATGGAGATGTGTGTAGAAGATGATAAAATATCTCCGCATCCACTCTTATGTTTATGTCAGTAAGTATTTTATGAGTGAGTTCTATGCGTTACCTCACAAGTTTGGCACTACGTGTATTTATAAGTGTGGAGTGCTTCATGAATTGTCCATCTTAACTAGTTCCGATTGTGTTGGAAAAAATAGAAAGAATCATGGATAACACGAAGAAGGACTATTTGGGGCAATTGAGTTCATTGTGGATATGCCTTAGTTACTATATTCGAGGTATGGTGCTCAGATGTTCAAGGATTATGACTTGGTCGTCTATTGGGTGGATCTTATGTTTGAACCTTGCGCTAGTCCCTTAGCTGGTTTTGAATGAAAGTCTCAATTAGAGAGTAATGATGTAACGTTTTCATTAAGCTTGTCCATTACATTGTTATGCTTGACAGCCACCGACTGATTTGTGGAGGTCCCTACTGGATTTGGAAAGAAAGAAAAAATTGAATATGTACCAAGAACATCAACTCAATCATGTCCAGGACACTTCTTTTCTACAAAAATGCCATTTGGTATTTTGATAAAGCAAAGTTAAAGTTGCACATTTATATCTAATCAATTTAGATTTTAAATTTGTAGCAATATGTATTAACATATAAGCCGTCAATAATGTTGAGAAGCATTAGTAGAGTTAAGTATATTTGTTTCGGTTTTTTATATGTCACGCCCCACTAAATTATAATTTTGGTTCCGTCCTTGTTGATAGTAATGGAACTAATTGTCCTCGCATGGGGAGAAATGTGTGCTCTGCCCTGATGTTAAATTGAATATATATATTCAGATGAATAATAGAGTTTGTGCAGAAGTGAAGTAATTAGTTGGTGATGGTCTTTTATAATTTTTCATTTTGGTTCATTACTTTTACTCTTTCAATGCACAGTCTTCCTGGTATAAAATGGTCTTATTAGTACTTTAATTTTAAGGTTATGATGCATGTTTTCAACACAATACAATAATTACATTGATAAAAAGAGTACTAATGTACACCAAACTGTCATTTTATACCAAATCATTGCAACTTATAATGGAAACTTTGCATAGTTAGCACTAAGAAGTCTGAGAATATAAAGAACGACGATTCCCACCTTTGTTATCCCTCTCTTTCCTTCCTTTCTATTTGGGCTAATTCATTTGTCACCTCTTCTTTGACTGCCTTCCTGTCAATGAAGTCAATATACAAGACAAGGAATAGCAATTCTATGGAAACTAAACTTTTGATCGTTGGAGTAATCCTAGTTTTTCTTGTTGTTGGCACAACTGGTGGCGGAGGTGGAGGTGGTGTTGGTGTTGGTGTTGGTGTTGGTGTTGGTGTTGGTGTTGGTGTTGGTGTTGGTGTTGGTGGTGGTGGTGGTGGTGGTGTTGGAGGGGAGGTGGTGCTACCGGTGCCTCTGCCAGCACTCCCTCCAGCACTGAGTCAGTTGATTTTTGGTGATCAAAGACTAGGCGTGGTGTATCCTGTCATTCAGAAATTCAAAAACATAATCATCTCAGATCCTCTTAATATCACTGCAACTTGGATTGGCACAGATATATGCAACTACAAAGGATTTTATTGTGAAAGCCCTCCAGACAACAAATCTGCTACTGCTGTAGCCTCTATTGATTTCAATGGATTCCAATTAAGTGCCCCAACCCTCGATGGATTCCTCGATCAACTCCCTGATATAGCCCTCTTCCACGCCAATTCCAACAAATTTTCGGGGATCATCTCACCAAACATTGCAAAACTCCCCTATTTATACGAACTCGATATAAGTAACAACCTATTTTCAGGGTCATTTCCAACTGCCATTTTAGGCATGGATAGCCTATCTTTCTTGGACATACGTTTCAATTTTTTCACAGGTTCAGTACCCCCTCAGTTGTTCACCAAGGACCTTAATGTACTTTTCATTAACAACAACAATTTCATGACCAGGCTCCCTGACAACGTAGGCTGCACCCATGTTCTTTATCTTACCTTAGCCAACAACAAATTTTTCGGGCCAATTCCCCGTAGTATTTCCAAGGTATTCTCCACCCTGACAGAAATTTTACTGCTAAACAACATGTTAAGTGGCTGTTTGCCATATGAACTGGGGTTCTTGAAAAAGGCTGTGGTGTTCGATGCTGGGAACAATCGATTGACAGGTCCATTACCATTCTCCTTGGGCTGTCTTGAGAAGCTGGAGGTTCTTAATTTTGCTGGTAATCTGCTAAATGGAGTGGTGCCAGAGGTTCTATGCGCTGTACGAAGTTTGACAAATTTATCGCTGTCTGATAATTATTTTACGCAAGTTGGGCCAATTTGTATGAGCCTGATCAATAATGGAGTGCTTGATGTGAGGAAAAATTGCATTCCTGGGTTGCCATTTCAAAGATCAGTGGTGGAGTGTGCGGCATTCTTTGCGCTCCCGAGGTATTGTCCCTACATGGGGACATATCATTACATTCCTTGTCCGCCTCCTCACTTCAGTTCTTCTCCATTAGCTCTTTCTGATATGGCTCCTTCACCCTCTTAAATTCTTATTAATCTTGTGATCATGGTCATTGATTTTCAGCTCATATGTTCGTAATGTTATATCTGAAACATGTAAGGATCGTATATATTTTGCGACTTCTTGCAGTTGAGTAATAATAATATTAACACAAACAAAATTAATTTGTGTCCTTTCTAAGTTTTAGTGTAACGTTCACCTCGTATGTCAACTAGCTAGATTTCTAATATTTGCGTGAAAAATGCTAAAACAGCACGAGGATTAAAGTGCTGATAACAGTGAATTTATCGCACTTCAACTTTAGTCATCATTCGATAATGTAATTTTGAACAATTATAAAACAGAGTCACCCTTTATATCCCATTTTATTCAAAATCATTTAATTGGGCCATTGAACTCAAACATGACACGGGGTATGCCAATGGATTCATATCATTTTGGTATTTCAATATTTTACCTCAGTTACAGGTGAAGAACATTTTGTAGTGGTTGACGTCAGCCCCATTACAAGTAAAGAGTCTGGAAAGTCTTGTAAGCAAATGAATCAACAAACCCATTGAGAATGAAACCTCTCATCAAAATTGCACTTATATTATTAAGAAATTGAAACTTTTGGATCTGAGTGGGTGGCAATACTATGCTTTGCTTGTGCCAATAATGCACACAATATTATTAACATAATTTTATGCCATTGTTGTCTTACAATGCCATTCACGTGGAATTTTTATTACAAATTTTAATGATCGAATATTTAACGAGCAGCTTATATATAATTTCAGTATATAGGTTCCCAACCCACCTCACCTAACACGGTAAACATTTTAAATGAGACTAAAATCGAAGCAAGAAAGGAGATTTGGTCAAACATGCAATAACAATTGGAATAGCATAAAGTGATGCAATAACCTTTAGTCCATGGAGCAAATAATGTCTTAGCGAGCGTGCTCTAGTGACATGTGATTGCCATTTGAGTGAGCATCACAAAAGGACAATTATGGATTCTTTTCCTTTTCTTTAATTCCCTTTGGTTGTTTGGCGTGGTGTGATGTGAATTATTTAATTCAATGGGTTAGACCCTTCAAATTGCAGCACAAACAAATATGGTTAGAGTAATCACATTCGGTAATATTTATTTTTGTGTTGAATTGGCAAATTAATTTAATTTACCCATTTCTTGTTCTTTAGCAATTCCATTTTTAGCCTTCTGCAAGAATGGTCGAATCCAACAACTTGAGCCTTAAGCTCACATTATATGTGTCGTGACGCATGTCTTCCATCTTGTTAATCGAGACTACCATAAGTTCGGATTAAGATTATTTTTAGTTTGAATTATGACTTTAAGAGCAGTTAATGATAAATCAATGCGGCTCAATTTGCAAACTTTAAAAGTTAAGGACTAAACTACAGTTTAAGAAAAAGTTGCATGTTTAAGTTTTTCAAACTAGGAAAGATGATATAAGACTCATGGTGGGTAATAATTATAGATCCACTGACACGCCAAGATCATGCATCGATCACTTTTTACCTGATTTTGGATGTATCATCTTGAGTTGATCATAAGTTTATAAGTTGGTCTTTGAGGTATAAAGGTATTATTCAATTTTTGCAAGTTTGAGGTCAATTTGCAATTTTTCACTTATAAAGGATTAAAAGGATTAAAGTGAGTTTCAGCAACATATATAAATATATAATATTATGTATAACTTGAAAATGGAAAAAAATTATGTTAATAATGTAGTTAAGAGAGTCCACAAAAAAGTTCATATATATATAGAGACTAGTTTTGACCACGTGCGTTGCACGTACGTGAAAAATGTAGTGAAAAATTTTAGGTGTAATTGAAACGAGATATACAAAAAATAAAAATTTAAAATTTTTAAACAAATAGGAAAACGATTCCTAGAAATAAAAATTTGTGATGATCCTTAAATGCTATTATTTTTTAACATACCATTTAATACAATTAATTAAGTAAAATATTGAAATTATAATAAGAATAGCAGAACCAAATAAGCACATAATTCGTATAAAAAAATATAAATAACTCTTTAAAAAAATTAAATAACTAAGATTCGGTAAAGTCACAATTTTTATATTTTTATTGAAACGATATAGACTTTTCATGCAATTATTCCTAAAATAAAATAAAAAATAAAAATTGGCCAATGCCCAACATATGTAAAAAAAAAAAAAATAAAATTCAAAGTACAATGTTACTTGACAACATTGTAAAAAAAAAAAAAACAATTCAAATTCAATGTTGTCGAGTTACTCGACAACATTATAAAAAATAAAAAAAATTCAATTTACTTATAAGATTAAAAAAAAAAATTAATGAAAAAATTGATGGACTTTTTGATTAAGATGTTTGATAGTATACCTCTTGAATATCATTTCTCTGCATTTTAATAGAAATTAATAATTTACCCAAGAAATACATTTCTTTTCTACTAAATATAGAAGATCTTTGTTTAGAGAATTTAATTCACTTGCTTAGAATTCCTTAAAATTCATTACTAACAACATTTTTCTATAAGCAGCAAATTACAACCACTCCCTTCCATGAACCTTACAGGCCTATTATCAGGTAATAATGGCAGGAAATTCTAGAAAGCAGTTTCAATAATCAAATCTAATTTCCAATGTAATAAAGCATCTTAATTGCAATAATCCCTCAGCTCACTTCATAAGTTTAGCATTTCACGTGTTGCCAATGGCATGAATAACATTAATTCTCAACAAATAGTAAGCAAAGAATCGGCTTTAAATGAAGTATAAGATGTGCTATATGCCTAGGTAAATCAAACCTACAAATCGCATTACTTACCGAGAAACGAGTCTCGGATGCTCTATCGTATGGGTGCAAAAACTTTGGAACATCAACAGTGACTGATGACCAGATTCATTCGAAAATTTGAAATGTAATTGGAGTCAACACCAACTAACATTAAAAAAACTTTCCCACAAAATCTCGTTTGCTCATGGACTTTTTATTACTTTTTTGCACCAAATTAAAGTGATTATAGACACACCTCCACGGTTTCCCGATTGAATATCCGTCCGGGAAAAGGCTAAGAGTGAAGGAAACATCATTATCTCGAAAGAAACGGTGACAAAAGGTTGATGAATCGGAAGAAAAACCCAACATACTTAGAACCAAAAAGGGTGGAAAATGTCCTTTCATTGTCGAGTTAGTAAATCATCGTGATCTTGTTCACAATTTTTATCAATCATGCATACATTTCGTTAATTTAACCTTGTTAACAATGATTCCCCTCATCACCTTCCTCGCTTCCTATCCCCCATCACCCCTTCTCCCTACATTGTTGAGTCGACTCCTTCTCCCCTAAAATTGAAGCCATTCTTGTGAAAGCGACTTGGCGCCTAGGATTTCATCCTAGAAAACACAAAGGAAAAAAACCCACAAAACTAAAGACGGAGAGGGAAGGGGGCGGGATGCAGCGAGGTGTGGGAGGGATGCAACTATTAACTAAAGCGAGACCATTCTAAAGAAAATTAATAAACCGTGCTATTTTCATTTTCCTCTTCAATTTGGTCCTTCTTAAGAAATTTCATCCCGAAATTTCTTATGAGTTACTAGAACCTATATTTTGCGCAAAGCCTTATGATTCCTCGTCCATGACCTGTAACCTAGATTTTTTTTTATCTCCAAGATTATCCTTAATACATAACTAAATAGGGAAAAACTAAAAGCGAGATTAAGTGAAATAACTCATCGCAACAAAGATCAAATTTCAAAAGCGGATGTGATACACGGATAATGTCACCAACATTGATAATATAAGCATTAGGAGTAGGTTTGACAATATAAGCATTATGGTTGTCAAATTGCTCTAACAACCGATTTTGTTGCCGAGGGGTTTCTCAACAACCATTTGTGGTTGCCGAGATACTCCGCAAGATAGCAAGCAAGAATTAGAAGAACCCAATAATTCATTCAACATGGGCGATGCTTGATGAGAAAACCGGGAAGAAGAGAATAAGCAGGTGGAAGCTCCCAAAATGGCGCCTTTTGATCTCAATGATTTTACAATAATCAAAGAAGGGGAGGCCGAGATATTAATGCACGCCAAAAATGAAGTCTTTTTCAATAAAACCCAGGTCCTCTTTTTTATTTTTTGTTTTGTAAAAAATCTTCTTTTTCCCCCTGTTAATTATTTTGTCCCTTATATATTGTATTTTCCATGGATTGTGTTTTGTAGCAAATTAATATATATATGTATTACTCGGCAACCAAGTTGGTTGTCGAGGTTGCTTTCAACAACCGGTTTTGGTTCTTGAGTTTCTCAACAACCAAAGGCGGTTGCCGAGCCAGTTTTTCGGCAACCATTTGTGGTTGCCGAGATACTCTCGCGCATAGCAAGCAAGAATTAAAAGAACCCAATAATTCATTCAACATGGGGTGATCTTGATGAAAACCGGGGAAGAAGAGAATAAGCGGTGGAAGCTCCCCAAATGGCGCCTTTTGATCTCAATGATTTTACAATAATCGAAGGGGAGGCCGAGATATTAATGCACGCCAAAAATGAAGTCTTTTCAATAAAACCAGTGTCCTCTTTTTATTTTTGTAAAAATCTTCTTTTTTCCCACATTAATTATTTTGTCCCTTACATCTTGTATTTTCCATGGATTGTGTTTTGTAGCAAATTAATATATATATATATATATATATATATATATATATATATATATATATATATATATATATATATATATATATATATATATATATATATATTACTCGGCAACCAAGTTGGTTGCTTTTTTTTTTTTTTTTTTCTCTTATTAAAAGCAACAATAATATAAACTATAATTGATGTAGATAAATTGTAGTCAAATGAAGTATTCCCTACGTGAATGCGCGCTCATTTTGTATACTGGTGTTGGCAAATGTATGACAACAGTTTCAATTTTCATGAGATTAAAAAAATAATTAATTTGCAGGCATACACAAAAATTAATATATGTGCATTTGCTTTTAATTGCACAACTTCCAATTCTAAAGCTAACCTCATTGTATAATTACTGTGTAAATGGCTATTGAGCTTAAACAACTTTCTGGAAAAACTTTGTATTGCAGATTGATGCCATTCTAATTTACAATTTTCTTGTAATAATCTTCATTAACCATTCTCTAAATCATGTGGCACAGTCTAAGACATTGCCATGAATTATTAAGCAATGTAAATAAAACTAATTAACTCAAATGATGGTTCGAAAGTGATGGTGTTACGTGCTTTTGGCCCCAATCAATTTGAATGCGACTCTAAAATGGCTAATATCGATCTTTGGTTTGTCGAGTAACTCGACAAACCAAAGCCAAAGCACCAATTTGAAAAAAAAAAAAAATAACAAAGGTAAAAAATTGCGGCTATTTCATTGTCAAAACGGTGTCGTGTTGGACGAAAAAAGCTACAGTAAAAAAATTAAGACTCTTATATTATTGTAAGGAAAGAGATTAACGAAATATATAGAAAACTTTTTTAACAAAAAATAATAGTAACTAGGATTTTCAAGAATAATAAATAGTTAAAAAATGGCATGAAAAGTGTTACATCATTTAATACATAAGGACCAATTTGCATTGAACTTGAAAGTTTTAGCTTGAATGGCAACAAATATTAATTCTGGAGTCACGTGCTCTATTTATCAAAATTTAGGGATCGTAGCTGCAAATTTTTCACAAAGAAATCTTAGAAGAAATAGAAATTGCTAGAAGTATCTGGTTCTAATCAGGGTTATCCTTAATTTGTAAAACTAAACTAGAACTTACTAAAATTAATGTATAGAGACCATAAAAAGAGACGAAACCTGAAATGCCATGACAAGTATGGATGCCAATATGATGGAAACCGAGGCAAACGTTCCGCCGCAATCGGTGGCGTTAAATGCCGACCAGACCGATGTTGTCCGAAATTTGCTGACAATGGCTAGGCAACTTGTCGATCAAAACAAGCCTTCTCAGTCTCTTCAAGCGGTAATCTTTACGTTTCTCCTGGTGGTCTTTGTAGTTATTTACTTTAGTTAATTCTTTAAAATTCTGATAATTTCTTTTGTCAATTTGCTTTCCTTTAACCGCGTTGTTATGTTATTTAGGTTTATTATTTTCTATGGTTAATGCGATCCTCCTTTTTTGTATTGAAATTGTGTCAAGTTAGTTGTCGTCCGTCTTTGTTTTAATTACAAGTTCTTCTAGTAGTAACTCTTAATTCTCCCTGTTAACTACCATATGCATTGTTTGAATCAGTATAAGCACATGTATTACCAAGCCAGTAATTGACAATGTGTGATGTGCTCTTTTTTGTTTGGCCACAAAACACAATGTCTTTAAGCACAAGATTAGTGGGGAGAAACAAAATACCGTGAAAGAAAGATAGACAATTTACAAAATAAAATAAATCAATTATCACTATGAAGGGAGAAAGATAATTACAGTTTTTAGGGTACGTGCTTCGGTTTTTCTTTGTGGATGAGGTGCTTTTTGTTACTGAGGGATTGAAGTGAGAAATTTGAAAGTCCAACGTTTTTGTTGAAATAGAAGGTAATAAACTAAGGCTTGTGAGAGGAATAGATGCCTTGGCTTTAGAGGGGGAATCGTTGATCATTGGAGAAAGGAGTTGTTAGAAAGAGAAATGAAGATGATTTCTGTTGCATATGTGATGATCCTGTATACTAGAATGATCTATATTGTCACAGGTGAACAAGGCAACAAACCAATCCTATTGTTAATGGGATTCTGACATCTCAATCACGGTTTATTTGATTTTTCTTAAAAAATTGCTAAAAAGTTTAAGTCAAAGACAATAATTAATTTTAATCACACATTTCATGGACCCAAAACTTTTATTTACTTTTCAACTATCAAAATTTACTAAAAAGCTAATTTTTAGCAAAACCAAACGAGGACTAAAAGGATTGTAATCAATACCAAATTCATGGGGATATATTTTGATAATGTGTGATATTGCCGCTACTCAATGTGGTATAGTAGAAACCTTTTTATAAAATCTCAACGTGGGATAGAGGAAGTTTGGAACCCTCATTGCGAATTTCATGTGGGATATCCACAAAGGAGACAAAGGTTGTGCTAGCCTTGCGAGCTTGATGGACTTGTGAAGTGGAGGATATACATTAATATCCATTCAAACTTTAGAACTTGAAAACGAAATCTGTTCAAATTTTGGAAAGTGATAAACTGAATTGTAGAGTCCCTTGTATTTGTTTCTATAACATTGGTCAATAATTTTGTTGTTGTTGTCTAGCCATAGATCATTGTGTTACGCTTAAAAGGCAATGGTTGATAGGGTGAGGTTCTGATAGAAAAAGGTTAAAAACGCGTGAATATTGTGTGTGCCAAGTCCAATGGTTCCTAGAGGTTAGAAGGAGTACGAGCAAGCACAAAGCCTAAGCCGAGAAAAGATCCACATGATTTGAAATGTAAAGTCACAGTCTTCTAGGGATGAGAGGAAAGCCGAAAGAAAATCTTGGTCAGCAACATCTCTGGAGAAGAAGAATGACTTCACTGATTTGATGAAGTTCATAAGCCAGTTGATGAGGTGAAAGATCATGGGTTTTCTCGTGAAGTAGTAACCAAGTATTCAAAAGGGTAGTAGCAAAAAATATTTGCTCGAGCTAAGTGAACTACTCCAAAAATAGTTGGACTTTGAAATTCAGCAATAACTGAAACAAGGAAATCTTAAATCACGACTTGTCCAATTAGTCTGGTCTTTCGACCTGATTTGCTTATAGGGGTTCAGTGAAGATTGATCTATACTTGTGATCTCACGAGAACTATTACAACTTGATTTCTCAAGTCCATATCCACATTTTTAACATCATCAACAGTCTCCAGTTTATTCTCAACTGAAATAACACAACCCTCACATTTCATATCCTCCATAAACTCTGTCAGTGGCTTCGACAATGAGGGAGAGTCCATTTGAATAACAGCTAGTAATGAGTTTCTAAAACTATTGACAGCTTGATATTCGTAGCTTAAGAATTGAATTTGAGGAAATATGAACAGACCTAAAAGACAAGTTCTTGGAGAACCTTTGTGGGAAATTTGAAAGAAGAGTGAATCTAATGAAGAAGTGGCGAACTGGACACTTTAGAAAACTTGGCACTTTTAGCTGATTGGAAGCTCCAATGAATGACCACAATTAAGGGGTGGTTGCAAATTATAATGGCAGCAACACCACGAAGAGAGAAAGATAAACAATTATGGACTGGACAAGTCGGAGAATGGAAGTGCAGGTTAGTTTAACTCAAGGCAAGATAGTAACTTGCTTTATACCCCGCCGGAAAGGAAAAGAAAGATGATTTTGTATTGCATATGTGATGATCTTGTATGCAAGAATGACCTATACTTATATAACGGATGCTCATTGGACTGTGACAGCTACATGTTTTGTGGGATTGGAATCGATCCCCGTAAATCAAGGGAATATGTTTTGGATATTGTCTAGTGATGCTTGAGTTTTGGAAGAAAGGGAGCCAATAAAAGAACAGTGCAGAATGGGATGGGGGTGGCAACCCTGAAGACGTTCAAAGATCTTAGGGTGTGTTTGATTGGAGGAATGTAGAAAAGAAAATAATTTCAAGTTAGAAAATAAAACCTCACCCTCTCTTAAGAAAATATTTTCAATGGAATTGACCAAAAACAAGATTAAAGTGGTTGTACTCTAGAATTCATTTTCCTTTTCCACCTTGTATCAAACAGCCAAAGTAGGAAAATATTTTCCTCGGATGTGACATTTTCCATGGAAAATGATGCAATAAAACGGACCCTTAGTTAACAAAGAAGAAGAGTTTATCCAATAGTTTGCATTGGACTGGTGAATTTAATACAATTAATGAAAAAAAGGTTGAAAAACACAGTAAATTACCGCATGTAAATTTTCTGACAAATTGACGGATGGGAGCACTGTTCTTTAAGTTCAATGATTGACATTTCCTGAGATTATGTGAAACTCACATGCCAAAGGGTAACGATTTATGTGTTTGGGCAACTACCTGTCATTTATCTATGCGATAAGTGCAGAATGGCAAACTTATAGACATATGTTATCTATATTTGGAGATGAGGAATATCAAATTTGATGTAAAGATCAATTTATTGCAGTATTCTTAAAGCGTTTCCATGTATGATTTCCTGTAACAGGTGATGATGGCAATGAGATTACAAGGTGGGGATGAAGCTATTTCTCAAGCTCTTAACCGTGCTCAAGAGCTCTACAGAAACAAAGTTCAAGCTAGTGCTGCTGCTGATGAGCTGGCTTCATTGTTTGCCGAATGTGCAATTGCAGAGGCCATGCCACCACAATCTGAATCATCTCAGCACCATGTTTTTGCTCAATCCATTGAACCAGACATACAGGGAACTTCCATACTTGCTGAGACTGGCAGGAAGCAAATCATGCTTGATGCATTCTCAGATGGAAGCAGCTTTGTCTGCTTACAATGTGGGGGTCTTGTTAGCAATCATCGCAAAGAGGAACATTATGCATTATGGTGTTGCAAAATCTGACTTCAAGTAGGTTCTTGAATGTAATGCATGTAAGTACTATTTTCTTAGTGTGAAATGCGTACAATGTTCTTGTAATTTGCATATGCATTTATGGCCACTTTCGAGGAAGTATCCCTTTTAATTTGAGGAATACACATGACGAGGCAAGGGTTTGTTGACCAATGAAATAGGTATCTTCTCCCTTGCAAATGTTGCATTGTATCTTGTTATGTATACTATTATCATAGAATAATCAAATGGAAAATTAATGACTACTTTTGGTTCATCATCATTTCCATTTATGAACAACTTGGCAATCATTTCGCACTGTGCATTCTTTCAAAAGGGTTGTACTTATTGACAAATTCAGCAGGTTGTGACTATTCACCTTTGCATGTATTTTGAGAAACAGCTGCTGTCAATTCAGTAGTTGCACAAACAACAATCATGCACAACAACATTTCGATGCGTGATAAAGGATAGAGATGCAAAGAGTCAAAACGGAAAAGAAATAAATGTATTGCAAAACCAAAAACCGGTAAAAAGATCATTCCGCACCATATTCATCATTGCATCATATAGGCTACCTAAAAATTCAATATGCTCCATGCTTACATTTAAAGTAAATTAATGTTGCATTCACACTGATCTAGACATGATTGTGTCTAAACAAGGATTAAAGTATTACTCGTGTCTAGCCAAGGCATTGAGACACACAAAGAAGATTTGAGAATCAACTGATAATTGTCTTTTATCTGCACTTATTTTTATCCACTGCAGCATGCCATGTGTTGGAGCTGAAATAGGTCAGAAGAGAATATACACGATAGAGATATAAAAGTTAGTTTCTGTACATAACATCAAGCAGAGCCTGTGGTCGAGGCTTTGCCCTCATGATTGTTTCATCACTATGTCTAATCCATTCTGAAAGTCTCCAAGGTTTTTGCCACTTCCATTTGAACTGTAAGAGCCATTGATGATGACTTCTCTTCCATCTCCACAATTTCCCACCCTGTCCAACTAGTGCTAATTTCTTCATTGACAACTGACCAATAGGCATCATCTGCACTCGTGAAAGAACTTCTGGTAAACCAAAAGGGACATGGTATAGCAGCCCAGAGGAAATAAAGAGCTAGAAATAAACCTTTCGTGCTTGATCCGTGAAGACTGCTGACTCTCTGACTGAGCCATTAGCAATTCCTGCTGTATATTTCAGTTGTTTCTGTGCTGGCAAAGGATTGGAGACAAAGGAGCACTCGTATCATCAGCAATGAGTTTGTAAGAGTTTTCCTGCAACAGTAGAACACTCAAAGACGAACAAAAGAAAGAAGAATACCAGTAAATAAAAGCATAAACTATCATACTGGAGGTGATGTCGCCATTGTGGTGCCAACAACTTTCTCTCTTGCTTTTAGCTCCTTCTCGACTTCTTTTCTTCTGATTTCACTCTGTCGCAATAACCATACTAGTTCTTTCATTTGCTCTTTCATCTCTTTGCTTTCAATTTCCTTTTCCCACAATTGGCACCTGTTGACACATAAGAAATGTAAACCCTACCAAGGAAGAAAAGCTTGGGCATTTGTGGAACACAAGCAAGTAAACCTAGTGCATTTAGTGTGACAAACAAGTAGAAAAACACAGATCCCCCATCAGAACTGGCCATAGGAAGATTGAAAGTGCATCTTCCTCATTACTCGATACATGACTATGTATATCCACCAGCCTTTTGAGAGGGCAAGCAGTGTTGAGACTTCTCAGCAGTATTTCAAAGAGTCCCATCCGTGATAATAAGATCTAATAAGACTTCTCAACTTGATTTAAGAAATAGTATGCTCTTTCTTCCATTTTCAGAGGAAGTGCCTTTTTGCGTGAGTTAAACAATTTCCTTTTCTAGGCTGAGTTTTCTATTTTTATGAAGTTTCTCAAGTAAATAAATTTCCACCGGTTGAATGATTTTTCAACAGAAGAAGGTAAGTTTCCTTAAAGCTGCACTTTTTTTTTTTTTTTTTTTGAAGAAAAGGACAAGAAAGAAAGAATGTTTAAGAAATATATTTCAACTTAATATAAGAAATACTATAACTTTTTCTTCCATTTTCAGAGGAAGTGCATTTTCATGTGAGTTTCCAGGTCTCATGAAGTTTTTCAACTAAATAAATTTCCATCGATCGAATGGTTTTTTGCAACAGAATTGTAGGTATGTTTTTTCAAAGCTGCACAGAAAAATTTTAAATTCTGAAAAATAAAGAGAGAACAAGAAAGAAAATATTATTTCAGACTGGGAATAACTGTTTGTAAGAAACCATTTGGTCTACCTTGCATCCCCAAGAGAACTGAACATATATTGAAGTAAGGATTTTGCGTCCCCCATCGAACGTAGCTGGTTCCAGCGTCCACGACTGCTGAAGGCCCGCTCTTGTTCTTCTGCTTCTGAAAGCTGTGAAGCCATTGTGACAAGAGAATTTGATGAAATACTTAGCATCTTTTGGAGAGAAGCAATTCTTGCCATTCTTCCAGTTGTTGACATTGAAGATTCTCTGAACAGTTTAGAAGCAGATTAAAAAAGCAGGTCTAATTTCAATATTTTTTTTCTATATCGAAACTTCCAGACAACAGCAAAAACATGGAATTTTCAGAAATAAAAAAATCTTACCTAGAATAACCATTTTTTCCTCGAGGAGGGCTAACACCCTTTGAAGCAAATTCATCAACTTGTCTCAAAACAGCTAACTCTTCTGCCAATGCAGCTCGTCTGGAGATGAACCAACAAAGACTTTACCAACAATACTAGTGTGTGTATGTGTTAACATAAACTTAAAAGTTAACTACCACATACACTTGACTCTGCTTCTCATACTTGTGACGAACTTCATGAACATTCACCTGAACTTCTAGTTCATGATCAAGCCAACCTTGCAAGAATATTTCATTGCTCTGAAAATAAAAGGTTCATATGGTTTAATCAAGTAGTTGGGAGGAATTGACATCTTCCACGAGAACAGTAAATTACCTGCCCATTCATTCCACCACCATTGCTAGTCACTGGAACAATGCAATATCAGTGTCAAAATTACAAAGGGAGACTGTTCTTACCACTCCCTTTTGTGGTAAGATAATATGAAAAATAGAATTACCAGACTACCTTTATCCAGATGGTTATGTTCTATAAATTAACTTGTATTACCATATTAAAAACCCACCTACCTGAGTTATCACGAGCAGAAGATTGACGTGCTTCTAGCAACTTTTTCAACCTCTTGGTAGCCATTGCAGCCTCCTCTGTCTTCCTCTGAAGAACCTGAAACACAATGATTCAAGGAACAGTCCAATTTATGATCACTTTATATACTTCAGCACATAAAAGGATGCTTCCTATAAAGCACGGTCTTTGATGAGTGAAGAAATGGAAATTGATTCAAGGGAGAACAAAATATTGCAAGACTGAAATTTAAAATTAGAAAGCAACAGTTAAAAGCATTCATATATTTTGACTCGAAAAGAGCAGTTAAGTTTTAGTAGTAACCAGTGACAGAGTTAAGATTATATTCTGCAGGATCATTCTGGAACAAACAATTTGCAGGCAAAAATCTATAACTAGATCTACCTTCCTTTGCATTGGTTCATGGTATCTTTACAAGTCTAGTAAAACTGACATCAATTTTTTAATCTTTAATAGATGAGAAAATAATGGATCATTTCTAGAGAGAACTTTTCTCTTCATTCTTGAATGATATTATAAGAGAAACAAAAATACAATAAGAAGAAAATTTGAATTTTGAATTACCATTCTACGAGATCTGTGGACAGATTGTTCCCAATCCCTGGAAAGGATTTCTATCTAATATACTTTTTTTGAAATTTCTGAAAAAGGTAGAACAAGATTTGGAATCTACAGATGTGGAGGTAAAGAAGAAGATTCTTACCATTTTCTGGCGCAGATTCAAAGCCTGCAGTTTATGCTTCTCGTACTCATTTCTTCTCCCTTCCTTCCTTAACTGTTTCCGAAAGATTGTATTCAGTGAAAATTAGATAGATGAAAATAAATTATACTAAGTAGCACTGTCCATGTAGTTAACTACACACCTGAAATATTGGTAAAACTGAAATTTCACAACAAAATAATATATACTTGTGTCGGATTCAGTAGCAAACTTCAGAAACTTCTTTTGTCCTATTTGTTCGAAGGAGATCTATATTTATAAGCTATAGGATTCATCTAATGTCTCCATTTTCTTACTCAGTGGCTCTCATTTTTCCGTTAAATAGACTATTTGTTTCATCATAAGGAAGCCTGTAATAATTAATTAAAAGGTGAATTTTCATAACAGCAAAAATGGTAAGAACCATATAAGTAATGGATTTAAATAATTTATCCCTATGCGTTCCATTATAATTAAAATAAGATATATATTCCCAATAATATCAAAGCATAAATATAAACCTTATGTTATATACAGTTTTCTTGGGTATTATAGCAGTCCTGAGTCCCTGATATGGTTAATAGTAGTTGACCTGACAATGTCTCACTAACACCAAGAAAGGACACTACAAAATTACTAGATTCATTAATTACTAGAGGCCAACCTAAAATGTAGGAGTGTGTAGCACGGAAGTGATTAGTAAGTAAATACTTACATGTTATAACAAGGTAGAAAACATTATTATTTGCAGTACTAAGTTATAAAGACCATAATGAAGTCAGTGCTAATTGAAGGTTCTGAATTTACCTAAAGTTAAATTGATCTAGTCTTCCCTTACAAGCCTTTCTGGAATGTACTGACTAGAATGCCACACAGCACGCTTGGAACCTGTAGTTCCAATCCTGGTGGGCAGTGCATAGTTAAGGATAGACTAAAGCTTGTTCAAGATCAGCTATAAAGTTGAGACGAGAGCCAGAATTGACTTATGCTCAACTTCTTTGGACTCACTCAAGCTAGGCTAAATTAGTAAAAAACTATCCAACTACAATGTAAATTCACAAAGATGCTTGGCACATATCTGTGAAATTAAAAGTTCATTCAAGCTTAGCTCGAAAAATAATCAAGTAACCCTACGAAATTTTTGAGGCTCATATATGAAATGAAGTGAAGCTTGAACAATCTATAGCTGCATTTATCCTTTTCTTGTTAACTTAAAGAGACTTAGTGGATAGAAGAAAGTAGAAAACACTGTAGCATATTTTTAAGTTTTATTCTTGGAGATTGTTGCCTGTTAAAACACATCTAATAAGTTTAAATATTACCATGTTTGGGTATCTGTGTTTGAATTTACACTTCAAGTACTTAAGCATCAATAATAAAGTGATTTTCCAAATAAATTTATTTTTAACATATAGCCTTGTGGCTTGCTACAAGACTCATATCAAGATGTGCTAGAATCATAGATGTGTAGAATATCCAAACCAACCTTGAACTGCAATGACGAAAGCATATATGAAATGTATGGAGAGTAGTGAAGATAGTACCTGCAGCAATTCCTTTTCACGAGATGCTTTCCACAGTCGAAATTGTTCAGCTTCTTGTTTAATCTTTTGTTGCAATCGAACCTACAGTGCTAGAAAATATTAGCACTATTTATGCCATAAATAAGATGGAAATTGTGTGAGCAAACAAGTTTAATGTAACCTTTTGTGCCTTGATGCATTGTATTTCCTCTTGTAATTTTTTTGTTGCTTCATCACTCTTCTGCTTCTGCTTTAAAAGTTGCTGATTCTCTTGTTTCTTTTTGAGATCTTGTATCTGATGTACATATGGTAAACTTCTTAAGAAAATGACAAATTCATAACCATTAATTTGCCACTAGAATCCGTAAGGATATAAAATCTTTGCAAAGCAGAAAGAAGGTAAACCTGTGCTTCAAGGGATTTTAGTTTCTGGGCATGCATGTCTTGCATTTTCTGTCCTTGTCCATCAGAATTGGCAGAAAGGCTTTCAATTTCTGTCAACAGTCGATCCCTATCTTGCTTCATTCATTAAATTGGTAACAAGAGAACTTGAATATCAAAGGCTGTAAAACAAATATTAACACAACAATTTTCTTTTGTAATATTAACCTGCACAGTCCTTTTTTCCGCTTCAAGTTCCATAATTTTCTTTCCGAAGTGTTGCTTGAGAGTCAGGGTGTTGTAGCCTCCAAAATGTTTCATTTCAGACTGCAAGATGCAATGAAAGGTTTTATAGAACAAAAAAATCCATTGCATTCTTTAGATAGTCAAAATTTATGAACAGAAGTCTCCGTACTGGGAATTTTTTATAAAGCGAAGTTACCAAATAACAATATTTCAATATATAGAAATCAAGCATCAATGTCCTCCATATAAAGAAAGCTAGAGATTTTCTTATGCGACATAAGTACCATGTGTACATTGCATCCCAAAAGATAAAAAATGAGGTATAAATGAGATGGTGAGATATTGACAGCATATCTTCAGTTATTCGAACAGTGTCATGTAATGAAGCAACCACCTATATATAGTGTTGGCATAGTACACAGACATGAACAAGATAAAACATTTGATAATTCCAAAAAAATAGATGTCCTGGTTCCCAAAAGATTGAAATACATTCAAGAATTCTGAGTACCTCTTTCTGCTCCAACCGCCTATTTAACTCGTGTAATTCTCTATCCATAGTGTTCTGCAAATAGGTATGTTCCAGCTCTTTTGCTGTATCTTCATCAATATCTCTGGAATCATCTGCAAGAATAGGCAAGAGACCTGAATGGCGTATAATCAACTCCTAAAGAAATATGGGCATGCTTCCCGGGAAATGAAGTCTAAGTACATTAAGTTCAGCCTTCAATTGAAATTAAATCAAATTACTGCTGATTCATTGATTAGGGAAAAGAGTTGGAAGTTAGTTTCATCCCAGAGTACCATACTGTTTTCACTCATTGGGTAATCAGATGACTTCATAGTTTGCAATCCCCTTTTCAGTCCTTCACTTTTTACGGGAAAGTTGCTCCCAACCTGGAAAATTAGAGTTATTTTTGCATGGAAAATAAGATAACAAGTTTACTTGCTTTAACAAGCATTCAGATACATCTAACTAATATGATATCAGCTGGTGCTCATATCAACAAATTATATATCAATGATCTATGGCATACTTTAGCATCAGCATCACAATGCTCAAAGGCATTGCCTCTGTTGTGGTACTCATTAAGTTCCCGACACAGCTCCTCATTAGTAGCCTCAAGCCAAGCAATCCTATCCTTGAGAACCTGTACAATTATCTCTAGTTAAGATCTCCTGGGTAATTTCTTAAACTGTATATAAGCAACATTGAATTGAGGTTTTATGGGATAAACCAGCACAAAATTTCAAATATGATCATGCCATACAAAATTAGTATTTTACACGGAAATAATCTAAATCTCTAATGATTAATAAATTAGAGGGAAATACTTACTCCATGTTTTAAAATCAATATTTTGAATAACCAATAATCTATAGTTTCTTTATCAAACTTTGATTATGGTCATTGATCATTGGAGAGGAATTCACAATATATCTTAAAAAGAAAGTGTTTTATAAAGTTATTAGATATGTATAATTCTATAATATCAATCCAAATTATAATACAAATATCGAATGATTCTCTTTTTGTCTAAGCTCAACCTTCATTAGTCCAACAGGATATTGGTGGCAGGTTAATGCTTTGTATGTGATAGTATTGTTCTTGCTTTACATAATAACGATAGAATTATTGAAATATGTGGAAACTTCTTATTTGATACATTTTATAATTGAGAGTTTTCCTAATAAAATTTTTACTGTACATGTATTTCGTCAGAGTCAGCTCCTCCGCCATGGGCACAGAGTTCTGCTTGCAAATACTCCAGTTGTCGGCGCATCTTCAGCATTTCATTGGATATTGGATCTCTGTTAATCTGGTCAACAATAACCAAACGAGTTCAATATGACAACTCCGGTAAAGACCGACACATTAAAATGAATTTTGCACATGTTAGACTTCGATGGGAGAAAAATAAAATCCCGCCTACACGTGAGGAGGCATGTTGAGGATATATTTAAAAGATATATGTATGACCCTATCAAATAGCTTAAGCTTTTAGATCAAGTGGTTCAACAATATCTATCTAAACATGGTCAAAATGTCGGATCAGAAACAAGAGGAGGGAGAGATGGAGCAAGACAGGGAGGTAAAGAGGGTGGGGGAGAGAGCAAGGAGTACTCCAATAACTTACAACAGGCTTATTCTGGATATTCCGAGCACGATTGGCATATTTGAGAGTGTTGAGGGTTTCTTCAGCATTTATATCGGCAGGACTAATGCAGGCTGGAAAACAAGCAAGTTTGTGTAAGTATAAACACGACTAGTCTGCTAGTTCATGGGAATGTATTTGTCCATATCTTTGAAGACTGTAAAGAATGAGAAAGACTGCAGTTATACAAAATTTCAATGGGATATAGAATGGCATTAAATCTTTCCCATGGCAAACCTATAGAAATAAAAGTCCCCACCGTTTCACAAATGTGGCAGCCCTGTCTGTGACTTTAGAACTTTCATTTGTGGCACCCATGTCTCCAACCTTTTAACACTGTGCGCACCGTGTCCCCGCCTCGCTAAAATGTCTATTTAGACGTTAAATAGCCACGCGACATGAACTTCATGTCTGACTGAAAGGGTAAAATTTTCCAAAAAAGAGCCACATTTAATGTAATTTGAAGAGCCACCGTTTGGTTTTTGGAATGAACAGATTTTCTCTCTAGTCAGACATCACGTGCATGCCACATGGAAATTTAACGTCTAATTAGACGTTTTCCGTTAGCTGAGGATGCAGGGCGTACATTGTTAAAAGGTTGGGGACATGAGAATCACAAATGAAAAGTTGTGGACATGGTTGTCACACTTATGAAAGAATTTATCCAATTAAGATTACCTATCATTACTGTTCTGCTGTTGCCACCCAAAGAATCCTGCCAATTAGCATAGACATAGGTTTATGAAACATATGATAGCTCAACAATTAAACAAACGAAATGGGAGGAGAAAGTAATTTAATTAAGAATTAAAAGAAAAAATTTCAAACAGTAAAGAAAATGACATGTAGCTTCAATTTCTACTGCATTTTATCATTGTCATCAATCAAGTATTTTTAGAGGTGATGAATAAATACAATTATTTCAAACAATGATGAATGTCTTCTTTAAATGATTAACATAAAGTCTTCTTCGAATAACAACAATAATGCATCAAAGTTGTCTTTTGGGAGCTTTGAGTATATTAAGCTAAGAAATAAAGTTGTTCCAATAATCTAAATAATCAAAAATTGATTATGAAAATATTGCACAACAATGCCAATACACTTAACCTTGAAACTGGAAGGCGTGTCAAACCTGCAATAGCCGAGTAAGTTTACTATCTCGATATGGTACATGAATGCCTTCTTTCCGCTTCTTTTCATCACCAAGTGCACTAATAACGTTACCAAGTGCAAGAAGCCCCTTATTGATGTGAACTCCTGAATAAAAGTTTGTCTTACGCAATTCTGTTGTGAACAAAAACATCTATGAAGCAACAACCATGAATTTTCCATCCTACCTACCTTCCTTAAAACGGAGACCATCAGAGCCTGTTCTTTTGGCACGCTCTGATCCAGCAAGGTCCACCAAATGCAACTTGGCACAAAGATACTCTTCAGTCATACAGTCGTTCAGATTACCATTGATGGAAGTACCTGGATGAAGCTTACGCATCTGCTCCATTGTGATGGTGAAGATGGCATGAGAGCGACTGACAGAGAGAGATAGGATCAAGGAGTCATTATTACTTTATAGTACCTTGAGAAAAAATTAGAAGTAACAAATCACGATTAAATATTTTTTCAGATATATCTAATAGAATTTGCTGGTCCTTGTGTCAATAGATGCAGCGAAATGACTTCAGTTTGAACAATTACTTTGTCAAGCAAAAGTCCATCACGGTTAAAGTACGTATTATAAAAAATTGCAACACAACACCCATGCCAAATTATACCCATTGCAGAAGATTCTGGATCCAATAGTTAGAGATAATCCATGAAATAAAACTTTCCATGAAATAAAACTTCACTGCAACTTTTATTTTCTTCCATCTGAAAACCTACGAAGTTAAAGATTTCAGAAATACAAGCAGAAGTTGCACACAAGTCTGAGAAAGCTTCTTTCTCGGTTGAATGACTTTCGAAAAATTAACTCACCCTTCCTCCTACTCTTGCACATAAATTATATATAAAAACCATGATTTCTGTATGCCATGAAGTTAACCATTTTGTTGATGCTCTTCAGGTAGTAAGAACAAGAGTCACAGTAAGAGGTCATAAATTTACTTTCAGTTGTTTGAATTTCCCACTCAGTTTCTGTTTTAAAAACTGTTAATTATGGAGGATTTATATAGGAGAAAAAGGATGGTTCCTTTTCTACATTTTATTAGCAGGTACCTGTACCATTAAACGAATCAATATTCTCTGCAAGGGAGAAGATAGAAAACAAAATACACATTGCAAAAGTCCACCTTGATTGATTGTTCATGTTTGTGCTCCCAGTTGCCCTGCTCAGTGATCCTTGCTCCAGGCAATCAGCCATTTCTTTTAGTGTTTTGACACAGCATTCAGTAGATCCTGCAAGCGTAATTATGCCATTTGATGTTTCGCGAATCTGTATTGGAGGTTTGCCAGGTATAGTTGCTTTTCCTGCATGTCCATTTGCTGTCTCTTGTTTGTTAGCAGAAATGGGATCCAGCAGGTCCCTGACCTCTTCTTTGTGTATCTTCACATGAAAATGTTATGGTTATACACGTTACAAGCGTAGAATACTACATGATATTATATATAGTAATAGTTTAATAATAAAAAGATGTCCATATAAACAAGAAACTTAATCAATAACAAATGAGGCCTATGGGAGGTGGTCTATGATGCAAAATCTTTGTGACAGACATCTTCTGCTCCTCAAAGTTTTTCTGATAGTAAAACAGTAAATTGTGAAAATTACAATCCACTTTAGTGGGACCGTCAATGTAATAGTGTCAATGTTCAAATTATTGAACAAATATGCAGCCCAGGACCAGACATCTTTTGTTGACAGCCAAAAAACACATTTTTACCTATAGAATTTTCAAATGTTATTTCAGCCAATAAAAAATATGAAGATGTTTGAATTACATAGAAAAAGCTGATCTGCATGGACTCTTGAGTACATCAACAATCTAGGTGACAATAATGTTAATTTCATAATGATTTCTGCAGTGTATCTCTATTTATGCCATTAAACCACTCTATCAACATAGATATTTTATTTCAATAAATGGAACAATCAGGCATAACTTACAGTCTCCCGCAATTTAAGCACCACAAAAATTAATAGTTTATTAATCATCAACAGGTGATCATGCCCATAGTCTTAATCAATATTTCAAGGCTTGCAAAGTTTTCCTCGAGGCAGACGGAGATTGGCCCTCAAGTGCAAAGGCCGGGAGCTTAATTGCAAGACTCAGCCACCAAGCAATGATGAATATTGAGAACAACAGCATAATACAGTGTGTTCAAGACAAACAGTAGTTTTAAGTTTGAAAAATGCCCTATATGTCAATTTTCTTCTAACTTTAATACCTATATGTAGACTGACATTCAGGATCATCACAGGTGTGACTCGTGACAGAGTCTATAAATATGGAAGAACAAGAAAGGAATAATTGGATGAACCTCAATGAAGGAAACGTGCAATTGGAATTCAATCTCATCCTTCAGAGTTTCAATCTTTCCTAACAAAGAATTCATGACTTTGGGAATTAGTCCTGTTTGGCATCCACCTTTGAGACTAGTACCCATGGTGTAAGTTTTTCCCGACCCTGTCTGCAACAAATTAGAATGCCAAGTTGGAACTTTCACTGCATATTCAATTTTTTTTAATGGATCGTGAGCTATACCTGACCGTAGGCAAGAACAGTGGCGTTATATCCTTGAAACAGGCTGTCAACCAGAGGAGCAACACACTCATCATACATGGCAGATGAGGGAGAGCCACCACTACCATAAACATGATCAAATGTAAAGGAATGTGAGCCAATTTGCATCTGCAGAATAATTGCAACCAACATCTTTAAGATAAGTAAGAAGAAAACCAACACATACTAATGGGGCGATATATATTGGAACCTAGAGGGTGCAGACCGAAATGATGAAAAACAAAAAAGAAATAACAGAGAATTTCTATACTAAGACCCTCAGAGACAGTCAGTATCCATATCCTATTTTTACCCATTCAGAATCCTAAATTTACCCTGCTGGTAAAAACTCATAAAAGGAAATTGTCTGACCTTTCTAATGCCTCAACAATGTTACTTACCACTTGTGTGCCACCACAACTACACAAGTATCTTCTTCAATGAATTATTTTATCGACTTGACAGTGTAAAAGAAAACTGAGATTTATGCGCGTTTGCCTAGATAACCCAATTATGAAATGCTGCCCAATAAGCAAAATTCAGATCAGGAGAAAAATACAACTCAGGCTGCAACATGCAAGTCATCAATAAATTCACAATCAAATGCAGCACAGAACTATGAGAAATTATAGTATCATATAAAGATCAGATCTTCAAGTAAACATCAACTCCAAAAACGAAAGACTGATCGAAAAGCATCCCATTAACAACCACACAATCAAAAAGAACATTTTCTTGAAAAGCAGAAATTTCAGTACTCCACAGCAAAAATGAAAAACCCATATCCCATTGTGAATGCAGGAGTACCTGAGGCTTCCCAGGTACCACAGAAACACAATCTTTACAACCCTGTAGCTTTTCATCTCCTATCAGAGGCCTGATATGAACTGCCACTTTTACACAACAATCCTCCCCAGAAGAATTAGCTTCCATTGTTATAAAAACACACTTTTGAGCAAAATATTTAATTAAAACCCAAAAGAGTAAAAGCCCAAATGTGTTTGACAAACAGTTAGATGAGTTTTCATAAAAATGGTGGTATGCGTGTGTGAGAGAGAATTTATTGGAAGAGAAAGTGACGCAGCAACCTCAAAGAAAGTGAAAGACAAGCCAAGCAGAGAGAGCCAACTAGATTATTACATGTAAAGAGAGAGGAAAAAATTATAAACTTTACTTGAGGAAATAAATACAAATACAAATAATTTGTGGACTCAAATTATAATTTAAATTACTCAAATATATTTTTATTCAACTATTTCGTAGTATTCTCAATTTATTATCCACTTATTATTCACATATTTTACAAAACCTACAATTTATAAATATTTAAAAAATAATTTCAATACGATAAAACATGCATGAAGTCAAGGGCGGAACTATAATATTTTTTAGATCGGATTATTAAAAAAAAAAAAATTATCACTCCAAAACCGAACTATTACTAGAAAAAAAATTTTTACACTATATCCTCGCCCTCTCTAAATCCGCCCATGCATGAAGTTGAAACCTCGTGTCTTGCCATGTCTATAGATTTCATTTCTAGTACTCTGAGTACTCAATACTCTCTGTTAATATTTATTTAACAAGTATATTGAATATCTGATATCCACTATTTAATTGAAACTCAAACATATAAATATGATATTAAATACTGACTAAGAGTCTTAAGTTCTATACTCTGGGACTATTAGAAATATTGTCGTATGTGTGTGCATGCAAGAACAAACAACAATCCCTTTCACTTGACGTTTTCTTCTTATTATTTAATTATTATTATTTTTCTGAAAATCGGGTTTTGGTCCTTAATGCACCCAGTCCAGGCTGTTAGCAGTCAGGACTGTGGAAATGGAGAACGAATAATTTTCTTTAAATTTCCTTTTTATTAATTTATTTATATATTTTAAGTTGAATTTGACCGTCTTATTTATTTAAATTTCTAAACAATTAATTGAACTTATTATAATAATATTTTATGAAGTAACAGAGTATTATCTACATTAGCAAAGATTAGGATCGTGCTCAATTTTAATGTTCGATCGCATTGACATATGAATAAACCCTCTAATTAGGAAAAGAGGAAACAAAAAGCCATTCAAAAGGGACAAGAAGTTTTGCGAGAATGAAGTTTTGAAAAGGCTGTAGTGAGTGAATGGGGAGAAGAAGAAAGACATGCCAACAGTTTGGTTTTCTTTGAAGAAATCCTTGCATTGTAAATCGAGAGCCTTCGGATGTACGATCCAAAGACCGAGAAGCGGTGAGTGCAATCTTGACTAGAAAATCAAAGGTGTCGGGTTGTTCAAGGTCTATAGCAACTGAAAGATGTTATTCATGGAAGCAATAGGCATTTGGAAAAGCCCCCAAGTTGTAGTCCAAGATCCATAGGGAGCGGTGAATTTCTCAACTCAATAACCCTGATGAAGTGATTTTGAGTAACTCAAGATGTGAACTCAAAATCCTTTGGTTTCAAAGTGGGTTTCATGAAGAGGGGCTTCACGGTGGCGACGGAGGAGGCGATAATGGTTGAGGGTACTTTGAGGTCCGTACTCACGGCCTGGAGTAACAAAAGCCACACCAATTGCGCACAAAGCACGGGTTTGGGTTAAATCCACCCGCTTCTTGTGAGCGGGTTTGGCGTGGGTAGAAGTAGGGTGAATTGGGTGAATTGCAAAGAAAGGCTATGCTTTACCACCAAAGATTTTGATTAAAGCAATTGGTGTGGCGGTGTGGACGGTACCGTATGGGTCGCAGAATCGTTTTGACAAATTTGGGGATGGGGCTGTTAGCAATTTTGGAAATTGCATGGAAGCCCCCAATTTTAAAAGAAGTAATATATATGTGAAAAAAGTGGTTGGACTAATTTACCCCTATGTTAATGGTCGATTTTTGGATGAAGGACGCTTTTTGCAGAAATCCGAAAGAGGTAAGGGTGAAAGTGCCAAAATTTAGAAGGTAGGGACGTTTTCCACAATACCCTCAATAGGTAGGGACGTTTTGTGCTATTTACCCTTTAAATCCTCAATTTCCTAATTAAAAAAAAAAAAAATAGAATAGAAATATTGAATTTTAAATTTTGAAAGATTAGTTGGTACGTTAATATGTTCATTTATCTTAGGAGAAGATTAATTACTTTTGTAAAATTAAAGTCATCTTAATATTCTAAGTATTACTTTTAAATACGTTTCATTATCAATGATCCGTGATGAATGTGAAATCAGTTTACACATAAACACACATGAAATCAAAAGTATTTTAGATTGAAATATTAAAAATATTATAATTATTTCTATCAGATTAATTAATATTGTTTAGGTATATATCTCAGTAAGTATAATTCTTGTACTCTGCAACAATATTGTTTAATTATGAGCTACCACCACTATTAAACAATACAATTATAACATTATTAACATATCAATAGTTTGAAAGTTTGAGCTATCAATATCGAAACACGATTTCATCGTTCTTAAAAGTTCGTTTAAACTTTGTCCTGAAGACTTTGAACCTCTCTTGAAGCTCATCGACATGTTTTTGAGATGCCTTTCATTTTTACATTAACGAAAATAAGCTATTGATTATAAAAATAAATTTCAACTTCGAATATTAAACTGAGAAAATCCTTCTTCATGGTTTCAAGGAGCCATGAAGTTAGAAGCCCTCAATCAATATTATGAGGCATACTTTGTATTGTGGATTTGGTGTCATGCTACCTTGTCATCTTTGAATTCTTCTTTAGAGTTTTCTTGGAAAAATAAGATATTGAAGAGAAGCGGATTAAAGACTCCGAAGTAGCGGATTAAGGAACTATTTGTGAATTCTACAAAAGAAAATTCGAGTCTCTAGTTTCAATGAAATTAAACTCGAACATGGCGGAATGATTGAATACTCAATCTTGGTTCGGTTTTGAGATAATCAATTCTGCGCACTCATTACAACACTAAAAAGCAAACGATCTAGGACAAAAATGAGATTTGTAGTTTAGATTTGGTTGAAGTAAGTGTTGTTTCTATTGACAATTCGATGCTAAAAAGCACATACATAATACAATATAGGATGCATACCAACAATTATGACATTGAAAATCGAACGTTCTAAGAGCTATTTGTATACAAACGTTGCACAAACAAATCGTGTCTATTAACCTATGTTCATAAAATCAGTGAAAGCCAGCACATTTTCTGATTAGACCACGAGGACAAAAATGAGGTTGATGGGACAAAATTTATCTCCAAGTTTCCAATTGTGCAGTGCAGCATAAACTACTTTATTCCCAGTCCTAAACCTTCCTTTTCCTTAAATCACATGCTCCCCACCAAACTGTTGTCTTTTACTCCATCATATTCATCACTAGCAAATTTACACAATCATAATCAAAGTTAGATTTCGTTTCGGCCCATGGTGTTGTTTCATTAATCAATGCAAGTACATTAAAGATAGAATATAATGATTCCTAAGATTGTAATCATATTCCATGTGGCCATTCTTGCTCTTTTATACCACTTTTCATATCTAACTATTGTTCTTTAATTTTGTCTACATAAAATGTTGTAGACAGATCATGCGCATTACTGCACATCTTCATTATGATGCATGCAACAAAGTTAAGTATCATATGTACACTTATCAAGTATATACTGGGCATTGTTCTTTGATGTCATAGAAGCTTGCAATTTAGTTTTTGCAAAAAATGTTGCATTGTAGTTTCAATTTTCAAATCAGTCAATTTTGTGTATACATTGTTAGTCAATATGTGGAAGGTGAACAATTTGCAATGTGTTTTTATTTAATACGATGACATAATATATTACTTTCAACTATTGTGTAGTTGTCAGTGCATACAAACGTGTTATTTGAGAAACACTAGCATATTATCTACTACATTCTTGGCATACATTGGGGACAAAGTCATGACATATACTTGCAAAGTGAATGTCAAACTCTGCATGCATATATCACCGTCAATTCAATATTTTTTTAAGATAATGTTTTTTATTTGCTCTTCGTTATATCACATCAAAATACTTGAAATACTCATAGTGAATTGGAAATTCTTAAAAATGTCGAAGTCTTCAATAATTTGAAATAAAAATAAGTCAATTATATTGTTCTTGCCTTATTTATTATCAACTAGCTCTCCAATAGATAAAAATCTGAGTTGTTATTAAACTCGCTTTTATCTTTCTAGTTACATCTAGGTAACAACCTCGTCTCAAGAAGTACTTTTTTATTTTAAGTGACTTATTTGATGTCTCTATTAGAGTACATACTAACTCATTAATCAGGGTGAATTCGAAATAAAAAAATTAAATCACAAAAATACTTGCGCTAATGTAAAAGACTACATAGTTTGGCAGCACCATCTTCTTTGATAGGATCTACTGAACTACTTGTGTGGTTCACTTCAATTTTTGCATAGGGGTGGGGCAATGGGCCTGCACAAGCCTATAGCCCAGCGTGGTGGTCGTTGGGAGTGGGGGTGGATCGGTGGTAGTGCTACATCTATACATTTTCTATTGTGGAGTCAAAAATATAGATGTAATTTATATAATATTAATAAAAAATTTTACTTTGAAAATATTGTATAATTACATTGTTATCAATATTGTCAAATGACTTGATTGTTTGTCTATGAATTAAGAAAGAAAAAAAAAAGATTTACGAAGTAGAAGATAATACATTGAAACCACAATATAATTATATCAAAATTTTCAATTCTCGAGATGAATAAAGTAGTAAAATAATTAAAACTAGCTAAATTATATAACGCCTATGAAATCACAAATGAAATCCAAATAAATAAGGAAAATAAATCATAGCCCATAATTTAAAAAATCAATAAAGAGAACCGACCATAGCTAGTACATAATAAACTTTGAAATCATCAAGATAGTTAGTTGAAAGAAAAGAGTATCTAATTCTTCCTACAAATTAAACATAAATGAAGGTACGTACAAAAAAAAATTAAAAATTTTGACAAACCATATTCAACAAAATTTCAACAAATAATTTCAAAGCAGCTCAAACACGTACAAATGCCAGTGAAATACCTTCCAATTCAACAAATAATTGAAATTTTATTCTAAACCTTAAACTAATTTTTAAATATGCAAAAAGATACAAAGAAATCGGTATAGGGTTAAGCTTCTATATAAAAATTTATTCATTTCTAATTTTACCTCAAATGTTGCTGCTAGTTGCTAGAGTTAGAAGTAGAAAGAAATTGGTAGAAATTAATAAATTTGAAAGACTCGGAGTGAAGAGATGATTTGAAGTGAATAAATTGGATGGATACAAGGTGGAGTCTCTGTCTAGATTGGAGAATTTTAATGGGAGATTGGCCCATTTTCATGGATTAGTCCAATTTATTAGTGTATGTGGATTGACCCATTTTCATTGAGAGATTCTTAGTGAGAATTTATTTTTATTTTCATTAAGTTTAGGCTAATATCACATTAGAGAAAATGTCATAAAAAATAAAAAAAATTCTTGGAAAATCTGTGGGGTCAGTTGACTCCATATCACCCCACGTGGATCTACCCATGATCGGTGGGGTTGGAGTGAGTTGAGAAGATGAGGTTTTATTTGTTTTTTTATTTAATTAGAAATGAATAGTGCATGGACAAATTTGCCCTTCTGAAATAAAGCATGTGTAAGACACATGCTCATTTAACGACTAATTTGGACGGACTATTACTACAAATGAATGGTTGGTATAGGAATGAGATTGCCTAAATTCAAACGATATGTCTTGTATCTGCAGAGAATGAATATTATAGGGACCATTTATGCAAAAAGACAAATATATGTATTCCATAAAATTGATAATGAATTGATAAGAGTATTTTCTGAAAACTCGTAGGAAAAAATTGAAAAACGCTGTTACAATTTTAAGATCATTGCATTAACATCTTGTCTGAAAACAAATTCATAATTAAATATTGCCTTCACTAAACCGAAATCGTGGCTAGCTCCACCCCCTCACATTATGTGTATTCATGAAATTAGTGTTCTTTTAGGTGTGGACACTAGCCATTCTAGTGAACCAAATTCTAGTTGACATTCAAGATTTGTTGGACCATCCAAACCCAAATGATATAGCCCAAATTGATGGTTAATAGCTATCTATTCAGGTGCTCATTCTCAAGAATGAGATTTTTGGTTTTTGTGTACATCTTGTTGGATTTCAATTCTGATTTTGATAAAAGTTAAAGTTAAAATCAAAATCAACAATTAATTTTAACCACACACTTCATATGACCCACATTTTTCAATAACATATTTCATCAACTTTTACAAAAAATTTGATTTTAATCAAAATCAAATACACCTCTAATATTCTTCTCCACGTTTAATTTGCTTCTCTAACTTGTGAGGAATATGACCTACGAGTACAAGAAAAGGTCGGGACAGTAGGCCAAGACTATCTGTACTTGACCTCCGTTCTAATGTTAGGTCTCATAAACCATAGCAAACTGATGGATTTCTTGTGCATGCTTATGAGCTACATTAGAAAGACGGCTATTGGCAACTAATATGAATATCTGGTGACTTGTATGTGAAGGTGCACCTATTTTCGTGGTCAATTTGCAACTTGTATTCTTCAGGTCAAATGTATGCCAATTCCTTTAGAAAATGCCACATGACATAGGCTCAAGAAACTAATCTCAGGAGCTCGAGCTCGAGCCTGAGTGGGACCAAGTGCGTCCATCATACATTTCGAGGTAGCAGGCCAGACCAAGGCCTTGAGCGCATCATCCTAACAGAATGGGAGCAAAGAGAGAGGATCATGCGATAAGGATAACTTTTCTAACACAATGACTTGATCATAATTAGTTGTTACATATTCCTCTTTCTTTGACATTCTTTATAAGTATATTCCACTATCGACATTTAATGTGTGGGACTTATCTTTGCATTCAAATTATCTTCTCTGTTTTATCTAATTACTAATATATTAACTTGAACATCGAAATTGAAGTGCTTCACTACCATTTTTTCAAGTTCTAGGCACTCGATGGAAGAAGGAAGACATGGGCATGAGGTATCATCACCATTCACCGTGTGAAAATGTCTTAATTGGTCATTTTTTTCTTAATAAGTTGTTACAATATTATATCGATTCCTATCACCACAAGTTATAAACTTTGTGCTTTAAGAATTGTGTACCACGTTAGACTTTATCTGTCTATTTCTTTAGTTTGCCAACCAAAAATTCAACAAATATAAGTTTTTTAAGACTTTGCCACCTAATTAAAAGGGAAAAAAGAATTAAAAATAATCCATCAGCATATGTTCTCTTGTCGCATATAAAGATACCTATCACTTCAAGTATCTTGATTAATTGAAACCCCAAAAAAAAAATATGCAAAATATAAATAATTTGGAACCCTTGGTTTTAAATACTACTTCGAAGGTCAACAACATTTGTTGTTGGTTGTATTTTAATTTGGGGGTGTAAAGTTCACCAAACTTGTTCTTGTTCATGCATCTTCTGAGAAAGATTTGACACCTCACCAGTATCTTCTCTACTATTTCTTTTGCTCTTAATCTTTACTTAACTTGTCAACTATATTAATCAATTATTATAACATGCTTTCATGCTTCCATGTTCTGCAAAATACAAGACCCTTTGGGACTGTGACATTTGGTGTTTTATTTTTCATTAATTTAATTTTTTGTTTATGCACCATGTCAACGATTTCATTGGAGTTGTTCGTATTGCTTTCTCTTCTTTTTCTGCAAAACTCAATGCGTTTCCCAAGCTACGAACTTTACTAATAACTGGATTCATATTATTTTGAGTCGTGTTTTTTTATGCAAAATCTATTTGTTAGAATGGTAGTTCTCACTATGCAACTCGCAAGTTTCGAGATGGATTTCCTTGTGGATTGTGGTGTGTTAACTTGTTCCATATTTATTTACCATGTGTACATGGAGAGACTTGGCAAATTAATCGATGACGAAAGTCAAAATCAAGACTATAAAGGTTTGAAAAACAAGCCATTGATTCATCTCAATTACATAGAAACATATGGAAGTTGCTAAGGATATTCAACAAGATTTCTCAGTAGAAGATATAAAAATAAAATAAATGAACCATTTGTCCTTTTCCTTCTAAAGTAAAATCCAACTTACAAATGAGCGCTTTAAAAAAAATTCTGGACATGCAGGTATTGGTGGATCTTATTAGAGATGACTAAAGAAAATGGATAGTAACATTCATGGATAATATTGGACACATCATTGAGCATGAGTATTCAACGATATTCTAAGATTATTAAGAGCGTTCGGTAGCTTTTTTTTTCAAAAATCCATTTTTTCTTTTCTGATTTTGACTTTTCAACCCTTTTTAAACTATAAAAAGTAAAAAGTCAAAAAGTAAAAAAAAAAACCCATTTTTCCCCAAAAAACTCTACCTTCTAAAGATGGCGGATTTCCAAATGTTGCGTTGGAAACCAATTTTACAAAAGTCATAATTTTATTAAAAGAGATGGACATAACTGAAAATCCAAATAAAGTCTTGTTTGAGGATTATCGTTTAGTGTTCTCAAGATTCTAACTCTTGCACACATTAATACAAGGAAAAAGTTGTGCTCTTCTTCATAAGGATTCATAGAACTACTTAAAATCACTTAAAAATCATCTTAAAAATCATATGTTGGAGTTTTGAAATTAAAAAAAGTCAAAGGGAAAGATTGTTGGAAAATATGGGGCAACGTATTTTTATTTAACTCATGTTAATTCTTGATTTGTTGGCTTTCCTAATTTCATAGATTTTAGGGTCAAGCTTCCTTATAATATATATGTTTGATGAAATCATATGTGGACAGATGAAGTATTTGGAGAATATGTCTAAGTCAGTGAGTTCATGAGCATGTTCGAGTGCACCAGTGAACTCCAATTTCAGTGAGTTCACTCGTGCATTTAAATTTACTAATGCACTAGCCTCAACAGAACTAGGACTTGTGATTTTCAAGTTTCAAATATTTTTCCTAGTGTTTTTGGTATCTAAACATGACAACGTGACAATGAATGATATTTTAGTCACCATATCCAGATTTTCTAGTATATTTGTGACTGTATAAAGAAATGACACTTTAAGGAATTCAAAATTGATTGGACTTTTCTTATCGGATTACTAATTTATTCATCTAGAATTATTTTTTTAACTTATCTTGATGATTTTTACTTATTTTTTTGCAGGATATTTTGGGTAAGACTTCCATTTTCTTAGGTGTCTTTTATTTTGATTAATCTTGAACTCCACGAAAATCGTTTATACCTCGAACTAACAAAGAGATGAGTCTTTAACATTGTTAAGAAGAGACAAAAACACATGTTGCTTTACATTGGAAAATGGTTCTTGGTTTTAGATTTTTTACTGCTTGAAGAATTAGAAAAAATGTGTTAAAGGAATTCACTCAGGAGACAGCATTTTGGCGTGAAAAATAAGATCTGGTTCTTATTTCAATTTGTGGAAGAGTACCGGTACAATAGTAGGAATGACGCAAGACCAAGACATGTGCGTTTGGTTGCGTTTCTCAACATATTAAGAGAAGTAAAACGAGGGAAGTTTTACAGTTGCTTTTGATTTAGTTTAGTTTTTGGTTAAGTTTAATTTATGTGACGTCATTTGAAACTTTTGTAATTTTTATAGGTTGATTATTTATTTGTGGATATTTATTTGTGGATGTTTATCACGTTATATCGCGGGTTGATTGATCATAGTTAGTTTGTGTTTTCTAAAGATTATTCTCGGATTTGCCAAACTCAATATTCTCGAAATTAGTTTTATTAGGTTATTAATCAGAAAAGTTTGAAGAGAGTCATTCTGTTTGGTTAATATCAAATCTAGGATTTGTATTGCAACCTGAAAATTTCATGAGTTCACACTCTTGTCAAAAGACTGAACTGAAGGGTGAACTAATCTGGACAAGTTTGATTTTAATCTAACTTTATCCGATTTTCATCTATTTGGCTACAAAAATTTGGACACTATCAATTCAATCCCTCTTCTACTAGGTTGTTCTTTATCTAGGTCCCGACTTTACATTATAATTGCTGAAATATCTTTCCAGCAAACTTGTAAATGTGTTTTGTATTTTACTTCTATGTGCATGGAGTAAAATAATTCTTCTTACAAATACCAAACCCAGAAAAAAAAAAATGAAGCAGGTAGGAAGTTTTGATTCCAAAATTTATGCCTGCATGAAAATCGACTTCTATGTTGTTTTCTGCTGCACATTCTCAAATTGGGAGGCTACCTTTCCATGCCTGCAAACACGAAAAATCGAATTTCTCTGGCATTTTTTCCATTTTCTTTTTGGAGATATATTCACTGTTGCTAAAGATGTTTCCCAACTATTGATAAGTGTAAGGTGATCTTCCAGTACTACTATCCAAGACAATTTCAAACAAATCACCTTCAGACTCCTGATCATATTCCATTGCTTTGATACTATTTACTGTATTATTGTTGCTTCTGGTGGCACTTCTTTGTAGGTACATGGAATCGATTCGTCCCATCGAAAAAAGCTCCTTACTATCTTCATATCCCAAGGCAGGAGAATTTGCCAGAGGTCCAATGAAACATGGATTTGGAGTTCTTTGTAGATTTGCTGGTGCATATTTGAAAAGGCTTTGTCCAAGATTTACCAGGACCATAATATCTGTATTTGCTGCCAATGTTGGATAAAGTGGAAAGGCAAATCCCTCAGACTTGCAGTGGATTTCATGTACAAGTTGTGAATCAACTGTGAAGAAGACTTTTTTCTGGCTTGGATTGTACCCGCAGCCTATCACCTTGTCTACTCTTCCCCAATCTTCCTTTTCGGATTCGAATACTAGTTTGATTCCTGTAATAATATCAACTAATTAATCTCAAATAACTTACTTTTGAGATAATTTTATTTTCAAGACCGATATCAATTATTGGTTCTTTAGTTACATGTAACGACTTTCTAATAAGTTAAACTTTTAAATAACTAGTTCACCTGCCTAAACGAACATTTCAAAGACAACAGAGTGAAAAAATAATCAAGAAAAATTATGGGACTTAGGTCATACAAAATAATGCTGTGTCAGCTTATATTATATAGGATAGTCGGCCATAGTGGACCATCTCATTTTCTCATAAAGAGATGATGACGATGATGGTGATGCATTCCTATTCCACAATTTGAAAAGTAAAATGGTGCTTTTCTGTAAATAGTTGCAGTGGCAAGCGGTGAAAGGAACGGCGGGGCGTTGACTGTTTTTCGCCTACAACAATATGCCCACTATATCTATAGGGATATCAAGTGCATATTTTGACTCTTAGATGCTTGTTACTCTGAATAAAAATGGCAAAAAGATGAAAAGAAAATTAACTTACCATCAAGATAGACAGAACCAGTGGAGTTGAAACCAATTGATCCTGGATAGCTGCCTGGAGTTTTTAGAGGAAGAGTACCTCCTCCTGTTAGCCCAACAGATAGCATAATTGCTTCATTTTTGCCATCTTCTTTACCAGCAATATTAATCTTGTGTTCTTCATTTCTGTTCTTGCGTTGACTACGATTACTTGTAACTTGTGTTAAAGAATCCGGACTAATTTTCGCGTTAAAATCCTCCTGAATAAGCTTAATTTTCTCGTCTTCGGATTTATTGTCTGCCAAGTTAAGACTGCTTTCTGTAGAAGACAAAATTGTGATCTCAAAATAGGCTTCCTGTGGGAAAGATGAATTTCCCAAATGTGGACCTGGCAAAGGTAAAGCTGTCCTGATAACAGATATAGCCCCTGTTGAAGAATTAATGTTTGAATTATTAAGTTTCTTCAACCCGGGATTCAGTCTGATTTTTTGCATGAAATCTGCTGATGCTTCACAAATTTCCCAACCAATTTCCACAGCAATTTCATTTCCATGATCACCAGTAGCGCACACGCCTAAAAGGGACTTGGCAGATTTGACAGAGGGAGACGACGTGAAGGTTGTGAAAGCAAACCTTGACCATCCATTTTCAACAGCATCAGTGACAAGAGAAGGATGATCAGCCCAACTAAAAAAAGGCTTCCCTGTTGATATCCCACGTCGAAAAACATAGTAATTAGTTTTCTTGGCTCCATCTCCATCAACATGATGACGACTCACCTGATGAAGCCTGGCTATTCCATTCTCTAAATTCTGAGCTCTATCCCCATTAGCGTGTACAGAATCATTACGCGATTTCGTCCGACAACAGAATCGCTTGATGATGAAGACTAATACAAGAAGAAGAATTCCAGAACAAGCCACCACCAGGGTTACATGTAACCATCCAATCATGCTGATCTTTAAAAACTATATATCTTCCCACTTGATTTTCCAGTCTTCTTCTTTGTGGAAATATTTGTGATTAAGAGGGCGAATTTGTGAAAAAATGGAAATGATAAAATGAATATATGTAAGGGCAGGCGTGGACTAGGACTGGTTAAAGAAAGGCAGCAAATGAGACCAGAAAGAGAGAGAAATTGTTGACGAAAAACGGATGGAAAAGTAATACAAATGCAAAGAAGAGATGATATTAACTCCTTTATTAATTGATCCTCCATTCTCATTAATAAATATAATATTATATAAAACCGACACCCATTCTTTTCATTAAGAAACGTGTTAGTTGGAGAGAGAGAGAGAGAGAGAGAGAGAGAGAGGGAGGGGGGCATTGAATAAACCCTTCTAGAGGTGCAAAATTTAGTAAAGGATTGAATAATTCATAGGATTTTATTTGGACAGCGTGAGGAGACATTAACTAAAGTCAGATGGGGCTGCTACAAAGAGGAAGACAGGGTTAAAAGGAAACAGAGGAGAGACATGCTTTTTATTGAGAGGAGAGACGGTAGTTTTTTGTCAGCAGCAGTTAAATGTATTATGATAATCAACTCAAGTGTGGGGCAATTCATATAATGATTTTGCTTCATCAATATTGTGAATTTGTGGTTTATGAGTACCGTTCTCCTACTCCTGCAAGAAGCATCTTTAGTTGATCTATGACCGCCCTTGCTTTCAGTTGCATTTTGCTTTGATTTTCAAAAATAGACTGTATGGATCGAGCTGCCGAAACTTCCCACAAAATTCTTGAAGAAATAAAGAATTTTCACAATTGCAAGGGGCAGGATGTTATTTCACATTTGTTAATGTGGCGATAGAAGAGCATTTGCTGACGTGGCAAGATGCTATCTCTTTGTCGCCACGTCAGCAAATGAGAAATAACATCGGGGCAGGAGAACGGTGCTATCTGGTTTATTATGCTTATTCCATTATATAACGTACAATTTGTCTTTTTTTAACACTGATTTAATTACCTTATTTATGATACAAAAAGCAATCAGACAACATTTTGAGTTGATTCTCGAGGAAAATCTAGAGGTAACACATTATTTTATTTATTTATTTACAACGACTTGTTTGTACTATGTAAAATATTGCGTATAATAGTCTTGTCATAAAAATATGTACATGGTCACGAAATTTCATCTAATGATCAAATCATATATGTGAATTAGGACGTAGACAGAAAAACACATACATAAGATTAACGGAGAACAAAAGGGTTTGTGCTTATTTAATCAAGTTAGAATTTAATACCAATATGATGTATTTATTCAGATATCATTCTATAAGGGTTCGGAAAACTAACTTCCCGTTCAGTGTTGCACCATATAAGATTAGAGCTTGTAAGGAGCAAAAAACAATTTTGTTATTGTTAACTCTTATATAAGAACGATCGATTTTGTTATTTTTAACTCTTAAATTATAATTTCAACTGATCAAACATAATTTTTATCCACATATTTTATGGGACCCAAAATTTACAACTATTTTTATCTACACATTTACCAATTGCTTATAATATAAGGATTTAAATTATAATTTTAAGACCAGCATATATGCTAGTCGGAAGGCTCTGCATATACCCAATGGATATGACGGCATCTCAGATCACTATCTCTAAACTATGCCGGCTAATTATTTTGTAGTTAAGGATTAATTAGAAATATAGGCTATGAAAGACGTGCCACATTATCTTAGAACTTGTGAGAGATTGTACAGTGGCCTAAAGGCTAGATTTATTTTTAAATGATAACATAATTTTTTAATTAAATAAATAAATTGGTCTACTTTATTAGTTCATTGAATCTATTGGGTAATTCCATTAATTGAGGAGACAATTTATAATTTCCGCATAACCATGGAGCATTTTAATATTTGCTCAAATAAATAATATAAATCTATGTGAGACATATAAAGTAGACCAATTTATGATGAAACTAGGTTGATCTGTTGAAATACAAGTTTACCCCCTTCAATTACATCTTCATCCTTTAAGTCTCATTTTCTCTAATTAAATATTCTTTTGCCATTCAATACAAATATAAGAATTTAGTATATTGTTTTACTAATACTGAAATTATTTTATGAGTACTTATTAATTGTGGGTCTTATTAAATATGTTGATAATATATAGGTAATAAATTATAAATCTTATGAAATGTGTGAATAAAAAATATGTTTGACTATTTTAATCAACTTAAATTATAATTTAAATATGTGCTAAATTACTGGGCTCTCAAATTAATCGAGTGCTAAAAAAAAGTCTTAAAGGGTTATTTGCCTATTGTGGAAAAAGACGGTTGACCTCAAAATTTTGGTTGTATTAAATGCTAATAAATTATTGTCACCTTCCTATTTGCCTATTATAGAAATTGCACACATAGCATCGTTAGTTTGCGAAGGCAATCCAAAGGGGTGAGTCGGCAGCTGTTTGCACTGCGACGGTCAAATCAATCCTGAAAAAATAAGACAAGTATGCAAGAGAAACAAAATGAACATAGATTTGATTTTTCATACATTTTCTTTCATGTTGTGGAGTATTTTCAAGAAATTTTAGGCCAAGGGAATTTTGGACCTTTTAACTCTCTTTGACACTTGTCGTCAACCGATTGGTGAGACTGATGAATTCTAGCATCTTCCAAATATGTGTAACTTTTTTATTAGCGCATATTCTATACTTTGATAGCTTTTCTTTGACTTTAGAGAATTCTATATTCGTCATTCGACTTGCTTTTGAAGAGGAACGAGGCTATGATTGCCTTACTGAAACCTAGCCAGGAGGTTTGCTAGGACGCGAACTATCTTGGAGAACCTCCTCTAGTTAGCGAATTGTATTACTAGTTTTGCTTAGCTAAAGCGATGCTGACAAAGCACGTAGAAGTTTTACAAAGCTTTCTGAGTTTATGTGGTGACATGGCCGATATGTGACACGTGAATTTTAAATTTGAGGTGACTGACTCGTACGTAGTGTTTACTTGAAATGAGAATGTAACAAAGTCATTGATTATATTTTGTGAATATGTATTTCGAATATTCACAAATTGATATGATGGTTGAACAAAGTTATATTAACCCCTCGTGGCCTCGATTCGTAACTTGATTTGTTCTAGACAAAGCATTCAAGTTGGAGAAAGGTACTAATGGCATATAGATGAACCAGGTGAGGGGTTGTCCTTTAAGACTCGATACAATAACTTTGCACTACATAACATCCAACGTGATATTCAACACTTGTCACTGTCATTAATTTTTTTGTTGCGCCTGAGATTATAGTTGGGTCTAGAGTGGCAAAATGGGCGACCCATCGGGCCGGCCCAGATAGTTTCATTTAGGTGGGTCACCCCTAAAAATTCTAGCAAAAAAAAATAGGAACTGTTTGCCCGGATCTATTAGTCTGTTGGGCCAATTGTCCTAAATCCGGGTTGGCCCAGTTGGTTTTGTTGGTTGTCCGCGACCTTTCTTTTTCTCTCACTTCCTTCATTCCAACCCAAGCTCCAGTGGCCCGGTTCCGTGAACCCTACATTCACCTTCCGTTACATTTCTTTCAACAATTTCACTCCATTTCCTCAATTCATGGTGCAATCTGCCGAAATCGACCTCAACACCCATTAACCCATCTTGATGACTCCATTTATTTTCTTCCTTCCCGATCGGGCGTGTTGTAAATTTTGTGGAGGAACCGGAGTTGAGGTAAGCAAATTTGTGCTCCTTTTATTTCCCATTCTCGCTCTATTTTGGGGGCATGAATTGTGGTTCTCGACCATTTTTGAGTGGCTTATTTTCATTTCTCTTTCTTTATCTTTTTTTGTCTATGTTGTTGTCGTCAAATGTCCGTCCTTAAATTTCAAATCGTGGTAAATGGGAAATTCTCATTTAAAAATAATGTCGGTCTTTTATGTCTTGATTTGTTTTAATCTTGCTTTTACTTAGTGACATGGTGAACGCTCTTAATAGCCATTACTTGGTATAGCACTATAAATTCGAACCGATGAATGTTTTTTGTTGTTTATTTTCTTTGGAGCTTTATAGTTCGCAATTGTCATGTGATTTCGGATGGGTGGTCGGAGAAGGTAAATAAATGCGATATCTTAATAGGTGTTTATCGAAACCCAAACCCAAACCCAAACCATTTAAGTTTTCTATTGTTCTTGGGGCTTCAAAGTAATGCTCTCGATAAAGAATTATATGCTTGAATTGTGTAGATTGGACTCTGAACTACACAAAAGTTTTACAAGCAGAGAGCAACTTGGTGTGGATCGGGCCATCCCTTCTTCGATATTAGAACTATTGAAAGTGGAAGGTTTAACTAGACATAACATAGCAAGCCATCTCCGGTGAGTCACCATGGCTTTTCTTTTCACTTTCAAAAGCTACGATATTATACTATAGTGAGATGTTCTTTTCATTTTCACTTTCAAAATTAAATGCATAGCACTCACTTTCAATCTTATTTCTTTAAAGTCAAATTATTTACTGGTCCGCGTGGGGTGAAATCAATGGTTTTGAAAAAGTGGACATCTACCAATTCTTAGATTTTCATTTTAATTTGTCAACTATGTTAAAAAAGATAGTGTAAGTCTTTACTTTTGATTATTACTTTTATACTAGTCAACATGAAATTTTTACTTTTGGGGGGTTTATATTCTTATTCTATGTTGTTCTGTAAAGGGTGCACCAATAAGACAAATTAAAATATGTATCAAATAGTCTAATAAATAAATTTTTATATATATTTTTTAATAGTGTCTAAGAGGTTTAGTTATGTATTGTGAAATTATGAATTTATTTGTATTGCAGGGGTTGCAGTATGGATTTCAATCACGAATCTATCAACGATGAATTAGAAATTTTGGAAAACCTTAATACTATTGCTAGTAGTAGTAGGAATCTCGATTCATTGAATTTTCCAAGAAAAAGCTAAGTATAACTCCTCGATGTTTGGAATCATTTTGAAAAGATTGGTATGAAAGATGGAAAAGAAAAATGTAAATGTATAGATTGTGGGAAAGTATATGGTTGTCAACGGTATGGGGACTTCTCACCTACTTGGTCATATTCCAAAATGTCCATTGATTTCTAAAAGTATGGATCTTTGGAAATTGAGGACTGGGAAACTTGATCGGAAGGCTTATCGAGATGCACTTGCTAAATGTATTATAATGCATGATTTACCCTTTAGTTATGCAGAGTTTAAAGGGGTTTGGGGGGTGAACAAAGTATTAAATCCTGAATTCAAACCTGTTTGTAGAAACACCGCCAAGGCTGATTGTTGGAAAACGTACTTGATTGAAAAGACCAAACTGAAGACAAAGTTATCTAATATTCCTAGTAAAGTATGTTTAACCTCTGATGTATGGTCTTCCATAACAACTCAGGGTTATATGACTGTGACTGCTCATTTTGTTGATGATAATTGGAAATTGAACAGTAAATTGCTTGCTTTTTGTGAGTTGGATAGTTCACATACAGGGCTTGAATTATCAGGAAAAGCATTTGAAGTCCTAAAAGATTGGGGGATAGATACGAAAATATTTTCTCTCACATTGGATAATGCCGCTTCCAATGATAGCATGCAAAATTTGTTAAAAGAAAGACTTGAGTTGCAGAATGGCTTGTTGTGCAATAGTGAATTTTTTCACATAAGATGTTGTGCACATATCTTGAACCTTATAGTTCAAGAGGGTTTGAAAGTAGCTAGTGAGGCTTTGTATAAAATTAGAGAAAGTATTAAGTATGTGAAGGCTTCAGAAGGGAGGTTGAAACAATTTAAAAGATGTATTCAAGAAGTGTACTTAGATGATATGGGTAGTTTCTTGAGGTTGGATGTGTCCATAAGATGGAATGCTACCTACATGATGCTTGAAAGTGCAATTAAATATCATAGTGCTTTCACTAGTTTGACCTACAATGATAGAAATTACAAGCAATCGTCCGTCTCATCGAGGAATGGGAAAGAGCGGAGAAGATGTGTGCTTTTTTGGCCCCATTTTATCAAATTACCAATTTGATATCCGGGTCATCTTACCCCACTTCCAACTTGTATTTCATGCAAGTTTACACTATAGAGATGAAATTGAATCAGAATTTGAATAGTGAAGATGAGGTGATCAAAGATATGGTAACAAGGATGAAGATAAAATTTGATAAGTATTGGAGTGACTATTGTGTAGTTCTTGCACTAGGATGTGTTCTTGATCCCCGCACGAAGTTGAAGTTCTTGAGCTTCTGCTATAAGAGAATGTATCCAAATAACTATCAAGACAAAGTGGATAGGGTGAAGAATGCTTTGTATGCTCTCTTTTCGAATATTTAAAGAGTGGAACATCAAACTCTAATGCTTCACATGATATGAGTCATATGACTCAATCTTCTCCACATGAGCCAATGATTGTTGGAGGAAATAGAACAAGCTCATTGCCATCCATATATGAAGTAAGTTTAGGGATTAGATAATTATGCCACATATTATTTATTGTTTTATTTTCAAGTATTTAATGTAGTTTGCATTTTGTTTATATGCTTGTAATATTTTAGGAGTTTGAAGAGGAAATGAGCCAAGAGAATAGAAACAATGACAAGTCTCAACTTGATACTTACTTGGAAGCAAAGATTGTGGGTAATGATAAGGACTTTGATGTTCTTCAATATTGGAAGATGAATAAATATCGATTCCCCGATCTTGCAATTATGGCTTGTGATATTTTAAGTATTCCAATCACAACGGTAGCTTCAGAATCTACTTTTAGTATTGGTGGTCGTATTTTGAACAAGTATAGAAGTTGCCTACTCCCAAAAAATGTGCAAGCCCTCATTTGTACTCGGAATTGGGTACATGGTTTCGAAGAAATTGAACCTTCTGGTAATAATAATTATAGAATTGCTAGTTTAATGACCTTCTTTTTTCTTACTTGCAATCAATTCACTAATTGTCTTCTCTTGTATTGTAAAATTATAGATGTAGATGGACCAATTCTAGATGATACAACTTTCTCAGACTCAAATATCATTCCTGATGATGATGATGGTTTTATTGATAGTTAGTTCAGCATTTGCTTTGAGATTACTGTAAATGAGGTATTGATATTCTTTTCTTTTCATTCATTTATTTATTTATATTAATTTATCCTTTGATTCGTCGTACTAAAGAATATAGTTATTGGCGTAATCATAGAAAAATGTAATTCTATAGGTAACGTGATCTACTTTGATGTTGTAACATGATTTGTAGTAGAAATTATTAGTTTTAATGATTCTAATTAAAGAAAATTGAATTATCGTGCACAGTAACAATTCTTGTATTCTAGCAGCCTAAGGGAGTTGGAAGACAGAATTTCCTATACTAGGGACAAAGAGGGTGATCCAATTCTACTATGTAGATTAGGGTTTGGAAATTATTTTGTACTAGCAAAAATCTATATTTTCATCCTCTAATATTGGACTATAATTAATCCTATATTAAGTAGTTTTGGCACATTAATTAAACCCAAAATTAATTAATCATATTAAATAATTTCGGCTCACTAGTTAATAATAGTCTTACCCACCAATTAATTAACTGCATAAATGTCTCACATCTATCAATTAATTTAGTTTTTATATAATATAGTCACAATGCATTTATATAAAAATTTAGTTTTTAATGGAATAATTGCCTTACCATTCTCCTCTAAAATTGATTATTTTGCTTCAACCAATTAGATCTCAACTTCTTTATAACATAGGTTGTAGCCTATAATGATAAGGAGTAATAATATAGGTTTCATTTTTCCATGTCAATATGGTGTTTATAACTTGTAATATTATTGAAACAATTTGACGTAGGTTCTCTTGCTTCTTGCAATCTTATTGTCTTCTGTTTTACGCATTATGTTTGCAGGATATGAAAGACATGAGAACTGCTATGATAGTTTACTCTCTGCAGCAGAATTGCCGCTACGGAAAATAGTGCTTATGGCATCAAGTAGTATTCCAATGTTAAAATCTCATTTGGATTATTTTTTTTTTTACAATGAGTGATCTAAATGCATGACCGGCTCATTGAGTGGAACTTGTCCATGCGTAGTGTTCTCTCAAATACAATTGATATACCTTGAAGTTTAAATACCTTAGAAACATTTTATTTGCGAGTTGCTAAAATATAATTCAAATGTCAATGTCATTGCATTGATCAAAAGTTGATTTGTAGTCAAGCAAAAGTTGTTGAAAAAGGAAGTAGTACTTGTCGGGTGATTATCGCTTAAGCTAGATTGCACGGGTATAGATCATAGAGTTCAAAATCTATAACGGTATACAACATACGCCTTCAAATCTACAATGGATTATCAGAGAGTTCAACTTCTTTTATATGCTCTAAAATTGATTATTTTGCTTCAACCAATTGATTATCAGAGAGTTCAACTTCTTTTATCGGTGGCTGGGACTACCTGGATTGGATACGATGATACTCAATCGGTCACGGTGAAGATAGGTTATGCTCGAGCTCTTGGGATTCGTGGTTACTTCTTTTGGGTGCATTCACGGCGATTACAAGTGGAAAATGGACCCTTAATTGTTGGAAGACGGTTTGCTAGTGAATGAATGAATGAATGAGGCATAATGATGGAGGTGGTATGCCACGGGAAAATAAAAGAGAGACCAAAAATTTTAGATTTATGCTAAGTTTGAGTTTTAAACCTTGCTGAAATTATAATGTTTTGAAAGTGATGTTGAATCTTCTATTTACGTTTGTATTAGACCTTACTTGGAGTATTGACATTTGACATTTGCTTAATTGTTGCATTGGGTGATGAAATTTGATTCCAAGTATGATAATCGTAGGGTCAAGTATGGTGATTTAATGTGGAGTCAATGTTTTGAATTGTGCATTGTGCTTTATGAAATTGTTTGATGCCTCTATCATTTGAATTAAATTACTGAAACTTTATTATGTTGTATAATGATATGTGAGTCTATCCCCGAAATTTAAAAACAAATCTAAAAAAAAAAAAAAAAAAAAAAGTGGTCGGTTGGCTGCTGGGCTTGATGGTCCAAAATTGAAATTGGGCTGGCTTAAAAATTCTTGGCCTGTCTAAAATTGGGCCAGGGCCAGCCCAGCCCGATTTTGTGTATGGCCCATCCATTTTGGGCCGGGCTGGGCCGGGCAGCCCATTTGCCGGCTCTAGTTGGGTCAGTGATCACACCACACATTTCATCTTCAATAAATGAAGAATATGAGATTATAATTGGGTCATTACAGTAACAAAAATACATAAGTGAGAGAGAGTTTCTTGTTTATAAGAGAGTCTGTGATTTTTCATCAGTGCATGGATTTAGGTCTTGAATAGACTAGAAAAATTGTCTAAAATTCAAAGCTTTCCATTACTTATTTGGTATAAGCATAATAATTAGCTAATATTTTATTAAAAGAAAGTACTGAAAATTTTCAGCATAATAAATAAAATTGAATACTTAAAAAATAAGAAGTAAAAAGTAAAAACAATTGTCTAAATAAGTCCATGTTTGGCCAAGTTTAAATTATAATTTAAGCTGCTCAAATTTCGAAATTATATAGGTAATTTGCAGATAATTTTCATTTGATTGCAAGCTCTAAATTTGGGTGAAAAGAAAATGAATTCCAGAGAATTGAATTGCCAATAAATTTTTAATTGAAAAATATTAATTCAGAAGATAAATTTTTGAAAAATAAACCTCATCTCCCTCTAAGAAAACGTTTTCTTTATTTTCAAGGTAAATATATAATTTTATAGAAATGAGAAACTTTGGAAAAAATGATCATCAATTGAAAAAATTGGTGGGAAAAACTTTTTTTGTCGTAGGTGAAAAAATCAATCAAAGCACCCTAAAAGATTAGGTAAATTTTTCGTAGGAAATCATAGCTTTTGTAGCAATTGTCTTCTCGTTCAAGACAAATTATCCTATGTGAATGATTGAAGCCCTATTGTTCAACTTAATATGAGCAAATAAAACATACCTAATATATCAGCACACGTCAATCATCAGTCATGAATAAATTCAAAGTCATTGTGGGCTCATTCTTGCTTAATAAAGTTGATTAGTGATTTAATTAAGTGATTCAATATCATATCTTTTTTGTGATGATTGTTTAAGCTTTTTGGAAAAAGAATCTACTATATTCACGAATCTACAAACCAAATTTTAACTTGAAAATGATTATGACCAAAAGTTTCGGATTTTAATTTGAAGATGGTGCTAGGGAACTGCGGGACGGTGGAGGAGGCAAGAGTGATGTTGCCGTGTTTAGGTATATTTTAATATAGAGTTATAAATTCTTCATGAAATCAAAAAATATGAGCGTATTCAACATAAACTTTTAAATTCTAAAAAATTCAACAAATTAAAATATCAGTAACTTTTTAAAAAACTCTACGTACTAAGTTTTAAGCACAAACTATACATAAAAGAGTAGTGATATAGCACTTGTATTGAGCACTAATTATGGTGTCCATTGTTCACGTGACATCGCCATATTAGTTACTTTTTAAAAAGTTTGAAAGCTTTTATTCTCTGATTTTTTCTTTCTTTTAATATTGTCATTTCCTTTTTCATTCTACGAAATCATGATTAATTACAAACATTTTTATGAAAAAAGGAAGATTAATATTTTTCTCAAACTTCAATCCGATTTTTTTTCTTTCAATTTTCTTCTAACCATTTTCTCTCTTTTTTTTTTTTTTTCACCGTTTCCATTTTTTTCATGAAAAGGAAGATAAATTTTGTAATTAAATTCTTAAATAATTTTTCATTGTTAGTTTATTAATAAATTTCAATAGGTATGTGTCATGATAAAAATTAAATTTTTATCAAAATATATTTTTTTGAGGGTTGCGTGGATCAATTGTGAAAAAAAAAAAAAAAATTCTTTTTATCATGACGGGTGTGGGCGCTTTCTTTTGGTAAAATTGTTTTGATATAATTTTATTTATTTCACTGGCTTTGATTCTATATTGATGAAATATCAAAGATATTGTAATATATTACTTTTATACTTAGTAGTAGATTTATTAGCTATATATACTTATACATTATATACAAATTATTAATTGAATAAAGATTATTCATTCTTTCAATTTTTCATGGTATCAGAACGGATTTAATCTGATTTTGAGTTAAACTTGCAAGCTTCCATTCTCTGGCAAGCGGCCCCATTTTGCTTGTCTGGCAAAGTTTTCTTGTTTGGATTAGGTATTCTTATCTAGCCAATATTTTTTATTTTTTGTTTTAATTTTATTCTTGTTGTACTTGTCCTTGTATACTTATTGCCACTGCTTTGTCATATGGTAGTGGATGTCTTTATTTATTCTTTCGACCTCTTGCATCCCTCCAATTTTTATACAAATCATTGCTACCTTTTTTTAAGTAATTTGATTACAAATAGGTTGTTGCTTCTCTTCCACCACTTTATTTCTATCATATTGTTTTAGCCTCCTTGTGTGTCTGGTTCTTGTTAGGCCAGTGTTTTTTTTCCCTTCATATTTGAGAAGATTGCTAGTGCAACCTAAGGATTTACGAAGTGCTATTGTTAATATGGTTTATTCTCAACAAATTTAGTTGTGAAAACTTGCTTGAGAATTTGATTTAGACCTTGTTCTTTCTACTTATGGGATGTGCCCCCACAAGTCTTGGTGATTGTTTCGGTTAAATTGGTGGATGATGATTTTTCTTTCGCACCAACTCTAGTTCTTTGTTTGACTTGTTCAGCATGCATTGTAAATGCATTTCTGTAGTATTCTTTGACCCTTGAAAGATGATGATTTGTTTGGATGAATTTAAGTTTCAAATTCAATTTGGTTTCTACAATATCATATTGAGTTTGACAGTTTGACAGGGGATGTTGAAGATATAAAAATATCGTGATATTATTCTCTTTTTGTATTTTTCGATTGTATGAGATTATATTTTGTTATAGTTGATTGTGTGATTATTACATAATCTTTCATTTATAGTTGATTTTGTGATTATTACATAATCTTTCCTTTTAGAACTATTGTAATACTGTAAATAATGTCTTCTACATAGTTAGGTTAACCCATTTTTCAGCTACAATTCCGTTTTAAACTTTTTTTTTTTTTTCTGTTTTTTGAAAAAATACTTGCAGTGTCCATTTTTAGAGGGTTTATAGTTCTTTTTTGGTGGAAACGGTCGTTTGAGCAATACGTATGGCTTTGTCACGACGTTCAACATTTTTTGGCCAAATTCCATCGTTTAGGCATTCAAAATTGCATTTTTCGATCCTTTTTTATTTGTTTTTCCTCTTTTTCAGTCATGAGAAAATTTTGAACAAAACCTAACTAATAAATCTACTAGCCCTTTCTTCATTCATCATTCAAATCACCCAGGGATAGTTTTTTTTCCACTAAACTTACGAGTGACAATAATGGCATTTGATGTCGTTCCATGTAATTGCGATAAGTGCAAAGAACAAGTTTGAGTTTGTCGATAGGAGTGTTGAGCAACAATCTGCAGATAAGCCCACAGAGTTTGCTCGTTGGCAACGGTACAATTATATGATTCTTATATAGATTTTTAATATGATATCTAGCGATTTCTCCACCAGTGTGGTGTATGTGAAGACGGCCAAAGAAATTTGGAATGATCTCCGAGAACGTTTTTCCCAACAAAATGTGTATCGTCTCTTTGAAATTCACATGATCTTATCACTAGATAAAATTATGGTAAGAAAAATCATGATGACGTTTGTTTCATCCATATCAAACTTGCTGACATATTCATTAAAGCTCTCGAGAAAGAAATATTTCATTTTTTGTTGGTCAAGTTGGGAGTTCACAATATTTATCCACCAACTTGAGGGATAGTGTTGAAAATATTATAATATCAAATATTGATATTATAATATATTCAAATATATTGTAATATATTAATTTCATACTTAGTAGTAGATTTGTTAGTTATATATACTTATACATTGTATACATATTGTTAATTGAATAAAGATTTTTTTTTTTTTTGATCGAGATTATTCATTATTCCAATATTTCATATATAATGAGATACTTTAATATGATTATATACAATATATTTTATGAAATTATATTAAATTTCATAACAAAGGTCTATAGAAGTTTATGAAAATTTAAAATAAATTTTTTTTTGTAAAAGTCTCTTATAATTTTGTAAAATTTACAAAAAATTAATATAATATAAAAATGGGTTAATTATACTAATGATCTCCATTCTTTCACGTTTGTAACAATTTCATCCATATTTTTTTAGCAGATATCATCTTCATTCTTCTTATTTTATACTCACTGATGGTTTCCAAATCACTATTTTTCACTATTCTGACAATTTTTATTGACAATTTTGCCATTTGATTTAAATAAATTAAAATGATAAGAAAAAAAATACAATAAAAGTATTGCAATTGGGCTCTTAACCTTTTCAAAAATACAAATAAATCCTAAATTATTTTATTTTATTAAAATAAGTGTTCTTCCCCAACTCAAAAGTAATCACCCACCCCACCCCACCCCACCCCACCCCACCCCACCCCACCCCACATATACATACACCACCATATCTCTATTTCCCCATTTCTCAATTTTTCGAGCCATTTTCTTTGCTTGTTGATCCTTCAAAATTTCCAACTCCTTTTTTTCATTCTTTATAGTGTTCGCCGTGGTAGGCTACACTAAGCTTCTTTCCTTCATCTGTTTCGGAGACAATAACTCGTACTTGTGTGGCTTGCCTTCTTCTATAGAACTTTTTACACCAATTGAATCTACCACATTAGTGAGCAAAGTATTTTCTTTTTCCTTTGACAGAGAGTATAAAACATGGAAACTCCTCTGTCTCCTCGCTTTCATTCCTCATACTAGCACTGTTCTTTTTTTGTTGGAAAAGAACACCTACATTTAATCCCTCCTTGTGCAACTTTGCGCCTGGCCGGTTCGGCATTGTCCCCGTTATCACCTCCGCCACATACTGCGGGAACGAAGAAGTCATCATGTTGTACAGAAACAATAGCATCCACCACACCACGCATAAGCACCCAATAAACCAACAACAATTGTCAACACTTCCAATTGGTCTGATTCTTCTGGGATTTTCGAATCTCGTTTTTCTTGTCAATTATATTTTTGTCCTTCTCATTCCATCCGAGTTCAGATCAGGAACTTGAGTTATTTCATTTTCTCGAGATTTTTCTTCTTCAAGCGTAGACATTGATGTTTTTCAATATTATTAATATGTGGGGTGGGGGTGGGGGGGGGTGGGGTGGGGTGGGTGGAACACTTATTTAAATAAAATAAAATTATTTAAGATTTATTTGTATTTTTGAAAAAGTTAAGGACCCAATTGTAATGTTTTCATTGTATTTTTTTTTATATCATTTTAATTTATTTCAATTAAGGGGCAAAATTATTAAAGAATTGTCAGAATAGTGACAAATAGTAATTTAGAGACCATCTGTGAGTATAAATAGAAGAATGAAGATGATATCAGCTAAAAAAAATAGGGTTGAAATCGTTACAAATTTAAAAGAATGGAGACCATTAGTATAATTAACCCTATACAAATTGATCACTTTAAAAAAAGTCTCATAAAAAAAATCTAAATTAAATACATCGACACAAAATTGATGAGCGGGTGCCACTAAAAAATAATAAATTGAGAATAATGTTGTTATTAAAAAAATATTTGAAGATAAAAGTGCAAAACTTATAAGAAATAAGAAATAAAATGGTAGAGCCATACATGTACATACTCTACGGTACCGTTCATTAGATAACAAGTTGAAGATAAATAAGAAATAAAATGGAAGCGCATTTCCCTCTCTTCTCCACACTTAACCCCAAAACCTATAAAATGATGATCCTCAATTCTCTCTTCAACTCCATTGAACCACTCCCTCTCAAATTTTGCCCTTCTCCACCGAAGCTTAAACCCCATTCTCTGCGACCCTGCTTAATACCAAACCCCATAATTTTATTTTCATCAAAATCCTCATTGTACAATGCCGAATGTTATCAGTGCACCCCTATCAAGGCCTGTATGGCGGACAGGGAAATTGACATGGTGAAAACCAAGGATGGAATTTATACCGCAAAGCCGAAGAAAGTGGTGGTGCTATGGGATTTGGACAACAAGCCGCCCCGCGGCCCGCCGTACCAGGCTGCCCTGGCCCTCAAAAGGGTGGCCCAGAAATTTGGTGAAGTTATTGACATGTCAGCTTATGCAAATCACCACGCCTTTATCCACCTTCCCCAGTGGGTCCATGAGGAACGCCGGGAACGCCGCCAGATGGATTTTCTGGAGCGGAAGGGGTTGTCTACGCCTACTGAACCGTATATTTGCTCGGTCTGCGGGAGGAAATGCAAGACCAATTTGGATTTGAAGAAGCATTTTCGACAATTACACGAAAGGGAGAGGCAAAAGAAATTGAACAGAATGAGGAGTTTGAAGGGCAAGAAACGGCAGCGTTATAAGGAGAGATTTGTAGATGGGAATGAGAAGTACAATGAGGCAGCACGCCGATTGTTGACCCCAAAGGTCGGTTATGGTCTTGCCCAAGAGCTGAGGCGTGCTGGGGTGTATGTCAAGACGGTGGAGGATAAGCCACAGGCTGCGGATTGGGCTTTGAAGAGGCAAATGATGCATTCCATGAGTAGGGGTGTAGACTGGATGGTATTGGTCTCGGATGACTCGGATTTCTCGGAGATGTTGAGGAAGGCGAGAGAGGCAAATTTGGGGACCGTGGTTGTGGGGGATCAGGATAGATCATTAGGGAGGCATGCTGATATATGGGTGCCATGGATTAGGGTGGAGAATGGGGAAATTAAGGAGAGTGATTTGGAATTGAAGAGCAAAATATGGAAGGAGTTTGGCGGGAGGAGTGGAAGCTTTTCAGTTAGTGAGTTTGATGGGGGATTAACAGAGGAGAATTTGGATGAGCTTGTTGGAAGAATGGAGTTAGAGGATGTGAGGATTTCGTCCTTTTCAGAACTCGAGGAGGGATATGAGGAAGATGATGACTGGATAGGAGCGAGATTGGATAAGCTGGATAATGCTAATGCACAGCTTAAAATTGGGAATGGTGCTATTGGCGAGGAGGAGGAGGAGGATTACTTGTGGGATAGTGAAGACGAAGAATTGGAAGAAGCGGGCGATGCATGGTTATGATTCTGTTAGGATTGTGCACCTGCATTGTTTAAAGATTTGTGGAAGACTTTTTCATTGAATAAATGATTGGTTTAGCAGCTTTCACAAGAGTTAAGATGTCATTAACAGAAGTATGCTGACTGCTGTCCGAGTGTTGGAAGTCTAGAACTCAGTCCTTGACAAACAATTGTACAATTGCCAAATCATCTCTGTTTTCACATCTAGCTCTTCGAAGGTTGAAATTGTTAATAGTTTCCTTCATGAATGTTATACATCTTCCAACTCGCCTTTTGCGGTTTGCTTCCTCAACTTTTTTTTTTCTTTAGTTACATCTTTTAATATGTATGGCTTAAAATTTGACCTTTCTTTTCCATAAGACATTAAAATGAGCTAAAACTTTCTGTTCCCGTGTCTTCTATCATTAGCTTTTGTATCTGACATGCTAAATCTGCTTCTTTGACTATTATGATCGCATTTTTTTCAGTATATGGAACTGAAGTTTTCAAAAGTTGCCGAGGCTTATGCCTCAAGACATGCTTCGTGTGAGACCTTTATTATGAGTGGCTTAAGCCTAGAGCGGCTGAGGTGTGAGCTCCTTGGTCCTGTTCTTTTACCAGCCTCAGATTTTTGACTGATTTTTCATAGCTCAGAACGCATTACAGGTTTTTTGGGTTAATTTCTAATACAACCTAACCCTAAAAACTAAAATATAGAGAATCAGGGATGGTAGAAAAGAACAAGTGAAGTCCATGTATCTGACTTAGCCTTCTACTCCTACAACTGGAGTGCCGCCCGCCCCTCCAAGGTGAAGTTGCAACTTTTGTGATGGATAACTTCACTCTATTTCTCTTCCTTTTATATTTATTTTGCTGTTGTCCACGTGTTTTTGTTTTCTATCCTTTGAAATTTTCTTTTCTTTCAAATCAAAGCAAGCAAAACACCAAAAAGCTGTTCACTTGTTTCATTTGTTATGATTTTTAGTTCAAGTTGTCATTTAGTGGTCTTGTTATGTGATTACTACTTTGTAATTTATTATTTGTTATGTTTTTCGATCCATTTTATGTTTTTAGTTGCACGTTAGACTTTTTATTTGTACGAAATGTTTTATTATTGATTTTAGATACTTTAAGGTTTCTTATGACTAAAGTTTATATTTTTATAATTTTTATAACTATTTCATTTGTTTGTGTTGAGGGTCATATCTCATCTCACCAAGACAAAAGCCTCAATACCCAATTTAGCTTTTTTAAACATTGTATGGAATATATTCTTTTTAATGGCTGCATTTAAGTATTGTATTACCTATAACAATGTTTTTGCAACTTGTGAGTTTATTTGGTCCTATTTGTTAAAATTTGTCAAGTTGAACATCTTATTCCTGTAATCCTGCTAGGCGAATGCGTGCGACAAGCATAAAAGGAGAAAAGCGGACAGCTAAATATAGTTTTTGCACTTCTGGATGCAGTTTTCAAAATACAGAAGGCGCGAGATGTTTCATATCTTTTTGCTTTCTCCATCCCAGATGTATGTCATAGGTTGATTTTTGTGGTAAACTGGGCTTTCTAGGAGGGTTTTCTATTTTATACAGAGTACAGTATTTATAAAGGAATAAAATTTGCAATAAGTACTTCTATTTCATAAAGTGTTTTTTATATGGAAAACCCTATTAATCAGCATAAACTATTATTTGATGGTGGGAGTTTTCTCCTTAACTACTAATCTTTGTTTCAGTGAAAAACAATTTTATATTCTGTGATTCTAAATTGTGGGTTGAGGTCGTTTGAGATACAGATTAAAATATGAAAAAATTAAAAATTATAAATTTTATCATTATTTCTTCTTTATTGTTTTTTGCTTGTAACTGACCTGTTGGTCATGAAAATCACATTATTCCTCCTCTCTGGTTGTGTCATGGCCAGTCGAGGGTAAGCCCCTAACCGAAGAAAAAACCTCGTGACCTTCAATGTTGGTTTTGGGGTTGTCTCTTAGCAAGAGATGGAAGTAAGCAAGATCCACTTTTAATTTCTCTGGCAGAATAAAGTGAAATGAACAGCCTTACTCTAGCTTAGGGAAAGAAAGTGGAAAAACCGTACTATTATGAGTTTGAACGTGCTTAAAGAAGATGTAAAATTAGCTATAGTTGGATAAAGATTTTCAGGAGTTTACGGAGCTCAACATTTTTATTTTCTTATGAACCAGAAAGTACTAAGACTTGTGACATTCGTCTAATACAGCTAAAGAAAGAACGTGTTACAGCAAGCTGAAGTTATCGTTGAATATGAATGTGGACACTACAGGAATAAATGTCTGAGACGAGTTTCCTGTTTTAGTACTCGACATGCTTTTTCTTAGGTGGAGACAGTATATGTAATGACAGGAGAAAAGGTTGAGACGGCTATCCCTGTTTAAGTATTGCTCTAATTTGTTTTCAGTGCTCATAAAAGAGTTCTACCATTTTCTGGTGCTTTAGTAGGTTGCAAGCCTTTTATCTAGCATGAAATCACAGATGAATCATAATTGTAGTTAGTGCAAATGTGACTTAATATCCTGATGAAAGCTTGGGAAAGACCATGTTCCTTCCTAAGTTCTGGTTTTATCCTTTGGAGTCATTTACATTAGAATCATCTGTACTTCTCCCCTATTTCCCCGACCAAGGAAAGGCACACCGGGCCCACTCTTCTTTGAGACAGGTGAGACTGCGTTCTTCGTTGTTTCTGCCCTTTCTGGATACACACGAGTGGATAATCCCATTTTCTCAAGGATTTGCTTCTCCATCAATACTATACCAACAATTAATTAGATATTCTTTCGGCTGCTTAACAGTTGCAGTTGGTTTCTATTTCTTTATATTTTCATCATTCATGTGAGGGTACAAAAGCATCATCCATTCTGTATGAGCATAAAAGCAACAACCATTCTATATTCTGTCATGTATCTGACACTGAAAACATTTATATAAGATATTGTAGGCTATCCAAGTATTACAGTTGGTGTAATGAGAGTTTATTTCATTGATACTAGTGACCTTGCATACGAAGATATATAACTGTTGATCTATTCTAGGAACTATATATTCTTTGTAGGCATAATTCTACCATTATTGACAGCTCCTACCAAATCTGTCTAGGCATAATTATGGGGTCAATAGCAGTCTACATAACTATAGAATCACCACAATGAAATACATAAAAGGAAAAATTAAAGTCAAAGAAAGAAATTTCCTAAGATTAGGAAATATCAAGACTCCCTCTCAACTTGGCTCGAAAATGTTATTGATGTAGAACGTAACACATAAATAGAAAAAGGGAAGAGAAAAAAAAGAATTAGGGAGAAGAAACAATCAATTTTTAATCATCAATAATAGTCAATTTGCAAATTAAAATCCTAGTTCCTATATATAAAATAAAGAATTTAAATCTAAAACACTTCTACTAAAATAATAACTATTAAAATGATAAAATCCTATCTAATAAAACTACTACAATCTTATTTAAATCAAACTATATCTTCAATCCTCATATTCTTCGATATCTTCAATTCCTATCATTTATTCCCCATCAGTTATCCATTCTCAACTTGCTTAGATTGAAATGCGAAAAGGAGCTAGATATAATCCTCTAGTATGGATGTCTACAAGTTGGTTCCTTGAACCTATATAACAAATACCAATTTTTCCACTCTCTAGCTTTCTTTAATAAAGTGAAGGTCAATCTCCACGTGTTTAATTCGATTATGGTGGACAGCATCGTATGCAATGCTTGTGGCATATTTTTTTCACAATATAGCCTTCCAACTTTATTCCCATGTTCGAGAGAATGATCTTTATCTACAAAATTTCACTTACTCTTGAGCCATTGATTAAAATTTAGGTTCGACATGTGATTTGGCCACCAAGAATTATATCTTGCTCCAATAAAATTATCCTCCAACAAATGTGTATTAGCCACTGGTGGACCTTCGATCGGTGATAACCCCAACCCAATCTAGAGTAGTATAAGTTGGCACTTCCTCTTTTTACCCTTTCTATGTAAAATGCCCTTTCGCGGTGTTGACTTTAGATTCTTAAGGATTCAGCGAGTAATTTTCATGTGTTTTTCCCTTTTTCTTTTGGTGCATGAATAAGTTGGTCTATCACACTAAATGCATGAGTGTATGCGATCTTGGGTCTAGTGTGGGAGAGATACATTAGCCTTCCAACTAGTTGTTGATACCTCTTGCACTTAATTTCAAAATCTCCGCAAAACACTCCTAACTGATGGTCAATTGGACTATCCACGTGTTTGCATCTTAGAACACCAGTTTCATTTAGTAAGTCATGGGTTTATTTCTATTAAGGCATAAAATGGGTCCTTTTCTAATAGACTACTATTGTGAGAAAATATTTCATCTCTCTTTACTAGTTATTATGATGTCACCTGCATAAGCTATTAGAGAAGATAGTTTACTTGGAGATACGTGTTCTATAAAGAGTGTATGGTCACCTTGTTATTGACTATACTAAACTTCACCATGTCCTTTTTAAATATGCAATACTAGGCCCTTGGGGATAGTTACTTTCTTTTCTAATTTGTAGCAAAGCCTAGAGGAACTTCCATGTACTTTTCTTCCTCTAGTTCTCCATGCATTCATTTTTTACATCAAATTGCTGCAAAGACCAATTCAGATTAAAAGCAAGAGATACATGAGCATAAGTTTATTGATAATCTGTCAAAGAGTTTCGATACCATCATAACAACAATCAGACTTTATATTTTTCTGAAGATCATTCGACTTAATATTTTTATTATAAATATCCTTTTACAATTTAGAGATTTTTTTTCCTCTTAGCCAAATCGACTATCTCCCTAGTTTCATTTCATTTTTAAGGCTCTCATATCCTATGAAATAGATTCTTACCAGTTTATATTTTTAAGGGTTTTCTCTCACAGTTTTAGGAATCTTATAGGTGAACAATTGAGATACAAAAGTATTAAGGGTAGACATGATTAGACACAAAATTGAAATTGGATAGTGAGTGCGTGTTCTTTTTCCTTTGAACCAATGAAGTAGAATTGTATTACGTGAATTATGATGGTTGAGCATATGTTGGGCCAATGATAGAGTTTACCCTCCTTGTAGACATTAATTGGAGATGCACAAGTTTGAATGTCTAAATCTTTAGATGGGAGATAACAACGAGGTTAGTAGGCTCATTTGTTAGAACAAAAGTTTCAATAAGGAGGGATTTATGCACTTGAGTCTTAATTAGAGTGGTAAAGACCTAATTAGTTGAGTTACGACATATTGAGCATCCATATCTTCACTTGAGTTCCCCTCTTTAAAGTAGGTGTGTGACAAATATGCTTGATTTGCAGTTAAATTGACATCTATAGTAGCATAAAACATTCTTGTTTGATAATGAAAATATATGTACCTCTTGTGTTGTTTGTTGAGTAACCAAGAAACGAACACTTAAGAGCTCTAGAATCAAGTTGGATTTATTTTAGCTGTGAATATGGAAGGAAGGAAATGCACTCAAACGCTTTAGAGTTAGAATTATAGTAGTATTGTATTCCTTATTTACCCAGAAAGTAGTATGATAATAACTGTTTAATTTCCTTCTTCTTTAGATAGAATATTACTTGTATAAATATCAAGCTCAATGAATGAATAATGAAGTCAACTATTAAGTCAATTCTCAATTTTTAGGAGGAAGATTTCGAAGTGTTTAAATGAAGGATAACATGATTCAAGTGTTCCTATGGAGTCAAGTGTCCAATTGGGTTTCGAACCCAGAACTTTACAAGGTTAGCCAATTAATTAGAAAAGTGACTTTCGAAACAGTCTTATCCAATATGATTATGGTTCTTCCATTTGAAAACGCAAGGCTCTAGCGATTTCTGGCAAATGTATTTTTCCTTTCTACGGCCCCATTTTGTTGAGTATCAATACATGATTGTTGAATAATGTCTTTTGGTAATACAAAACCAATTGATTGCTGCACTGTGTAGTCAGTTGTCTGATTCAACAATTTCAATCCATCATAGAACAGGGGTAAACAATATCGGAACCATGGGGCCAGCTGGAAGCAATATAAAATCTGAAAATCTAAGTATATCCAAATCTCTAGTGTGCTAAACAAAATATTACCTATATAGCTGGCTCCCCTAACAAAAGGGGTGGAGTTGGTTGGGAAAGTAAAAGAAATTGCATGTAACATATTGAACTTATTTTCATATTCCAGAAGGAATTATTTTATGCATTATAATTCACCTCTTCTCTTCATTCCTTTGTACAGTGGTTTACTTTGTGTTGAGTCCACAATATGTCAAATCCCTGTTTTTTCTGAAGATTGATCTGTTTGACTCTTGAAATGTCTGTGTTAATTGACCCCAATAGAAAAAGTATAGCTTCACAAACTTTAGGGTAGGTTGTCACTCTTTTGAGTGTTATCGAGAGTTATTGCCTGGGTGATGCATGGATGGGGGAAGAAGTTGCTAAGTGCAATTCTTTTTTATCTTTTATATAAATTTTTATTTGCTTGCATTGTAACAAACTTGAGTAATTGTTTAATTTTTTTATAATTTGTGTAGCATTTGAATTTTGAATTGATTTATTAGCTTGGCCTGCGGTGTACCCTTTTGGTTTTCTTGAGCTCGTGTTCTCTTTTGAAACATAATTTTTCCTTTTCTACTCAAAGTGAGCGAGTTTAATATGTGGACTGCATTTTCTTGATACTAAATATGCATTTTATCATCTCCTAGTGAAATTTCCCTGTATTTTTGGGATTTTATTTGGTAAAGAATTCCACTTTATATTTTGTTCTTCTAGAGAGTCTAATTTCCAATCTCAAGCCTGATGCTTCAAATATAGAATTTTGAATGATCGTAACTTCCATATTGACTTGCATATAGCTTCTTCTTGCATGGAATTTGAATTAAAAGGGAACTTATAACTTCCTCAAGGAAGAAAGTAATCTGTGAATGTGGATTGCTTTTGAGCAGATTCCATTTAGGTCTTCGAGTCTTGCCATAATATGGTGTTTAAGTTTCAACTGTGCCTCATTTTACATAGTTACATAGAAGTCTTGAGCAAATAAAGATTCTTTTCCTGCCTCAGGTCATCAAGTTATTATTGTTGTTTTTTTATTTTCAGATAATTCTACTGGCATTCACATTTGTGTTTATTGATTTGTTATGGGTGCCAGGTTTTGTGTGTTTTATGTGTAGTTGAATGATTCTGCTTCTGCTTTGAAATTGTTGTAAAAAATCAGCCTTTTGAATCAGTAATAGTTCTCTTCAACCACTTTTATCCATTTATGCACTGACTATACGCCTACCCCAGAGCAATGAAGCGTGATTCATGTTGCCAACCCCAAGTTATTGGGAACAGGAGAATCAAGACAATTTGACTCTAAGTCACTCGTACCATCAATATGCAGCATTGAAGAGTTTATGTTAATTCATGTACGAGTCAAACTTTAAAAAATAAGCAATGTAAGTAGAGGAAGCCACCTTCTCTTATGAATATATGATTGTGTTTGCCCTGGTCAATATATGTTTAAATTTTCCATTATTGGATTGTAGGCTCTAGCCACACTCTCTTATGAATCAAACGAGATTTATTATGAAAAAAACATTTGTTCTCAAACTGATCAAGGAATTCAAGAATATTACTCCTCCAAGGAAAGCTCTTTAACTATGATAAAGATAAAATATTTACATCTATGTATTTGGAGTTCATGTGTAATCTGTATTAGGTTGATAAATGATAACTTTGTAAATTTTCTCTCTTCAGGGTTAATTATACTTTTTCTGTTTGTTTCTCGCTGCAATGGCTCTGAGTTGGATACAGGAAAGAGGGTTGATGGATATGGGTGTAGTTTGCTATCTTTTCCATCGAAAGCATTCCAAATTGCATGAGTTTTTACTGGAATGAATTTTGTTGTTCTAGTGTTTGGTAAGTGTACCTATTTTCATGTCAAGGCGCACCTTCATTGGAGTATTTGGTCTTACACGATATGTTTGAGATGTGGAAGCTAAATATTAGTTGGCGTATCCTGAATAATTAAGATGCTACTCCTTTGTTTGAGTTGTTAAAATTACTTGAACAAAGATTTAGGAGCATGAAAATGAACTCTAATCGGTTCATGAGTTTGTCGGAAAATGTGCTTCATAAAATTCATGATGCTGATCAATTTAATTTTGAACATTTGGAGAGGTGATCTAAGATGTTAAATTTCTTCTTGGCCCTGGAAAAGAATGGTATTAGATGGTTGAAATCGACTTTTGCCAATTGTAAACCTGCACTGATGGTTGCTCCAGAGGAAATCCAGATGTATCCTTGAGGAAGGCTGGAGCCGCCTTCGGGACTATAAAGGTCGGTTTATATTTGCTTTTTATTGTCTGTATGGCTTTGGTACTAATCTAAAACGAAAGCTCTCCTAAATGGTTTGAGATATTGCAATATGCATAACTATTGGTACGTGTGGATTGAACTTGATTCTGTGAATGCGTATTTATTGTGTTCAGTATAGTCACATTTATAGGGAGGCTAATGGTTCGGCTGATTTTTTTTTGATAATGGGAATATCTCTTGAGGGTTTTTAGGACATGTTTGATACGCAACACTGAAATAACACGACAATAGACGAAGTTTGAATTTCTTTTTCATCTTTAATCATGTTTAGTATTATTTGATCTACCAAATTTAACATGCTACTATGCTAGTATTCAAATTGAGTGATCTCGAGGGTAACATACTAACATCAAAGGTATTCTCAAACTAAATAGTTAGTCATACCCTTGTGTTCATGTGTAATATTCCTTGCTTGTTAAAGATGCCTTATTTACAAGGTTGTACCATCTCTAGATATTTTATTCTTTATTTATTTCACTTTTGAATTGAAGTGGATGCTTCCTCCTATGTAGAGGTCAAATGTGTAGTTCTGTTGGGCATTCATTCTGGGCAGTAATTATTCTATATTGTGGAATTTTATATTTAGCAATGAATGAAAATAAGTGGAATTTAAATACTAAAAAATTTGTAATGTAATTTTTCTAATTTTGGAATTTTATCGTGTATTTATTTAGCAATAGGGATAGGATGTGTAAGGGATGATTGTCGAGCTCCACTTAAGCTTCAAGATATGTTAAAATCGAAATGACCTAAGTACTATAAATAACTAGTTATACATAACACTTTTATTTAAACGTGACAACTCCAAGTCTCACTCTCAATTTTAGTCCTTTGACTATTTGATCGATAGTTTATTTTCAAGTACATTAATGTTTAGAGAGTGAAACCAAATCCCAAATTTTTTTCTTAAGTGTCTTGAATTTGCATGAACAAAAAGAAGGTAAAAATTGGTCCCCAACACTGAAAATGTAATAATTTCAAGCTCCAATTATTAGTTGATTTTGTAATTCTAAAGTTTGTTCGCCCACATGTTCTTTAATTTCGTGACGAAAAATAAGTAAAGCTGCGTCCCACCACCATGGCTGAAACAATTTCAAAATTGTACATACTTTTTTCAGTGTCAAATTCGATAAAAATCAGTTGGAAAAGACCATTTGTAGTGCCCATTTGGCCATCCATTCAAGAAATTATGAAACACGCCCCTTGGTGGGTGGTAACTGATAAGCTGGCAGGTGATGCCTTTGGCGGGAAACAGCTTTAAAATCGAACCGTGGCCTAATTACATTCCTGATACCAACATATATATAAGAATTTCATATTTGATCTTTGACGTTGCAGCATTAATCTCCTTTTCGTGGCGTTTTCATGTCTTTTCATTTTTTCTAAATATTTTCATTCGTTAAATACTTTAGAGTCTAATTGTATATGAACTCATCATCATCTAAGACGGTAAGACGTCACTTAGACGTATTTCTCTTAAATCTTTACAAGTTCTATAGAAAAAAATTGGCACGAAAGGTCTCTAAGCTACTACTTGAGTTTCCAATCAATTGTTCCTAGCATTTAGTCTCCAAACTTCTATTTATACATCACTTGAGTTTCGACAAACAAATTCCATTCAAAAAATAGTTAAAAGGTCGCGTTTAGCGTATGTTCAGTAAATATTTTTGTAAAAGGACAATTTTACTCTTAATTCTTTTAATTAGAAAACTTAAAAAGAAAAATATTAACTATCTTCTTCACCAGAGGTAGACTTTTGGATTGAAAAGGCAAATGAGAGTGGGAAAGGAAAAGGCAAGAGACAATTGGAGTTTAAGAAAAGGTCAAGATTTTTAAGGGTTTGTTTGAAAATAATTAAAATTTTGTTAAAAAATTGAAGTCAAAATTAATAATTAATTTTAACCACACATTTTATAGGACTTACAATTTTTCAACTAAATATTTATCAACTTTTTAAAAAAAAAAATGATTTTAATCAAGATCAAACACATTCTAACTCTTCTAAATTTGTGCAAGTACGACATAGAAAAGTTGTGAAGCAAATAAGTAGTAAAACGAAAAGAAAAGAAAAGTTTAATAAATTAACCAAATTAATCCCTTTTCCCCTCCACATTTGCACCCACTTTTCCTTACATGAAATGACATAATTTTCACCATGCGATGGTGTTATCATCCCGCACATTCTCCTTCTTTCTTTTCCATCCGAGGGAGAGGAAAAAGGAGATGAAAAGGAAAAGGAAAAGAAAAAAGGGTTTTCCACTGTAAAACATAAAGTCATGAGCTATATGTACAAAAGTATGCTAATTTCAATCAAGACAATGATGCCTATCACAATTCACTTTATTTTCCCACATAATTAACAAAGTGTGAGAAAAAAAGAATTCACTTTTTATTTTTTTGGCACATAAATTCACCCATCTTTTCTATCATCAACAACTTCCAATGTAAAAAGGCTTCTAAGCAAAATGAAAACTAGGGTGGTGACTGGTGTGGTGGGTGTACAAATATAAAGTCGTTTAGATACTAAAAAGTGATTGAATATGACATATTATTTTCTCCTATAAATATATTTATTTTTTGTGATTTTTGTTAGCAATATATTTATATATTGCGACGTGACTTGCTTGTCCAAGAAAACAAAAATTCCCGGCTTAATTAATGCAACTAAATTGAAGGGCATGCATGTGAATATGGTTTTAAAAGTCAGGAATTGCAGAATCAAGATCAAGAAAATTTTCTAAATGAAGTCATCGGCCAATATTTCTTATGGACAAGTCAATTATTCAAATTGTAGAAATCTATCTTGGAATTGAAATCATCACATTTGGTTTTATATAATTTGTTTGAAAATAGGTTTATTTAAGAAAAATGTTCAACAATACTTCAACTAATATTTGTTAATTTGTAAAGTCTAATTATTATTTTTCGCAAAATTTGTATGCGGTCAATTTTTGCGGCAAGGCCGCATGTGAGGGTTGGTAGGGGGGCGGAGCCCTCAGTCCAAAACTTTATTATGAATAGTTTAGAAGCTTCACACTTGTAATTTGAGTTGTCCTAATTTTTCTTATGATAAAAAAAAAAAAAAAAAAAAGAGAGAGAGAGACTAGAGAAAAAACAAAACATAGAGAATTTGAAAGTGTGTGATTTCTTTTGTAAACTAATGTTGCATTACATGAATCACTTAGAGGCGAGAAAAAAGAACGTGATTCTCACATCGAGATTTAACATTTATAAAACTTACACATTCTTGTGTGTGTATTTTTTTTTTTCTACGATTTTTTTGTATGACATAGCATTAAAGTATTTAATTCTAAACAATATTTTCCCTCTAGCATACACTAAAATTTTTAATTTCCTTCTTTTAAGTTTTTTGTAAGGAATTGAGCACATGTTTTCATCTGGGTTCGAATCCTACTGAGAAGTTCACTAGAGATCAAAAATTGTTGAAGAAACAACAAGATCTTTCTTTTGTCCCTTCTAGGCGATCGAAAAATAAAGAAATTGTTAATATATTCAAGATAATTACGTATTTACAAAATACTGTCTCAATTCATCCTACACTAAAATTTTAATTTCTTTCTTTTAAGTTTTTTGTAGGGTAAAGTACGTCTTTTTTAATAACATTCAATTTTAAAATATATTGACAATTTTTTAGGGTAATAGAATATATATTTGTTTGTGAAATTATATTTATCACATGGTTGGAAATACTTAAATTATAATTTTAGTTAGTCAAACTGGTCAGACATATTTTTATTCATACATTTCATAAGAACTACAACTTATAATCTACTTTTTATCTATATATTTACCAACAAAATATTTAAAAAACAATTTCATTAATATCAAACACGCGCTTAATCAACTTGGAATTAAATTTCAATACAAATATTTTTTAAGATTAAAAATTATATAATTAATCCTTACACCTACGTCATCTACAATTCAAAATTATTCAAAATTTAAAAAGAAGAAGAATTATTATTTATTTGATATGAATGATTTTTACTATATAAAAAGTATTTGAGTAGACGGGGATGAAAATACATAGACACGTTACACGTAGTGAATGAGTGGTGAATGAAAGGGTGGTCCATTGACACGTGCGAATGATGAGAATTTCTTTCACCTAATGATGGAATCCCACCGTTTCTTCCACTGTGTGGGCTCCCACGCACACAAAACCTATCATGCCATCCAACTTCCACACACTTTATGTTTGACCGACACTTCAAACCTGTCAACTCAACATTTTAGCTATCATTTTTATGGTTTCACTCATCTTTATATGCCTCGTGTCACCATGTAACATTTTAATTATATCAAATTATGTCCTTATCTATTTTTTAATAGTATTACCATTTACAACAATTTGTGATAATCACTGTAGCATTAAATAATAGGTTTAATAAAATAAATTTTTATATATATTCTCACATTATATTGAACTTATTATTTAATATCAACATAATTGTTATATAAATTAATGATAATTACTAGTGATAAATAGCATTAACGCCTAAGTTTTTAATTAATCATCTTCGATAAAGAGAAAGTCGTAACGCGAAACTCCCCCACCGTGTCGAGGCCGCTTGCATTGAGGAGGATTATAAATCGAGAGATGCATGAGTGGTGGCGAGGATATGAGAGAGAGCCAACACGCCAACTCCTCCGGGAGATCCCCACAATATTTTCAATAAAAATCGCCTCATTATTTAAAAATCAAATCATGCGTTGTCGGAGGATTTTTCCTCACATCAACTCGTGTCTTACCAACTCGCTTATGCCCCTGGAGGCTTTAATTAACCTCTCTCTCTTGCTCATGATGTTTAAAGGTGAAATTTACCATTTTCGTTTATAAAAAATTTGAGGATCTATTCTTTATGTTATAGTTTTGTAAAATACTCAAAATTTGTTTTATTTTCTGTTTTTGAAAATACAATTTTAAAAACAAGGTTAAATTTATAACTACAAATGGTAAAAAATTCTGTCGCCCCCGAACCCGCCCCTCCCCTCTCCTCTCCTCTCCTCTCCTCTCCTCTCATTCGAGTAATAGGGGCGGGTTCAAGACGAAATTTTTCGCCCATGGAGCTTATGGAGGCGGGTTCAGGGGCAACCTACCCCGCCCATAACCCGCTCCATTTTTTTTTTTTTTTTTTTTTAGGTAAAACCATAAAATAAAATACAAATTAAAATTTTGCTAAAATTGACTAAAGAAGAATCGAACCCGAGTTAAAATTATAAATTATAAATATCAACCACTACAATACAATCTTGAATTTTATTTATTTTTTTTTTGTTTGCTACAAATATTTAAAATAAATTTATTTCTTTTTTTAATTATTTTTTTCATTTTAGAAAAAAAAATTCGTGGACGCGGTTAGTGGGTCAAAAGATTGTCCCGTCCTGTTAAAAATTTCGGGCGGTAAGCGGGGGGCCGACCTGTCCCATTGCTATCTCTACTTATAACATAAAACTCAAAATATATTTTTGATGTTTTTGTATTTTCAGTAAAAAACACTAAAACACTCAGAATATGAGAAACAAGCGTTTGAATAATAATTCTAAAAAAATAGAAATCCTATAAAAGCGAAAGTTTAAAAAAAAAAAAATCTAAAATACTAAAAAAATAAAATTTCTAGAAAGCAGTTGGTGTCCTTATTGGTTATTTAAATAAAAATTATTAAAAAATTATTTAAACAAAAACAGATTAAAATACTCACGTCATTATTTTTTATATTTTTATTTCCTATTTTATATTTTACTAATTAATGATTTGTTTGTATTTTATTTTTGTAACGAAAAAAAAAATTATAAGATTTACCAGTTTTAAAATATATATATTACTTGATAATATATTATCTTAAAATTGTTATATATTACTGAATAATCAATTTTATTGAATAAAATGTCATAAAATAATTTCCTTAAAATTCCAAACAAAATTTGTTTTCTTGTAACCAAACCCGACGCGTTTTCATCAACTTTAAAACACTCTCAAAACAGAAAACTAAAAATGAATTCAAAACTCAAAATTGAAATGCAAAGATAACGAATCCAAATTTTTTAACTTTTAAAATTAAAATTTAGAAATTTAGATGTTTAGAATAGTTGAAAAATATACTATTGTCGTCTATACGTAATTTTCTCCAACATTAATCAACAATAAAAAGTAGAGTTAAAACTTTCCTCTACACCCCAGTAGTAATTACAACATTCATTAGTGGCACATTCTGGGTCCTTAAATTTTTATAATTATTATAATCAATTATAGATTAAAGAATCATGTTCTTGATAGCTTGATACTAATAGTACTTTAATTGAATGCTATCATTTTGCTCTTTAAAATGGTAAAATGAACCAATTAATGGTACGGAGATTGATCTCTTCTACCTATTTATAATGTTCACGTTAAGATGGTATTAAATAGTTGGTAATTTATAATTTCTACACTCATGATTTTTATCAATCATGTTTAGCCACCTCATTAGTGAGCATTATATCTCCTACTTACTATGAGTAGGAGATCAGGCTCCAGTACGGACCTACTGCAATTTTGGTAGTTAGGATACATGCATTTTCCATGCGATTGAGACCAATTAAGGAGACAATTATTCAATCTAGATAACCGGTTTGTTATCACTTGATTTACTTCTAATCATCATAACCACTTATTATTATTTTCTTTCTTTCTTTTTTCCTCATCTTGTATTAGCTGTGTTTGATTGTACTGTACAATTTTCTCTTCAATAATTTTCCCACCTACAACTCACACCATGCTGGCATATCGATTTTGACACCAAACTATGAAACATATTTCTTTAAATAATTTTGTCTTCGATACGTTTATTAAATTTACTTTTTTAGTGCTTGTTTAGTACAAATTATAATGGGTTTTTGGGTTTCCATTATTTGACCATAGGGAGAAAATGACTAAAATGGCCATTAGCTTTTCAAAGAAGCTCCGCAATATTTGACTAGAAAAAAAAGTAATTTTATCGAAAAATAGATTTTTGTCAAATAATAGGAAAACAAAAATCTCATTATAATTTGTACCAAACAAGCACTTAATGTCATATTCATATACAAATTTGAGTAATGCTTTTTGTACAAAAAATAGTTACAGATTACATTACAGATGATGAGGTGACAAGTGAATTTGTGATAATAAGTCGTGGGACATTGACTAATGATGCATTATCTTCTCTGACACTAAGGACATATAAAATAAGCAATAAAACAAGTGATATTACGTTAAACCATCTCATTTGAAAATAAGAATTTTGTTTTTGGAAGTGTCCCTTATGTTAGTTACAATTTTTACTTAATAATAATTCTATTTTTAAGTTTATCCTTTTCTTTTTCGAAAAGTAGAACTGGCAAAAGACATTCTTTTTCAAGTTAGGAGGTGCAGAATCATGAACCCTATTGAATAGGCATCGACAGATTTGTGAAGGAATAAGATTTCAGCATTTTTTAACGGTGATTGATGGGTGTTTGGTGTTCCTTTAGGTTGTAACATTTTGTCAATATTATCAGATTTTGTTTTGTCCTCGTAGAATGACTTATTCTGGCCATGAATTAGGAATTTATTGCTTACTATTTTATTCTCAGAGGGCCCCACTTAACTTTGAGCATGTTTGGAAATACTTGGGTAGTGTTACTGCTGCTTTTATTTTGTGTTTTGAGCTAATTCATTTTGTGTTTTGTGTTTTGAGTCATTGCTTTTAAAATTTTTGAAAACGCGTTCTTTTTGAAATTTTGAAAAGTGTTTCGAAAACAGAAAACTCGAAAACGCTGCTTTCTTTGACATTTTTTAAAAATTTGGACTTATTTGGAATTAAAAACAATTATTAATTAAAACAAATCAAAATATGTATTGTTGGAATTAAAATAATTAAAACTTTTATCAATAATTATTGTTGGAATTAAAAATTAAAAATAATTAAAACATTTAAAAACAATTAAAACTTGGAATTATTTGGAATTACAAATTATAATTAATTAACAACAATTAAAAAAAATTATATTTGGAATTCAAAACAATTAAAAACAATTATATTTGGAATTATTTGGAATTAAAAATAATTTAAAACAATTATATTAATTCAAAACAATTAAAAACAATTATATTTGGAATTACAAAAATTTAAAACAATTAAATACAAGTATATTTGGAATTAAAATAATTTAAAACAATTAAAAACAATTATATTTGGAATTATAAAAATTTAAAACAATTAAAAACAATTATATTTGGAATTAAAACAATTATTTTAATTCAATACAATTAAACACAAGCTGGGAATGCTGGGGGGATTCGAACCCCTGACATGCAACATTGCTTTGCGCGTGCTGACCATTTGGGCAAGGAGACGGGTTATGTCAAAAAATGCGGAAAATGGTTAAATTATAATTACTTTTCCCAGCGTCAAATTAAAAAAAAAATAGAAATGCTGAATGATGGACTCGAAACCATGACCCCTCAACGAAAACGCGCGTTTTCTACCGTTTTGAAAAACAGCCATCTTTGTACACAAAACGCGAAAATGATGAAATTATCATTTTCTATTTCCTTTGATAAATTTTGGGTATTTTGGAAAATGCATTTTCAAAAATGGTAAAAAGAACGTGTTTTCACTATTTTCAAAAACACAAAATAGAAAATGGTTGAAAACACCCAAAGAGAACAGACCCTAAAATTGTTTTTTAAATACTTATAAGTTGTGAATTCTATGAAATGTGTAAATAATAAGTGAGTAGTAAATTGTGTGTTTTACGAAATGTTTGGATAAAAAATATGTTTAATTAGTTTGATCAACTTAAATTATAATTTAATCTTAGCCAAATATGTTTCTATGTTAGTCAAACTTACAATTCATCAACTGCTAATCATACTTAAATCACAATATCAGTCGAGAACGTCTTTTATTGTTATTCAAATTCACGGTCTATTCATAGTATGTTTGGTAGAGATTTTTGTAAATTATAAATAGTGGATCATACGAAATATATAGATAAAAAATAGATTAAAATTATAGATCGTACGAAATGAGTGGATTTAATTAATGAATAACATGTGAAAACATGGGAGAGTTCAATCTAATGTTGTGCATTAAATATATCTTCTATATCCACATTTCACTTATGACTTTTATCCATAACACTGGGGTAGGAATTACCCTCACAAATATGTGTGGGCATCTTCCGATGATACATACAAAACTTGATAGTTTATCTTACTTATATCCAAAAACGATAAACTTGAAAGTGCATAAACATGATAAACGATAAACTTGATGATGATATAAATAATGATAGTTGCTGTATGTTATTTATCTATGGTGACACGCCCGCCTCAACGACTCGCCCGCCTCACCAACTTGCCCACCTCGTTGGTATCATGAGCACACTTCTGACAGAAAGACTACACAACCCAACTATCATCAGATTAGCTAGGTGGGCAACCCATGGAATGACAGTTACCACCAGTTATTGGAAGATGAAACATCCCTCATTAACTCCTAATAATGAGGAAGATATAAGGGACACCCGTTATCAAACGAAGAAGATGAAAGGATACCCTTACCAAATGAGGGAGATGAAAGGACACCCATCATCAATAACTGCAGACCATTCCTATAAATAGAGGCCAACCCCCGTGTAAAAAGGGACACAATTCTTTTACACTTTATATGATTATTCTGCATATCTGGTTTTAATCATATACTGATTATCACACTAGAGTGGTCACGGGGAAAAAAAGTCCGGCCACCTTTTGCAGGTCTCCACCACTGTCGCCGCTGTGCTCGGAGGAGGAGAAAATCATTTATCTTCAATTGGCGCCGTCTGTGGGAAACCGCACAAGAAGTTATGGCTCGAACTAGAAGAACTAGGAATGTAACCGCTCCACCAACCTCTGTCGAGGATGTAGGCACCGAGTCCAATGCCGCCACTAATCACCCACCACAAAGAATTTGCCTTTGCCACGCAACTCATGCCTTTGCAAGTTCGGTGGCGGTCTTAACGACTCTACTCCAAGATTGGAACATTGCGGTTTCTCGCCTACCACGTGGTCCTAAACCTGCCGGTAGGATCTTCATTACTGGGGCTCGCCTGCAGTCCTAACCATCCACCGATAGGGCCCTCACCGCTAGGGGCTCCTCCCCAAACTTCTAGCATTCCAACAATGGAAATACCGCCAACGGTAGCTCCATTGCAGGCTCCGATTTCTTTTGCTCCATCTCCGCGCGCCCACTTCCATTCATTGACATCCGCCCAAATCCATACGGGGCAACCGTCATGGATGCCTACGCCTCTGTTGGTTGAGACACAAGTGTTAAGCACGAATGCAGATTAGAAGAAATGATGGGTCGCCAAATAGCCGAGGCTATGTCCAATAAAAGTAGTAAGTAAGCAACAATCCATGGTGTTGGAAGAAGACCATTTTTCCCTAGAAGTGATGGCGGTCCCTTGCCACGAGACTTCAAGCGACCCAAAGATGGAGAAATATGACGGATCCTCCGATCCCGCCGATCACCTCGTGGTTTTTGTTGACTTGATGAGGTTGCAAGCTACCCCGAGATGCGATTATGTGCAAGGCTTTTCCTCCAACGCTTAAAGCGCAGGCCGTGGACTAGGTAGCCACTCTTCCCCAAAATCGATCCGTACATTTGACGATTTTTCCAAGAGTTTTGCTACCCATTTTGCCGGCAAAGACACGTGTTAGAAAATCGCCATCGATCTTATGCAATTGACACAAGACAAGGACGAATCGCTAAAAGATTTTATTGCTCGATTCAATAAAGCAACTTTGGGAATCAAAGATCTGCAGATGTCTGTCATTGTAAGTCACTGCCATGATGAGTAGAACTAGAAGTCATCCTTTTAAGATGTCACTCTCCAAAAACTCGCTGAATACGATGCATGAGTTACTTAATAGAGGAGATAAGTATGTGGACGCTGAAGAAGCATATCTCATTGCCAAGAGTATGAAAGATCGAAATAAACATGAGTCTAACAAAAGGAAGATTCAGGACGAGCCCGAACCTCAAAATAACAGAGACAAGCTCACCAAATACGAGACAACATCGCCCAAGCCGAGGCAAGTTAACCAGGCAAGCTCACCCAGAGAGCCGAGCTAAAAAAATATATATATATTTAGGCGACCTCACTAGGCGGGCGGGTGACCTCGGCCAAAAAAAAAAAAATAATTTAGGCGAGCTCACTAGGCGGGCGACCTCGCCCAGGCAGGCGGGTGACCTCGGGTAAAAAAAAAAAATTGATGAGCAAGTGCATTAGATTACTTATACTTTTCATTAACGATAGTCTATGAAAAATAGAGGGGCTTATAAGGCCAGCTGCCCAAAAATAATGATGATAGCCGCCATCGTCTCAAAAAACAAGGCCGGTGCCCAAAAATAATGGTAACTATCATCGTTCGAAAAATAAGGCCGGTGCCAAAAATAATGATAGTCGCCATCGTCTCGAAAAACAAGGTCACCGTCAAAAATAATGGTAGCTATCTTTGCGTCGAAAAACAAGGTCACCGCCTAAAAATAATGGTAGCTATCATTGTCTAAAAAAAAAGGTCATTTGCCCAAAAATAATGGAAGCATCATTGTCTAAAAAATAAAGCCACCGCCTAAAAAATAATGGTAGCTGCTGCTATCTGAAAAACAAGGCCAGCTGCCCAAAAATAATGGTAGCTATTATCGTCTCAAAAACAAGGCCGGTGCCTAAAAATAATGATATGCGCCATCGTCGAAAAACAAGGCCACCGCCTAAAAAATAATGATGACTACTCATCAGATGAAAACAAAGCCGGTGCCCAAAAACAATACAACAATTGCTACTATCTCGAGAAATAAGGCGATGAGCCTATATTTAAAAATCAAGGCGATGAGCCTATATTTAAAAATCAAGGCAGTAGCCACTATTTAAAAATCAAGGTGATAGCCACTATTAAAAAATCAGACGATGAGCTTATATTTAAAAATCAAGGCGATGAGCCTATATTTAAAAATTAAAGCAGTAGCCACTATTTAAAAATCAAGGTGATAGCCACCATTGAAAAATAAGGCGATGAGCCTATATTTAAAGATCAAGGCGATGAGCCTATATTTAAAAATCAAGGCAGTAGCCATTATTTAAAAATCAAGGTGATAGCTATCATTGAAAAATAAGGCGATGAGCCTATATTTAAAAATCAAGACAGTAGCTACTATTTTAAAATTAAGGCGATGAGCCTTTCTTTAAAAATCAAGGCGATAAGCCTCTATCTGAAAATCAAGGCGATGAGCCTCTGTTTGAAAAACAAGGCGATGAGCTCTCGCTTGAAAAACAAGGCGATGAGCCTCTGATTAAAAATCAAGGCGATGAGCCTCTGTTAGAAAAACAAGGCAATGAGCCTATCAAGGCGATGAGCCTCTGTCCGAAAAACAAGGCGATGAACCTCTACCCGACAAACAAGGCGATGAGCCTCTGTCAGAAAAATAAGGCGATGAGCCTATATTTAAAAATCAGCGCAAGAGCTACTATTTAAAAATCAAGGTGATAGCCACCATTGAAAAACAAGGCGAAGAGCTTCTATTTGAAGAAGTTAGAGAATAGCAGGTGCAGTAGATTATTTCTACTTTCCATTGACAACAGTATATGAAAAGTAGTCTATGGGAATTAGAGGGGCTTATGATGATATAAATAATGATAGTTGCTGTATGTTATTTATCTATGGTGACACGCCCGCCTCAACGACTCGCCCGCCTCACCAGCTTGCCCACCTCGTTGGTATCATGAGCATATTTCTGACAGATAGACTGCACAACCCAACTATCATTAGATTAGCTAGGTGGGCAACCCTCATTAACTCCTAATAATGAGGAGATGAAGGGACACCCGTTATCAAACGAGGAAGATGAAAGGATACCCTTACCAAATGAGGGAGATGAAAGGACACCCATCATCAATAACTGCAGACCATCCCTATAAATAGAGGCCAACCCCCGGGTAAAAAAGGGACACAATTCTTTTACACTTTATATGATTATTCTGCATATCTGGTTTTAATCATATACTGATTATCACACCGGAGTGGCTACGGGGGAAAAAAGCCCGGCCACATTTTGCAGGTCTCCACCACTGTCGTCGCCGTGCTCGGAGGAGGAGAAAATCATTTATCTTCACTTGATATGTGCGGGCATCTTCCGATGATACATACATAACTTGATAAGCGGGCATCTTCCGATGATACATACATAAGTTGATAGTTTATATTACCTAAATCCAAAAACAATAGACTCGACTATTTGAATGCCAAAGCTCGAGAGCTTCGAGCCCCCAATATCAAAGTATTGTCGGTGCTCACCTAAATTCATTGCTCTTTTATTAAGCTCCTGAGAGAACTGACAAAACATGAAATATTTTTTTAGCTCACGATTGCTTTCGACTCACTCTCCACTTCGAAGTACATTAGCATAGGTCCAGAGCTGGTTCAAGGCATTCGGGGGCCTTGGGCAAAAAAAATTAGGGGGCTTTTTCAAGAATTATTTTAAAAAATAAATCTTGCCCATTAATATATCGTTTCATTGATAAAGAGAAAACAAATAAAAGTTTAAATAAGCCCTTAACAACATTGAGAGTCTTATACTAAACTACAATTTTTGAAATATAATATATATTGTTCAAAAAGCAACTAAACAATTAACTATAATCTAAAGAATAGACAAAAAACAATAAAAATAAAACTAGTTTTTCTTGAAACACAAGAGAGGTCGATGCAAATCAGGGAAAACTCTCTAGTCTCGTATAGCTGAAAATAAAACAAAGATTTATGAAAAATAATTTTTCCTTGCCTTTTGAGATAAAAAATTAATTATTAGATCATTATATTCAAGTTTATCCAAAAAATTGTGTTCATTGGACAAGAGAGCTAATTCGTTCAATATTTAAATAGTTGATCTCAAATATGATTTTATCAACTTTAATTTTGAAAAACCCCTCTCCGCCAAAGCAATTGAATCTGAAATTGTTAACAAGATTCTATAAGCAATGTATGCATTTGGGGAAAAAATTGACTCTTTTTATGTAGAATAATGTTATTCACGATCCCTGACTACCACAATCAGTTTACGTGGCATTACTTAATTGGAGTAATTATTTATCTTAATTGAGTAATGTTATTCATTGTTAGCAACTATAAATAATTACTTAAATTGAGTAATGCCATATAGACTGACTGCGGTGTTCTTATCCTTTTGAAAAATTTCTCTCAACACTTATAATTTTGAAAATAAATCTAAACTATCTATATATGAAAATTCATTGTGTTTTTAAATGTTTTCGATATTCAAACAATACTTTTCTAAAACAATTTCATCCAATGATTTGGGGTTTTATCGGGCTAGGCTGTTGTAGGTTAGTTGGTTTTTAATTTTAATTTTTTTAACAAAAAAAAATCCCATATTAAAAAAATTAAAAGTAATTTTAAAAAATCGAAAACCTTCTCTAAATCGGTGGACCTTAGACAACCACCTAAATCGTCTAATAACTTAACACGACTCTACATAGGTCCAATTCCAAAGCCAATCCATTCACAATATCTCCTCCAAAGTACATACACCTGCCAAAGGTCCCTTGTACTAAGAACTAACAAATTGAACTCTATTTCTTCCCCCCACTTATTAGTCTTGAAAAACATAGAATAAGGACAAAGTATCCATGACCACCACCTTAAATTGATGTTGTGTATATCCAATATTTTATCTCTTATATTCAAACATAGATGTTGAGCACTTATGTCTCAAATCATGCAATACAAAATTTGGATAAAAAGCAAGTTTGTGGTTTTATACTATTTGGGAAATTGGAGCAAACAGTTCAAAAGGAGATATTATATATATGTATAGTATTATTTTTTATTTTATTTTAAACAGAAAAAGACGGCATTTGGTTCTTCTCATATATCCGTATCTTGAAAAGTAAAGAGTTTGCATTTTCAAGTATTGGGATTGGAGGAATCTTTTTACATTCCTTCCCTCTCTTCACTTTACATTGATAAAGTTGAGTAAAGAGGCCACCGAAAAGCATTAACACCTTATCATCAATGCAACAAATAATAAACCCAGTCCGATTAGACTACCCACCCACACGCACACGCACACGCATACACAAATTTTCATATAATTATTTGTAGCTTTTTAAAATAAATTCCTTCTATTCTTTTGTAAATCATGACAATCTTGACTTTGAATTAAATTTCGTATGTTTGGTAGTGTTGAAATTATTTTTTAAGTACTTATATTATAAGTTGTTGGTGAATGTGTGAATAAAAAGTGAATTGTAAATTGTGAATCCTGTGTGGATAAAAGTATGTTTGATCAATTTATTTATTATTTTTCAATTTAATATCATATCGTATATAATTTGTTTTAGGAAGTTTGAGAAATTTTTTTCTTTTAATCCCAGATTTGCACATCATATAATTCTCTCTAGAGTCTAGCTAGAGAGAGGGAAGAAACTTTATAATTTATCTTTTTAAACATGGAAATCTCAAGTCAACCTCACCTCATCATTTGGTCTTGGTTAATATTGGACACCACCTGATCATTTTCCCACTTTTTCTTTATCCCTTACCTTTCTTCTATATAACCAGCACTCAAATTAGGCATCTAAATGTCATACATGGGAATTGAAGGAAGCATGAAGGTTCATCAGTTTGCACGTGGATTCTGGGAGCAGCATATGACGCACGAGCCACCCTCTCTCACTCTTGGCTGTAAGCGCTTTCGTCCGCTTGCTCCCAAGCAGCTCACCACCAACAACAACTCTGACAGTGTCGCTATCTTCGACCTCAAGAGCTTCATTAGACCTGAGAGTTGTCCCATCAAGATTGGATCCTCAGATTATCACAAGAAAGAATCAGCTCAGGTAATTATACATAAATAATGCACCTACTTCTCCATGCAAATACTATATATACAAAATTTTAGCTTCTTCTCGTTGTTTAAAATGATTGTATTTGTAGGTAGAGACACATCCTGGAGGGACGAGGTGGAATCCAACACAAGAACAGATTGGAATACTTGAAATGATGTATAGAGGGGGAATGCGAACACCAAACGCCCAACAAATTGAACAAATCACTGCTCAGTTAGGAAAGTATGGAAAGATAGAAGGGAAAAACGTGTTTTACTGGTTTCAGAACCACAAAGCACGAGAGAGACAGAAGCAGAAGCGTCTTAATAGCCATAGTCCAAGAACACCACCTTCTCTATTATTATCTGACACTAAGGTAATTAATTTTTAATTTCCAGTTCCAAATTAATTAAACTTATAATCTTTTCATGAAAAATATGTAGGATAAATCAATAATAACGAAAAATAATTCATGTAGGAAGAAGACAGTCCATATAAGAGAAAGTGCAGGACATGGACATTTGAAGGCCTAGAAGACGAAGATAGGACCCTGAAACTCTTCCCTTTGCACCCAGAAGGCAGATGAATCTCTCGTTTGCTTCAATTTCTTGTAACAAGTTAATTTGTATCTCTTTGCACTCTGCTGATGATTTATGATCTGTGTTCCATTCCTAACATGAAACTAAAGTCTGTCTGAAATTTGAAAAATGTCGAATATTGTTCCTGTTAGCATGGCACTCAAGTCCACGCACCGACAAAAATCTTCTACATTTCACATATTTAATTATGTTTCAAGTTATGTTTTTGTCTTCCATTAATTTCATGCAACAGTTCAAATTAATAAATAAACAATTTTTTTTCAAGACTTTTGTAAAGTATCATATCAATCAGGAGACATTAATATAAGAGTTAGTGGTTTGTGGGGTCAAAATTCCTATGACTTAAATATAAGAAGTTGTAATATTGCTAATTGAAGCTAGTATATATATATATATATATATATATATATATATATATATATAAATTAAAAAAAATTATTTATTTACAACCCAGGAACATCATTCTCATGTAGTAGTACCCAAACCAATTAGTTAACTAAGATCTGTTCATGTAGTAGTTTTATTTAGGGATAATTGCATCAAAGGTCCCAAACGTTTTAAAATCATTGGGAATATGCCTATAACCTAAAAAATAGCACCACACGTCCTCAACGTATAAAGAAATAGGCATTGTAAGTCCCTTTTCACACTTTCCGTCAATTTTCTCCGTTAAAACCCAAAATTGGACTGCACGCGCTATAATCCTCCAAAAATGGTAACTGGAATTGCAAACCCACCAATATGGATAAACACTCCTATACGGAACTATGTAAACACCACCACTCATTTCAACATCAAACCCACCTTTGAATCCACTTTTTCTTGGTTCAAATCCACCTTTTTCTTGGCTCTGATTCTGAATCTATGGAGTTTGCAAACTTCTTGAAGATTTTTTAAGGCCAATTTTATGGGTTGTGCTCTTTTCAATCCCATTAAGAGAAATTCAACAGACCATTTTTAAGGCCAATTTTATGGGCTGTGCGAAGTTCTCCCAATTTGTGGCCAACCATTTGCTCCGATATACGAAAAGGGACGTGTTTCTTACCATTGTAGACAACAATTATATAGCCCACCATTTCATGAATAATAGTAGAACCCCATGACCAAGTTTTTATCATTTCCTTCTGCGCTTTTTGGTTAAGATGCGAACTTTTTTTCAACAAGTGATTGGCCACGAAAAGAATCCTCCAAGTTCCACCGCCGTGGAGACGGAAGACAAGGTGGAGAGTAGACTCCTTCTGAATGTTGTAGTCGGCTAGGGTTTTGCCGTCCCCCAACTGTTTTTCAGCAAAAATAATCCGCTGCTGATCTTGCGGTATGCCTTCATTTTCTTGGATCTTGGCCTATTTTTTGGAGCTTGATTCTCTTGTTGCTGCTGCTGATGATAGTTCAGTGGCCTCATAAAGAGCATGATGTGAGGCTCTGGACAGTGAACCCACCCACGACTCTGTTGAACCCCCAATAGCACGCCATTCATTTTCAGAAAGAAGACAATTCTTGGGAAGCAGTTTAGCCACTTCTGGTGGAAAGTCATGTCATCTACTTAATCTATTTTGACATAACTTGGTAATCTTGTAGTGCAAAACCTTCAAAAAGAAAAAAATGTGAAAATGATCAAAACCCTAAATCTATGTTCTAAAAAAAAAAAAAAAAAGGATTTTCGGAACCATGCTTGGCCTTTGGAACTAGATTTTCAAAGTGGCCATTTTTCTTCACTAAACAAGAACTTGAAGCTGTGTTGGAAAACCAAAGCCTTAAAAAAGATCCATGAAAAAGAGTTTTGACTAAGCACGAAAATGAAGTGCAATTTCTGCGTTTAAGTCTTATGGAATGATTATGTTTGCAGAAAATCAAGCCAAGTCTAAAGTGGGTTTTGAAGGGAATTGGGTAGCAAAGATTTATTGAAATGAAGAAAAAAGTGAAAGTGGAGTTACATTTTCAACCATACCATTCTCAGTCGCATTTTTTGGAGAATTATAACGTGTGCAGTCCAATTTTGAATTTTAACGGAGAAAAATGACGGAAAGTGTGAAGAGGGATCTACGATGCCTATTTATTCATACGTTGGGGACGTGTGATGTTATTTTTTTAGGTTATGGGCATATCCCAACGATTTTGAAACGTTAGACATTTGATGCAATTATCCCTTTTATTTAATAAGTAGACAAGAATGTATCAAATATTCTCGATTCAAATTATAGTTGTCACTTACTTTTTGGATTATTATTTTTTTTTATATTTTTTAGTATTTTTAAGGAACCTTCCATTTGATATAGATTACAAAACAAAATTTGGTTTTTTTTAGCTACAATTGCTGATTTTTCAAACATTTTAAACGTGAAATGACAAAAATATCCTTAATCAACAAAATGCCATTTTAAAGTAGAAATGATAATTATGTTATTTCACGTTTAAAATGCTTGAAAAATCAACAATTGTTGCTCAAAAAATCTATTTTTGTTTTATAATTTGTACCAAACAGGCTCTTAATGAGCGGACAACGAACTATCAATTATTCTTAGTTAATTTCCATATTCTCACTTAAGATCGAAATTGCTACTTCCTTAATGTTTTAGTATTTTTACGAACATTTCAATAAAGTTAATTCAATTAATCAAGAACAGAACCAACGGCTGATTGTCAGCAGTTTGAGTGATAATTAAGTGATATTATTTAAAATGACATCTTAAATGTAAGCATATATATTCATTTAAAATTGTATATCAATTAATGTCATCTAATTATTATCTAGACTATTGATTATCACCAATTGTGATAGATTGCACTATTCTCTTAATCATCAATATCACATTATAAATTGTAGCAGTCGAATTCAAGAGCGCATTTTTTTTTTTAACGAAACACCGTAAAATCTTATTATTATTATTTTTGTATTAATTTCTCAAACCAAAACCAAGTAACTCAACTAGTAAGGTAGTCAATAAAACTGGACATGCTATTGGATGTGCAATCCAATTATCCTCATAATTGGGTTTCAGCCCAGATTCATTTAGCACATGTTTCTAGTACTTTTAAACAACTTTGTTTAACTGTGGATGTGTAGAAATCAAGCACTCATTTCTGTTACTTAATATCTAATTATGATATTATCACACACGTTTAATAGCCCATCGATTCAATTACGTATTCATATAATTACAACTCAACATCAATTATCATAACACGACCGTAATTATGATTTCAAAAAATTGTTCGAGGTAGGACCAATCTACAAAGACAAAATGAAAGTAGTTTCAATTTCTAATTTCTTCAAGCGATTCCCCTTTATGTTTTTATTTCTTTCACCACTTGGAGAGCTTCACAAAGAGTTGTTTGAGAACAGTCTAACATGTAGTAAAGAAAAGGAAGGAAAAGAGGACGTCTGAACAAAACGGAAGGATAAAAAAATAATTGAATTAAGAAAAATTGTCGATTTTAGTAAGAATTTATAAAATATTTAATGTTAAACAGGTTTCTTTTTTCCAACAAAGACTTTAAAAATTGTCTATTTTCTAATTGGACGTTAAAATAGGTTGATTTTAGAAAAATTGCCATTTCAAATTATCCTTCCTCTTATGAGTTATGACTTATCTATGAACCGCATTACTTTGCACTCGTACACATGTAGCTTTTAAAATCTGACCACGTGATAACACGCTGGTTTAAATTTACACGTGTCATCTCAGTTACCAATTAGGGTTTCATAACTCTCTCCTTCCATATATATAAATTCTACAGTTTCATTCTTCTCCGAGTGCGGTGCAGTTTCCTGCCCTCCCAAACCTAAAAATCCGAAAATATTTATCTCCATTTTTGATCTCCTGAGTTAGTTTTTATCTCTATTTTACCCTTCCCTCTCCTCGTTGTTATACCAAAAATAATCCCCTTTTCAATTTTCTCTTTGTTTACTATTTTCCGTTTTACCTCTCTAGGGTTTCAGTTAATTAATAACAAAGAGGAGAGGGAAAAATATCAAAAAAAGAACAAAAATCAAATTCTTTTTGTTTGGAAGGAATGGCGCAGATTCAGATGCAGCATCAGAATGTGTTGGCGGCGTCCGTCGGACCGAACGGAGTGCCTGTGGCCACTTCGGCTGCGGGCGGAGGGACGAGCCAATTTCCGTCGACTTCTTTGTACGTTGGGGATTTGGATTTCAGTGTAACGGACTCGCAGCTGTACGATCTGTTCAACCAGGTCGGCCAGGTTGTTTCGGTTAGGGTGTGTCGGGACCTGAGCACTCGGCGCAGCCTCGGCTATGGTTATGTTAACTATAGCGGCCCTCAGGATGGTTAGTCCTTGCTTGATTCATTGATTTGTTTAGAACGTGGTTTTATTTTTGTATATTTATGCTTGTTTATAGTTAGTTTTGGACAATTTGAATGTCGATATTGTCTCTCATGTCAGTAACATCGTGAAATGTTGGCTATGATAGTTGTTTTGGTGGCGTGGTAGGTGCTTATTGTTAGCTTATTGTTATTATGAATCAGAAATTGGTAATCTTTTCCACTGCTTTTGTTGGACCGCATTTTGTAGCCCTGTGACAAAGGAATAAAACAAGGTCGAATTTTCATCTGGGATCAATTTTCCCCCCTGTAGTTTATTTTCATGATGTTTTGTCGTGATTTTGAAAAGATAATTTTGAAATCTCGGGTGTAATTTTGAAATCTCGGGTGCCACATGAGACTCGAGCATATTTCTCCCCTTGACGCCTTTCTGTGTCAGTTGTGGTTTGTTGGACAATTCCTGAAATCTCTACTTAATACTAGTATATATTGCTTATTCGCGTTGAGATCTGACCGTAGGGATGATTTACAGAACGTGGATAGATGAATTTTGCAAAAAGAGAATATATTAGAGGAGGGAGATTTTTGATTTTGAACAGATGCAAAAGAGAACACAGTAGAGGAGAGGAGATTTGACATGATGGATTGTTAATTCAGAGAACATGTACGAATACACTTTTTTTTTTTTGGGCACCCTTGAAAGTGAGGAAGTAAATGACTAAGGTATATGAAGTGATAGAAAGTGTGATTCATACAGTGGATGTTCATGTGGAATAATGTAATTAGATGAGTTTGTGCCATTTTGATTTTGTGCCAAATGCCAATAAAAGTGGGAGGCTTTAGAAACGCTCATCTTTAGCTGAATCACTTTGGGTTTTGGCTCTTGTGAGTAAAATGAATCACCTTCAATTAGCTGAAATTAACCAAAATTAGAAGTTTCTCAAGGTTTCGAGCCTGTTTGGCACGGATGGATTTTTGACAGTAGAGCTTTTGTTAAAAAGTTGTTGACTTTTCCCCGAATATTAAATTGAGTGTTTTGGCTGCGTAACTATAAAACTACAATTTTATATTTATTTGACTAAATATTAATTAATTATTATATATCTCATATTAATTTCTTTTATAAATAATATTTTTTCATATCTTATAATATCTATTAAAATTAATAAGTAATAACACAATTATTTTAGTATATGTTATATTACTTAATATTAAATTATTTTAATCAAACATATTATGTGTCATTTGTATAATATTATTTAACAAGCAAATATATATATTACACTTTATATAAATATATGAATTGGGTTAGATAGATAGTTTCTTTTTTTATTTTTATTAAATGTATTAATGGTAATTCTGTTAATTTTGAAGTTGATTAAATGTCAATTGCAACTTCCTCTGAAAGGTCAATTAGAGCTTTTTAGATAAACTCAAAATTAAACAACTTTTTAAGTTGTTTTTTCAGTCAAACACAAACAAATTTTTAACCAATGGATGTACTTGTTTGCTAGTTGATAATGAAAAGAGAGAAGGAGCTTATTGCTTTGAGTGATTTTAATTTTATGGGCTGTTGTGACTTGTGAGAGACTAGTGCTTAAAAAATGCCGACACCTTGGGGCGTGGCTCGCATGAGGTCTTCATTTAGAGCATCAAAGTTTACACTTAGGCACACATCTCAAGGCATAAACATTTGGGTGATAGCGGTATGCACTCCTTCGTATTTCACTTTCTGCACTCTTTGTTGTTTGCCTCAACTTTTGGGCTGGGTTTTTCATAGCCTAGAATATGTAAGGAGCTTTTTTTTTTTTTTTTTTTTTTTGAATTTTCTTTCTTCTTAAAGTTGGAGCATTGTTTCCTTTGTTGTTGGCCTTTCATTTCTAGAGGTGGATTAGTTGTCTTGTTATGTGATCATATGACCTTAATCAATTTACTATTTATCACAATGTTGATCCGTTTTATGTTTTGAGTTGCTATTTAGATTTTTAATTTTGTTAAAATGTTTTACTAAATATATGTTTGGTAGTGTTGAAATTATTTTTTAAGTATTTATATTATAAGTTGTGGGTGAATATGTAGATAAAAATATGTTGTAAGTTGTGGGTTATTATATGAAATGTGTGGATAAAAAGTATTTTTGATAAGTTGAAATTATAATTTAAGCACCACCAAACATGTTAAGATTTTTTTTTGATGTTTTATGACTTGTGAGTATAATTTAGTAATTTGTACTTTTAAAGTTTGTTGGTCTAGGCTTCAAGGCGAAAAAACCTTGAAATCTGATCTAGCCCTTTTTAAACACTAGAGAGCATTTAAGTTGTTGCTTGAGATTATACTGGTTCTCTGTTTTAAGTTTGCTTGCTTGTACACTTTTGTAATGGATAGCATCAACAAAGGTGTTGAAGACATGTCTTTGTTTTTGTCCTTATTTCTCTAAGATGCCCACATAACCTTGTTCTTTGTCTCTCCTACTCGATAGAAGGAAAAGGCTAAATTTTGCGATATCTGACATGTTTCCTGTTTTCCCTGATTATAGCGGCAAGGGCAATGGAATTGCTGAACTTCACTTCTCTGAACAACAAGTCGATCCGGATAATGTTTTCTCATCGGGATCCCAGTATTCGTAAAAGTGGATCTGCAAACATATTTATAAAGGTATTTGCACTCGGCTGCTTTGCCTCTTTGGTTTTATCTGACTTATGACTGATTGGAAGCTTGTTGCTTCTTGAATTGGTATATTATTTCCTTTTACTGTGGTATGATATGTCTCCTCTTCATGATTACATCATTTTTTGTGTTAATCATTTCATTCCAATTGATCTATTAGGTTGGTTATAGGGAATTCGTTTGGGTTGATTTTTATCTACATAATCTTATGTGTTGCCAAGAACTGCTAAGGGTTGTTTTAAACTCCATGTTTGGTATAGAGGATTGTGTATTTGCTGCCTGCCATTATTTTGCCCATGTGTTTTATGCTGGTACATATTTTGAGTTGTCACTATTGGTAGTAGAGGAGAACTTGCCTTCTTTTGTTGTTGTTTCCACAAAGCTGCAGCTACCTATATGGTCTGCACACTGAATTCTTCATGTGGAAGGTGTTCTGTTATTTATCATAAAAAAATTGATTAATTGTTTTGCATTTGGTAGTTCTATTCTTATATTTTTCTGTAGTGTTAGTTACAAATTTATTGAACTTTCCTGTGCAGAATTTGGACAAATCGATTGATAACAAAGCACTCCACGACACTTTTTCAAGCTTTGGAAACATACTTTCTTGCAAAATAGCAACGGATCCCAATGGCCAATCAAAGGGCTATGGGTTTGTACAATTTGATATTGAAGAATCTGCACAAAGTGCTATAGACAAGTTGAATGGCATGCTTATTAATGATAAGCAAGTGTATGTTGGGCCTTTCCTCCGTAAGCAGGAGAGAGAATCGTCGCTGAGTAACACCAAATTCAACAATGTCTATGTGAAAAATCTAGCCGAGTCGACTACAGACGATGATCTGAAGAAAATTTTTGGCGAGTATGGGGCAATTACCAGTGCTGTAGTGATGAGGGATGCTGATGGGAAGTCAAAATGCTTTGGGTTTGTCAACTTTGAGAATGCTGATGATGCCGCTCAAGCTGTTGAAGCTCTAAATGGTCAGAAATTTGGTGATGAGGAGTGGTATGTCGGGAAAGCGCAGAAAAAATCTGAGAGAGAGCATGAACTGAAAAGTCGATTTGAGAAGAACACAAAGGAAGTTGTAGACAAATATCAAGGAGTTAATTTATATGTTAAGAATTTGGATGATAGCATAGATGATGACAAACTCAAGGAACTATTTTCTGAGTTCGGTACCATCATGTCATGCAAGGTATATTGACGTGTGCGATTTTGGGAATCGAGCTGCTTTTTATTTCTGTGATTACTTCTCTCTCTCTTTTTTTTTTTAAAAATATTCATGGGAACAGTATTTGTTCAGCTCTCTTGATCTTCTTTCTTTTCAATGTTTACAGGTTATGCGAGATCCTAGTGGAGTAAGCAGAGGATCTGGGTTTGTTGCATTCACAACTCCTGAAGAAGCTTCTCGAGCAGTAAGTTGATACCATAGGTTATACTTTTGTTTTGGCGACTTTATTAAGACAAACTGATCGAGCTTTTATCTGTATTTTTTGTTTCAGCTTTCTGAGATGAATGGGAAAATGGTGATTAGTAAGCCGTTGTATGTCGCCCTTGCACAGAGGAAAGAAGAGAGGAGGGCAAGGTTACAGGTAAATACATAGTGAGAAGCATTACTCCTTTGTCATTAGAGGCAATTGTGGGCTAATTTCGAAGTGCTTTGAGGCATTTCTCCTTTGGCCACTTTATGCTTTACACTAGTGTTCATTTTTGGTGGCTCATGTTAGGTGTTGTTTAGCGCTTTGATTATAAGCACTACAAGCACTTCAAAAGTGTGTGATGTTTTGCTTATACACCAAAAGTGAACACTTGAAAATAAGCATAAGCCGGTTTAGGCAGCGTTCCAGCTCAGAAGTTGTTAAGTCTTTGGTGAACTTAAGAAGAACTTATTATAGAAAAATCTGATAGCAGATTTTGAGAAGCATCCAAATGATAGCTGTTTAGATTCTGTTTTTAATTTCTCCAATTATCTATAATTAAAATACCAATTTTAATCTTAATTAATTAATTAATTAATTCATTTTCTACTGTATGTACTATGTTTTTATTTTTTAATTTCATAAATTCATGGTGAATACATCGTCAAAATATTTTGACGATACTACCAATGAAAATAATAATAATAATACAAAGGACATCATTATAATCAATGTCCATTTAGTAATTGTATAATAATTATCATTATATATCATTTTTGCTTACCAAACGCTAAAATAAAAACAAAAGTTTACCAAAAACTTTCCATCAACTGATTCTTGATTATTTGTTCAGCATAGCTTTTAGAAGCTGATTTTCTTAAAAGCACAACATACCAAACCAAGCCTTATTTTGATATTTGGTGCCACAACTTATTTTTAATGCTGTTGAGCACTCTAAATTTGCTGTATTTCTTGATCAGTGTTTATCCTTTAGTTAGACTTTGCGCATATTAAAAGAATTAAGGCATTAAGAAGTGGATAGAACTACAGGAAAAGAATAAAAATAATTAGCTATCAGCTGCTTCTGTGGCAGCTAAGGTGGCTATTTGATGGCTTATGGTTATATCAGGTGGAAGGATGTCCATAGATATGGCCTTGGATGCAAAAGAATACTCTAGGATCAACTTTTAGCTTTTCATATTCAAAATTTCTTTGATATGATTTTCATGGTCCAATATCTATATCAGGAACTTCTTGGGCAAAATATAAATGAGGACAGCGACCCTCCTTGGGGGACGTTACCTTTCCTTTTTGTGAATTGCATTAATGTAGCTATTTCATTTTTATGGTATTACATATATCTTTGAAGACTGTCAATATATGAGGCACTGATATAGACGTGAGACACGGACACGTTACTTATCATGTAATATTTTTATACTAAATAAACTCTTATATTTCAATAAAATTAATTCACGTTTTTTAACTTAAAAACTTTTGCTTTGAATTTTGAAGGTGAAATCTTGTGAATATGTATCTTCAAATGAAAATGTTCATGTATCGAAAATTGTATTAGATATGAACGAGTTCCTACAATTTTTCTCACATTTTATTCATTCTTTTATACAATTAAGTTATTTCTAACTTTATATTCCAAATTTTACATAGTCGAGCTTGTTTCATTGATGCATTGACGACATGTGCGCATGTCAGAAATTATAGAAACATAAGAAAATGATGGCGACATTGCTTGTTTTACACGTCCAAGGTGTGTTGAGGAAGTGTCCTTGCTTGTCAAAAATTTAGAAAGATGTGAAGAAAATAGGGATATGCCATGTGGGATAAGATGCACTTCCCAGCTGAAGTTTTTGTACATTACAGCTGTCAATGCCTCCTATTCTCGGCCTTTAGTCAATCATATCTTTCCATTTCACTAAACCACATGTCCTTCGATGAATTTTATGACTTCTCTACCAATTGTAGGCACAGTTTTCCCAATTGAGGCCAGTTGCAATGCCGCCATCAATTGCTCCTCGTATGCCAATCTATCCTCCTAGTGCACCTGGCATTGGGCAGCAACTATTTTATGGGCAAGCTCCCCCTGCTCTAATTCCTCAGGTAATGTTTGTTCTCTGAGTTTATGCTTAATTTTTTTCATTAGTCACCCGCGTTTTTTACTACCTACGCTCCTTACCTCCCCCTCTCCCTGCTGTGTGGAAGAAAAATTTTAGTAGAGTTGTTTGCTAGGAGCTGTCTGTTGCCAAGTTTCATGGTATTGTTATTGTTATGGACTAGAAAACTTTTAGGACTTGTTAATCAGAGGTGCTATGATTTTGGAGTTTTATACTATGGATTCTTTTTTAGGATACTAGATTATTATATGAATCATGGTATACTTCAGTGGAGCTAGGAACAAAAGTAGAATTGTCCTTGTTATTACTTAATAGTTAATACAAGGCACACTTAGAATGACGTGGATAACATTCCTTTTTCTTTTCAATTTTAATGTTTAACAATTTCAAGATGAAATTGTCAGGCTGGATTTGGTTATCAGCAGCAGCTTGTACCTGGAATGCGCCCTGGTGGAGCTCCTATGCCAAATTTCTTTGTGCCACCAGTTCATCAGGGCCAACACCCTGGTAGAAGAGGACCAGTTCCTCTGCAACAAAATCAGCAGCCTATGCCGTTGATGCCGCAGCAGGTTAGTTGATATGTAGATTTTTCAGTAGATGTTATAAAATCTTGTACAATAGAAGAATGCTTAATGTTTTACCTTCAGATGTTGCCAAGGGGACGGATGTATCGGTATCCTCCTAGTCGAAATTTGCAAGAAGTGCCAATGCCTGGTGTTGCTGGAGGAATGCTTTCTGCTCCTTATGATGTGGGTGGTATGCTTCCACGAGATGCCGCCATACCACAGCCTATGCCAATTACAGCTCTGGCTTCTGCTCTTGCAAATGCAACGCCTGAACAACAGAGGACAGTAAGCATTCTGCTACATGAATTTACTTTTGTTGCTGGGCGTGGCATTATTGATAATAACGCTCCTAATATTTCTTTTATTGGATTGCAGATGTTGGGTGAGAATTTATATCCTCTTGTTGATCAACTGGAGCATGAACATGCGGCGAAAGTTACAGGCATGCTTCTGGAGATGGACCAGACAGAGGTTTTACACTTGCTTGAATCACCAGATGCTTTGAAAGCAAAGGTTGCCGAGGCTATGGACGTCCTGGGGAATGTTCAGCAGGCTAATAGCCCAGCAGATCAACTTGCTTCACTATCCCTCAATGACAACCTTGTTTCTTGAGGTTTTTTGGTGTTTAGAATGCAGATGTGGCCCTGCCAATTTGAATCAACATTTTGTTAGCGAGGGTGAATGTTAGGACGAATTTTTGGGGACGTATTTTGGGTTTTGAATTTGACGGATTGTATTTTGTTTCCAAATGATTTTTTGGACTCTTTTGTTGGTTTGCAGTATTGCGCACTTTGGAATTTGTGGATTTGGTTCTCTCCCTCTCTTTCATTTAGGTGCACTGTATGTTTTTGGTTGATAGATTGATAGGGAGAAGTGTGTTACCTAATAATGAGTCGACTCTTTTATGTCTCATTCTAGATCCTTGGATAAATGATGATTACTCGTCTGTGACGTGAGTAGAAAATCTTTGATGGTTCTAAAGCTGAACTGTTGGTTGGTTTACTGTGATCGAATGCATTGCATTAGTTTCACTAGAGACGGATAGAGTTGGTTGCTGGTTATGAAAGATATCTGCTTGACTGGTTTGGGAAACTGCTTCTCTGTCCTAGGGGATCCTGTCATCAGTTATGAGTTACATGTCATCATAGGGGTGGGTAATTAACTCAAAAATTGCCCAAACTGACTGACTAGACCTGAGTTGGGCTGGTTTGAACCTTAAAGTCGGTTCAATAAGTGAGGTTGGTAATTTTGTATTCTGATTATTTTCTCCTCACCGCTGCCACCGTAGGACCCATCAGTTAGGGGAAAACTTTGCTCTAACACTAGTTTTGGCGTGGCAGGCAATTGGAACATTTGTTAAAATAAGAAAAAGCTAAAAACCAAGTATTGGAAGAAGAGGTAATTTTCTAATTTTAGCATACTAGAGAAAATAAATTAATCTCTAAAAAAGAGAACCAATATTCTACTCTTAAATCTTATAAACTAAATTATAAACCTCATAGAATCCTATAAAAACTAGGAATTCTAATTAGCAATAATAACTAAAAATAGTGTGTTTAATTTTGATTAAAATTATATTTTTTTTTGTAAAAGTTGATGAAATGTGTGATTGAAAATTGCAAAAAGTTGTGACTCTACGAAATGAGTGGTTAAAATTAATTACTGATTTTGATTTCAACTTTTTAACAAAATTTTAAGTGAAATTAAACAAACTCTAAAAAAATTTATCCCTAGTCCCTACTAGTTTACCAACACTTCTTTCATTAATATCCATAACTTGGATACGAGAAAACAAAAAATTTACGTGCAAGATCAGTGCTTTGCTTGACAATATGAGTTTGTGTTTTAATTGTTAGTAATTGTTAGGAGGGTGTTAGATATAATTAAAATATAATTATTTTAGTACAATTTTTGAATTCATATTTTTGGACAAATAGTATAACATAAAAGTTATTTTGCCAAATAAAGTAGTATAACCCCAGGCACAGCCAATAATGTAAGGAGAACGATTACAGTTAATTTGGATAAATAGTTATAGACGTGTAAAGTTTATAATTTTAGCAATTAGCAGGGTGGAAAACATTGTTGGGCATTCAACTTTCAGCCAAATTTGGAATTAGTCACCGCACTTTATTTTGTCCAATTTAGTCACCAAACATAGATTTTTGTCTTAATTTCATTACTTCGTTAAACTCCATTTGAAAAGGTAAAGGAAATGCATACATTGATGAATGAGAATCCTAGTTGTCACCATTCTACCATTTGATTGATGTATTGGCATGGCAAAACATTATAAACAAAAAAGAAAAGAAAAAGAATCATATCTCTAAATTCAAATCATTTTACCCACTTTTCCTCATCGATCTCTACCATCATATACATACACTACCTTCTACCACCTCTTCATCCGTTGCCATCGATGTTGATCAACGCCACCAAAGTCAACCCTGCTGTCTGGCGAGCCTTGTTCAAATTCCGCGTCCCGCGTCTACTACTTCCCCCAAGGCCACCTCAAAAATTCCATCGCCACTCCAATTCAATATTACAATATTTTCCTCAAACATCCTTTCGTTCTATGCCAACTCCTCTCCCACTCCCAGCGGCTCGCTTCCTGTGTTTTTTCTTGTTGATGAGGCACCAAAAAGGTTTCTGCATTACCCGGAAAAGGGTGCTCACTTGAGACAATTTCCCTTGTTTTGTCTTTCCGATTGACTGGAGCGGGAATATAACCCCTAGGATTTCGCTTCCTCATAGACTTGTCCCTTCTCCAGCCCCTCCACCAACGTGGACCTTGAAAAGAGAAACAATAACCGTGACCAAATGTGATCAACATGTTTAGGTTCGCAAATATAGTGACTCCATTCGATGCCAAAATTGAAGGTGGATTTTCCATTCCGAAGTACTATGCCGACTAGATTTTCACGTGCTTGATTTGTCAGACGAGCCTCCATTTATCAATAGGATTGCTCGTCTTATTGAAACATGAAATCATTTTAGATTACCTATTACATTATAACAAAATATTAAGGGATCTGACATCAACAACAGACACTATCACCTCACAACTTAGGAAAGGCTCCTAGCGTGAAAGAAATAGGGTGGGTGGGTTTGGTTTGACGCTAAGTTCTAGTTCCGCCTTTTAACAGTTTATAAATTAAAAAAAATCTAGTGGCTACAGAGAACAGTAAAACATGGATAGGAAATATAACAATAAGAAGTAATCATGTGCCACTCACGTGCATTAAAAAAAAAGTGCAATGTAAGTGCATTAGTTTCACATTGAATATTTTTCTTTTCAAGATATCAATTAAGAAATATTAATTTATCATAGTATGTATCTTTACCCTTCCTCCGGTTATCATCAGTACGATATCTATTGTAATTATGTGCCCAAATGGTTAAGCCCATTGTGATGTTTATATATCATGGCCCAGCTGTTTGTGCCATGATTATTGTCTGGCCCAAAAGTTGAAGAACACGCTTTTGTCTTTTGTTGGTAATACTTCTTTGATGTTGAATAGTCTGATTCATCCCATCTGTTGGATTACTACACTTGATCTCGGCCATTGATTTCTAGTATATAAAGGCTCTTCAATTCTTTAGGATTAGCACACGAGTGAGTGCGCAACTTTACTCTGTCTCTCTTTCATCTGATTTCTTCTACTTATCTTCTTCTTCCTTTGTGTTGGGGTGAATTGTTGGTTCTCCATTGTTGTGTAAGAAGAGTGTTGCTATAGTAATCACATTCTAATTACTGTAATTTTTGTGGTTTGTTTTCAAATATGTTGTGTTGAGGACGTTATCTTGATTCCATGAGAAGAAGTCTATAATGAGAGATAGTTTAGGTTATTCTGAGTGGGTTACCTCTGTAAACTTGGATCTTGAACTTATTGTGGTTTTAATAGAGCATTAGAGGCCATATCTACGTTTGTAGAGCTTCAAAGTCAGAAGTAGGCATTGCATGGGCCGAACTGCCTGTCCCCAAAATGGACAATCATATCTAGTGTTATTTCTTTTATATTTCTGCTATTTTACAGGTTCTGTTTCTAATTATTGGTTGAAAGAATTCTTGTTTCATGTTAATCGGCGTAACATGTGGTATCAGAGTTATAATAAATGTTTCTTGACGATTAACCATCTTTCGCCTCTGTTATTGAGACAAACTCAGGGCTATAAGTATGTCTCTTCATTCTTATTGTGTTATAAGTTTGAGATATAAATTTTCTTGTGAATAAACTTTGTGTTTTTACAAATAAAAGAAAATATGGCGTATATTCATGTTGTATGATTTGTCAAACTGTTTAAGTTGTTATGAAACATTTCTTGAAAATATAGAAAGTTATAAAAGATACTGATATTTTGTTGTAATACGATTACACTACTTATTCTTTGTGAATATCTGAATATTTGTTTGTTATCTATGTGAATAGCCCTCAATTGAGACTTTCTTGAATTATCCATTGACTTGAGAACTTGATTCTTACGGAATCTTGGAGTTTTCTTGATTATAGGTCTCGCCCAAAATCATGTGTGATATCTTGCATTTGCATGTATCTGATTATTGGTGATTTTGTGTCTCCTGCTTGAATAAAATACCTCTCTCATTTCAATCTCTGTTATTAACTGTGTTAAATTGTTTTAAATGGAAACTTCAAATTTTCATTTAGATCAATTTAATGAAAAATGTGATTTTGCTATATGGAACAAAAAATGGAAGGTATTTTAGTTCAACAAAAAGTGTCAAAGGCCATAAATAAAATATTTCCTAATACTATGTTTGATGATCAAATAGTAGAGGTTGATGAATTAGCTTATACATCTATTATACTTCATATCTCTGATTTTGTGCTTAGAAAAATTGATAATCTTGATGATGCTCAATCTTTGTGGGAAACTCTTGAATCAACTTACTTAAAAAAATCACTTTGTAATAAATTGTTCTTATTAAAAAAAATTTTTAGTTTCAACATTGATCATTCAAAGGATCTTGATGAAAGTTTTAATATATTCAATAAGTTGATTCAAGATACAAAAAACTGTGGTGATAAAGGTATTGACGAATATAAAGCTATAATTCTGTTGAATTATATTCCTGATGTCTATAAAGATGTTAAAAGTGCCATAAAATATGGTAGGGATGGTCTTACTATAGATATGGTAATAAATAACCTTAGAAGTAAGAGTCATGAGCTTAAGAATGAAAAAGAAACAAGAAGTAATGGTGAAAGTCTAATTGTTAGAGGTAGATCCCAACATAGATAGTCTAATAATCAGGATGAGAATAATTATAACGGTCAAAGTCACAAAAGATGGGCAAGGGTAAGTCTAGGTCAAAATCCAAGGTAAAGGGTCTAAAGTGTTATAATTGTGGTAAGTTAGGGCACTATATTAAAGATTGTTATAAATTGAATAACAATGCTCAGAAAAATAGACCATCTGAACAAAGCAATCTTTCTACCACTAATACTGAAACTCTAGGTGAATTGTATGAAACCATTAAAATGAAGAGCCTGAGACCTTAGTGAACTATGTGTCTTCCATCTGTCAGTCTAATGAATGGTTACTTGATTCTGGATGCACTTTTCATATGACTCCTGATTTTGACTTGTTTTGCTCTTATACTAAAGTGAACTCTGGTGTGGTTGTCATGGAAAACAATGTTGCCTGTAAAATCCATGGGATAGGCAATATTATGGGTAAGTTTGATCACTGATTTTGTTTATCTTCTAGAAAATGTTAGACACATACCTGATTTATCTAAAAATCTAATATCTATTGGATCTCTAGAAGATTCTAACTTTGATGAAAAATTTGGAGATGACTGTTTCAAAATTACAAAAGGGGCACTCTTTGGTATCAAAAGATATAAGAGAAATGGCTTGTACTTCACTAAAACAGAAAAAATGTCAGTAGATACTACACTCTTTGCTATCAAAAAATGTTAGTAGATATTGCTATGGTAAATTCTGTTAAAGAGTGATTGTACTGATTTTTGGCATAAAAGGCTAGCTCACTTAAGTAATAGGGGCTAAGTATCTTGCAAAATTAGGGGTGTTTGGAAAAGATAAAATCACTCACCTCCATTTCTGTGAAACTTGTGTCATGAGAAAACAACATAGAGTTCAATTCTCTGATGGTTTACATAAATCTTCCTCCATTTTTGAGTATGTGCACTATGATCTATTGGTCCATCTAGCACACCTACACATGGAGGAAACAAGTATTTTCTGTCTATCATTGATGATTTTTCAAGAAAAGTATGGATTTTACTGTTGAAAAACAAATCTGAAGCTTTTGACAAGTTAAAAACTAGGAAAACTCTTTTTGAAAATTAAACTGGTAAAACTTTGAAGTGTTTAAGGACATATAATGACCTTAAAATTTGTAATAAATCTTTTGATGATTTTTGTAATCAATCTGGAATAAAGAGGCATAAAACTGTTTCTTATACCCCTCAGCAAAATGGTGTTGCTGAGAGGATGAATAGAATCTTACTTGAAAGAGTTAGGTGTATGCTTTCTAGTTCTGGTGTATCTAAATATTTTTGGTGTGAAGCTGTTGTTACAACTTGTCATCTTGTTAATAGATTTCCTTTTGCTGCCTTAAATGGCAAAACATATGAAGAAATGTGGTATGGAAGGCCAACTGATTACTCTAATCTTAGAATTTTTGGTTGTACAACTTATTCACATCAAAAGGATGATAAACTTGACCCCAGATCTCAAAAGTGTGTTTTTTTAGGATATCCTGATGGAACAATAGGGTATAGACTTTGGGCTAGAAGTTTAGGATGATTTAAAACTATTATTAGCAGATATGTTGTTTTTAAGGAAGATGAAATGCATTGTCTAAAATAAAATGCTGAAAATGATAATAATCCTGATAATACAAAGATTAAGGTGGAGTATGATAATGTAGTGATCACCCCTGTAGAGCAAAATCAACCTGATATTCCTCAACTTCCTAATTCTGATGATGATTTAAATCATAATCAAATTAGAGAAGAATGTCAGGATGAGTTTCAAAACTTAGGTTTAGAAAATTATCATTTAGCTAGAGATAGAAATAGAAGAACAACTAATGTGCCTTCTAGATTATCTGATTATAATCTTACTATTTTAGCTGTTAGTTCTTATGATGAATTAAGTGGTAATGAACCTAAAACTTTTGATGATGCTATAAGTAGTAGTGATTCTCATATGTAGTGGACAACAATGAAGGAAGAAATGACTTCCTTATACAATAACCATACATGGGAATTGGTTTCCAAACTAAAGCACAAATCCATTATTGATTGCAGGTGGCTTTACAAGGTAAAGGAAGGTAATGATATCATTGATCCTCTTAAATTTAAAGTAAGACTTGTAGCAAAAGATTTTACTCAAAAATATGGTATTGATTATAATGAAATTTTTTCTCCAGTTGTTAAATACACTACTTTAAGAGTTATATTTGCTTTAGTTGCTCATTCCAATTTGGAAATGGAACAACTTGATGCTAAAACTGTCTTCTTACATGGTGAACTTGAAGAAAAGACTTATATGAATCAACCCATTGGTTTTATTGATAAACACAAGTCTGACCATGTTTGTCTTCTTAAAAAATCATTATATGGTTTGAAATAATCTCTCAGGTAATGGAATAAAAGGTTTGATGCTTTCATGCTATCTTTAGATTTTACTAGAAGTAAGTTTGATCATTGTCTTTACTTTAAATCTGAACAGCCTAGTAATACCCTTGTATTTTTACTGTTATATGTAGATGATATGTTAATAATTTGTTCATGTGTTGATATAATTAATAACATCAAAGCTGCTTTAAGTTCAGAATTTGAAATGAAAGATCTTGGCAATGCCAAGAAGATATCCGGAATGGATATAATTAGGGATAAATCAAATTCAATTATGATGTTAAAACAACAGTCTTATATCAAGAAAATTCTTAAGAAGTTTTCTACGCATGATTCTAAAGCTATGTGTTCCTTTAGCTAACCATTTTATGCTAAGTAAAGATCAATATCCCCAATCGGATGATGAAATAGAATACATGAATAAAGTGCCTTATTCAAATATGATTGGTTCAGTAATGTACACTATGGTCTGCACTAGACCTGCTATTGCTTACTCTGTGAGTATCTTGAGTAGATATATGTCAAATCCAGGGGAGCAACATTGGGAAGCCTTGAAGTGGTTGTTAAAATATCTGAAAGGTACTGCAAATGTAGGTTTAGTTTTTAGACATTGTAGTGAAGGAATAAAGTTAATAGGATATGTATATGCAAATTATGCTAATGATAGTGATAGTAGAAAATCCACTACTTCATATGCTTTTACACTTTGTAATTCTTGTATTAGCTGGAAATCTTAGTTACAACATATTGTAGCATTGCCCACAACTGAATCTGAATATGTTGCTATTACTGAAGTTGTGAAAGAAGCCTTATGGCTGAAAGGTGTACTATCTGAGTTGAATTTACTTCATAATCATGTTGTTGTATTTTCTGATAGTCAATCTGCAATACAGTTATGAAAAAAAAATCCCGTCTTCTGTCTTCCATGACAGAATTAAGCATATGGATGTTAAATTGTATTTTATTAGGGACATTGTGTCCAAGAATCAGATTGATCTTGGGAAAATTCCAACTCATGCCAACCCTTCTGATATGGAAACTAAACCACTATCTTTAAACAAGTTCAAATCATGTTTTAGTTTGCTTAACATTGATTCAAGTTAAGAGTATTAAGTTTGTCTAATAGAATAGTAAATGTAGTATATGTTTGATCATTGTAAATATGTGCCCAAATGGTTAAGCCCATTGTGATGCCCAAATGGTTAAGCCCACTGTGATGTTTATATATCATGGTCCATCTGTATGTGCCCTGATTAATGTTTGGCCCAAAAGTTGAAGAACACGCTTTTGCCTTTTGTTGGTAATGCGCCTTTGATGCTGAATGGTTTGATTCATCCCATCCGTTGGATTACTACACTTGATCTCGGCCATAGATTTGCAGTATATAAAGACTCTTCAATTCTTTAGGGTTAACATACATCAATGAGTGTGCAGGTTTACTCTCTCCCTCTCTTGTCTTCTTCTTCTTTTGTGTTGGGGTCAAATGTTGGTTCTCCATTATTGTGTAAGAAGAGTGTTGCCATGCCCGGATTTTATATGAGGCCTAAGAGGCTGCTGCCTCGGGCCCAAAATATTTGGGGGCCCCTAGATCTAAAAAATTGTGTTAATTTTTTTTTGAAAAGATTAGCTTAGAGCAGTCCAAACCCACATCTAATTAAAAAAGCCAGCCCAATTAAAATCTTGTATTTTCCTAATTTGAAAATTGAAACGTATATTCTCGACTTGATTTTAAAGTTCAGATCACCAATCTCATTCTCAAGTTTGGCAAAAACCACTCTACAGTCTACGTTAAGTCGCTATAGTTGTTTTATTGCATTTCTACGAGAGTTGTAAGCGATATTTCTCTTTTAACCATTCTAATTTATGTTAGATAATTTATATATTTCACGAGTTAAACTTTTACATTTTTTTGATGATGATTGAACCAATTGAATTGATTAAAATAAAATTGATGTTGTTATTTCTTGTCGACTTCAAATTTTGCACCACATAATTTTGTTCCTTGTAAATGTCTATATGCTAATAATCTTCTTACAAAATGGGTTGTGATAAAAAAGAAATTAGTGACTTTCTTTATTGTTGAATATTACTTTTTGTTTATCGTTTTATTGTTGAATTTTGAGTTTATAGATTTAGTTTTGGAAAACTCTGACGAAAAAAAATTTGAAAGTACACTACGATTTGAGAGTCCAGTATTCAGGCCTGAAAAACATAAAGTTCGGCCCTGAGTGTTGCTACAGTAATCACCTTCTGATTACTGTAATTTCGTATGTCCTCGAATCTATTATGTTGAGGATGTTATCTTGATTCTGTGAGAAGAAGTCTGTAATGAGAAATAGTTTTGGTTATTCTGAGTGGGTTACCTTTGTAAACTTGGATCTTGAACTTATTGTGGTTTTAATAGTGCATTCGCGGTCGGATTTATGTTTATAGAGCATCAAAGGCAGAAGTTTGCATTGCACGGGTCGAACTATCTGTCCCCAAAATGGACAATCATATCTGGTATTATTTTCTTTATATTTATGCTATTTTGCAAGTTCTGTTTCTAATTTTTGGTTGAAAGAATTCTTGTTTCATGTTAATCGGCATAACAATATCTTCAGAGGCTTCATATTAGGAAATGAAAAAGACAGATTTTCAATTTTTTTAGAGATCATTAATGAGCAAATAAAGGGTAAATTTAATTAATAGCCACCAAACTTATTTAAGGTTACTATTTACTCACTCAACTGAAAAAAAAATTTCAATTGCTCACTCAACTTTCCAAATGGTTTCCTATCCATCACTCATTGCAAAAATAGTAGGATGTGATGACGGAAATTCACACTTGGCAAACGGTAATCTGATGTGGCAAACTAACGTCGTTAAAATTGTCCACGTAATAGGGTGAATTTAATTAATAGCCACCAAACTTATTTAAGGTTACTACTTATTCACTCAAATGAAAAAATATTTCTAATTGCTCACTCAACTTTTCAAATAGTTTCTCATCCATCACTCATTGCAAAAATGGTAGGATGTGTAGACGAAAATTAACACTTGGCAAACAGTAATTTGATGTGGCAAACTAACGTCGTTAAAATTGTCCATGTAATAATAATAGAAGCCAAACATAACTTTATCTATTAGTAAAAAAACATTTCTATACAACAGTAAAAATACGTTTTACAATGTAGATAATTGTTTTTAATCTTTTGTCCAAATCGTTATTTGAATCAATTTACAGATTTAGTCGGCTTTGCTGGTAGATGATTGTTTTTAATCTTTTGTCCAAATTGTTATTTGAATCAATTTTAAAAACGTTAGTTCATTGTAAAACGTCTTTTTATTGTTGTATAGAAACGTGTTTTTAATAATAGATAAGTTATGTTTGGCTGCTATTATTATTACGTGGACAATTTTAACGACGTTATTTTGCCACATTAGATTACCGTTTGCCAAGTGTGAATTTTCTTCTGCACATCCTACTATTTTTGCAATGAGTGATGAATGAGAAACTATTTGGAAAGTTGAGTGAGCAATTAGAAACCTTTTTTAGTTGAGTGAGTAAATAGTAACCTTAAATAAGTTTGGTGGCTATTAATTAAATTTACTCCATTACGTGGACAATTTTAATGACGATTGTTTTGCCACATCAGATTACCATTTGCCAAGTGTGAATTTCCGTGCCAAGTGTGAATTTCCGTCTACACATATTTTTGTAATGAGTGATAGATGGAAAATCATTTGGAAAGTTGAGTGAGCAATTAGAAACTTTTTTCAGTTGAGTGAGTAAGAAGTAACCTTAAATAAGTTTGGTGGCTATTAATTAAATTTACCCTATTACGTAGACAATTTAACGACGTTAGTTTGCCACATTAGATTACTGTTTGCCAAGTGTGAATTTTCGTCTACACATCCTACTATTTTTGCAATGAGTGATGGATGGAAAATTATTTGAAAAGTTGAGTGAACAATTGGAAAAAATTTTGAGTTCAGTGAATAAGTAGTAACCTTAAATAAGTTTGGTGGCTATTAATTAAATTTAAAGGAATGTCCATTGTATTTCCTATGCTAACTCGAACTTTTAAGAATTTGTAACTCGATTTATGAATCTTTTTAGTTTTGTACAATTGTTTGGTTCAACTAACACATTTTCAAACGAATAAGACGACAGATAAAACTAAACAAGAAAAATGATTGACGTTGACGTAAAAGACACTCAAATCATATCTTTTCGTATATTTTGTTTTGATGTTAAATGCTAAATATTGTGTTAATATTGGGTAAAATTATAAATAATTAGATAGGAGGGACAGCCTTGCAAGCTCAAGCCAGGGATGTGACTTTGTTTTCTACTCCAGTTCAGGAGGACACGACATACGTAAACGACATACGAAAATATGCATCAGTGTTTGAATATAAATAACGAAATGTTAGATATTTAAAACTAAAATTTGTCGATTTCCCTATAAATTCGACAAACAAATGAGAAAAGAAAGGGACTTGTGATATTGCTATAAATTGTGATTTTTTTGTGAAGTTATAACTAGAGGTGGATGCTGTTCGATTTAGTTAGGTTTCGAAGAGAACCGAACCGAATCGAACCGAACTAAATTGAACTCAGAACCATTAGTATTTTGTAAATAGAATTATTGGTTCTAACTTGAATTATGAAGCTAAACCGGATCTAATGTTCAATTTCATAGTTAAAATTTTCAAAGTTGTCATATTTCTAACAACTATTTTTATTCTCATTGTTTGAAACAACACAATAATCTAATAAACCATAATTTTCGAACTTTAATCTATTCATAAAACAACAATATATCAAATTTTAAACACATGGTTCCCATTCAATACAAAATAACAAACATAGAAATACAATATTTTATTTTTATGGGCTAAATTTTAGAAAAAATTAAAAAACAATAAGGTCGATTCGGTTCGATTTTTTAGTTTTGAGTATAGAATTGATACCCACACTATAAACAGTTGGTTTTGAGTTCTAATACTCTTTACCCGATTTAAACTTAAGAATAATCGAATCGCTCAGTTCGATTATGTGTTTGTTTGGTAAAGATTTTTGTAGATTATAAGTAGTGGATCCTATGAAATGTGTGGACAAAAAGTAGATAAAAGTTGTGGGTCTTATGAAATGTGTAGATGAAAATGATGTTTGAATAACTTATAAATACTTATAAGCGCTCGACAAACATAGTACTATTATCCAAGTCAATTCTCACGGTCTCACCTACTACCACCTACTTTGATTGGTCATCGGTCAAGGCTTAATTTCTTAAAAAATGTGAGTCCTAATCGAAAATTTCGAGTCTTTAGTATATAACTATACATATGAGCACAAAAGTTTGACAATCTGTATATCCAATCTGTTCTTTTTTGTTGTGATACCAGTGCAACAATGAATCCCCCAACTGTAAAATTTATATCGGAAAGCTTTATCAAGCCTAAATACAGTTCAGAAGAGTCAAAGAAACCTGTGTATTTGGCCCTATGGGATCTTATGATGCTATCAGTGCATTACATCCAAAAGGGCCTACTCTTTCCCAAGCCTCCAGGTTTTAACGATGATGAAAATTCGTTTAAGGATCTGCTGCAAAAGCTTAAAGAATCGCTCTCTGTCACTCTTGTCCATTTCTTCCCATTAGCCGGTCGCCTTGCAACGTTGCAGCAAGACGAGCCTCCTCTTTACACCATTTATATCGACTGTGCTAACTCTCCGGGAGCAAGATTTATTCAGGCGTCACTTAATTTGAGCGTCTCTGATATCCTTTCACCAACTGATGTGCCCCCTGTTGTTCAGTCTTTCTTTGATCATGACAGGGCTATTAATCATGATGGTCACGCCGAGTCTTTGTTAACCATTCAAGTGACAGAATTGATTGATGGCATATTCATTGGATGTTCAATCAATCACGTGGTTGCTGATGGCACTTCTTTCTGGCATTTTTTCAATGCATGGTCTGAGGTTTTCAAAGCCAAAGGAGAGAGCAATTTAACCATTTCAAGGCCACCCATTCACAAGCGTTGGTTCCCTGAAGGTCATGGTCCAATTCTCAACCTCCCTTTTACTCATCATGATCAATTCACCAGTAGACACGATTCTCCTCTAATGAGGGAAAGAGTTTTCCACTTTTCAGCAGAGTCATTGGCAAAAATCAAGGCAAAAGCCAATTCTGAATGCAATACCGCCAAGATATCCACTTTGCAGGCATTGTCTGCTCATATATGGAGGTGTGTGACAAGGGCTAGGGGATTTTTACCAGATCAGAACACGAGCTGCAGATTGGCTACCAATAACAGAACAAGGCTGAATCCTCCCTTACCTGATGACTACTTTGGTAATTGCATACAGGCAGTGAAAGCAACCACCACAGCTGGAAATTTGTTAAAGAACGGTCTAGGATGGGCGGCTTGGCAGTTGCATCAGACTGTGATCAACCATACAGACAAGATGGTGCTCGAGTGGGTTGATTCCTGGCAGCAAACGCACTTTATATATCAGCTGGGGCAATTTTTTGATACTTCAAGCATAATGATGGGGAGCTCGCCGAGGTTTGATATGTATGGAAACGAATTTGGACTAGGAAAAGCATTGGCAATTCGTAGTGGATATGCTAATAAGTTTGACGGGAAAGTATCATTATATCCAGGAATTGAAGGTGGGGTAAGCATGGACTTGGAGATCTGCCTTCAACCACATTTCATGACAGCTCTTGAATCTGACAAAGAGTTTACAGACACTGTGTGATTTCTAAACTCTCCAATTCCGAAGTTCTCTTTGGTTTTCTTTTTTGAATGAATTGTGTGGTTACCTTATTTGTCAACGACGTGAATGTAAGAATAAATTCAATGTAAAATTTATTGTTTTTGGTTTTAATTGATGTTTAATTTTTGTCTGTGTAACAACAACTGTGGTGTAGAAGCACTATTTGTCAATGAAGATGGATGATAAGCACCATTTTGTCAATTGTTCTTTCTTTTTCATTTTTCTCATCAGCTGTTGTGTTACATCTTTATGAGTTAACAAATGGTAGAAGGCGAATATGATTCTCTTTCACGTCCCATTTATAGGGAGGCTGAGAAAGAAGAAGAAATCAAAGGAAAGGAAAGAGGAGGATGGAGAAAGAATCAACAAACTAGGAACTTGAATGAAGAACAAACTATATGCCTGAAATGTGTCAAAGTCATTATCCTTGGATGAAGATTATATATTCGGGCTGTTAAAAGGATCATGATCACAGTAATCGGAATTTTGTAATCTTATTATTTCATCTTTATCAATCTTATCATTTGGTCAGCTATAAATACAAGCACTATGAATGAATGAAATACAATAGAAATATGGGTAATTATATTACCACATCATTATTTGTTAAGTACACTACATTCTAATTGTAATGAACTACATTCTAATTGCAATGAAAGTCTTCAACTATTGGTCACTTTTGTATTTATGACTCTAACTTTTTTTAGCAAATTTTTATCATCAACCTATTAATTTGCACGTCTTATATTTGTATTTGATGATGATTTTTGTCCAAAAAATTAATTAAGAGGACGTAATTTTTTTTTTGTCTCTAATATTTTTACATAATTAAAATAAATAACAAATATGTAAGTTTGTTAAAATATTTTCCCTCATTTTAATGCATATTAGCAGAATATTTAGACAAAAATCTTTATTGGAGACAAGATGTGAAAACTAAATTAAAGTTAGTAATAAAAATACGATGAAAAAAATTAGAAATATAAGTGTCTAAATATCAAATGTTGGAGGACCTTTATTACAATTAAAATGTAGTGTGAATATAATATAATTACCCTAAAAATATCTTTCTACATTTGAGTTCTATCTACATGCTATCACAACAAGTCAACACTCTCATGAGATGGTGTGAAATTTCACCAAAATCATCACCAATTGTATACAATAAAAGATGCCAAATTTGTTGGTAATTTTGGTGTATTATTTATGTTTGACAATTTGATCATGGACATGTAAAATGCGCCCAAAATAATGATTTACAGAAATATCAAAAATAAAGAATTAAATTCACTTGAAACAAGAGTTTGACTCCTTAAGACGAAATTGCCCTACACATGTGCTTAGGGTTTCTCGGCACACGTCCCCCAAGATACAACACATTTGGCCTTACAATTCTCGTACTCAACTAACGAGCTCCGCTTAAATAATTGGTCAAAGTTGGTTAAAACCAACATTACTATTGCACCAAGAACGGTAAAAAATATCATGCTACAAATGCAAATTTTTTGGTCAAATAAACTATTGTTGATCAAATAAACTATTTTGGTCAAATAAACTAATTTATAATACATACCAAACGGGTTCTAAACAAGTTCGGAACAGAATTTTTCCACGTGGGCCCTTCACTATTGCCTTCAATTTGCCTGGACATGTTGAGCCAAAACATTGTAGAACTGAGGTCTCACCTGACGGAGGCTTGAATTTATGGTACTAAGATTTGGAATACCTTAGGCTTTTGAGGGCGAGGTTCATCGGATTCTCCAGTAATTGGGATGCAAGAGCCATGTCTTAGGTGGAATGCTTTCTTAGTCAATGTTGCATCTAAATCTCTTTTAATTTTAATTCTCTTAGAAAATCCAGTCATAATTGCTAGAATTGAATTGAAAAAATCAGCCAACTGGTGCACAAAATTCCTTTATTGTTGATTGTATAGCTGTAGCTAGAATAGAAATGTGCAACTTATCTGATTTGATGATTATCCTTTTTGCTGATCGCCAGCCTTCACTTAGATATTTAGAAATCACTTTGATATTTAGAAATCACTTCTTGGAATTACAATTTTAATTTTGTGAAACTCGAGTGCAGGTTTGATAAGTGTATTGAGGAACGTAATATGGACACGGTTTGAAGATTGTAAGCCAACTGTCGAATTAACCGGAGGACCCAAGGAAGGGACATCAAGATCAGTTGATCCCGTGTTCAGCTGCACATACAATGGTGCATATGGAGCTCGATTTCGGCTACCTTGTATTTCTAGGGACATAAGTAGTTTGAAGTATGAAATCAGTTCTAATGGGAAGGTGCAACGAGAGGCTGTGAAATTTCACCAAAATCATCACCAATTGTATACAACAAGAGACGCTGGATTTTCCCACGTGGACCCTTTGCTATTACCTTAAATTTGCCTGGACTTGTTGAGCCAAAACATTGTAGAACTGAGGTTTCACCTGACAGAGTTCTTTATGTTATTGTACTAAGATTTGAAATACCTTAGGCTTTGAGGGCGAGGTTCATTGGATTATCCAGTCATGGGATGCAAGAGCCATGTCTTGGGTGGAATGTATTCCAAGTTAATGTTGCTGCATCTAAATCTCTTTTAATTTCTGTTCTCTTCTAGTTAGTTTTAGTAGTTAAGTCATTGTGTTAAATCACTTTCAAAGTGCTAAACTTTTAAGTCAAAGTGGATTCATTGTTAGTTTCTTGAAACCTTTTAATGCAAGGATGATTAGATCATAAAGAAAGTAAAAAGTATATATATCTTTGCTACAGAAAAGTGAACAACATACTTAGATGCTTAGGCCAAGTGGTGGAGAATAGAAATGTAGAAATCATTGTAAATATTTCTAACTTACGTGCAATTAGATCAGTGCTTTTCTTGTGCAGCTTACAACGTACCATAATTCACTTTGTTGACTGCACATCATGATTCTGTGTTTTAATTGTTAACAGAAAAAAAAAAAAAAAAAAAAAAAACATATCCAAGCTGCTCAAGTTGTTTCTTGAAGGAAGCTGTTAGCAAGTGCTTCCTGTTTTGGGCCTTAAGGCCACAAGCCACTTATCTGTGCAATTTTTGTGCAACGCCTGTGTGCTGTGTGTGTGTTGTGTGTATCTTAATTCTTAAACATTTGCATATTTTCTGGATTCTTGCATCCATTCCATTGATAGATCATGGATTTGTTCAATTCTGGAGGACTGGCCTTCTTTCAATCCTCTCAACTTCAGCCAGTTACTTATCATCCTACTCATGATCGGACCACATCTATCAGCATGAAGAAGATAAGCTTCTTGAATTCAATAGTGCAGAATTGGTAGTAAATTGTTCAATTATTGATAATTTAACTGAATTTCAATCATCTATTTGAATCATATTTCTATTATATGTTCAACCAGTTTGACATGTAGCTATACGCTTTAACCACATTTAGTAAATGGTACAGTAACAGTTCTGGTAGGAAAAGCCTTGAGAGGCACTGCCTTCTGTAGTGAAAGTCCAAATTTCTCCTTCAAGTCTATATCTTCTGGTTTCAATCCTCGTTCAAGCTTCCAATCAAAGTTATAAATCATTGATGCTACCATAAGATGTACCATACGGTAAGCCAACGGCAATCCCGGACATATTCTCCTCCCTGCACCAAAGGGAATGAGCTCGAAATTTTGGCCTGATCTGATGTCAATGTTGCAGTCCAGAAATCGTTCAGGCTCGAATGAATCTGGATTGATCCATATGTTTGAATCTCTACCAGTTGCCCACAAGTTAACAAGTATTTGTGAATTTTTAGGGACCATGTAGCCATTGATTTCTACATCATGCTCAGCCTTGTGTGATAAAAATGGTCCAGGAGGATGATATCTAAATGTTTCTTTGATCACTGCTTGCAGGTAAGGGAGCTTAGAGATGTCTGATTCTTCAACTTGTTTATTCTCTCCAATTACTGAACTGAGCTCTTGTTTTGCTTTCAACAATTTCTCGGGATTGCGCAGTAATTCTGTCATTGCCCATTGCACTGTGCTAGCAGTTGTATCTGTTCCTGCTACAAATAAGTCCTACCACATAATGCATAAGTTAGCAATTACATTTTGTATTTTATCTTTTGATTATTGTGGAATTATTTACTCGTGTAGCAACAATGACTTATGCATAACATTTTGGGATTGCTTATAAGTACTTATAAGTTGGCCGAACATCATTTTTATCTACTTTTTATCCACACATTCCTTGGAACCCACCGCTTGTAATATACAAAAAGTTTATGAAACATGTTCTAAACAAAATCTTATCATCCCTATGCAGATTAGATCTGATTTATATGTTATGAAAGAGAAATAAAATGTATAATCTCAAGAAAATTGAAGTATTGTACTCACCAGAAGTAAATGCTTTATATCGTTGATGCTTAGGCCGGATTCATTCCTTTGGTTGAGATCAAGGAGTGCTTCCAGTAAATCATTTTTCATTGAAGAAGTGATGTGTGTTCCTCTTGATACCAATCTTTCATTGATGATATCATCAAATATTGCGAATAATTTTCCGAAACAAATTTCAGCCTTGCGCTTAGCTCCTTGTGGATCAATCAATTTAAGAACTGGGATGAAGTCTCCAAGATTTGGAGTGCCTAAAGTTCTCATCACCTCTCCTACAATTTCCTTCAGTTCTTGAGACGAATTAGAATTGAAATGAGCAAAATCAGTTGAGAAGAGAGTGTTTGATATCAAGTTAAGTGATGTTACAAAGGCAACTTCTGTAATATCCACAACTTGACCACTCATGCAACACTCTTGCATATAGTCAAGCAATTTCTGCAACTTGTCTCGGCGAAGGCCCTGGCTAGCATCAAGTCTCTCCAATGAAAACATTTGTTCTTTGCATATTTTACGGTAACTCCGCCACTTGCTTGCTGCCGGTAAGCAAGCCACAGACACCTTGTGGTGGTCGAGTGCTTCTGTCGCAGCTGTAATTATACGGCCTGAAAAGGCTTGATCATGTTTTTGGAGTACTTGTTTGGCGATTTCTGGGGATGATACAACCATTGTGTTTATACTTCCTAGCTTGAGATACATCAGGGGGCCATAAGTTTTTGAAAGTTTGGTAAGTGATTGGTGGGGGTTTTGGCCAAGTTGAAGAATGTTTCCGATGATCGGAAGTGGATAAGGCCCAGGAGGAAGCTTGGTGGTTCTCCGACTCCCTGAATTTGATCTAAAGACATGAAAACATGTCCAAAAGATGCAAAAAATTACAAGAAGAAATGTTAAGAAATCCATTTTTGATTTTTCCTCCTCTCTTTGTTTCTCTTCTAACTGGGATTAGGGCATTGATTTACATCAAAACCGTCGGAATTAACCCTACTCGACAAAATAAATGTTAATAAAACCCATGTGATAGCTAGGTTTGACTCTCATTATTGTATTATCGACACTTGTATATAATTATTAGTTGCCAAATTGTACTTTAATTAAAGTCAATTCTCTTTAAATATAAAGTAATACCAAAAGTACGAGTAATCTAAAAGTCCCCTAACCATTGGTCACAAGTATGAGTTTGGTTGGTATTAGAACTAATTTTTTTTAATCAAAATCATTATCAAGTTTAAGAGATAAATTAAAAAACAAATACACTAGAGCATTTAAGATAATATTTCTTAGAGAAAAGATCTGGACCCCGTGACGAGGTCCAGATATGGTTCCCGACTGGCTACGTGTCATTCACGCAGCCAGTCAACCAGAAAGAATTAGCCCCTCCCCTCCCTCCCTCCCTCCCCTCCGCAAAATATCAGGCACCCCTCTCTGCGCCGCAAAACCCAATTACTTTAACTTTTGACATTCCCCCTCTCTCCTATTTAATTTACACCCCCATCCCTCATTTAATTTACACCTCCTCCACCTTAAACAATCCATTTCCTTTCTTCATTTCCCTACTTATTTATACACTACTCAATGTAACAATTTTTTTTTTCATCAGAATACACATTTTTCCCTTCATCAGAATACATATTTTTCTTGAAATTTGGCCAACATACTCGCTTTATTTACTTTACCCAAATTTGACCAACATCAAACGTTTTCAATCACTTTTGTTCTCTAAATTTATTTTACCAAATTTGTCTCCTACTTATTTTTTTTTTCATATTTTTCAAAAGTTAGTAATAAATTATTAATTTGTTTTTCATTTTGGTTTATTTGTATAGATTTATTTTTTGTAATTTGCGAGTTAGTTGTAACATTGTTAACAATTTTTTATTTTTTTTTTTTTTACATATAATTGATGTATTTTATTTCGGTAAACTTTTGTAGGGATGGAATTTGAGAGTGGTGGTAATGTATATGTTCCTCAAGTGACTATCAGTGTCATTCCCCACGTTAGTCAGAAATTCGAACCATCCGATGAGATATACAACACGTGAATCGGGATTTAGTATGCAAATAGAAAACAGTAAGAAGAAAAAAGAAACAAATGAGTATTTTTTTACTTATTAACGTATGATGCACGTTGTTTTATTAACATTTGATGCACGTTGTTTTATTAGTGTTTGGTCCATTTATTTTATAATGGGTAATAATTTGATTGTCACTTGGATCAACCATAATAACGCCGTCAAATCAACCTTTGGACCCATAATATCGTATCATGCGATCCGTCAAACCAACAAGATCATAATTTATTATTTCTGGACCCATAATATGCGATCATGCATCAAAGTAAAATTTAATTTGTTACTCGAATATATATAATTAGTCTCGGTGTAATCTTAACCCACGGGAGTATGATATTACATGCTATTAATCTCGCCGTTAATTTATTATTTTTAATACAATTAATATTATTTTTCTTCTTTGAAGAAAGTGGAGGGTTGTATATGTAAATTATCAATTGGAGCAAATTTATTATGCACGCTTTATTTATTTTTATTTTTAAGTAAAATTTAATTTGTTACTCGAATATAAACTAATTAATTAATTCAATGACTTGTTCGGTGTAATCATCACTTAATAATAAAATTAACGTTAACTATATTGATCAAGCTCGGCAACATTATTGTTTATTCCATATTTGACATTGAAACTTTATTACATGATATAAATAATATATAACATTTAATTTTTTTTTTTTACCATATTTTTGTATTTCAACATGAAAATTATATATATATTATATATTTTTTTTAAAAATACAATTAATATAAAAATAAAAAATTTATAGAAATTTTTATTTTATAAATTGAGATTGCATTTGAGGTGGGGGTAAATAAATAGGTTGGGATTGAGTGAGGACAAAGGGGGTTTAGAGTATAAATAAATGAGGGGAAGGATTAAAGCATAAATAAATGAGGAGGGGAGGAATGATAGGGAGGAAGTTGATATTCAGTTGTCGTATTTGTTTGGTGCAAAATGCAATTGCAATTGGGTCCAGATCTTTTCTCATATTGCGAGAAATTTAATCGATTTACGAATCGCAATGTAGAAGCTTATATAATATCCAAATTCAAAGAATTTCAAGAAGAGTTTTCGTGTATGGTTTATTGTCGGATTGTTGAAGTTGACGAGGGTCCTTTGGGAAACTCGTATCGTATTGGAATCTATCATTTTCGACGATGGGATGAAGAAAAAAAATGTACGATTTTGTTTAACAAAGAACAATGTCAAATTGTGTGTAGTCATCACTTGTTTGAATTTCGAGGGGGATCTTTGTAAACATTGTATCATAGTTTTCATTACAAATGATATCATATTTGTGTGGGGAAAGATATATCTTACGTAGATGGAGGAAAGACGTGAGTAGAACATATACCGGGATGAAGATTAACTACAATGGTTGGATTAGCACACGCTCAAGTACGATATGATAAATTATGTGATACATTTCGCAAGGTTCTTGGACGTGGTTGCGACGATGAAGTACTTTCCCGGAGATAACGGAATGGCTTGAAATGAAAATGACAAATATGAACATTTCAAAGAACAAATCATCATGTGGTAGTAACCTCATTCCCGCCATTCTCATGTTCATGATTCCACCGACCGAGGATTAGTCGATAAAATTCTAGTGTCCACATGTTGGATCCAAAGAACTCGAAGACGAAGGTGCTCCAAAGAAGCTTCGGAAAAAGGGTCCATTGGAAATAGGTGCATCAAAACGAAGGTATGGTAAATGGTAAAAAAAAAAAAAAAATGGGAATGAAAATTGGCACGGGCGTTCAGAGCAATGATGTCGGCGATCGCCCAATTGAAGCGGTAAAGCACTGCGCCGCTGTCGGGTTGGCGATCGCCCGGTGCAAATTCGGGCGATCGCCACCGATTGAAGAAGAAGAAGCGAGAAGCATTCTGCTTCAATTGGGCGATCGCCCATAAATTGACTGGGCGATCGCCACAATCGTTGAAGCGTAAGCGAGAATGCTTTACGCTTCAATCGGGCGATCGCCTATAAAATGCCCGGGCGATCGCTCAGGCCAATTTTCGTTCCAAATTTTTTTTTTTATATATTTTTATTCTATACCAATTTTAAAATGCTCATTGCTAATATTAATTTGCGTAGGTGATTTCGAGTTCAAGTAAAGGGAAGAACGTTAGACATTCCAATCTAAATGACGCTAATCAAAGCTTTATCCAAGCACCCGAATGCCATTACCCCATCATCGACTTATCGCAGGCTGCTCAATATCAACCATGGCTACCAAATTATGGAGTAAACTTGGTGCCAACTTATGGGTCGAGTCAACATTTGAATTCAGTGTATCCTATAGTTGGACAACCCGAAGAACAAATGTCGAGCAATTTGTTAGCAAATCCAAGATTCCACTTTCCTCACCATGGGTAGTTTATATGTCCGGTTTGTGTAATGCAAAACTTTTTTAAATTCATTGAGGGTCATGTAATATGCGTTTATGTTGTATGTGTCTGAAAATCCAACAAACAAATGGTCTAACATTGCCGAACTTCGTGATAACTCCTTGATAACTTCGTGATATCATAACAAACAGATAGTTCAAATGATGGATTAAAACAACAATCCCGCTACATAAATCCAAATAGTAATGATTCAATTACAACAAAAATTAATCTAACTATCTAACTCGTGCCCCTTTCCTCGGCCCTTGCGGATAGTGAGATTGAGCGAAATCTCAACATCTTTTTCCTCCGAGATATTAGCTAACATTTTGAACATACTAGACAAGTCTTCATTTTTCTCTTTGCCCACAGATTTGTCCAATCCAATGCTACTAGATGGCCCCTCAATCAACCCCCCACTCGGTTGATCGTTATCCCACTTGAAATATGTGCATTTGTCCTCACTGCAGCAGAAAAAAAGCCTCCCTTTTGTCTTCAACACCTTAACTACTTGCATCCATTTCATATAACCCTTTCCACATCGTGGGCATCGTCGCTTTTGCTTGCATTCCTCTAACAAGTGACCTGCCTTTCTACAACCATAACATATTCCTTCATTGCTTGCCATGTACAAAGCAAATTTGTTTCGCAATACCAAAACAACCATTCTCATCGAAATGAAAATAATATTGATTTTGTGAAACTCATACGTAGACAAGGATTAGACAACACAACACAATCAAAAAACCCTAAATCACTAAACGAATTAATAGGCAAGCAAGTCAAAAATCCCTAAATCACTAAACGAATCAACAACTGATAAAACCATAAACAAATCTACCAACAACACAATAAAAAAACCCGAAAATGCATTTGCATTTCATCCTTTGTAAACACATACAAATGCAGATAAACTCTCACAACTTCATCCATTTGCATAAATTCAAAAGAATTGCCTCAAATCCATGAACCATCAAAATATTACATTTATACCCACCAAACACCATTCATACCTCACTCAAATCTGATCAACGGCTCTTCAATGTGGAACCCTCCTCTTTATCGAAGTCTAAATATCCCACACAGCCCGTAAACATTGAAAATCAATTTATTCATCCAACAAAATCAACGGAATAATCACAAAACAAAAGTCTCCTCAATTGGCTTGAAAAACAAAGAAATGATCGTCATTAAATACCCATTAGCTACCAAGAAAACTATTATTTTCTTCAATGCAATTTTTCCTTAATAGAATTCTTCAGAGATTAACGGTATTTGGAATGTATATCATCAATCAAGTCGAATAAAGTGACACGACAAAACCATGAAGATACACGTGTTTGGTTGATAGAATTCGAAATTTAAAATGGGATAATGACAACCATAAATCTTCCAACTTATCTCCAACAAAAAGATTTTATAAATAATAAAAATAATAGACAAATATACGTTTCTTTGAGTCACAGTAAGTTAGCTAATTTATACTAATTTTTTTTTTATATATATATAATTTAACCTACGTTATTTGATGCGAGATACAAAATGAGTCAAATATCGATATTATTTTTTTTCCTCTTACAATAATTAAATATTAAATCCAAATAAAAACAATTTCAATATGTAAATTTGAAATTTCTTCTAAATCTAACAATGCCCCAAAAATTAATAATTTATTTAGAAAAATAAACGAGTTGGGCTATTACTCTAACATATGGATTTTAATGTGATTGAGAAGGCTAAGACGATTGATCAATTCTATCTATACTACATTTAAAAGATCTTAAAGGGAGAAATATTTTTTGACAAAAATATCCTCACTCATATTTTAGATTTTTCAATTTACCTTTGATTAATTTAAAAAGTCTTAAAATTGGTTCAATTAAATCTTAATTAATTAAGGCCTTTAAAATTCATCATTTCATGAATTGAATATAATTAATTGGAAACACTAGCCTCCAACTCTACATCACCCCAATTCACTATTGTATCAATTTATTCATGGATTAGATGCTTTTTGCAACAATAGTTTTAAGATCGTAAACAAAATTGTGAAGGAACCATGGATCATGAAAACTCTAGTGGAAAATTACTATGCTTGCCTATTAGGTAAACCCTTAAATTATTATTATCACAAACAGCATAATTATCTTGAAATAGATATTGATATTGGTAGCTCAGTAATTGCCACCGCAATTTTGTGCTTGGCTTTGGTGTGCATTACGGTAGTGACGGTGGACATGAGTTTCTTCATGGAGGCGCAGTCAGATGAAGAATTACTGAAGAGATTGTTTGGTGCTGTTAGAATTTGTCAAATGGATGTGGATTGTGCAACATTTGTTGATAATGCCATGCCATCAAGAAAAATTTTGCCATGTGATGATAAAAGTGAAAATGAAGATGACTAATGAATTTTATTGTAAATTTTATCATCGATAATTAAGTTTATGATTTTTCTCAATCATGGTGAAAATGGAGGGTAAAATTGAAAACTTGTGTACACATTACGTATCTGCAATTTTGTATACCTTACATTGAAGACACGTAGCCTTAATAGATACACAATCCTTAGAATAAAAGATATTTAGAAAACCAACATTACCACATAGTGACAGTGGAGCATCAAGTAAATAAAGTTGTAAATGGACTTATACTTCAACTTTTATACTTCAACTTTTATACACGAAAGATAGATGTACAAAGTATGGATATAGGTAACCAATTATTCTTGACTTATCAACGCATTCCCTTATGTGGAAAGTCCAATTTTAGTTTCTTTTCGCATGAACTTTTGTTATAAAAGTTTAAAATAATATGTTTGGACTATTATTTTTAAATTGAAATGATTTCTTTACAATCTGTTAATTTTAAAATGTAATGGTACTTGAAATTTTTAAGATTTTTACAAGAATTTTATATAAAAACGACATCTAATATATCAAGTGTACCCATATTAACAAAATCAATTTCAAGCACAAAAAAAGATAACAAAAGTTCGATTTCAATGACTGGCAATCATGTTGAATATAAACCCAAAACTTTTAATTATTGAAAACTATAATTTACTTGTTGCTATCTCAAGCCTCTTTCCAGAAGTTCATGGTCAATATGTTCAGCACTCCATTGTTTAATTTTCTTGAATTTTCAAGCAAATTGTCATTTTCTGTAATTTTTTAATTCAAGTGACCCGAGGTACTAATTGAGGGTTAGATAGATAAAATAAATAAATAGCTATCGAACTTTTATTATTTAAAAATTTCAACAAATAAAAATAAATTCACAGTGTTATTACAAAATCTTGTTACTAGTTTACTAAATGAGCCAAAGAATAAATTAATAAAATTAAATGCTTCGCAAAATGGTAAAAATGGGTTAATTTCACCAATGGTCACTCAAGTTTAAAAAAAATTCAAAATTGTCACTAAAATTCTTCCTTTACACCACCGATGGTCACTTAAGTTTTATACGCTTACATCAATGATCATTCTGTTAACCACAATGACGGTAGACACCTACGTGGCATAGTCAAACATTACATGGTACAGACGTTGTTAGTTATTTTACCACGTCAGAAAATAGCCCATTTTTATATAAAAAAAATCTACCAACCAAACAAACAAACAAAAAAATCTGCCAGTCAAACAAACAAAAAAAGAAAAAAATGTACACGAAAACCAAATAAAAAAAACGTGGTTCAACCAAACAAAAAATGCACTGGAAGGCAAAGATTAAATCATACTTTATTGCAATCAATTCTCAAATTGGCCAATCTTCCCGAAGCCCTAATTTCTGCAAAAAATCGTAAACCCAATTGAAAATGTATCTCTTTGAACCCTAATTTCTACCAAAATTAGCAGCAAATGCAAATTTAAGCCCAAGAAAATTTGAACCGTGGGGACTATATGTCATCAAATATTACATAATGTCAAATGTTGGGGAACCAAGTAAATGGACAATAATTTGTTTGATTTTTTTGTCTGTGTTATGAGCTTCAAAAATGATACTTTTTGGATCACTTTGACATATAATATATGTATTATTTTGTATTATTTTATATGATTTTGGGACCACTAAAACAAAATGATATATTTTTATTGTTTTGATTTACACGCTGTTGGGACCACTGTGTACTTCAAAAAACTAATTTTTGTTTGTTTTTTTTTTTTTTTGGTCTCTGTCTTGGTTTACTCTATACAGAGCACGAAAATAATGATGTTGTTGAGGAGGAAGACGAAGATAGTTTTAATGATTCAAATTACAGTCTAGGTGAACATGATGATTTTCTATTCGAACAAAATGTGACTAGTGACATTGAACTCGACATAACAATAGGGATGGTTCCCGTTATAGATGGTCAAATTGAATCAGACAGCTTGGAATGCGCTCCTTCGAATGGTCCTCAAAGTGTGCATTCTGACAGTGAAGAAGAAGTGATTTGATATTCAGAATTTAATGCTGAAACAAGCATGATGGATCCCGAGCTTGGCGTAGGTTTGAGATTTAGGTCACGAGAGGAATTCAAGCTTGCTATTATTAAAAATTTCAGTATTAATAATAGGTTTGAAGTGATATTTAAGGTTAATGACAAAGAGAGAGTCCAAGCTCGTTGCAAAGAAGACTCTTGTCCATGGAGGATTTGGGCTTCGGTATTGGCTGAAGATTGAAGAACCTACGTGGCAAATTAAATCATACGAAGTGAACCATACTTGGAGTAGAGCATTGCAAATTAGAAACGTGTCTTCTTCATGGTTAGCTAACAGTTACATTGAGACTTTTAACATTGTACCAAAATGGGACATGAAATTATTTATAGCTACGGTAAAGAAAGATTACGGTGTTGAAATCTGTAAAACGGTGGCGTGGAGAGCTAGGAGATATTCTAAAGAATTACTGTGAGAATCATTGGATGAACAATTTGGTTTGTTGGGTTCATATGCAGTAGATGTTAGAAGAACAAATCCAGGGACCACTATAATTTTATCTATAGATGAACTTGTGTTTAATGGTATTTATGTGTGCTTTGAAGGTTGTAAGAGAGGGTTCTCAGCAGGATGTAGACCAGTTATTTGCATAGATGGGTGCTTCTTAAGAGGAGAGTTCGGTGGTCAATTATTAGCAGTAGTAGGTATTGACGGGAATGATTGTATTTTTCCTATCGCATATGCGATTGTTGAAATTGAAAATAATGCTAGTTGGTCATGGTTTCTAAAACTTTTAGGAGAAGATTTAAACATTGACCGCATTTACGGGTTGACATTTATGCCCGATAAATATAAAGGGTTAGAGAATATTGTGTCTGAGTTGTTTCCATTAGTTGAACATTGATTTTGTGTTAGACATATGTATGCTAACTTCTTTTGAAATGATTTTAAAGGCAAGAAACTAAGGAATTATCTGTGGAATGCAGCCAGGTCAATCAAAAACTTCCATGAAATTAACATGTTTACCTGGTAATTAGCACAACCCAAAAATCTGCACCCTGGGTTAGATTTGGTCCATGAAGTCTTCAAAATGCAACCAATCTCTCAATGGCATCTTCAAGTTGCAAATGATTCAACTTCAGATTCTATTTCTATTTTTAGTCGTCCGTAAACCCACGAATTATTCGATCGAAAATGAGGACAATGGAAATTAATTAACCCAAGTTCTAGTCAGAGTAATGTATAGATTTGAGAATGTAGCCCATAAATTAGACACAAGAAGAAGATTTGGCGAGATGAACAAATCAATTTGAGAGAAGAAGAAATTGATTCGGGATTAAGGCTTCAAGAGGATTGGCCAATTTGGGAATTGATTGCAATAAAGTGTGGTTTAATAACCTTCAAGTGCATTTTTGTTCGTTGAAATACTTTTCTTATTTAATTTTTATATATATATATATATATATATATATATATATATATATATATATATATATATATATATATATAGTTTAGATGGCATATTTTTTTTTTAAATAGGTTATTTTTGACATGGCAAAACAATTAATCGACATCCGTGCCACATAGCGTTTGATGGTGCCACGTAGAGCGTCTCATCGTCATTATGGTTATGAGAATGACCATTGATGTAAGCTTATACAACTTAAGTGACCATTGTGTAAGGGGAGAACTTTAGTGACGATTTTAATTTTTTTTTAAAACTTGAGCGACCATTGGTGAAATTAACACTAGTAAAAATATTTTGGGTGTTACATCCCTCTCCCTTAAAACAATTTCGTCTTCAGAACTACCTTATCTAGTTGAAAAGCTATGAATATTTGGTCTTGATCTCTTCTTATTTTTCCCAAGTAGCATTTTCTTCTCCATGATTTTTCCATTGAATCTTAACTAAGGCGATTTCTTTATTTATCAAAACATGCACTTTTCTTTCAAGTATTTTTGTAGGCGCATCCTAACAACATCCAATAACTAATAGCTTATTACATGCTCGAGGTCGTGCATGTACTTTCTGATCATCGAAACATGGAATAAATTGTGCACTGTTGTCAATTCAGGTAGCAATGCTAGACACTATGCCACATTCCCAACTTCTTCTAGGATTTCAAAAGGACTTATAAACTAAGATCTCAACTTTCCTTTCTTGTCAAATTTGAGAACTCCTTTCATCGATGCAATTTTCAAGAATACTTTTTCCCTCACTCCAAATCCAATGTTTTCCTTTTATTGTCTATATAGCTTTTTTGATCAATATTGAGTTTACTTTATTCTAGATCTAGTTCTGTTAACTTCTTGTATTGTGTTAGGATATTTTCTCAAAGCTTGCCAAAATCAAAAGATGCACCAATTATTGAATGGAAAGACTTCTAGATCGACTAAAATTACAAGTTTCCTACTCTTGGATACTTTGATAGTCAAAACTTGGAAGACATCTAGGTCAACTAAAATTGAACAAGTTTTCAAATTTTGGACTCCTTGGTAGTTTAAACTTGTAAGAAAATTAGATTATTCGTTAACTATAAATTAAAGTGGTTTATTATCTTTTGTAGGTGTAGCTTGAAGATTTTCTGAGAGAAAAATTGTAAGCCTAACATCGTAGTTGTTTTTCTTGTTCTCTTTGTGGGTTGTACAAAGAGTAAAAATTGGTGAGTGTAGTAAATCTTAGGATATTATTTTTCTTGAGATACTTGAGAATTTGGGTAGATGAAATCTATATGATTGTAACAATTTTTCATATAGTAAAAACTTTGACAGTCCGTAAATCTTTTTCTATCTCGTTATATTTTTTGTCTCGTTATTTTCTTTGAACAAGAATCTTGTGGGCAATAAAGGAATTGGTCTCAATTCTCAACAGTGGTATCAAAGCATCAGGTCGGTCAGAGTGTTGGTGCACAGAGAAGATATGTCTATCAAATATGACGTGAAGAAATTTGACAGAAGAATCAATTTTGGCTTGTGGCAAGTACAAGTCAAGGATGTTTTGATTCAATCAGGACTGCACAAGGCTTTGAAAGGAAAACTAACATCTGTTTTTGACAAAGATACTGAAAAATGCAGTATGAGCAATGAGGTTTGGGAAAATTTAGATTTGAAAGCTGCAAGTACGATACGTCTATGTTTAGCAAAAAATATTCTTGCAAATATTCATGAAATATCTGGTGCAAAAGAACTTTGAGAAAAATTTGAACAGTTGTATCAAACAAAGAGTCTTTCAAATCGGTTGTACTTGAAAGAAGAGTTTCATTCTCTGCGAATGGATGCAAGTACAAAAATTTCAGACCACCTAAGTGTTCTCAACGGGATCGTTTCTGAAGTGGACACTATTGGAGTTAAATTTGATGATGTACACAAAACGTTGAGACTCATCTGGTCTCTTCCATCCTCGTATGAACACATCAAACCATTTTTGATGTATAGGAAAGAAATTGTGAGTTTTGAAGAAGTTACAAGTAAATTAATTTTTGAAGAAAGAAGGTTGAGTGGTGGAAGTAATATTTCATCTGAAAACTCATTACTTGTTGCTAAAAAATAAAAAAGAAGAACTCCATGGAAAGAAAAGTATTTTGTTGGAATTATGGAAACCTGGTCACGTGAGGAAAAATTGTCCAAAAAATAGAGCAGACTCGGCTAACTGCTCGACATCAGATACAGACAATATTCTCTCTTTATGGGAGACGATGATATCACTTGAGTAAATATTTACATCCTCGTGGCATGCGATAGTTGCCATGATAGATGATGTGTTAGTACTAGCGAGTCCACATGTTTGCACATGGACATTGGCTTGATATTAATGCAAGGTGTGTGGTGGAATTGATAATGATGGCTAATGAACTTCCAAGTAAGTCAAGTAAGGGAGTTGCATTATAATATTTTAGTAAATTTATTCGATATGAGTCGATGAAATTCTTAGAATTCGTTAATTCTAAGTGATTATACTTATATGGTTGAGTATGTTAATTCTCTGTTTTGAGAATTTGGATTTTCAAAGTTTACTGGTTTTTTTTAAGTATCGAGATGAAGAACTGTAGAAGAGATAATTGAATTTTGACTCGTTTTTCGTCAAGGTGGAGATTGTTGGGATATTTTCTCAAAACTTGTCAAAATCAAAAGATGCACCAATTGTTGAAAGAGAAGACTTCTAGATCGACTAAAATTACAAGTTCTTTAATCTTGGACACTTTGGTAGTCGAAACTTGGAAGACATCTAGGTCAACTAAAATTGAACAAGTTTTCAAATCTTGGACTCCTTGACAATTTAAACTTGCAAGAAAATTATATCATTCGTTAATTATAAATTAACGTAGTTTATTCTGTTTTGTAGGTGTCGCTTGAGGGTTTTCTGAGAGAAAAATTATAAGTCTATTATTCTAGTTGTTTTTTTTGTTCTCTTTGTGGGTTGTACAAAGAGTAGAAATTGGTGGGTGTGGTAAAACTTAGGATATTATTTCTCTTGAGATACTTGAGAATTTAGGTAGATGAAATCTATATGATTGTAACAATTTTTCATATAGTGAAAGCTTTGACAGTCCGTAAATCTTTTTCTATCTCGTTATATTTTTTTGTCTCGTTATTTTCTTTGAAAAAGATTCTTGTGGACAATAAAAGAATTGGTCTCAATTCTCAACATATTGTTAGTGTTACAAAACCAACTCTAAGAAAAACAAAGATTAGCAACAAAAATGGAAATAACAAATGCTAAACAAGACAGAAATGAAAAATATAGAAACACGAAAGTGACTTCAACGCTTCAACTCAAGAACCATTCACAGCATATGTTTCATCGGATTCAGGACTTGCTTCTGTCAGGCACAATACATCCACTCTCAACCGAAAATATCATGCCAACCACTGGACCAAATCAGAGTCTTTCTAACCCTAGTTTACCCAAAAACCAGTTACTGTTCACGGAGGATTATCACAAACCAAATCACCCCATAAACCAGATCAATCACTCAGAGAGTGATTATGTTTTCAAAGCTTGATCAATGATCACCCAAGATCAAAGATCTCCAAAAGAAAACCCAGAATGAGATGAAGAACAGAAGAAGTGAGAGAGAGAGTTCAATCCAGAGGGGTACAATACCACGGAAGAGAGGATGAATTGCCTTTTGATCTTGGTTTTCCAACCGTCTGCCAGAAAACCACAATGAACGTGGAGGATCATTCCACTTGTCTTCATCTGGTGAAAGCCAGCTTTCACTTAATCAAACTCGTGGTTGGACATGTTAAAGGCGTGTTTAACAACTAAATGTAAACTTTGCACCACATTATCCCACAGTTAGCTCGTTATTTCTAGATCTAAAATCATTTTTTCTCCAACTTCGTCCCAAGAATAAGAAATCTACACTCTCTACAATACAAGAAAGAGTTGACGTATGTGAATTATCTTTTGGCGTATTTCCCTTATAAACTCTTACTTCGCATTATTCTTCTCAGTTATATGCATTGCTTTTTGTGAGTATATTGGATGTTTTGATTGTGTATTAGTCTCTTTACCCTTGTAGTATTAAAGCTTTTTTTGATTTTGCTTAAAATCTGTGATTAAAGTTTATTGTACTTGTTCACTCTGTGATTTGCACCAAATAAGCCTTTCTAGACATTCCTAATTTATAGTTTGTGATTAAAGTTTATTGTACTTGTTCACTCTGAATCTTGTAATGAAAATGGCTGCAAGAGACATTGTCATGATTCCCTGAACTGGAGGAAGAGCCACCACGCTTAATCTAGTGTCTTGTACATGCTCGATGAAAAGCCTCTACGATAATATATATGGATATGTATATGTTTGTGTGTGAAAGACGCGGATTTCTTATACAAATGGTTATGCGCATGGAGTTGAAATTGATGACAAAAGATGGGGAAAGTGGAGAGTTGGCAAAGTAGAAAGGCACTGGGCAATTGCATTGTCTTGGGGTACTTTTTTCTTTCTTGTTTTTACTTTCCTTGTATTTTTTGTTTTTGATTTGCCTAGTTTTTGTACTGTAAGCAGTCCCCATTCCACACACCCCCGTGGCCCCGTGAAACATAAAAGAAATGTGTTCCTGCTAAGAAACTTGTCCACAATATGGAAATCTCCTCACATGGTTGGTTCAAGCTTAACACCGATACCAACCTTAAATCAATGGCTCTAAAGCAATTTCTTGATATTGAGGCATGTGAAATAGGGAACTTTTGGTAGAATTGAGGCCAGCTTTATTCAATGCGTTGAGCATTGTGCCATAAGGGATGTCGGTGATTTCGAGAATTGAAAAGCTAATTGCTGGAACTGATCCATTGTAACTACTAACTACAGTTTCTCTTACCCTGAAGCTGTAAGGAGAATTTCAGGTTATGTAAACCATGGACATGCAAAGTTCAATTCAACACACTTACATAATTTTTCATATTGGAAAAATCTAGAAGACCAGCACAAAACCCGACAAAACACAAAGCCATTATTTCTAGCCAAGCACGAAATACCATGTTGAGTCTAAAGCTCCAGCTCGTAAAGTACAGATCATGTACTTGACTACTTTGTCAAAAGCAATCCAATTACAAGAGTGAAAGTGTGAAACACCAATTCCTATGTGATTGGTTTGGATCTCTTTTAACCAATCATTCAATTGCTTTTCTTAGGTTTGGTAGAGATCATTTCTAGAAGTGTTGTTGTACATTTTTATTTAGTGGCAGTGGAGGCCACGATGGCAACGGGGCGGATCGGGGCGGATCGGCCTGATCCAAATCTGCTCCGCAATAATTGTAGGAGATCCAAATCCGCCCCGTGATCTGCCATTTTTGGGCGGATCGAGACGGATCGGATACGGATCGGGGGCGGATCAGAGTCTTGATCCAGTATCTTGATCCATATATTTTTTCTTTTTTTTTTTTGGCATTCAAAAATTTAAAATATATTGAAACAAGCTTTACTACTATACTATAGAGTTTAAACAAAATTCTAAAATACATTAACTACTTAATTAAATATCCAAAAAAAAACGACATCAATTACTTAATTAAAATTGAATACTCCAAAATTGAATCTTTTTTTTTTTTTAATTTTAAGCCGGGCGGGCCGATCCGCCGCTCGAGATCCGAGATCCGTGGCGGATCACGGATATCTGCTCCGATCCGTCCCGTCGATCCGCGGATCAGGTATTTTTCGCTCCATTCGGATCGGGTATCCATCGGGTTCGGAGCGGATCGGATATTTTTGCCATCTCTAGGTCCCTTATCTTTAGGATATGAAAGAGTCCCAGTTTGAATTGGATTTGGCTCCTGATTCATTGAAATTTTTGTAGGGCGTTTAATTTATAGGTATTGGAGGTCTGAGGATACGATAGATTCACTTTTTGAATTGGATTTTGTTAGGAATGCTGCCCATTTCGCCCAATAAACATTTCAAGCCCAACTTATAACTTGTTACGATGAAGCCCAAGTCCAATTGCCATAAGTCGTGGTATCGATGAATTAACGATTATAATTCATCGGTGATTCGTTCGAGATCTTTGACACATGGAGGATTAGACGATTGTGATCAATCTTCTGGAGGCTTCTCAACAGACTTTGGGTTGAAAGTGTATATTGTACGCATTCTGTGGATTGGGCATCGATATACTGAATACTCTCTCTCTCTCTCGAGTTCGCGATTCATCTTCTTCTTCTCTCTTTTTGAGTTTCTTTTGTCTCGTAAACCGTTGGTTTCTGAGCATCTGAGTGATTAAGAAATTAGGAGGGTTGGTTTGTGATGAGTTACGGTGAGCAGTAACTTTTGTGGAGTTCTGATTTGATTACTTGGTGTATTTTTAGTGTAGGCTTATGAGGGTTGATTATTGAGAGTTGTATTACGTAAAATGTAAACATTGGTTCTTTTGCCGTTGTTCTATGGTTGATGCTTAGTGCTTGAGCGTTATCCTTGATGGATGCTCAACGGGTGAGTAGGTCTTTTGGTGAACATCCGGGCCCTTCTTAGGCAAAACAAATCCTCGTGTTGTTATCGTTTTTCATTTACTTTCTTGTTTGCTTTTGGTGCTGGTTGGGATCTTTTGGGACCAACAGTGGTATCAGAGCCGGAATCCCTATTTTTTGGATATAAACCTTCAAGATCCTTGGTAGATCTAAAAGAGTTCTTGGTGAAAATCTGAAAATCTTTGATTCTCTTGGTGAAAATCTTAAGCCAGTACACTCTGGGTTCTGGATTCCTTGTTCACTTGGTGTAAACCCACTCGAAAGTAAATCTTCTCCTCTGGAAGGGTTTCTTGGTTACTTTTACGCTCTTTCTCATTTATTTTGAGAAACTCTGGTAACATCCTAAACTCATCATACTCCCTTAGAATAAGCGAGTTATCTTGATAGTTCGGAAACACGTAAACCATGAATATCCTTTGTCTAAGATCTCTGCGAGGATCTTAGAATCGAGGCTCTTTCTCGCGAGGCTTAGTGTCTTGATGAACTATTAAAGTTTGTAGTTAACTTTTCTTTATTCTAACTAAATTGTTGCTTGTATCGAGTTGTTATACGTTGGATGTTTCTTGATTTGTGTTCACTCTTTTTACGAAAAAGTGATTATATAAGTAATATAGTTGTACTTTGCTTTTCAACAAATCAATACTTGTTTTCAAAATTTTTGTTTGTGAAAGTTTTTGATTAAAATGTCACCAAATAAGTTGAGGTAGAAGTCTGGTCTGGCACTGGAGACTTTAGTCTCTGGCGCCAGAAAATGAAAGCTGTATTATTACAGCAAAGGTGTGCTAAGGCCTTAGATGAGTCTTGGCACGAGGATCTTGATGATATCAAGAAACATGAGATGGATGAGATAGCATAGAGTTCCATCTTTCTCCATCTATCGATAGTGTCCTTAGACAAGTAGGAGATACTACTACCGCAGGTTGCCCTTTGGACTAAGCTTGAGTCCCTTTATATGTCTAGGACCCCGCCGAATAAGTGCTATCTTTTAAAACGAAGATTATGGCTTTAAGTTTGACTGGATCCCACAGTCTTGATGTTAATCTTTGTGATTTAGTAAGATTGTAAAGACCTAGCCAAGCTGTAGTGAAATCTTATCTGAAGATCAGAAAGTGGTTGCCCTCTTAAATTCTTTAAGTGAGAAATACAAAGACATTAAAAATGCCTTAGAATATGGTAGAGAGAACCTTACTGTTGATATTATCTTCAATTGCCTGAGAAATAAGGAATTAGAGTTTATGAGTGATCATAAAGAACAGGTAATAGGAGAGAGTCTAATGGTTAAAGGTAAAAACCAGTTTAGACCTAATACCAATAGTAAGTCTCACCATAACAATAAGAAGGGCCATTACGAAAGGGTAAGACTAAGTCTAAGGCTAAGTCTAATGCTAAAGGGAAAAATGCTATTTACGTGGAAAAGCGGCCATTTCATAAAAAGGCATTATAAAAGGATAGGCGAGTTAAAAAAAAAGGTGAGGTTGAGGGTGCAGCTGCAGTAGCTTATAATGAAGCTGCAGTTGCTGATGGTCAGGTGTTTGTGTCCTCCCTTTTGACCAGTTACCAAGATTGGATTCTTAACTCTGGTTGTTCCTTCCACATGTGTCCTATCAAAAATTGGTTCTCTGAATTCCTTGAAGTAAATGGAGGGCAGGTAACTATGGGAAATGATGTCTGTTGCAAAATAAAAGGAATTGGTAAAATTGTTTTAAAATTGGAAAACAACAACCTTTTAATTTTGGAAAAAATCAGATATGTGCTTGATCTTCAAAGAAACTTGATTTCTTTAGGAATTTTAGATGACCAAAAGTACAACATTGTTTTATCAAATGGAAAAACAAAAATTTTTAAAGGAAATCTTGAAATCCTAAATACCCCAAAGGAAAATGGTCTTTATACTTTGAAGGCTACACCTTTAGTGGGAAATAGCCTTACAGCCATTACCACTGATAATGACAAGTCTGATTTATGGCACAAAAGACTTGGCCATATCGATGATAAAGGCCTGAAATCTTTAAAGAATGAAGGGTATTTGGTAAGGACAAGATTGAAAAATTATCCTTTGTGAACAATGTGTAATTGGTAAACAAAAGCAGTTACCTTTTAAAGCTGGAACACACAAGTCAACTTCAATATTTGAATACTTGCATCTTTGATCTTTGGGGCTGCCCCAATTAATACCTTTACTGGATTCAGGTTCTATTTTCGATTGTTGATGATTTTTTAAGAAAGGTATGGACCTTCCTTCTAAAATCAAAGTCTCGAGATTTTTCAAATCTTTAAAGATTGGAAAACTCTAATAGAAAACCAAACTAATAAGAAATAAAGGTTTTAAGAGCGATAATGGTTTGGAATTCTGTAATTTTGAGTTTGACTCCTTCTGTAAAGCCTTTGGAATTCTTAGACATAGAACTTCCACCTATACTCCTCAGCAAAATGGCATTGCTGAGAGAATGAATAGAACTATCCTGAATAAGGTTAGGTGCATGCTTCATAGTTCAGGTCTTCCTAAGTTGTTTTGGGAGGAGGCTGTAATGACAACTTCTTATCTCGTAAATCTGAGTCCCACTAGTGCTCTTAAAGATAAGTCTCCAGAATCTGTCTGGAAAGGTTACATCCCTGATTATTCCTTCCTTAAAACCTTTGGATGTGCTGCTTATGCACATCAAGATGGTGGAAAACTTGAACCTAAGACCCTGAAATGTGTTTTCTTAGGCTATGGGATTGGGACAAAAGGTTATAGATTATGGGTGAGAGAACTTAAAGGTTTTAAAGTCATAGTCAGTAGAAATGTTGTCTTCAATGAAGCAATAATGCCCTGTCTGAAATTGTCTAATTCTGAAAGTGAAGTTGATAATTCTATTCAAACAAGTCTCTCAACTCCTCCTCAGATTGAGGTGAAGCTTCTTTGAAAATGAAACTCGGTTTGATAATCTGTTGAAGCGTAAGCGAGAATCCAGTTGATGATCTTCAAGTTGTTGAAGAAAATGATTCTCCTGACCTATCTGATTATCAACTTGCTAGAGATAGGGAAAGAAGGACTAATATTAGACTTCCTTCAAGATTGGCTGACACTGACTTTGCCTTAATCCTCTCTGCTCAATCTTCTATTGGTAGTGAACCTGCCTCTTTTAAGGAAGCCATGACTTGTAAAGATTCTAAACAATGGCTTTCAGCAATGAAAGATGAAATGAAATCCTTAGAAAGTAATTCCACTTGGACCTTAGTGCCTAGACCTAAGCTCCAAAAGATTGTTGACTGTAAGTGGCTATACAAATTAAAAGAGGGTGGTTCTAATCTTGGGGCTCCTAGATATAAGGCTAGATTAGTTGCAAAGGGTTTCACACAAAGGGAGGGTATTGACTACAATGAGATCTTCTCTCCTGTAGTCAAATACACCTCTATTAGAATTCTGCTTGCCTTAGTGGTTCAGTATAACTGGGAATTAGACCATTTGGATGTAAAGCGCCTTTTTACATGGAGAGTTAGATGAAACTATTTTCATGTCACAACTTTGAGGGGTTTGAGAAACACAGGAAGGGTGACTTAGTCGCCGCCTCCTTAAGAAGTCTTTATACGGTTTAAAGCAAGCCCCTAGGCAATGGTATAAGAAGTTTGATTCCTATATTCAAAGCATTAGTTTTAATAAAAATAGTTATGATCCCTGTTTTTATTATCAAGGTAATGGTGGTTCTGATTCCATTTATTTGCTTTTATATGTTGATGATATGCTTCTTGCTGGTTCTGATAGGAAAGAGATTCAACTTGTAAAACAGAAGTTGAGTAATGAATTTGAAATGAAAAATCTAGGCCCTGCTAGAAAAATCCTTGGTATGGAAATCAATAGGAATAGAAGCTTAAATTCTTTATTTCTGAATCAATCCTCTTATATTTTAAAACTGCTTGAAAGATTCAGAATGAATGAAGCTAAGTCTGTTACCTTACATTTATCTAATCATTTCAAACTCTCCTCGATCAATCACCTAATTAGAAGAAGAATTAAAAAGGATGGAAATGGTTCCTTATGCTAATCTTGTAGGTTCTATTATGTACTTAATAGTGCATACAAGAGACGATATTGCTCATCTTTGTAAGTGTCTTAAGCGAGGTTTATGAGTAATCTGGTGAATATCATCGAGAAGCAATGAAATGGTTATTTCGATATTTAAAAGGATCCGCTAGCTTAGGCTTAGAATTTAAAAGGGGGAAAGAGGAATTTCTTTATGTGGCTTTGTAGACTACGACTTTCTTTGGTGTGAGAGATAATGAAAGTCTATACGCTTATATCTTTACAATAAATGATAGTCGTATAAGTTGGAAATCCTAACTTGAGAAAGTGGTTGCCCTCTCTTCCTTGAGAGGCCGAGAATACATTGTTGCAACAGATGCCATCAAGGAAGGTATTTGGTTAAAAGGCTTACTTAGTGAATTAGGATTTATCAATAATCATATTGTTCTTTACTACGGCGGTCAAAGTGCCATTCACTTAGTAAGAATCACATCTTTCATGACGAGGACAAAACACATTGAGGTAAAATTTCATTTCATAAGGGATGCAATTGAGAAAGAGATAATCAAGTTGGATAAAATTTCAACTCGGTTAACCCAAAGCAGATATGGGAACAAAAGTTTTACCCCTAAATAGATTCAAAAATTGTTTAGCTTTGTTGAACATGGACGGTGGCTAAACTAGTCTCTTTCTTGCAGTCTTGTGAGCAAGTGGGCGAAGATGGAAGCCTCAAGCACTCTTGGTATGACCAAATAGGCGGCAAGGTGGAGAATGTTAGGAATGTTGCCCATTTGGCCCGATAAACATTTCAAGCCCAACTTATAATTTGTTACGATGAAGCCCAAGTCCAATTGCCATAAGTGCGGTATCGATGAATTAACGATTATAATTCATCGGTGATTCGTTCGAATCTTTGACACATGGAGGATTGACGATTGTGATCAATCTTACGGAGGCTTCTCAGCGGACTTTGGGTTGAAAGTGTATATTATGCGTGATTACGTGGATTGGGCATCGATATCTTGAATACTCTTTCTCTCTCTCTGAGTTCTGCGATTCATCTTCTTCTTCTCTCTTTTTGAGTTTCTTTGTCTCTGTAAACTGTTGGTTTATAGAGCATTCTGAGTGATTAAGAAATTAGAAGGGTTGGTTTGTGATGAATTCTGGTGAACAGTAACCTGTGGGTTACAGATTTGATTACTTGGTGTATTTTTAGTGTAGGCTTATGAGGGTTGATTATTGAGAGTTGTATTCTGTAAATCTGTAAACATTGGTTCTTTGCCGTTGTTCTATGGTTGATGCTTAGTGCTTGGCGTTATCCTTGATGGATGCTCAACGGGTGAGTAGGTCTTTTTGTTGAACATCAGGGCCCTTCTTAGGGCAAAACAAATCCTCGTGTTGTTATCGTTTTTCATTTATTTTCTTGTTTGCTTTTGGTCTTGGTTGGGATCTTTTGGGACCAACAGATTTGGTCCGGGTTAAAATAAATGATATATTTTATGCTCTTATCTATGCAGCTAATGGAACATTTCTTATCATCTTTATCAATAAAGCTTATCTTTTCAGATTAATTGAGGGACTCCACTCAGAATGCACGTGTATAAGAGTGCAGTAATGCCACGGATATGAGGACAAGCCACTTATGCCTGACTTTAGATTGTAATCATTGAATAAGGATATATTTGGACCAATACTCTGTGGAAAAACTAGGAATGTAGGATGCTAAGATTAAAATCTGTGGTGTCTGATAAGTGCGTTTTGTGCACTTATTTTGGCCTTTGAATTCATCATTTATGCCGTCATATAGTTGCTTTTCTACTTAATCTATTCTATTATTGTTTTATTTCAGTTTTGGATGCGTTTGTGAACAATTGGAGAAGATTGGGCGAAAAGAGCAATAATTTAGAAAACATCTCATAAGTTCGAGGACTCAATTGCACTCAACCCAAAGTTGAGGGATCAAATTAGAGATTATGTAAAGTTGAAGGACCAAATGAGATGTTATGAAAAGATGGAGGACTGAAATGATCAAGACCTAAAGTTGAAGGACCAAAGTGGTGGCTGTTGAAACTAGGAGGACCAAACTGTGAAGAATGAAAGGTCAAAGCTGGGCGATCGCCCAGATTAATGCTGGGCGAGCGCCCAGATTAATGCTGGGCGAGAAACAGAGAGCAAAATCACCATGTTGGGCGATCGCTTGATGTTATTTTGTGCTGCAATTTATTTTCCTTTTTAGTTCTAATTTCTTTAGGTAACTTTTGGCCCACTTAATTTTGTAATCTTTTGGGATATTTTAGGGCACAATTAGGGTAGTATAAATAGGAGATATATTCTCATAACAAATGGGGGATTTTTGGGAGGCGAATCAAGAGAAGACATCAAGAAAGAAAGAAGACAACTCTTTGGTGATCAAGAACTCTTCAAGATTTCTTCTCCTATAATCCATGCCGAGTTTTATTAATTCTTTTCTTTTTAGTTTAATCATGTTCTTCTAAGTTTCTTTAGCCAAGGTAGAGCGATGAAACCTTGTTTTAATTAATTGATTATTTCGTTATTCGTTTAATTCCTTTTTAGAGCTTTAACGTTCACGGCTTATTCTTGATTAGATTAATTAAATATAATTTCTTTCATCTCAAATATCATGTATTTTTGATAGTTAGATATTGATTTAATTAATCCATGCTTGATGCTTAAATATGTTCTATTAATTTCTTTTGATTTTTCATCATCTTTTATTCGTATTGGGATACATAGAATGCTTGGGTAATCTTTGATTCTTTGTCTTCTTTCAATGGAATTTGATATGAAAAATGCTTAAGTAATTTATGTTAGAAGCAAAAGGGGAGCCTAAATTAGATTTTCTTCTTCTGGACTTAATTGATAAATCTTTAGGGACGACAATAGATTGATTTCGTGTTGTCGTGTGTTTTTTGGGAATTAATCAATAATTGAATAATTGTTAAGTTAAACAATGGTGGATTTCGAAACCTTGGTGTTTTACACAACTTGATTTTTCAATTTAATTGTTTTAGCATAATTAGTTATTCTTTAAATTCGATAATTTCAACAAAAACCTTTTCGACTCAACTAACATAGAATAATAGTTAATTAGGATTAAATTATACTTTTCCATAGCGCCTCTACGAGGATCGACCTCATTACTACTTATCTATATTCCAATAGATTCGTACACTTGCGAGTTAAATTAAAATTTGACATCAAGTTTTTGGCGCGCTTGATTTTGGGAGGCGCATATGAAGGTTAATATAATCTTAGTTAATTTTATTCTTGACTAGTTATAATTTAGGATTTTGTTTAATTTAATTTATTTTTTTTTTATTTTTATTAAAAAAAAAAAATTTCAAAATCAAAAATCTTCATTGTGCATGCTTGGTCGTAGATCTCTAGAACTTAAGCTAGAACATCTAGATAGTGAAATTGAAAGGACCTTTCACCAACAAAAACGAGCCACTAATCTAGATACAATTGAAGGAACCAAAGCAATAATAGCTATGGGTGATGAAATTGAGGAGAGATCTTTTAGGGACTATTTTAGTCCATTAGCTAATTTGAGCACCTCATGCATACAATACCCACAGGTAACTGCTAGGAATTTCGAGCTTAAACCGAGAGTGTGCTTAAGCGCTCTTCCATCCTTCTATGGTTTAGATAGTGAAGAACCTTATAATCATCTCACAATTTTTATCTTTGTATGTGAGACATTTAAATATGAGAATGTTTCCACGATAATGTTAAACTTCGTCTATTTCCCTTTTCTTTGAAAGATAGATCTAGATCATGGTTTAATACGTTACCTGCTAATAGTATTACTTCTTGGGAACAAATGGTTGCTAAATTTTTGAATAAATACTTTCCTGTTCACAAAACTAATGCTATTCGCAGGAAATTTCAGAGTTTGTCTTGAGAGAGGCGAGGAACCATTCTATGAAACTTGGGAGAGATTCAACGGGCTTCTCATGAAATGTCCACATCACGGTTATGAAAAATGGCATTTATGCCAATATTTTTTGGAGGGCTTGCTATCGCATATTCAAGAATGGTTGATGGCCACAAGCGGTGGAGAGCTTATGTCTAAGAATGCTACAGAGATCTGGAGCTTCTTTCAAAAGCAAGCTGACAACTCACAATAATGAGTCGCTCCTCTAGAACTGAACCAAAGAAGATGGGGATTTATGAGATTCGCAGCAGTGAACCTAGCTCAGAAATCAAAGAAGTCAAATGCATGATAGAAGACATTTCTCGCAAGTTGACCTCATTGACAGCCAATAGTCCTACAGAACCAGAAGCATGTGCTGAGCAAGCTAATGCCCTCAACATGATGAGGAAACAGCCTTACAATCCCTATTCAAACACATACAATCCAGGATGGAGGGACCACCCCAATTTTTCTTGGTCACAGGGTGTTCAACAGGATAATACAGCAGGTCAAGCCCCTCAGCAACCTACCAGACAGTTCAACCAAAATTTTTCACAACCAAAACCATGGGAGGAAGCAATTCAAAACTTGACAAAAGCTACACAAGCGGCATTAGAGCATCAGAATCACACCATCACTGAGTTCAAGAAGGAAGTGCGCACTAGCCAGAACTCACAGGCACAATCCATTTCCAATATGGAAAACATGATGGGGCAACTGGCTTCATCAGTACAACAGCTAGCAACAACCATTGAGAAAGGTAAATTTCCTAGTCAGCCATTTCCTAATCCTAAAGGGGTGCACAATATTGGGACCGATTCAAGCAACCAACATGAAGAAGCTAAAGCCATCATGACTTTGAGGCGTGGCAAACTATTTGACAACAAAGTGGATCTTTCAAAGCAAAACACATCTCAAACCGGTTTCTCGTGTAACACCTCAATCGATGATTCGATCCAGAAGCTCCCAAAGAAGACAATGAGCCATCCTACATTCCAAAAGTCCCATTTCCTCAGTGGCTAACAAAGGTAAAGCAAGGTAATTATATCAATGACATGATGGACATCTTCAAGCAGATAAGCATAAATATCCCTTTACTTGATGCTATTAAGCAAGTTCCTGCCTATGCTAAATTTTTGAAGGACCTATGTACTAAAAAGAGACAATTACATGTACGCAAAAAGGCATTTTTAACTGAACAGGTTAGCTCTATAATTCAAGCAACACCCCTCCAAAATTTAAAGATCCAGGTTGTCCTACTATCTCTTGCATCATAGGAAACCATAAAATTGAGAAGGCTTTGCTAGATTTAGGAGCTAGTGTCAATCTTCTTCCTTACTCTGTGTACATGCAACTTGGGCTAGGCGAGTTAAAACCAACATTTGTTATTTTACAACTTGCTGATAGATCTGTGAAAGTAGCTCGTGGAATTGTAGAAGATGCTTTGATACAGGTAGACAAGTTTTATTTTCCTGTTGATTTTATTGTACTTGACACTCAACCTGTACGAGACTCTACCAAGCATATTCCTGTGATTTTTGGTCGTCTTTTTCTAGCAACATCTAATGCTGTAATTAATTGCAGGAATGGAGTCATGCAACTGTTTTTTGGCAACATGACAATTGAATTAAATGTTTTCAATGTCAACATGCAACCACATGATAATGAGGATGTTGCTGATGTTGATATGATAGAAGCATTAGTTGCTGACTCTTTTGATTCAACTAATTTTGATGATGCTTTAATGATGTGTTTAACTCATTTTGGTTCAAATTTTGATGTTGATAGTGCTATAAATGAAGTGAATACTTTGCTTGAGTCAACACCTGTCATGGATACAACTAAATGGAGACAGAAAATTGAACCACTTCCAATAAGTGAGAAAAAGAACATCTCATCAATTCAACAACCACCAAAATTTGAGCTTAAAGCATTGCCTGACACTTTACAGTATGCATTCTTAGGGGAGGCCGACACTTTACTGTAATTATCTCTTACGCCTTGATGATGCACAAAAAGGTAAGTTGTTAGGTGTTTTAGCCCGAACATAAAGAGGCGCTAGGATGGACCATTCTTGATATAATATGTATAAATCCTCACGTAGATTGTATGCACTATATTCATCTTGAGGAGAATTCTAGGTCCACTAGAGAGATGCAACGTAGGTTGAATCCTAACATGAAAGATGTAGTGAGCTGAAGTACTTAAGTTGTTAGAATCGGAATTATCTATCCTATTTTCGATAGCAAATGGGTAAGTCCTGTGCATGTTGTCCCAAAAATCGGGGTATCGAAGAGTTACTAATGCAAACAATGAATTGGTTCCAACTAGAGTAACTACAGGATGGCGAGTTTGCATTGATTATAGGAAATTGAACTTAGTCACTAGAAAAGATCACTTCCCTCTTCCATTCATTGATCAAATGCTTGATAGACTAATAGGGCATGATTATTATTGCTTCTTAGATGGTTATTCTGGTTATAATCAAATTCCCATAGCTCCAGAAGATCAAGAGAAAACGACTTTCACTTGTCCTTTTGAAACCTTTGCATATAGAAGAATGCCATTTGGTTTATGTAATGCACCTGCCACTTTTCAAAGATGCATGCTTAGTATATTTTATGACATGGTGGAGAGGTTTCTTGAAGTATTTATGGATGATTTTTCTGTATATGGTGACTCGTTTGATGTTATTTTGCTCCATCTAACCTTAGTTTTGCGAGATGTGAGGAAAAGAATTTAGTGCTAAATTGGAAAAATATCACTTCATGGTGAAACAAGGTATTGTTCTTGGCCACATTATTTCTAGCAATGGTATTGAAGTTGACAAAGCTAAAGTTGATCTTATCTTCAATCTTCCACCTCCAAAATCAGTGAAAGAAGTAAGATCATTCCTTGGGCATGCTGGTTTTTATAGACGTTTCATTCAAGATTTTAGTAAAATTTCTAAACCCTTATGCAATTTACTTGTTAAGGATGTACCTTTTATCTTTAATGATTCGTGCTTAGAAGCTTTTGAACAACTTAAGAAAGTGTTGACCATCTTTTTGTCATTCGACCACCGATTGGAATTTGCCTTTTGAACTCATGTGTGATGCATCTGATTATGCTATAGGAGCAGTTTTAAGACAGAGATTAGATCGGTTGCCTTCTGTTATTTACTATGCTAGTAGAACTCTTAATGATGCATAATTGAATTATTCTACTACAGAGAAGGAAATGCTAGCAGTTGTATTTGCATTAGATAAATTTTGATCTTATCTTGTAGGGTGTAAAGTAATTATCTTTTCTGACCATGTTGCCCTCAAATATCTTCTTACTAAGAAAGATGCTAAACCAAGATTGATTAGGTGAATCTTGCTTTTGCAAGAATTTGACATTGAATTTAGAGATTAAAAAGGTTCTGAAAATGTTGTAGCTGACCACTTATCTCGTATTGTGCTTGACTCTGTGCAGGAAGAACTACTATTAAATGAGTTGTTTCGGATGAACAACTTATGAATATTGATGTGGTACCTGGTTTGTCGACATAGTTAATTATCTTGTTACAGTCAACTCCACGAACATTGGACTAAACAAGATAGAACTAAGTTTCTAGTGAAGTGAGAAATTTCTTTTGGGATGATCCTTATTTGTTTAAAAATCTTGTCTTGATCAGATTATAAGGAGATGTGTCCGAGAGAGTGAATTCCATGGTGTTATATCATTCTCATCATGACCACGCTTGTGGAGGGCATTTCGATTGCTAAAAGACTACTTCCAAAATTTTGCAATGTGGTTTTTACTGGCCTACTCTTTTTCGTGACACCCATGTTTTTTGTTCTTCATGTGATAGGTGTCAACGCATGGGGAGCATTTCAAAAAGAAACATGATGCCGCTTAATCATATTCTCATAGTTGAGATCTTTGATGTCTGGGAGATTGATTTCATGGGACCTTTCCCTCCATCATTTGGTTATCTTTACATATTAGTTGGTGTCGATTATGTTTTCAAGTGGGTCGAGGCAATTCCTTGTAGGACCAATGATCACAAAAGCGTAGTGGCATTTTTGAAAAACAATATTTTCTCTCGCTTTGGCACTCCGAGCCGAGCCATTATCAGTGATGGGGGATCTTACTTTTGCAATAAATATTTTCAAACCCTTCTAGCAAAATACTCCATCACACATAAGGTTGCCACCCCATAGCATCCACAAACTAGTGGTCAGGTTGAGGTCTCAAATCGAGAAATAAAGCATATTTTGGAGAAAACAGTTCGACCTGATAGGAAAGATTGGTCTCTACGACTCACTGATGCATTGTGGGCCTATACGACAGCGTTTAAAACACCCATTGGATTGTCCCCTTATAGATTGGTGTATGGGAAAGCCTATCACCTTTCGATTGAGTTAGAGCATCGGGTTTATTGGGCCATTAAGAAATTCAATTTTGATATGCAGGAAGCAGGGTCAAAAAGGAAATTGCAGGTAGCCGAACTTGAAGAAATTCGAAATGATGTTTATAAGAATGCCAAGATCTACAAGCAGAGAATGAAGGTCTTTCATGACAAGCACATAACCAGAAAATCTTTCAATATAGGTCAGAAAGTGCTATTATATAATTCTTGCCTGCACTTATTTCTAGGTAAGTTACGCTCTAGATGGTCAGGCCCTCTTATTGTTCACACTGTTTATCCCCATGGAGCTGTTGAGGTTGAAAACCCAAAAAATGGTGATATTTTTAAAGTTAATGGCCAAAGATTAAAACCGTATTTGGAGTTTCACTCTCGCGAGGGGGAGGAAGAAATTGATTTGGGTGATCCCACCCATCATTCTTGAAATTGCACTTTCATTATTTTTGATAAAAAAAAAAAACGACACCTGTCAACACCTGTCATGGATACAACTAAATGGAGACAGAAAATTGAACCACTTCCAATAAGTGAGAAAAAGAACATCCCATCAATTCAACAACCACCAAAATTAGAGCTTAAAGCATTGCCTGACACTTTGCAGTATGCATTCTTAGGGGAGGCCGACACTTTACCTGTAATTATCTCTTCTGCCCTTGATGATGTACAAAAAGGTAAGTTGTTAGGTGTTTTAACTGAACATAAAAAGGCGCTAGGATGGACCATTGCTGATATAATATGTATAAATCCTTTAGATTGTATGCACTATATTCATCTTGAGGAGAATTCTAGGTCCACTAGAGAGATGCAACGTAGGTTGAATTCTAACATGAAAGATGTAGTGAGAACTGAAGTACTTAAGTTGTTAGATGCTGGAATTATCTATCCTATTTCCGATAGCAAATGGGTAAGTCATGTGCATGTCGTTGTAGTATAGTGGTGAGTATTCCCGCCTATCACGCGGGTGACCCGGGTTCGATCCCCGGCAACGGCGCCACAAAAACTTGATGTCAAATTTTAATTAACTCGCAATTGTACGAATCTATTGGAATATAGATAAGTAGTAACGAGGTCGATCCCTCAGAGACTGCTATGGAGAAAGTATAATTTAATTCTAATTAACTATTATTCTATGCTAGTTGAGTCGAAAAGTTTTTGTTGAAATTATCGAATTTAAAGAATAACTAATTATGCTAAAACAAGTAAATTGAAGAATCAAGTTATGTAAAACATCAAGGTTTCGGAATCCACCATTGTTTAACTTAACAATTATTCAATTATTGATTAATTCCCAAAAAACACACGACAACACGAAATCAATCTATTGTCGTCCCTAAAGATTTATCAATTAAGTCCAGAAGAAGAAAATCTAATTTAGGCTCCCCTTTTGCTTTTAACATAAATTACTTAAGCATTTTTCATATCAAATTCCATTGAAAGAAGACAAAGAATCAAAGATTACCCAAGCATTCTATGTATCCCAATACGAATAAAAGATGATGAAAAATCAAAAGAAATTAATAGAACCTATTTAAGCATCAAGCATGGATTAATTAAATCAATATCTAACTATCAAAAATACATGATATTTGAGATGAAAGAAATTATATTTAATTAATCTAATCAAGAACAAGCCGTGAACGTTAAAGCTCTAAAAAGGAATTAAACGAATAACGAAATAATCAATTAATTAAAACAAGGTTTCATCGTCTACCTTGGCTAAAGAAACTTAGAAGAACATGATTAAACTAAAAAGAAAAGAATTAATAAAACCCGGCATGGATTATAGGAGAAGAAATCTTCGAAGAGTTCTTGATCACCAAAGAGTTGTCTTCTCTTCTTTCTTGATGTCTTCTCTTGATTCGGCTCCCAAAAAATCCCCCCATTTGTTATGAGAATATATCTCCTATTTATACTACCCTAATTGTGCCCTAAAATATCCCAAAAGATTACAAAATTCGTGGGCCAAAAGTTACCTAAAGAAATTAGAACTAAAAAAGGAAAATAAAATTCGTGCACAGAAATAACACTGGGCGATCGCCCAACATGGTGATTTTGCTCTGTTTCTTGCCAAAGATTAACTGGGCGCCGCTGCCTGGGCGATCTTTGACTTTGACCTTTCATTCTTCATCACAGTTTGGTCCTCCTAGTTTCAATGACCACCACTTTGGTCCTTCAACTTTAGGTATTGATCATTTCAGGTCCTCTATCTTTTCATAACATCTCATTTGGTCCTTCAACTTTACATAATCTCCAATTTGATCCCTCAACTTTGGGTTGAGTGCAATTGAGTCCTCGAACTTATGAGATGTTTTCTAAATTATTGTTCTTTTCGCGTCCAATCTTCTCCAATTGTTCACAAATGCGTCCAAAACTGAAATAAAACAATAATAGAATAGATTAAGTAGAAAAGCAACTATATGAAGGCATAAATGATGAATTCAAATGCCAAAATAAGTGCACAAAACGCACTTATCAAACACCCCAAACTAAACATTTGTTCGTCCTCGAACAAAAACAAAACTAAAATATATTTTAAACTAAGCTACTTGAATCAACGAAAAATTTGTCCATGTTAAATTCCTTACCATATGCCTCAGGGTCGAAAATAAAGCAACACTTTTAGAAGAATATCAAACAACAGCACAAAGATTTTCATTTATCTGATGCTCGACCTTGTGTGAGTGTGTGAATAGCCAAAATTGAACTGATGCATGTATTAGACCATGACCAATATTGTGTTGTTGATATTTTAGCAATCCTGAACCCTTTGTAGTCGTTTATTCCTCACACCTCTCGTAAGTTATCACACTTCTAAAACTTTTCTCTCAAATCCCGAGGTGTTCTAGCGAAATTGGTTTCTATTGATCATCATAATGCTTTTTTCAACAAAAGTGGTAAAACTTAGCACTTGTATTCTCAAAATTAGGGTGGTGAGTGATTTCTAAATTCTCATCTTCAGTCTCTGAGGTTCTAACCTAGCAATCCTTACTGAGCACTTCTACTTCTTTCTTTTTTATGCTACTCATGTTAACAGTCTTACATCTTGTGCAATACTTCTCTTTCACTAGCTTTACGTGTGACCCCATAGCGAGCTTTGGGGCGATAACTCCCAAGTCGGATGACCATAGGGCATCGTGTTTTGAAAACCCTAACCTTAATTGCTCGAACTTAATAGAGAAGTGAAGATGCTATATATATATATATATATATATATATATATATATATATATATATATATATATATATATATATATTTGCAATTTTGTTTTCTTTTTTTATATATATGACTCATGTAGCGAGCTTTGGTCGATGACTCCCAAGTCGAGATGACCATAAGGTACTGAGTTTTAAGATACCCTAATGAGGCTTAATTGCTCGAGTAAGATATTTTATTTTATTTTATCAAGAATGAGTAGTGCTCAGTCTAGATTCCTTGATCATAACCTATTCAACCAAAGATGAGACCTAGAAAACCCAAACCATCAAAATTCTCAGAACAAAAGTAGTAACTTTAACACTCTCAAACTGTTCTCAAAACAGTTTGGTCACTAGCTTAAGGATGTAGGAACGAAGTTTTTCATAATGATACTCAGTCAATAATATCAACACAAACACTCAAGTCATGTTTCCAATAAATGATAAGTCAACAGTGGCTATGTGTTTTCTTAATCAGGTCTAACATGGATGAGTATTCAGATAAAGGAACAAGTTCAAGTGTTGTCTAATATTCTATTAAAAATGTGCTCAATTTTAAACAGATATCATCATTGGCAGTAGGATATTCAACAGTAACTAGACAACTAAACAACTTTTTGTTTTTTGTTTTTTTTTTTAGTTATAGAGACAAGAGTGATAAGCAAATCAGAAGTACTTCAGTAACATGATACTTTATAACCCACCCCCAAACAAAAACCTTACATTGTCCTCAATGTAAGAATAAAATAAAGCGAAAAATAGGAGGGAAAAAAACAGTTACTCTCCAGAGAGAAGTGGAGAAGTGGGATCCGGCTGGCTGAATGACGTTGAACACCGTGGGCACCTCAGGATCAGATGTACCTAATCAGTCCTAAAAAATAGAGAAAACAATAGTGCCATTATGCTTGGCTTCAAGATGCCTGGATAGCTTTCTTGAGGACCATTGTTGAGGGCCAAAATACAGCTGAAGCAGGCCTGAAATCTGTCCCTAAAATTGTCTGTCAAAACATGAGGCATGTTGTAGGTTCGAAACTAATTGAGGCGTAATTTACAAAATCTTATGCATCTTTGGGTGTAATTACGACTCCAGGGTGAGGAAAAGGGTTGAACCAAGTATTCTAGTAACTATAGAATAAGGGTACGATGTAGAATGGATAAAAGAAACATAGAGAAAGGGAATAGAGAGGGAAAATTTAAGAAATACTCATTGAACTTTGACCATGTTAATACTTACTCACTGAACTTTGAAGTGTGGTAAGTCACTAAACTTTGCATTTTGTTAACCATCCATCACCCGTCTATTAACCGTCTGAAGATGTTAATGGAAAAAGCCCACGTGTGTAACGGAATACACGTGGTTCCAATCAGATTGGGCTAATTTTCCAACTCAGTGTTGTGAAAAAAAATGCACCCCACGTCAGTAAAGCCCAGGCACCACGTCATGAAAATGAAAATCGTGTTTCAAATGAATGCCCTAATCAGCAAATTGAAGGAAAAAACCCAAATCAGCCAAGTGAAGGAAAAAACCCAAATCTCCAAATCAGCAATCAACTAACCAGCAAATTGAAAGGAAGTTGTGGTCCTCCCGATCGTTGTTTGTGGACAAAGGAGACCCACATGCTGTAAATGGACAACACGGTGGGGGAGGATGTTGTCTTGGATACACACGAACATGGACCAGGTATGGGTTTTTTAATTAATTATTCCTCTTCTCATTTAATAAATTATTTGAATGTAGCTTTATGTTCCTATTTGTATTAGTTCAATGTGAAATGATACCCAAACCCTAATCCTATAAATTCACATTGCAGAGAACTTTGAAGATGATGTGGAAGAGCCGGTTGCAAATTTTACGGACTCCGAAGATCAAGTGAATGACGACGATTTTAGGTCTCAATGTTGACCCTATTGTGGAAGAGCAGCACGTCGATGCAATTGGTGAAGACACTGATTCGGATAATTCATATGATTCAATCGCAGAGAAATTGAACACTGACTACTCATTTGAGGAGGAGAATCCTGTGAGATATCCTATTTTTAATGAAGAGAATGAGTTGTGGGATCCCCAATTTGAAGTGGGGAAGACATTTACAGATGTACCTCAATTTAGGAAAGCTATACAGAACCATGGAGTAGCAACGGAGTGCAATTTGAGATTGAAAACGAATGATGATAAAAGAGCACAATCAATGTGTAAAATAGGGTGCAATTGAATGTTATGAGCGTCTGAGAATAAGAAGTTGGGTTGCATCCAAATTAAGTCATACAATCTAAACCACAATTGCATTAGAGACGGCACAAATAGGTATTGTATAGCTAAGTATGTTGCCGAGCGATATTTGGAAACATTTAGGGTAGATCCCGGATGGAAATCTAGGCAATTAGACTAAGAGTGTTGCAGGAATTGAAAATTAATATTGTTAGACAAACTGAGGGAAGTGATGACCACCAATTTGGTTTGCTTTGGAGTTTTTCCGAGGAGTTGTTGAGGACAAATCCAGGTTCCACTTGCAGGATTGCTGTCCATGAGGGAAAATTTCAGGAATATATGTTTGTTTAGATGCATGTAAGAAGGGATTTGTGTCAGGTTGTAGACAACTCGTAGGTCTTGATGGTTGCTTCTTGAAGGGTACATTTGGGGGTCAAATGTTGGTTTTTGTAGCTCTTGATGCCAATGACTGCATTTACCCTCTTGCATTTGCTATTGTGGAAAGGTAGAACACATCAAGTTGGAGATGGTTCATGAGGAACTTAGGTGGGGATTTGAAGATTGTGAATTCAAATGAATGGACGTTTATGAGTGACAGACAAAAATGATTATAGAATGTGATAGAGGATATGTATCCAAATGCCGAGCATAGATTTTGTGTTCGGAAATATACTAATTTCTTTAGAGCAGAGTTTAGGGGGTTGGCACTCAAGGAAATTATGTGGAAAGCGGCTAAATCCACTACTATTGCAAATCACAAGTTCTGGATGCAAGAGTTAAAAAAGCACTCCAAGCCTGCTTACCAGTGGTTATTGAAAAGGGATCCGAAGGAATGGAGTAAGTCCCATTTCATGACGAGGGTGAAAAGTGACATATTGTTGAACAATTCGTGTGAGTGCTTCAATAGAGTAGTGATGGATGACAGGGAGAAATCAATAGTTACATTGTTGATAGATATTCACATTAGTTGCATGAAGATGATCCAATGTCAAATGGATAAAATGAGGAGAGTAGTAGGACCTTTGTGTCCAAAAATCTATGCCAAGTTAGTTAACAGTATGGAAATGGCTTCGGGTAGTCAAGTTGATTGGTCGGGGATCTCAGTGGTATGTAAGGAGTATGGATGGTGAGTATGTTGTCGATATTGACTTTCAAACATGCACGTGAGAAAATGGGACCTGACCGGCATTCCATGTGGTTATGCTTCTGCTGCAATCTTGGATAAAAGGGACCAACCCATTCATTACGTACATGACTGTTATAAAGTCACCACATAACTCAGTTGCTATGAAAATTTGGTGATGCCTCTTGTTAATATCCAATTCGATCTGTTACATCAACTAAGTAATTCTTCACCAGTGCTACAAGAGCAAGGTCGGATGTCATCCTCATCTAGGTCTTACTCCAGATCGGACCTCATCCCAAGGGGGCCTTACTCCAGGTCGGACCTCATCTCAAGTGGGTCTTACTCCAAGTCGGACTTCATCCCAAGCGAGTCTTACTCCAGGTCGGACCTCATTCTAAGGCGGGCCTTACTCTAGGTCGGACCTCATACCCAGGTCTTACGGTTAAGCTCACGTCACTAGTATGGCACGTCTTCCCACGTGTCAGACATCAAATTAGTCGCCCATCACAGAGATGTCACTTCACATTAAATGTTCATAAAGAAAATGTCGTGTAGGCATTTAATGCCTATCTTGGCATTAAATGTAGATCATCATCACATATTTTCCTATAAATAGGAGACATAAATGTCCAACAGTTTGGACATTCAACTGCTTAATAAAAGCACTCTTATAAAGATCATACAATCAGGTCTTCCTACATATACTTACCTATCTACGGTCATAACCGACCTCAATAATTATCTTTAAGTTGGCTTGGATTAGTACAAACTATTTTCCAACGTCAACAGTTTAAATGGAAAGAAACTGTGGGCCCCGGTAGAAAGAGAAATTATCAGACCACCTGGTTGGAATTCGGTACGAAGAGGTAGAAGATAAAAAAAAGGAGGCTCCAACCCGAAGAGCTCGTGGTTCAGCAGAAAGGTGGAAAGAGCAAGATGAAGAGAGTTGGGACAGTAACAATGACGTGTAGTCTATGTGGTCTATCCAGTCACAATAAGCGTTATCACGACAGAAGAACTGCATCAAATGAGGTAGACTATGTGGACTATGTGCTCTTCCAGTACCTAGAATATTTGGTTGTTAACACATTTTTGGGATTCCTTTGCAGTTATTTGTTTCCAAACAAGAGGATCATTCGATACAAGATTGTGGGAGCCAAAGTGTAAACAAAATATGAACATCTAGGGTATTATTATGTTATAGGTTGATAATAACATTACAGACTAATGATTTATGTAATTGTCTCTTGATCATAAGCTAAACTTCAACAACGGAGAGCTACGAAATCAACTTCAAGTCAGTCTCACGAGCCACTCAGTAGACCAGCAGCTGAATTCCAATTTATGTCTACTCCAAGAATCATTCCACAGCACATGAGTAGACTAGCAGCTGCTTTTCCTGGGAATGATTTGCAGCCAAACTTCTCTTTTGAAAATATGGTAGATGATTTGCAGCTCATGGAAAATGAAGAACAAACGAGGATGAAAGCTCAAAGGGCAAAAAATAGAAGTATTTTGAGAGATTCGGTCTGTTTTCACGGGCCGCAGAAGAGAAAGCCAGATTGAAGTCGACTTAATAGTCAGCGGTTACATAGTCCTACTCGATTTTCAGTTATATGTCACAGATGAAATCTGATTTCAGTGGTTGTATTTTTAGTTTGGAAGCCATGTTTTTGTTTGCTTCAGATGTGTTTTCAGTTGGGAAGCCAGATTGAAGCCATGTTTGCTTCAGTTTGGAAGCCATGTTTGCTTCAGTTAAATTTCCTTTTCTTTTTGCTTCAGTTTTCAGTTGGGAAACCAGATTGAAGCCATGTTTTTGTTTGCTTTATCTCATTTTTTTAATCTTCCATGTATAAATTAATGATATCGGATGTAATTTATCAACAGATGGAAGTTAAATCAATGAAATCAGATTTCAGTTTTAGTTTCTTTTTTTGCAACAGATTTCAGTTTCAGTTTTCAGTTTCAGTTTCAGTTTTAATAAATGAATGAATGATATCAGATGTAATTTAAATCAATGAAATCATATTTCAGTTTCTTTTTTTCCAACAGATGGAATTTATCAGCTTTTTTGCCTTCATTTTTGACTTTCTATCTTCAAATTTCAGTTTATCAAAACAGATCACTATCTGTATAACTTCCTACCTTCAGATTTCAGTTTATTAAAGGATCAATATCAATTTATCAACTTTTTTGCCTCCAATTTATCAGCTATTTTGTACCAGTTCCTCTTACATTTTTTGGTTTAGTCCAAACATGGGAAGTACAAACATAGGAAGAACTTATGACTCAAAATGAATGCACAACAATGAAGCATATTGTATCAGCTTTCTAAGAAGTTTATCAGATTAAAGTGTGGTCTTCCTAAATGAGAATGAATGCAAAACAAAGATTGAACACGAATTATAGAAAGCTGTAACAACCACATTTTCATTTCAAATTCATGGCACATTACATTCCATTGATGCATCATAACATTGGTGATTACAATCCAAAACAAGATGAAGTACCCTAAACATCCTACCATCTACTAACAGTGGTGATCAAACACCATTTGCACAAAGCCAAAAAACTACTAAACCAAAACAACCAAATCCGTTCAACAACCAAATCTATTCAACAACCAAACCCACCACTTCAATTCCCATGTCATCACAAGACGTAGTGAACCAAAACCACCACCAACACAATTCGATGATATAATACAATTCGCTGCCACTTCTTCTCCAAAACATCTTCCCGGTTATCATTTCGCAAAAGCCCATTGATCACACTCTTATATCGTGGGTGGAGAAGAGGATGATCCACCTATTTAAAGTAGTCACACTCATCTGGACGTCTGTGATAGCTGCACCCTAAGAACGTCATTCACGGGTTGTTCTCTGTCCAAGCTGTCCTCATTGCAGCAATCCGGCCACATATACACATAGTCTGCTCATTTACTTGAGTAGTACTATCATTTTCCATCGCCATTTGCAGTGTGAACTGAGATTTACAGAAGTTAGGGTTCTTGGATTTCAATTTGGGGAAAATGTTGTACTCGGCCAATTTATTTATGGATACAGACGTTAATGTTAAAGGTGTGTTTGGAGTATGATGGGCTTTACTGATGTGGCGTGCGTTTTTTTCCACAACGCTGAGTTGGAAAATTAGCCCAATCTGATTGGTGCCACGTGTCTTCCGTTACACACGTGGGATTTTTCCTTCAACATCTTCAGACGGTTAGTAGACGGGTGATGGATGGTTAACAAAATTCAGAGTTTAGTGAGTTACCAGTGATACTTCAAAGTTCAGTGAGTAAGTATTAACATGTTCAAAGTTCAATGAGTATTTCTTAAATTTTCCCGAATAGAGATGCATCAAGAAGAATTGGGAGAAGAATTTAGACACAAACACACAATTAGTGATGCAAAAATCTTCTTGTGATTTGAGGAATGGAGGGTAGAACTCCCTAATTAAAATATATTGCTCCCCTGAGTTTCTCATTACATAATGATGAAATGACAATGTGGCTGCTGGCAAGGACCCTTCCAAATTGTGGGAATTTAAGCCATATTATTATATCTAAGAGCAAGACTCTCTCTATTTTTAAAGAGTATTATGTAGATAATAGAGAACATTTTTAAATTTGAAGAGTAAAATTTTTAACATTCCTACGACACTCTTTATTTTTAACTTTCATTTTACTTTTTTCAATAAGCATTTATTTTTTTTTCTCTCATTTTTTATTTAATATATTTTTTTCAAAGTGCCAATAGCTAAACTATTCAAATATTATTTAAACTAGTATATCACCCGTGAGATGCACGGCACTTGTTTTTCATGATAGTGATTTTAAAATATTTTAAGAGTATATTATTTATTTACTACATTCAAATAAAAAAAGTATCATATAAATAACATTTGATTACTCATTGATATTGAAAAAAAACAACATAGCTAATCTAGATTTTCAAATGCCTCTTTGAAAACCACGTTTATGGTCGAATTGGTTGGCACTTCATCCCTATCACAAATCAACATCTTCAATCCCGTACGATTTGTAACTTTAGACAATGCAACATAAAGTTGTCCATGACTAAAAATTGATTTTTTCAAATATAATCTCACACGGGAGAAAGATTAACCCTGACTCTTATTGATAGTCATAGCGTATGAGACAATTAATTAATTTTTGGCACAAGTATATTATAATATGAAAATTGATTTTCTAAATTGTAAAGATGCCAATTGCGTTAATGATATTATGCAAATTTATTGTTTTTTTTATTTATAGACAATTAATAAAATTCACGTACTCTAAATCTTATATTGATTAATTAATGTAGCATTCAAATTTGTTATTACTAATAATTGAAATGAATTTATCTTGTTTTGGAAGATGTGTGTTTTTTAATTGAAAATGTCAGTTCATACTTTTATTCATTTTTACCGAGTATCATAAAAAATTCAAAACATTGGAAAGCTAAACTAGCAGTACTATTTACTCATAACCTCACCTGTTTTGTGTTTTGAAGTGAATTTATCTTGTTCTGGAAGATGTGTATTTTTTTTAAATGTTAATTCTTAATATCATTCATTTTAACCAAGTATCATACGAAACTGAAATATTGTAAAGCTCATCCTGATTAAATTGTATTAGAATATTGATTATTAATTATCCAAAGTTGGATAATTAATTGAATTAATTAAACTTTAATATTATAAAATTTTAAAATTCTATCATTTGATTTAATAATATTTTTTTACTGACACTGTGTAAATAATAATAATAATAATATAAAATATAATATAAGCACTTTAATATTATTTGATATATAATATAATATTAAAACTTATTGAGTAGTTAATAATTTTCGGATATGCATAGATAAGTTTCTTTAATAATCGATACAAATATAATTAGATTGATTGATTTTTCAGTTATAATAACAATTTAAATCTTATCATTTGTTTAAATCAAATGAATGTATTTTCCTAACTCTATTTTAACAACCAGATCTTGTTTTTATATATATTTTGTAAATTGTAATTAATTTTAACTCTTTATTAGCTAACGTGAATAAAAAAAAAAGAATTTAAGTGTCATTTTCTAATTTTTAAGAAGTGCTTCTAGCTTAATTTTTGGCGCGGCTCATTAAATAACCCACTAATTTTTATATTATAATTTAAAAATTAATTTTCTAAATTGTAAACATGCAGATTAACAATATTCTACAAATTATAATTTTTTCTATTTGTAGACAATTAATAATATTTATGTACTCTAAATCTTATATTGATTAATTAATGTAGCATTCAAATTTGTTATTACTAATAATTAAAGTGATTTTATCTTGTTATGGAAGATGTATATTTTTTAATTAGAAATATCAATTTATAATTTTATTCATTTTTACCGAGTATCATAGAAAATTCAAAAGATTGAGAAGCTAAATTGGTGATACTATTTACACCGTATTGGAATACTGATAATTAATTAACTAAAGTTGGACAATTATTTAACAAATGAATAATTGAGAATTTCATTCGTGCTGCACGTTGAATCTGATTATTAATTACTTGATATTGGGCAATTAATTAATTAAATTATATATATATTAAAATAAAAATAAAATTGAGATTTTATTATATAAATATTTATAATGGTTGCACAGTGCTTAACGTCTATGTAAATTAAATGTATAACAAAACACTTATTGAAATTATAGATATTAACTTAAATTTATTTGACATTGTAAAACATGTCTCTCATAATTAATATTGTAAATGAGATTGACTTATTTTTATTTCACATTGCAAAACATGTAGTTAGTTAGTTAACTATTAATTAATTATTATGGATATAAATCAAATGGATGGTTTTATTAATGTATTTTATTTACTACATTATCATTAATTAATGAATGTTTTGGGGGGAAAACTTGGCAATTTTTTTTTTGACGATAGTATCCTTCTTTTATATAATATATTAAGATAATCCAAGAAGTGGAGTATTGAAACCTGCAACTCATCAAATATAATTCATTACCGACCGTAGGGAGGTTTACTCCGCTACAAGCACAAAAAAAGTACTTCTTTGTCCGTCACTACATCTTCATCCTCTCAAACCAAAACTCATATATCTCTCTCAATTTCTCCATATCCTTCTCGATATTCATCAACATCAAACTCTCCTCAAACAAAACTCTCTCTCTCTCTCTCTCATTCTTTTCAACTCCTCGATCCATTAAAATTTTCTACGATCGGATTCCACCGCAAAGAAAAGCGGTATACTTGTATAAAATACAAATAGAGAGTGGGTTTGTTGGCCCCCCGAATATTGTAGTGTCTTCCATTGGAAGTGGTGAAAGAGAAACTATATACAAGAAGCCTGAATAAAAATAGTGGATTTGTGCTAATTCATGGAACAGAAGATATAACTACTATCAAATTAGTGTAAAATTTTGTTGAGATGATTCATAATGGTCACAGGAAGTTCTACAGCACAATTACTGAAAAACTTGTGTGGTCTAAAATAAAATGAAACTTCAAAGTTTTAAGTTTTTCCCCTGAGAAAGCAAAAGCCTAATAACTATAATTCAATAGAAAATATGGTAGCCAAGAGCAGGAGTCGTGAGTGTTAAAATACAAGATCCGCTTACAAACCAAGAACACAGTTCCAAGAACCAGAATAACAGAATATCGCAAATGGACTTAGGGCTCAGAACATTGTACCCTTCGTTTCCACCTCAAGAAACCAAACCCACTTAGAAGACCACAAAACCCCCTCTGAACCAAAACACTGAGTTGCTACAGTAACTCGGAACTGAGGCCAAAACCAGAGGCCTCACACTACACTACTTCCCTCTTTATATCACTCAGAAACCTTCATCAGAAGGAAAGAAGAAGCAGAAGAACACTAAAACCAGAGGTTTGAGTGGAATCAAAGAAGAAGACGAAAGCAATTTCACAGAAGAAACTCTAACCCTATTTCTCTCTCTTTCAGACGGCGGATTGTGACTCTCTTCGAATAGGGAAACTTTCGGTGTAGTATTTATACCGAGTCGCCATCCATTGATCAAGAAGTCATCCAACGGTTCTCGACCATCACCATCTCAAGCGTCATATTCGAGATTTGAAATTTGGGTCTTCCGTAAGTGGTAGGGATATAAAGAGATGAAACGTCTCGAGCAATGGATCATGGACCATCTCGATTTGGGCTATACCCAATTTCACCATTGCCCCAAAGAATTGTTGGCATCATATTATTCAGCCCAACAATCTCCACTTTGATGCCAACGATATAAGAACCCGAGTTCACATCAAAAGAATCACACTGTGAGACAAAGCTAACCAAAGATTAATGTTCAAAGACAACCTTAAACAAGATTGAAATTTGTTTAGAGGCGGTACACTTTGTACCCATATCGGATGGATTAAAGCGGGATGGTATCTTTTCAAGATACACCAATTCTTTAGAAATAATATCTCTAATAAAATGAAGTTTAACATCAATGTGTTTTTGTACGTTCATGAAAAATGCGAGATTCTTACACAAATGTATTGCACTTTGACTATCGAGTAAACAACTAGCGAGATTAGATAACATATTTATTTGAGATAACAATCCCTTTAACCACAAACCTTCCTTAATTGCCTCGATTTGTTGCAACATATTAGATTCGATGAGTAGATAAGGCTACAATGGGTTGGAGTTGTGACTTCCAACTAATACAAGTACCACACAATGTAAAAACATAAGCGATGAGTTGATTTTCTATTATCCTTATCACCAAAGAAAGTCAAGCATCAACAAAACCTTTAAGAATTACTCCCTCATTACATGTCCCATAGATTAACCCAAGATTAGAGGTACCTTTCAGGTATCTTAATAACCATTTCGAGCTTTCGGTGTTCGGGACCGGATTAGCCATGAACTCGCCGAGGGTGCTTATGGCATGGGCAACATCGGTCTTGTACACACCATTGTGTACATGATGCGGACCCCACAAAGCATTCACATAAGGCACATTTTCCATACGTTTTATGTCTGAATCATCTATGGGACATTGTTCTTTACTCAATTTAAAATGACTTGCTAAAAGTAAAGACACAGTTCTAGCATCATGCATAGAAAACTTAGACAAAACCTTTTCAATGTAAGCGATCATTTTAATAGCAAAACACGATTGGATCTTTTCTTTCAATATCCATTCCTAATATTCTTTTAGCATGCCCCAAATCTTTCATATCAAATTCGAACATAAAGATTTCTTAATTTCATTTATGTCATGCATATTAGAACCAATCGGTAACATGTCATCAACATAAAGGAGTAAGTGCTTGATCACTTTGATTTGATTTGTTCTTCTTCAGGTATAGGCAATGATCAAAGGCACTCCTTTGAAAACCAACAGATAATACAAAGTTATCAAATCTTTTATACCATTGTCTAGGTGAATGTTTAAGGCCATACAAAGATTTCTTTAATAAACACACACTATCAGGTTCAGTAGAATCAACAAATCCCTCAGGTTGGGTCATATAAATGATTTCATCAAGATCACCATGCAGAAAAGCAGTTTTAACATCCATTTGTTCAATTTCCCAATCATGATGAGCAACTAATGCAAGTATGACTCTGATAGTAGTGTATTTAACTACTGGAGAAAACATTTCATTGTAATCAATACCATGTTTTGAGTAAAACCTTTTACTACAAGTCGGCTTTAAATTTCAAAGGATCCTTTTAGAAATTCCTACTTTTACTTTGAAAATCCACTTGCAGTCTACTAGAGACTTATTTTTAGGTTTTGGAACCAAAATCCAGGTGACATTTTTTTTTAAAGACTCGATTTCTTCATTCATAGCACTATACCGGTTATCGGCAAATTTACTACTTACGACTTCCTTTGTAAGAGTTTGGTTCTTTAAACACAAGATCATTATAGGACATAACAGCAAGAGAAACAAAATCATCAAACCTTGAAGGAGCCTTAATTTTCCTTCTAGTCCTATCCCTTGTTAACTGGTATCTATCAAGATTAGAAGGATGAGAATCTTGGGTCAAGTCTTCTATTTCTGGCTGACCCTCATTTTCATCATTCGAGTCAACATCGAGGCTCTGAGACTCGATCTTGATTAAGATCGAGGAAGGAGAATCAGTCTCCACCTGAAACCTAGTGCTATTTTTTGGGGTACTATCATTAGAGTCTATATCAGCAAGGCAAGGCATGTGAGACTCATTAAAAGTCACATCCCTACTAGTGATTATTTTAAAACCCTTTACCTCTTTGGCCCATAATATGTATCCTTTTACACCATCAGGATAACCAAGAAAAACACACTTTTGAGCCCTTGCTTCAAGTTTTCCTACAGATTGATGGGAATAGGCTGCACACCCAAAGGTTCTAAGATGACTGTAGTTAGGAGATTCTCCATACCACAGTTGTTCTGGTGTCTTGCCATCTAGAAAACTTGAAGGTGTTCTATTGACAATATAAGATGCTGTCATCACAGCTTCTCCCCACAAGACTTTTGGAAGACCAGAACTAACCATCATGCATCTTACCTTATCTAGGAGAGTCCTATTCATTCTTTTAGCCACCCCATTTTGTTGGAGAGTATAGGGTACAGATTTATGTCTCAGAATACCACTTTCATTACACAGCTGATTGAAACCAGAGTTGCAAAATTCTAAGCCATTATCGTGCTCAAGATTTTAATCTTCTTCCGATCTAGTTTTCTATAAGAATTTTCCGGGTTTTAAACCTTTCAAAAGTGTCGTTCTGTTTTAACAAGAAAATCCAAACTTTTTCGGAGAAATCATCAATTAAGGAAGAAAATATCTATTTCCTGGCGAGTAGGAACCGTAAGACCCCATAAGTCCGAGTGGATATACTCTAAGATATAAGTGGTTTTGTGCTTTCCTGTGTTAAAATGAAGCTTGTGGTGTTTGCTAAGAGTGCAGTGTTCACAAAAGGGGACTTTAGAGATCACATCCTTGCCAAAAACTCCTTGTTTCTGCAAGATGTGAAGACCTTTTTCACTGACATGTGCCAACCTGTTATGCCACTTTAAAGTGGGTTCAACTTCAGCACCAGAGGTCAGATTATTACACTGAGACACTATTTCAGCCTGAGTCACATAGATCCCATTTCTCTTGAACCCTTTGAAGATGACTAGAGATCCCTTGATCACTTTTAACATGCCATCTCCAAATTTTCCACACAATCCCATCCCATCTAAGTCTCCTACAGAAATTAAATTCCTATTGAGATCAGGTACATATCTGACTCTTTCAAGGGTACAGATATAACCATTTTCAAATCTTAAAGACAGATTTTCAATCCCCTCAATTTTACAGACCACATTGTTTCCCATAAGGACTTCCCCATTAGAAACATCCTTAAAATCATGAAGCCAATGCTTCCTAGATGTCATATGGAAAGTGCAACCAGAATCCAAGATCCATTCTTGAATTTGATCACTTTTATTAGCATAATTGACAGAGGAATGCTCATTGACAGGTTCAGTGACAACATAGACATCTACAGTATTAGCTTCTTTTGGTTCAACTATATTTTCCTCATCAGCCATTTTATCATTTTGCTCATTTTTTCTCATATAGCAATCTTTGATAAAATGGCCAGTTTTACCACACCCATAACACTTCTTTCCTCTGGCCTTAGACTTGGATCTAGACCTCCCTTTGTTCTTTTTCTTATGGTTGCTATTACTGCTACTACCCTGACTCTGTTGACTTTCATAACCCCCATTCTGCCTATTTTGAGATCTACCTCTAACATAGAGAGACTCAGAACTACTACCCTCTGCCTTTTCAGTTTTCAGCTCTAAATCCTTACTCCTTAAAGAATTTACAACAATGTCTTGGGTGAGTGTATCTCTGCCATACTTAATGGCAATCTTAACATCCCTATAGACTTCAGGAATAGCATTTAAGAGAATAACAACTTTATACTCTTCAGATACTTTTTCCCCAGTGTTGGTGATATCTTGAACTAATTTGTTAAAGATATCAAGATTGTCATCAAGATCTTTAGAGGAATCTATTTTGAAACTAAAAAACTTTTCTAACAGAAACAACTTATTTGGCAGGGACTTCACTAAGTATAATTCTTCTAACTTTTCCCAAAGAAGCTGAGTAGACTCTAATTTTCCTACTTTTCTTAGGACTTGGTCAGAAAGATGCAAAATTATGGAGGTATAGGCAAGTTCATCTGCCTCAGTAGTTTGATCTTCAGTCATAGTCTCGAGGAAAGGTTCCATCTATGGCTTTAGCTATCTTCTGTTGGACTAATTTTCCAGTAAAAACCCCAAGTTCAAAACTGGTATTTGTCATGACAGCAAAAAAATTCACCAAGAAATGCAGCATGCAAAGTATAGGAAAGAGAATTAAACAAATATTTAGGCAACAAAGAATTTTAACAAACACAAAAATAATCAAGTAATGCACACTCAGTACACAAGTCAACATATTAGATTTTATTTAATAAAATTCTATTCGCAGAGGCAATCAAGAAAATAAAAAATAACACTGCTCAGTTTCACCAGGATTCCGTGAAAATCATGTTTCCAGGTCAAGGCACAAAGTTGAGACAGTGGGTTTTTTTTTTTTTTACAAAATTTCTTGACTAAGAAAAAAAAGAAGATCAGTAAGTGAATAACAGAACCCTAAACAATTCAACAAGTTTTATTCAATTACTTGCGAAACTAACTATTTAGAAAGCATTCAAGATTATAATAGCAACTAGGGTTAGAGGATGCAAACCATTGTGGTGACCGGAGACTTGGTCATCATTTTACCTTTATTCAGCCGAAAGGCAACCAAGAGCAAACAAATTCAGAGGTAAGAAGTGTACAGTAAAATAGGAGTGAAACTGGAATTTAAAGGGACTTCTTAGTTGTAAAAACGAAACTTCAAAAATTTGAAAAACAATTTTTCTTGCTCAGAAGAAAAACGAATTTTTCAAGAAAGTTCACAGAGAAGTTTCCAAGAACGCCACTCAGGCTCTGATACCACTGTTAAAATACAAGATCCGCTTACAAACCAAGAACATAGTTCCAAGAACCAGAATAACAGAATATCGCAAATGGACTTAGGGCTCAAAACATTGTACCCTTCGTTTCCACCTCAAGAAACCAGACCCACTTAGAAGACCACAAAACCCCCTCTGAACCAAAACACTGAGTTGCTACAGTAACTCAGAACTACGGCCAAAACCAGAGGCCTCACACTACACTACTTCCCTCTTTATATCACTCAGAAACCTTCATCAGAAGGAAAGAAGAAGCAGAAGAACACTAAAACCAGAGGTTTGAGTGGAATCAAAGAAGAAGACGAAAGCAATTTCACAGAAGAAACTCTAACCCTATTTCTCTCTCTTTCAGACGGCGGATTGTGACTCTCTTCAGAATAGGGCAACTTCAGGTAGTATTTATACCAGAGCTGCCATCCATTGATCAAGAAGTCATCCAACGGTTCTCAGCCATCAGCCATCTCAAGCGTCAGATTCAGTATTTGGGCTGGGTCTTCCGTAAGTGGGCCGGGGATATAAAGAGATGAAACGTCTCAGGCAATGGATCATGGACCATCTCCAGATTTGGGCTATACCCAATTTCATCATTGCCCCAAAGAATTGTTGGCATCATATTATTCAGCCCAATAGTGAGAACTTAGGCGTGTATGGATCATATGAATTCTTCGCAACAAATTACTGGACTAGTAGAAATGTATGAAAGGTGGTCTTTTCCTTTCATATAAATTCTTTGCAACATAATGTGGATCATTTCTACAGATGACAAGATTTTTTGAAAATCATATGTGGAAGCAAACCGATGGGGCATATTGGGGAGTTGGTGATACAAGCAAGTATGAAGGTTGCTGTTCTTGTTTAGCCAAATATTCCTCCAAGACTGTAAGTTTCGGTGAATCCTCAAACACTTGCTTCTGTATTGCTTGGATATTTTGCCGAAGAATTTTCATATAAATCACTGCTGCACAACATGAAAATGTTGTGAAAAATAAATGAAAAATACTGGATGCGATCAATATACTAGTAATTTGTGGAAATGCAGAGTTGGATGAGTACATTTGTATTCAAATTTGTTTTTAAGGTCACAGAAGTTGACAACAGAAAGGTCCAGGTGAAAAAGTGAACAATCTTTCAACTGTGGAGCAAAAGAGCCAATAAACTTATATATTTTGAATTAAAGAAAAAAAAACATTTGCTGGAATGGTATGAAATCTCGTAGGAGTAATAGCATCATTAATCACTGCTAATCATTTGAAAGATGTTAGCTTGAGTGTCCCATCTGATTTATATGTGTAAAAACCTACAAGAAATGGATATGAAGAAAAATTTAAATTGAAAACATGTGAATATTGATAATTGTTCAATTGTTTTGAGCCTTCACACACTTAATTTGATGTGTGTCTATAAAACACGGTTTAAATAGGACATAAAACAGCACTTTTTATTTATGTTTCTTCGCAGAGTTATATATCAAGGGGATTTTATTTAAATTTTATTAGTTTTCATATATTTTCACTTTTAAATAACATTATTTGGTTTTAACAACTCAAACGACGCAGCATAAAATGCTTCAAGGATTATGACAAGATTACACAGTTACGTGCAATTAAACAAATGATCAACGACCATAGAACTAGTCATTATAGACCCGTTGAGTGACCACAATGGGGCTCCTTACTGTGTGCTTGCCATTTTCCTCAACCCAAGTGAGTGAACCATGATTAATTGCAGTCTGACTATAACTCCTATAACGGATGGTCAAAGAATAGCTCTGCTTCTCATACTTCTTTTGGAAGACCAATGTTTCCGGGAATACTGTGATTGTAGATTCCTTTGGCTGTTTAACTTTAAGTTTATATGTTGTCGCACCATCATTACCTACATTTGTAAGAGTCCTCTGGAATTTCTGAGTTAATGTAGTTCTTTTTTCTTGAACATCGTACAGAGCAATGAATGATGGATAATTCAGGTCAGACGATGGATTTGAGCAATTGTAGCTTGTTCTTATGATCGATTGAGTTTGCTCACGAGTAAAATTCATGGCACAAACAAGATTTACGTAGTCTAGCAGGGTGGCATCATAAATAAGACCTGGATCAAGGGCACGATTAGGATCAACCTGTCCTGCTCCCATGTCAAGTGGTGTAGCAACTTCATAATCGCTGCCCATGTCTTTGATGGGTTTTTGTGTATTATCAAGTGGATTTGCAGTGGTCATCATGGCAGATCGAATCGCTGCAGGACTCCAATCGGGATGCGCGGCTTTCAAGAGCGCAGCAATTCCAGATATATGAGGACAAGCCATTGATGTACCTGACAAGAGTGTGTAGTCACTGGACAACAATATGTTGTTACCAATGCTCGCGACATTATTATAAGGATTGTAGGCTGCTAAAATTAACACTCCTGGTGCCATTATGTCGGGCTTCAGGATGCCTGGGTAGCTTCGTCCAGGACCCCTAGATGAGGATCCCGATACAGCTGGAGCAGGTCTGGGCTCTGTGCCCAAGATTGTTTGTTGGAACTCAATGCTAGCTTGTGGGTCAGCACTATTAGATGCATAATTGATTACATCTTTTGCATCTTTCGGGGTAATTACCACTCCTGGGTAAGGAAAAGTATCTGATCGAAGTATACCAGTATCTTCGGATATGATTATAGCTGCACGAACATTGGACCCTGACAGATACCGCCATAGGATAAAGAAGTCTGTCGTTTCATCAGACTGGTTACATACGATGATACCACCATCAGGGGCTTCAGACAATAATTCAGTTGAATTGCAGGCAGATAAGGTCTTATTGTATGTCAGAGTCAGGTTTCGGACCGTGGCTCTGGCAGGAAACAAGCTCCATCCAGTGATGGACAAACCATTTCCTAGAGTTAAGGTCCCGGCAAACCAACGATCAACAGTTCCTGATGCTACAACGACTGCCCAGGGTATTCCCTCGAGTAAAGTTGCGAAATTTGGACCACGATTTCCTGCTGAAACAGAAACAAGGATTCCTTCTCTGTGGCACCAAAAGCAGCTATAGCAATTGGATTATCGTATAGATCAGTATTACGATAACTCAGAGAAATTGACAATATATCAACACCATCGGCCACAGCCTGGTCAATTCCTGCAAGAGCATCGGACTCATAGCTTCCTTCACTCCAGAGGACTTTATATGCAGCAAGCCTAGCACGTGGAGCTACTCCTCTTGCTGTTCCTGGAGCGTATCCAAAGAATGAAACACCATCCACATAGTTTCCAGCAGCGGTGGATGCCACATGGGTGCCATGACCCGAATCATCCCTTGCAGAATTCAACGTTATTGTAACCCCGGGATTTGCTTCCCGAACTCCCTGATTGAAGTATCTTGCTCCAATGAGTTTCTTGTTACACAATGAAGCATTGAACTCTTCACCCGCCTGGCAAATTCCCTTCCACCTTGACGGAATTTCTGTCATTCCATCGTCTTTAAAGCTTGGACTTTCTGGCCAGATGCCGGTGTCAACAACCCCAATAATCACATTTTTACCATACTCAGATGCTGGCCATATACCTGTGGCAGTATTGAGAGAAAGAAACTTGTAAGTATGGGTGGTGTCGGGGGTGACAACACCATCGGGATAAGCCGAAAGGAATCCCGTTGACTTCTTCAAAGCTTTCAATTCATCTGGGGACAGTACTGCACTGAATCCATGAAAGGCATGGTCATATGTATAGACAAGCTTTGGTGAAGGATTGTGAGCATCTAATGAGGTGAGTCCAACTGATTTAATGGATTGAAGAGTGGAAGAATACCAATGGTGGTGACTGGAAAAAGCCTTAGGCATAAATGATTTGTCCATGTGAACAATATAAGTAGATCTTTCTGCTAAAGCCAATAGAAACCACGAGCAGAGGAGGAAAGGGAAGACCTTAATCATCCCCATTTTTCTTTTTCTGGAAAGTAGTTCTCAGAAACTGATTTTATGTTGATAATTGTAAAAATTGACCTCCTGAAATGGGGTCTCTGAATTATTACAACTTATCTTCTTCACACGTGGCTCGGTGGCTGTGTCATTTTCCATTATTTAATATAATCCTTGAGCTGTAAAGGATCAAAACTAATAGGACTGTTCTTCATTCAATAAGTGAGTTTAAATAATGAAAAGGACACCTATTTAAAGTAAAACTTTGTATCAGGCATTTACATTTTTCTGCTTTTGTGGGAGCATCTCTTTTCATTTTTGTCCGGAGCATTTCTCTCTCTCCCTCTGTATATTTACACGACGCATGCAGATAGATCATATATCATATATACAAAAATTTGCAGTTCTTAAATTTTTAGCTGCAAAACTGATGTCTGAAGATTCTTTCAACATGGAAAAATGAAGTATATTAAAATTTGTGTTTTGGGTCTTATTGATAAGAAAATGTTCCGAGTCAATAATGGAATCTACTTGCAAGTGTGGGGGCAAAAACAACTTAATTGCAATTATTTGAACTAAAAGATAAAAAAACTCCAGTTGGAATGGTGGTAGGTGTGGACAGGAGGATAGGAAAAATAGTTCTTTTATGGCGCTTCAGAAGCTTATTTTATGCTCATTACCGTGAAAGATGGCTTCTGGAGAATTGAGATGACTTCTCTGCTTTTGTTGAATTATTAATTTATCTATTTTCACACGTAGCTGTGTCATCTTTCATTTTCGTATTGAATATATCACTTTTCCGTACATTAGGAATCTAATCTCAAGGCGCAATACCACTCATTCAGCACTTAAAAACTGTTACAACATTTTCACAAGTATACTGTTGTTAAGGTTGATCCATTTAGGATCAGTTTGGAAATGAAGATAGTACATGTAGTGGTGGAGTCACTAAGGACCCTTTTGATATACGAACAATAATTAAATATAACAGATAAAATTTGTCTCATTTTAATTGGTCAGAATTGATGTCTGGATATATTTTTATTCGAAGAACAATTTAAGCCAAAAATAAGAATAAGTTTTAGGGTGGATATATTACCACCACGAAAATTATTTACTACACCACATTTTCAAGTATTTTTTGTATTTACTAAAATAGTCATAAATAAAATGACTTAAATAACCTTTCATTATCTTTCTTTAATTCTTATGTACACCACAAGTCTCCTAGTACTAATAGTTTTCCTTCTTTTTTTTTCCTTCTTCTCTCCTTTTTATTTGTTCCGTTTTTCTTCAATATTATATTTTTCAATTCATATTGATTCAAGACTAAATTGCCAAACATATACGGTATGTAATTCAATCGAATTTTGGTATTTTAATTGATAATAAATTTTCATATTCTTACTATCAATTTGGCATAAGCGGATGAAGTGTTCGTCCAGAAAATTATAATCTACCTGTTTTGACTTTTTAAAATTATTTGGTCTTTTACTCTTTCCATATCAATGGTATAGATTAAAACATAAAGTTCATATCATCATGAAAAAAGAATTGTGTTAATTAAACAGAACTCAAATTGGCGGCGGATACGTGTTTATTCATGTCCTTTTCATATTGTAGCTTTTTTTTTTTTTTTATCATTATGAATAATTTTGATTTTTCAGGTTTTTCATCTTGTTATTAATTTTTATTTTGATATTTAGTATCGGGTAACGAGAATGGATGCAACTACTGATGTCACGACTTCATTCGAGTTATGGAAAATTCTTCCTAGTCAACAAGTAAGCTATTATTATTATTATTTTGTATCATTTTACATATTATCGTAATAAAATGGTATACTAGTATAAATCAAAAATCTTTCAATATTTTATATACCAATTTATTGCTTATTCTGTAAGCCTATAACACTTAATTACCCCAGGCACCGTCTCTTATTTGGCTCATTTGTTGTTCGTATTAATTAATAAAAAAAGAGTTTCAATTGCAGATTCTTTTATTTCTTTAATGGAATGAGTGTTATCAGTCCATATGGATTGATTGGAAAAATAAACCAAAATTCGAATCCCAGATACATGCATAAACATTGTTTGGATGGTGTCTAGTCACAAAACAAGTGCACTTTAATTAACACATTGAAAAGAAATGATTTCAATTAATTTCAGTTATCCCACTGTATTTTTAGAATTTTATATATTAAACTTATTTTTTTAAAATAAATATATACATACCTTAATATGTCTTTGTTTGTTTTAAATGACAGGAAAATGAGGAGCAACTCAATATATTCGATTATACACAAAACTTTACCACATACCAAGTAAGAATGAAGCCAATGTTAAATTTCTCATTTACAATATCCAACTCTTAGTACAATGTTTTTAATTAAAATTTTGTTTTACATTGATGGGGTAGGTATTTAAAAGCCGAGATTCATTATCTAATTGGGTTCATATGATAGGGAAGGTGCTTGGTTTGGTTATTGTTGTGAAACACTTTGAGCGTGGTGCATATGGACGCAAACCTAGAATACGATTTGGATGTGAGCGCAGTGGAAAATATAGAAAGCGTAAAACTCATTCTGATCATGAACCAAAACGGAAGAGGTCTGTTGGAACACGTAAGTGTGAGTGTCCATTTGATCTAAATGGTATAAAGTTGTCAAATGAGGATGATTGGATGGTACAAGTAATGTGTGGACTACACAATCACCCTGCGGCGCAACATTTGGAAGGGCATCCTTATGTGGCAAGATTAACAAGTGAAGAGGAGAATATTTTAATAGACATGTCAAAAAATTTGGTAAAACCGAGGAACATATTAATGACTTTGAAAGGACGGGATCCAAATAATGTTAGCACAATGAGAACTATTTACAATGCATGCGCTGGACATAGATTGGTTGAGAAGGCAGGAAAAACACAAATGCAACAGCTAATGAGTAAGTTGAGAGAAAACAATTATATTGAGTGGCATAGCTCTAATGCGAAAACCGATGAAGTTAGAGACCTTTTCTTTGCACACCCGACATCTGTGGAATTGCTACAAGCCTTTCCACGTGTGCTTGTCATGGATTGTACTTACAAAACCAACAGGTTGGGGTTACTTCGACCCAAATGACTTTTTATGTTGCTTTTGTGTTCCTCGAATCTGAAGCGGGAAGCAAATTATACTTGGACAATGGAAAAGTTGAAAACATTGATGAATCGGAATATTTTGCCTAATGTCATTGTCACAGATAGAGAGAGCTGGCTCTTATTCAGGCGATTGAAAAAGTTTTTACTAATGCCAAAAATTTATTATGCACATGGCATATATCCAAAAACGTATCTGCCAACACAAAGAAGTTTTTTGAGCTAAAAGAAGTGTGGGATACTTTTTGTAAGAGTTGGAGCGAACTTGTTGTTGTCTACCACGAGAGGAGATATATGATCAATTGGCCAAAACTTTGTCTCATCAATTTGAACGATTTTGAAGGCCTTCGGATTATATTCAAAATCTTGGTTGAGTAAATATAAGGAGAAATTTATTCTTTGCTTGGACAAATAAAATTATGCACTTGGTAATATCACGACAAAAGGTAATTTGAGTAATATTTTTATAATTTATTTGTATTTTAAAATTCTTTGTTTTAATACATTACACAAATAAATTATTATCTATGTATATCACTAAAATAAATTATTTGTGTATATGTGTCATATCTTTACAGGGTTGAGAGTGCACATTCTAAGTTGAAAAAACACCTTGGATCATCACAAGGTGATTTTGAAACTTCATGGAAAGTCATACATTACCTCGTGGAATTGCAATTTACCGAGATAAAGGCTTCATTTGAGCAAAGCATGAATTTAGTTCAACATAACTTCAAACGAAGCCTTTTCAGGGAGTTGAGGGGTTTCGTTTCCAAGAATGCAATGGATCTTATTTTGATTGAGTCAAAACAAGCGAACGTATTGGTTTGGACAAAAGTGCTTGTCATTGCACTCTTAAGTCTACACATGGTTTGCCATGTGCATGTGAGATTTCAGAATACATAGTTACAAATCGCCCAATTCCACTATCAGTTGTGCATCCTCATTGGAGAAAATTAGACATTTTAGTTCCATTAAATGAGATTTCTTCCAAGTTGAATATTGAAGTTGAGTTACAGAATATTCAAATATTTTTCAATGCATGTGACGATGCAGGTAAAATACATTTTAAAATGAAGTTACGAGAAATGTATGAACCCTCAACTACTTCTTTGGTGCCGCCTGCTGAGAAAGTTAAAACCAAAGGTCGACCTTTATCGAAGGTTGATACTTCAACCAAAAGGGATCCTTCATATTTTGAATTTGTTGAGTTATGCAATGATAGCCATTCTCCTAACACCACTAACTCTGTCAAAATTCCAAGAAAGGAAAAATTTAAAGGTTCGCGCACCCGTATATATAGTGTTGACTATTCAGCTTGTTTCCATGATAAAGTCAATGAGTGTATATTTAACATTGTTAATGTTGAGTCTGATGGTCATTGTGGTTTTAGGGCAGTGGCTAGTGCACTTGGACTAGGAGAAGAAGCTTGGTGTCAAATTCGACGTGACCTAATGTTTGAAATGAAGTCTAATTGTGATGCGTATAGAAAACTTTATGGTAGCAATGAACGGGTGTTAGAATTATTATATATTTTAGATTACTTTAGCAATGGCGCCCCTTTTGATCGTTGGCTGACGATGCCTGATATGGGCCATTTGATAGCATCTCGATATGGTGTTATACTTGTCCATCTATCATATCTACAGTGTTTGACATTCCTACCATTGCGCTCTCCACCTCCTCCATCATTAAATCATAAGATTATTTCATTGGATTTTGTGAATGGCAATCACTTTGTTCGGTATTTCATTTTAAATGGCAATCACTTTGTTTATGTATTTCACTTTAATGAGATTCATTTATTTCATTGGAGTAAAATTCATGCTTTTAAGTTGATATGTTAATTGTGTAGGTTAACTTGAAGTCCAATTGTCCAATTCCACCGATAGCTTGTAATTGGTACAAATACAAAGATGATATTGCAAGTGGGTGGGAGAGGCCGTATAAAGCACGGATTGATGTATTCAAGAAGATGATTGGTACTGATATTGCTACGCAAGAGATTATTAACCTAAGCTCTCCATAATGTATGTCTCACCTCATGGTGAGACGAGGCAAGGCACTTGATGCTATCATGTTTGACGAAGATTAAAATTTAATTTTAGAACATCTGTTTTTGTCAATATGTTTAAACTATTTCAAAACTTGATGTTTTAATGAGAATTTAATTTAAGGACTATGAATAGTTCTACTTTAGAATGTGGTTATCCAATGTTATAATGATTGGATCCTTCAAAAATTTTGAATATTTCTACTTTACAGGCCATCTAGACCAGGGGATTGAGAATATGCATGGGAGATCTGTCCCGAGGAAGAAAAGGAACAAGAGGTTGCATTCAACTAAGGGAAAAATATGGATGGCTCAACCTTTGGAGGAATGTGAAGGTTCTAATTTGACAGAAGAACACGTATTACCTCTTACCGATCCATATACATTGATGATAACCTCTCTTTAAAGATGTCATCCATTACCAAATCTCTTGAGTCTTTGTCAACGATCTACTTGACATAGGTCTCTAGTTCTTTGCTGTACCTGCACACCTTACTCTTCCATTAGTACGTGTCTAAGTATTCATAGAACTTGTCATATACTTCTGATTGTGACTTTGTTATAGTAACAAGTAGAGGATCTTTACCTCATGAGCTTCCTTTTCTAGGACAATTTTGCTCTTGACCCTTGCAGATGCACATCAAAATTCAGGATCCTACAGTTTCTAAAGGAAGAGAACAACAATTTACAACCAGGTTCGAAGAAAAAAACTAATAGCAAAAAAATCTCTATCAAGGTATAACAATTACAAGTTAACTGGAAAACCAAAACAATGTTCATCATTTGTTACAACATCTGGTGAAATTAAAATAAGGTAAAATTTCTAGCTAGTCTACTTTTTCTAGACAAATTCAGTCATTTTCATGACTGTAGAAGCCTGTTATTAAAATGCCTTCTAGGAAATTCTTGGTGAGTGTCTACATAGACTAGAAATTCTCATCAACTTTGCCTAGTCTAAATAGACTAGAAATTCTCATCAAATTGCTGGATTTTCTCAGCTAATGAACAAGTGTATGCCTCCAGCCACATGAGACATGAACACCTTTCTGATCGTGTGAAAATTTGAATGGTACTTGTGAGAAATGATCAACGTTGTCAACAACACCAACTTGTCCAAACTTATTCCAGCCCCGACCATAAAACATTCCATCATTTGTCAGTGCCATTGTGTGTCTCGAACCACCTGATATCTCAACAATTGAAAATTTCTCAGGGATTAAGCCTAGATTACCATATCGATCCCAGCCCGTACTATAAAGCGCCCCGTCTTCTGTTACAGCAGCTGTATGTTCAGTACCTGCAGCAATTATTTTAATGGATATTCCCTACAAAAGTCAATTTATCATTCAGCCATTATACTTGCCATGGACTTTGGTGGAGACTCTTGTTGGAGATGCAAACTTATTGAAAATGAAAAAGATAACCAATAGTAAGAATAAAGGCAATCAAATTTCAGGACGAGAATTGCTCTCTTGGCAAATCACTCACAATTATTGAATTGTAAATCTATCAACAAAGAACATTTAATGAGTCTGAAAACAAGACAAATTAGATATTTTGGCCATACCTCTATTTCTACTTGTTACTTTTTTTTTTTTTTAAATTTTGAAACAGCAATCTCATTTAGCTCTGTTCCGTCCTCCGTCCTCCGTCCTCCGTCCTCTGCCCTCTGCCCTCCGCCCTCCGCCCTCAATCTCCCCACCTTCATGGAGGGGGTAAGTCACTCCCCATTTTCATTTTACCTAACTTTATTGCGAGATTATAAATACAGGGACAAAGGGCCTTTTCTTAAACAATTATTGTCTCCATTTCAAGAATGCAGTCCCTGATCCAATATCATCTCTGACCCTCCTTCAAATCGCAATTGCTCTCCTTTTGCATCATATATATTTCTTTTATTGTTCAGGAACATATCAAAGTTTTCTGATTAAGTTGAAAAGCTACGGCATCAAAAGCCACCCACCGCATGATTTTACGAGCGATTTAGTGTAGAAGCACTTATCATCTCATTTCTTCTCAACAGGAATGACCTCCATCTTTTATCATTTTCCACAGGAAACTTGAACACTTCTAAAATGACTTCAAGATAGACACCTTACAACCATAAAAGCCAGGGAAAAAAAAATATATTTTCCTGTTTCTTGAGTTGGACATGAGACGAGCCATGTGATTTAATGCTCAAGCACATACAAGTCCAATACTATAAACTTTTACAAACATCTCTCAAGTGATTTGACTATTCTGAGATCTTTGGAGTCCATGCATGACACATGAATTCTATGCAGTAACAACTAGGAAAACAAGAAATAGTGAAAATTTTCCTGCACCAATAAACAAAATGAAATAAAGGAATGCCATGTTACCTAGTGATCTTTCTCCTCATTAACAGGCTTTATTTTATTCACCCAGTCTTCAAGGCCTTTCTTCTTTTCAGTTGGCTGTTCAGCAATCTTAGAAGTCTCAGAAGGACGGCTTCTTCCACCCATCTCTTCAAACTGCAGTTCAAAGGAGTCAAAAACATTTTACTATCTGATTTTCATTTTTTACTTCACCTTATTTTATTTTATTTTTCTGGCCTGTCCGCCCACACGAACACTACATTCAATATCTTACCCGTCTCTTCATCCATATGTATCTTAATGGGTAAGACTTTTCTGGTTTCAAGTATAGTGGAAGAATCCGACCCGGCTCGGATCTGAAGGGGGAAAGTGTTCGAGCAGAAATACGGCAGATTAACATGCTTGAGGATCGCCTTAACCTACTTGCGCTCAGTGAAAAGGAGGACTTTACGGGATACGGAGGCAACGGCGGCTATGGAGGTGGGGTCTTCAATGTCTCTTTGGACGTAGCTCTGGGAGAAAACCACAGTGGGAATGTGCCACAGGGATCGTTCCCTGACGAAAATTTGTGGCCGGAGATTTATCTTGGAATAGCTTGAATCGTGTGGAAAAAGCGGCTGGATGGTGTTACTGCCGCAGTCTTGCGGGCTCCGACCGCTGCTCGCCAATTGGGAGTTGGGTTATTGGAGTTGAGAAAGATGGAAAGAGAGTGTACGGTGGTGTACTGAGTTTTATTTTTTTTGTTAGATAGGGTTATATTTGTAAAATAGTTGTAGTGTGTTTATTAAAAATAATTTTCAATTAATGTGTATTTATAATGTGGTGGGATAAATAAAAATTGTGGTGGTAATATATTTACCCTAAGTTTTATCCTCGAAAAGAGGAAAATAATTATTTTTATCTAGATATGATTAACTCATTTTTTATAAGATGAATATATATCATTTATAATATAGAATTAATCTATTTTTAAACATTCATACTCTAAGATAGTCGCCACTACCCTCCGCCGCCATCTTACGCCGCTCCACCTTTTTTTTTTTTCTTCTCTTTTATTTTTTTTTTTTTCATTTAATTAAGAATAAGGGTAGAATTGTATTCTTTTTGAAAAATTGACTTTTTAACTGTGGTTTTTTCCATTCTTATACCTAACTAAACAAAAATAGATAATAATAAACTTGTTTTCCGAATAACTATGATCCAGATAACTTTGATTTAGATAAACAATTTTATCCACAAATTAAACGGGCCATATGGGACAAATGAGGTGAATTGACCCCTCAAAATTTTTGAATTAAAAAAAAAAAAACTTCTTTTTAAAATTAAAAAATATATTTAGTGTTTATTTGGTGAAGTTTTTTGTAGATTATAAATCGTGGGTCCTACAAAATGTGTAAATGAAAAGTAGATGAAAGTTGTGGATCCTACTAAATGTGTGGATAAAAATAATTTTTGCCTAATTTATAAGTTTTAAAAAAATCACCCAAACATGCTCTAACTTAGCTCAAAATGGCCAAACTCAAATCCCTAACTCAATTTGTTTTAATTCAACCTTTAGTCCAAATTGATACTTCAAAATACTGTTAACCCGAATTATCTCTTTAACAAACCCAATCCAAAATGGCCCAAACCCAAATCTCCTTTCCAATTTGTTTTAATTCAATTCAGCTCAAATTGATCTTCTATTCGATTTTCTGTAAAGATGAACATTACCCAAAATCAATGGCGTTGTAAATCCAATTGCAATACTTTCATATGTTTTCACTCGATTCCATCAAGTTGAAGCTCCAATCAACCAAAATCAGTTCTAAATCCATTAACCCAGTTGGCCATCTTCGTTTCTCTTCTCTCGACGGAGAATGAAAGTTTGATTCAAGCGATCGGACGAAAAGTGAGTGTGTCGACCAACAGACTACGAAGTGTAACCAAATATGTGATATGTAACTGTTAAAATTGAAGTGTAACTTAGATGTGTGGTTGAGGTTTATATTGATTTAATTTCAAAAATAAAATAGTATTTGTTGTTGAATTTTTTAGTCTTTTGAGATATTATGACCTTTAAATTGTTCCATTTTGCAGTAATAGAGTACACTAGCATCTTCATGTGTTATGGATGCGAATGGATTGAAAATAATAAATATATGAGGTCTAACATGATGGGGTATCTTGGTCCCACAAAATTGCACGTACAAACAACTCATTGATATGTTGTTTTCAGAACTACAATTAGATCCAGAATTGGTCGCAGTTAAGAACATGAAAAAACCGACATTAGATGATAATTACCTTATGACCAGCCAATGGACAGATGTTCTTCCTCTTCATCAACTTCATATTTTCTTCATCTACACTTCGTTTTCTTTTCTTATTTTGCAATTTGAGACCTTAGTATTCACTTTCTTGGATCGATCAACAGACCTAGTTGTTGCTATTGAAGATTTGGAGCTAGGGTTTTTGAAATTGGGGGTTGAGTAGATTTTCAAATTGATTTTGGGTTTTGCCCAATATACATTTTGGAAGAATTTTTCAAAATACTTTGGAATTTATCCAAGTTTGAGAAATTTTGATTTTTCTGCCTATTTGGATTTTGAAACTTCTTGCTTGGTGATGAACATCCTGCAGTTTGTTTGGAGTAGTGTTTTAATTTTGTGATAGTGTTTTGAAAGTTAAAATTTCTCTCTTCAACAACATGACATTTCTTCCTAATTATTAGGAAAGGTAAATAAGAATTGGATAAAAAATCAATTTATTATGAATTAAATAATTTAACTAATTAGTTGGATTTTAATACATTAATTAAAAAAATACCTGATTCTCCAAAAAAATTTGTCAAAATAGATACTTAAAAATAGTGTTAAACCTAATTATCTCTTTAACAAACCCAATCCAAAATGGCCCAAACCCAAATCCCCTTTCCAAATTGTTTTAATTCAATTCAGCTCATTTTGATCTTCTATTCAATTTTTGTAAAGATGAACATCACCCGAAATCAATGGTGTCGTAGATCCAATTGCAATACTTTCATATGTTTTCACTCGATTCCGTCAAGTTGAAGCTCCAATAACCAAAATCAGCTCTAAATTCATTAACTCAGTTGGCCATCTCTGTTTCTCTTCTTCTCTGACCGGAGACTGAAAGTTTGACGGACGACTAGACGATTGCGGAATGTCTGACCAATAGACTACAAAGTGTAACTAAATAACTAGTATTGTTTTTTTTTTTTTAGCATTTGTGCAAATTGTAATTTTTATATTTGTTTATATATTTTAATTTTGATTTTTTGATTTTTTTTTCTAGTTCTAATTTTTCAGTATTTGTATATTTGATAATTGTTATTGATATTAGTTCATATTTAAACAATATTTTGGAGAATTGTAGTCTTGACGACTTATTTTATTGCCTCGTCGACTTATTATTTGATTGTTGTGCCTTGCAAGCCTATTTTATTGTCTTTTTGATTTATTATTAAATTATTATGTCCTGTCGGTCTATTGTTGTATATACACTACATGTTTTTACAGCTACTATTTAGCGAGCATTTTCATTAGCTTGTTGATATTTTAATTTGTTAATTAGAGTTTTGTTGATTTTTTAATCTTTATAGAAAATGTTAATTACACTAATGATCTCCATTTTTTCAAGTTTGTAACGATTTCATCCTCATTTTTTTAGCAGATATCATCCTCATTCTTCTATTTATTCGCATAGATGGTCCCCAAATCACTATTTTTCACTATTCTGACAATTCTTTGACAATTTTACTTCTTGACCAAAATAAATTAAAATGATAGAAAAAAATACAATGAAAACATTGCAATTGTGTCCTTAACTTTTTTAAAAGTACAAATAAATCCTAAACTATTTTATTTTATATAGATAGGTGTACTTCCCCAACAAAAATGAATCACCCCGACCCCACTCCCACTCCCACTCCCACTCCCACTCCCCACCACTTCACACCAACTATTTTCGGCCACTCCCAATACACTTTCGAGGCAACTCATATCTATACATATACATACAATGTTTTCCACGAAAATATGTATTCTTAATTATTGGGCTAGCTATACATACATATACATACACAAGATATTGTATATAAATTCTTAGTCTTGTATAAAAATGGAAGATAAAGGAAAAATATATACTCACTCGCATTGACGGCCGGAGCAAAGATTTTTACATAAGAGCTTGAAATTTTTTTGGAGGGGCAAAATATCAAACATTTTCTTGGGGGATGGCTTGTAAGTTTCTTCAGTTGCTTCATCACCAGATAGAGGAGAATTAGCAACATTTTTGGAGAGACTTGTTCATGAAATTTATCTTCCATTCCCATACAAGACTAAGAATTTATATACAATATCTTGTATGGTCGATTTATGTATAGCTAGAACAAGAGCAAGCACCTTTTTTGACTTATTCTTTCCCATCAAACAGCAAAGTGGTCGACAGAAAAGGCAAGAAAAGGCTGGAAAAGCTGAAAAATTTTAAACTGTTATAATCTTGTAAACAATTTTCAGCCACTTTTCCAGCAAAAAACGATTTCAAACCAAAAAAACCTGAAGAACGACAAAGGAAATCTGGAATAAAAGTAGAAACCAAGAGGAAAATGAGGAGGAAAACACACAAAAGTTGCGTGAATCAAAGGGAAGTGCAGATTTTGAAAACCCAGCTCAAGAAAAGTGGCAACCCATTGAGGTCTCTCTCTCTAGGTTGAGAGCTTCTCTCTCTAACCACTTCTATGCATGATTGTGTTTTTTGTTTTAGTTTTAGAGGTGGGATTTTCTGGTGATAGAGGGAAAATGGTGGGCTTATTTTTTTAGAGTTGGTTAAACATTTCCATGGCGTATTCGAGTGCATTTTTTGGAGCTGGTTTGTAGAGAGAGAGAGAGATATAGTGTGTGGGGGGGGACACTGGTGCTAGGGTGGGTGGGTTGGAAAAAATAATTCATTTTTTGTTGAGGAAGAACACATATCTGTATAAAATAAAATAGTTTAGGATTTATTTATACTTTTGAAAAAGTTAAGGGCCCAATTGCAATGCTTTCATTGTATTTTTTTTTTCTTATCATTTTAATTTATTTAAGTTAAGGGAAAAATTTTCAAAGAATTGTTAGAATAGTGAAAAATAGTGATTTGGAGACCATGTGTGCGAATAAATAGAAGAATGTGGATATATCGCTAAAAAAAAGAATGTGGATGAAATCATTACAAACCTGAAAGAATGGAGACCATTAGTGTAATTAAACCTTATAGAAATTGCTTATTTAAATATTATTGAATTCAATGTCAATGGTTATGGAGAGATTTTTTAAAAGGAAAACTCTATTTTTTACTGAAGAGAAAAATATAGATGGAAAGAAATCTAGTAGTGTTAGCGGAGTTGTTTAAGATAAAAGAGAGGTTTGGATAGAAAGTGGTATTGTTTGGGATGAAAGTGATGTTTTATATTGTAAGTGATGTTTTTGGATGAGGATGATATATTTGACGAGATTGAAAAAATTAAGTAATTATACAATATATTCAAAGTATGAAAATGTGTAGGTAAGAGTAATGTATTGAAATATTTTTCTTAGTGTATATTATTTTAAAAAAAATTGCTACTTAATTTTTGTCCAAAAAAAAAAAAAAAACCTTGTCTCCACCACTAAGTATGTGTTGTGTACATTGCAGTGTTTAGAAAATCAGACCGGACCGGCTAGTTCAACCGAAAAAACTAGGAACCGATCGTAAAGTCGATATGATCTATCAATTTAACCGGACATCAGAAAATCGGACCTAAAACTGGGGTTTTTAGAGGTAAAACGGTCCGGCTTAATGGTTTTCGGTTTGAAAATTTTTTAAGGTAAAATTACTCATTTCTGATTTCTTCCTCATTTCTTTCTCATTTCTCTAATTGTCTTCTTCTTCTTTGGTTGTTCCTCATTTTTTTGTGAATTTTTTTATTAATTTTAAATTTTAAATTAAAACTTATGAAAAGTCTATTTAAAGTCAAAATTTGTCAGTAATTTTATTTACAAATAACTTATTTTTAGAAATTTTGTGAGATTTTTGGATTAATTTTTAATTTTTAAATTGAAACACGTTTGAACTTTTGACTCTTGACCCATTGCCTTTTTCGGGTCGATAGCTGGTCCGATTTTTCTGAACATTGGTACATTGTGAGGGAATGAGGCATCGCGCGAAAGAAGGGACGAAGGGGTTTGCATTTTTGCTCACTTCATAGCTTGCTCAAGTGAGCTAGTTTCGCACGTGGAAAGCCTTCAGACACCAAACATATCTTAGTTCATTTTAGTGTTTGTACATCGTTTGATGGTTCTAAATAGTCTGTAATATTTCAACATTAAAGTCACATTTGAATAGTTGTAACTTTTAATGATATGTTGCTTGAAAATCTATAAATAGATTTCGGTTGAGTTTGGCATGGCATGTGAGTAGATCTTTTATTGTTAGAACTTTTGGTATTAAAACTTTTTTTAAAAAGAGTTCTTATGAAAAAGCTGTTAAATATTTGGTTGTGATTTAACAAAGCGCTCTAAACCAGGGGTGATAATGTTGAATAACTATTTGGTCTCAAATAAATATCTATAGAGTATTTATACATATTCCAAAAGAATGTATTTTATTTAGATTTTAATTTCTACTAAAATTCTATATACATATACAAGTTCATCTAGATATATATATCTACTAAAATATATATCTACTAAAAGGAGTGTTGCTTTGTCTATATTCCATATTATTAGATATTCATATTGAATGTATTTGTGTGTATAGCTAATGCTGTAGTGCAATTTGTTAGAGTTATACTAGTAATATATTATATATGGTAGAATTATATTAGCATTAATATTAGAGTGTTTTACTTTATATAGGTTAGGATTTGCATTAGTATAAATATGAATTATATCTATTATTTTATTATGCCGTTTTGTTTAATGATAGTTTCTTTATTGTTCTCTCTCTCTCTCTCTCTCTCTCTGTTCTTTCTTCATTCTTCTTTTCTTATTTTAATTTATATTATTGTTAGAACTTTCACATGATATCAGAACCTTTTGTTCATTGAATTGGAGAGAACTCAAATTACACAAAATAGAGAGAAAATCCGAGGACACCACTATAGCAAATTAAAGTAATCTGAGCAACAACAATAGATAGAAGAAATAATGAAGCATTGATATCTCAGTATTTCGTGGTCCGATCATCGTGAAATTTGGACATCAAGTTCACAACTCATTGACGATCAAATTAACGGTTAAGATCAATATCCATCAGTTTTTTCAGGAGGAATTATTATCCAAATAGTGGTGAATTTGCAGAATCTGGACAGCCTGCGTAGCATAATGAAATTTTGATATCTCAACATTTCGTTGTCCGATTATCGTGACATTTGGACAGATGGTTCACAACTCATTGAAGATCAAATCCAACGGTTAAGATCAAGATCCATTGGTTATTTCGGGAGAAATTATTAATCCGAACAGTGGAGAATTTCTGGCATAATTCTTTGAGATAGATTTCTCAATTTACATAATTTTGGTTATCGTGTTCTTTGACTCCAATGGCAACTGAAAGGGATGATTCACTTCAATCTATTAGTGTAAAACTAATTGGTAAGAATTATTCGTATTGGAGTACTGTGTTAAAGAATTTTATTAAGGGTAAAAAAACGTAAGGATATGTTAGTGGAACTAACGTGATACCTAAGACAGACAATGAATATTATGCAATAGAGATAGATGTTTGGGAATCAAACAACGCGAAAATTCTTACTTGGATTCATAACTCTATTGATCATTCTATTAGTGCACAGTTGGCAAAGTATGAAATAATAAAAGAAGTTTGAGATTATTTGCAGAAGTTATACACTAAGTTTAACTTTGCAAAACGATATCAATTGGAGATTGATATACGAGCTTTACAACAGAAGAATATGAGTATCCTAGAGTTTTACACTGCTATGGCATCGATTTGGGATGAGTTGGCTCTTACAGAATTGACAAAAATGAAAGCATGTGAGGAATATATTATATATAGAGATGAGCAACAATTGGTTTAGTCTTTTATGGCACTTCGCAGTCACTTTGAGAGACTTAGGACTTACGAGGCTCCATCTTCCATCGTACTCGTCTTGCTTCTGTTGATTCAGTGGTTAGTGAACTTGTGGCTGAGGAAACACGTTTGAAATCCTTAACAAGCTAGATATCTCTTCCTACTTCTAACGCTTCAATTTTGACTGTCCTTTCTCGATCATCTACGCATAATCAGAACAGAGGTTATGTGCAAGATGCTAGTGATGAATGTAGCTTTTGCAAACAAAAGTGACATTGGAAGGCTCAATGTCCAAAGTTATCAAAGAAGCAACAACGTTTACAGATTCAGCAGTAGTCACAACATCGATTCTATCGTCCCAATGCTAACACATCAAAAGCCATGCCACCTTGTGATTCATCTATTCTTGGAATACTTCTCTTTGGTCCTCCGCTACCTACTTTAGCTGAGCAGTTTCAGAAGTTCCTCACCACTCAGGCACATGCCATGTCTGTCTCCACTCGTGTAGGTTTGTCATCCCAGAGCCCATCAAGTATTTCTTCCTCATGAATTTTTGACTCAGGTACTTTCAAACACGTGTCATCTAACTTAACACTTTTTAATTCCTTACGTCCTTCTAATTCATCTGTGTCTATTATAACTGCTAATGGCATCACATTGCCCTTGGCAGGAATTGGTTCTGTTAATATACATAATTTATCACTTTCAGATGTCTATTGTGTTCTAGCTCTTACTTTGAATCTTATATCTATTGGTCAGTTGTGTGACTCTGGATACTTAGTTCAATTTTCTTCTACTACTTATCACGTGCAGGAACCTCAAACTTATAAGCTGGTTGGGATAGGCCATATAAAATGAGGTTTATATGTTTTGGACAATTTGAGATCACCACATGTTGCAGCCTCTAGTGTTGATTTGTTATCATTCTCTTTAAATTCTTCTTCTTCTAGTTTTTATTTGTGTCATTCTCGCCTTGGACATGTTCCGCTAGTCGTTTAAAATTTTTAGTTTCTAAAGGTATTTGCAAACTCATGATATTTCTGATTGCAGTGGTTGCAAATTAGCACAATTTTCTGCTTGACCTTTTTCTCGAAGTATTTCTTGTTCTATAGCACCATTTGATCTTGTTCATTCTGATGTGTGGGGACCCGCTCCTATTGCTACAAAATGGTGGTCTAAATATTATGTCTCTTTTATTGATGATTATAGTCGTTATTGTTGGGTTTATCTTATGAAGCGACGTTCTGATTTATTTATTTATTTATCGTTCTTTTAGAGCACTTGTTAAAACTCAACACTCTGCTCTACATAAGACAGACACTTGGGATTTAGTTTCATTACCTCAGAATAAACAAGCCATTGTTTCTTGTTGGGTCTATAAAATCAAGAACAAATCTAATGGTTTGATTGAGTGCTACAAGGCTATGTTGGTGATAGCCCAAGAATAACTAACCAAGAGGGGGGTGAATTGGTTTTCTCAAACTTTTTTGAAAAATATTCTCAAAAATGATATTTAAGAGATAAAAATAGATTCACAAAAATATAAGCACAATATAAGTAAATAAAAGAGAAGAGAGAGTGCAAACGATTTTTATGGAGGTTCGATCCAACCAATGATCTACGTCCCCCGTTACCAAGCTTTCTAACACGAGCACGGCCTTTCCACTATTTTGATTGACTTATGGTGCAATCAAAACCTTTACAATGTATCCGGTGACTTACAAACAAGGAGCACCGATCCTTATACAATATTGAGCTTTTCAAGGGACCTCAATATGACCTAAATAAATAAAGAGATTGATTTGAGTATTTCTCTCTAGATGAATGATAGATACAAGTTTAGTTCTAAGAGAGACTAACACTTTAATGGATAGCAATGGATGAGGAAAGCTCAAGTGTTAGAAGAAAATTTTGTTGACAAAGATGAACCAAAAGTTTGATTTAATCAAACAAAGTTTTTCAAATAGAGATATTGAAGATATAAATGCAATAAAGCTTTGAATGAAGTTTTTCAATATGATTCTCTCTATAAATGCTCTTATAAGTGTTGTTAAATGATAATGAATGAAGTGGTATTTATAGAGATGAATTTTCGTCACTTTCTGACCAAACGATCGACCGGTCAGATTGTTCAGAACTAGCCGTTGAACTGCAAAAAATCAGAACGGACACTTTTTGAAAAAAGACGTTCAAACGGTTGACCGGTTCAAGTCAAACGGTCGACCGGATCAACCGGTTTTGCCAAACGGATTGTCCGTTTCCACAGTTTTGAAAATTTAATTTTTGGTTTTGATCAAACTATTTTTATACAAGTGATAAGAAATATTTTTGAGCTTTCGCTCATTTAATTGCTAAGCATTAAAGAGTTAATACCTTTACAATTTTATCCAAAAATCTATTCTTCAATCTTGATCTTCGAATCTTGAATTTCGACGGATCTTGAGATGCTTGAACTCTTGTATTGATTTTGACTTTGAACTTGTCATTGCATGAGAGTTTGATTTGTAGCGCTTTGAATTTTGCTTGAAAATAGATTGTTAGAAAACATAACCAATTTGTTTGTTATAATCAAAACATTAAGGTTTAAAGTTAACCATAGGTCAACAATTTCCCCTTTTTGATTATGACAAACAATGTGAGAATATAGAATAATGAAATAGAATTAATCATGTATATTCCTCATTTCTTTTTCAAGTAAACATGATTTGATGAATTTGTATTACATGATATCAATTTCATTTGATTTGCCAATTTCATCACATCACATATATTTTCAAATTCTACATATATCACATATTTTCCAAATTCTACATACATACATCACATATTTTCCAAATTCTACATACATCACATATTTATTTTTCCCCTTTTGGCATAAACAAAAAGGCATTCATTAATAAAACATTAAGGTTTAAAAGAAATTCCCCTAAATGAAACGAAATATGCCATTCATTGATAAAATTAAAATCCAAAGACAATCATAGTTCCAAAATACATAAATGAAATCTAGAACATGGGATTGTTTGCAAAAAACATAGATACAAAAACAATCAAAAAAAAAAATGGAAATAAACTAAGGCTCCGGTGGCGGATGCGGGGGAAGCACGGCATCAAGACGAAAATGAAGATCTCGGAGCAATGTCGTCATGTCGGCAACTGAGTGCTGGAGAGTTCCCATGGTATGGTGTAGACCCTCGACCGAAGAGGTAAGTGAGTCGATCCGTCCATGAAGTAAAGTACATTGGTCCTCGTTGTGGCCGGAGGTGGAGGACGACGGCCTTTGTGATCTTTGTCGCAGTGGAGACGGATGAGCATCTTCGTCAATATCTTCCCCCTCGAAGGGTAGAGTGGAGGGTCCTGACTCTTCATCAAACCCCTTTGACTTTGTCATCCATTGACCGTTTTCTTTGAAAATCCTCATTCGTTTAAGCGTAAGAACATTGATGGTGTTGGTGGCTTTAGGAAGGAGGGTCACCGATCACCGGAATGAGATGTCGAAGTGTTGGAAAATTTTAGTGAGAATCATACCCAGGGAAGCGCCTTAGATCTCTTGCCGCTAAGAACGAGTGCATGTGTTGGATCATAATGTATGAAAAATCGAGCTTACGCCCTCGGAGGATAAAGTCGAGCACAAAACATCGAAATGGTTAACTTCATCCAAATGACCCTTTCGAGGGACAATTATGTGGGCGATGATATTATGGAGGACACAACATGGAAGAGTGAGTTGATTTGTGCCAAGACGCACGGCGACTTCAAAATGCTTGCCGGTGACGTTACAACATGCGCGTCGACCGGATCGTACTCGGCGGTGTGTGAAGAATTGTCTTGGTGGTATAGAGACGCATACCACCATCCTCAAGATGAAGAATGGAACGAATAAGATCTTGAGTGATCTTAATTCGTTTGTCCCGAACAAAGGAGGAAATACCGGACCCCGAAGAATAGACCATGTTTTTGTAAAATTCTTTGACAATGGGGGGGTAGACATTATCATTGAGAGTAAGAAGGGGAACCCACCCCATACCCGTAAAAAGATTTTCTATGTCGAATGATGGTGCATCGTGCGTGAAAGAAGCAAGATCGACGTTCTTACCCATGAGGACGGGACATCGTTCTATTCGCTTGGATTGAGGATCCTCGTCAGAGGAGGAGGAGGATGGAGATGGTTGCCTTTCCCTCCTAGGACGTTTGGCAGCCATTTTGACCCGTGGCATTGTGTTGAAAACGGATGAGTTGAATCTAGGGCTTGAGTTCGTCCGTTTGGGTGGATTTTCACGAATCCATGGATAAAATTTGGGGATTTTGCGGTTTTGAGCGTGGATTTGATATGGGTTTTTATTTTAAGCACTAATTTGAAGAATTTCAGAGAGATTTGATGAATGGGAAGAGATTGGGAGTGAAAAGCGTGGGTTCGTGAGTTGGAATGAAGAAATTTGAAAAATTTCCAACTTAAAACCCTGTTTTCCGCTGAGACGGACGATCGAAAAAATAAGACGGTCGACCGTTTGGACTGAAAAATTGATGTTCAATTCTCTGTTCAGACGGATGAGTATACGGATGATTTGGCGGTCGTCCGTTTAACATCAAACGGACGTTCGTTTAATTGAAACGGTTGACCGTTTAAAATTTTTAATTTTTGTAAAAATCTCTGTTTAGACGGATGATCAAACGGATTTGAACAATTGTTCATCCGTTTGACATGAAACGGACGTCCGTTTTAATAAACAGTCGTCCGTTTGGACAGGTTTGTCAAAATTTTTATAAAAATCATTGATTTGATCTTTTGTCAAATAATTTTGAAACATATTTATCACAAAAAAATGCAATCACTTATAGAAAGCATAAGGAGTTAGCCACATATTTCACATTTATCAATTATACCTAAATTTCGTCGAATGAAAGAAAATCTTTCAAGTGCTAATGGTTTTGTGAGAATATCGGCCAATTGTTTTTCGGTGTTTACAAACTCCAAAGTTATATTTCTCTTTTGTGCATGGTCTCGTAAAAAGTGATGTCTAATTTCGATGTGTTTGGTACTAGTGTTATCACACATAATAGGAACTTTTTCAAAGGAAATGTGATAATCATTTAGAGTTTGTTTCATCCAAAGGATTTGAGCACAACAACTAGCGACGGATATATACTCGGCTTCGGCGGTTGACAAGGCAACGGAATTTTGTTTCTTACTAAACCATGAAACTAAAGCAAAGCCTAGAAAATGGCACGTTCCACTAGTACTTTTTCGATCAATTGTGCAACCGGCCCAATCGGCATCCGAATAGCTAAGTAAATCAAAATGAGTTTCTTTGGGATACCAAAGACCTAAAGATCTAGTTCTACTAAGATAACGAAAAATGCGTTTTACGGCACTAAGATGGGAATTCTTAGGATTAGATTGATATCTAGCACATAAACATACACTAAACATAATATCGGGTCTACTAGCGGTTAAATAAAGAAGGGATCCGATCATACCTCGATATTTTGTTACATCAACGGAAGTACCTTGCTCGTCTTTATCTAGTTTGATTGATGAGCTCATTGGAGTGTTCATTGGCTTCAATTCTTCCATTTCAAACTTTTTGAGCATATCTAAGATACACTTGGTTTGACTAATGAATATTCCATCATTGGTTTGTTTGATTTGGAGACCAAGAAAGAACTTGAGTTCACCCATCATGCTCATCTCAAATTCCCTACTCATGCACTTAGAAAATTCTTCACATAGGGAAATGTTAGTGGCACCAAAAATGATATCGTCAACATAAATTTGAACAACTATCATATCATTCTTTTTGGTTTTATAAATAATGTAGTATCCGCTTTACCCATTAAAAACTATTTGATAAGAGAAATTTACTCAATCTCTCATACCATGCTCTAGGAGCTTGTTTTAAACCGTAAAGAGCTTTTCTAAGTTTGAAAACTTTGTCCAGGATACTTATGATTTTTAAAACCAGGTGGTTGCTCAACAAAAACTTCTTCTTGAATGACTCCATTCAAGAATGCACTGACATCCATTTGAAATAAAGTAAAATTCTTATGACAAGCAAAAGCAAGAAGCATGCGAATTGATTCTAATCTAGCAACCCGGGCAAAAGTTTCTTGAAATCAATGCCTTCTTCTTAATTGTAACCTTGAGCCACTAATCTAGCTTTGTTATGCACAATTATACCATTTTCATCTCGTTTGTTTGAAAAACCCATTTTGTGCCAATTACGGTTTGTGAATTTGGTCTAGCAACTAAATCCCAAACATGATTTCTTTCAAATTGATTTAGTTCATCTTGTATAGCTAGGATCCAAAATTCATCAAACTCGACTTCTTTAAAGTTCTTTGGCTCAATTTGTGAAAGAAATGCACAATTGTTATGAAAATTTCTAGAAGAATTTCTTGTGCTTACCCCTTTTGATGGATCACCAATGATGAGATCTTTTGGGTGAGATGGGACAAACCTCCATTCTTTTAGTAATGATGAAGTGTTGAGATCTTCATGAGGTTCTTCATCGTTTTGTTGCATACTTGTTTCCTCCTCATGTTGACTTTCAATGTTATTTGGATTCCCTTTGTCTTGATTTTGAACACTTAGTTGTTCAAATGGGATTTCCAAATCTTCTTCATCAATAACTTTTTCTTGTATAGAGGAGTTAGTTTCATCAAAAACAACATGCATAGATTCTTCAACTACTAAAGTTCTTTTGTTGAAAACTCTAAAAGCTTTACTAGTAGATAAATATCCAAGAAAAATTCCAATATCGGATTTTGGATCAAATTTTCTTTTGTGTTTAAAATAAAGCACTTGCAACCAAAAACTTTAAAATATCCGATATTGGGAATTCTATTTTTCTAAAGCTCATATGGAGTTTTTGTTTTCTTTCGACTCACCAAAACTCTATTTAAAATATAACATGAAGTGTTTACGGCTTCGGCCCAAAAGTATTTTGGTAAATTGTTTTCATTCAACATGGTCCGAGCCATTTCTTGCAATGTTATATTCTTCCTTTCTACTACACCATTTTGTTGAGGAGTTCTAGGAGCCGAAAAATTATGTTCATATCCATTGGATTTGCAAAACTCATCAAAGGCTATATTTTCAAATTCTCCACCATGATCACTTCTAATTGTGGTAATAGTGTATCCTTTTTCATTTTGGACTCTTTTGCAAAAATGTTTAAATGCATTTAAGGCTTCGTCTTTTAAATTCAAGAAAATGACCCAAGTAAATCTTGAAAAATCATCAACAATAACAAATGCATAATGTTTTCCACTTAAACTAGCGGTTCTAGAAGGTCCAAATAAGTCCATGTGGAGAAGTTGTAAAGGTCTTGAAGTAGAAGAGTGTTGTTTAAGTTTGAAAGAACTCTTTACTTGTTTTCCAAATTGACAAGCATCACAAATTTTATCTTTTTCAAACTTTATATTTGGCAACCCTTTCACAAAGTTATTTTTGGAGATTTTTGAAAGTAAGTCCATGCTAACATGACCTAATCTCCTATGCCATAGCCAAGAATCATCATTTATACTTGAAAGACATTTTACTTCCTTTTCAAGTTCAAATTCAATAGATATGATGTAAACATCTTTGCTTCGGCTCCCCATGAACAATACCTCTTTAGATATAGCATCCTCAATGAGGCAATTGGAAGAATCAAATTTAATGAGATAACCTTTATCACACAATTGACTTATACTAAGTAAGTTATGTTTAAGGTTATCAACTAATAAAACATTTTTAATGGAGGGAGAAGAACGATTACCAATATTTCCCATGTCTAAGATTTTTCCTTTGGCATTGTCTCCAAAAGTCACATGACCTCCTTCTTTTCTTTTGAAATTTGATAGTAATGATCGATCTCCCGTCATATGTTTCGAATAACCACTATCCAATAACCAATTGCTCTTGACCTTTTGTGGTACCTACAAAAATAATTTTAATTTTTGATTTTTGGTACCCACGTAAGTTTGGGTCCTTGATAGTTAGTGCTTGTGGATTCTTTTATCCACTTGTGTTTCCTTTCAAAGTATAGTTTCTTTTTAGTTAAACAATTGTAAGCAACATGACCATCTTTCTTGCAAAAACTACATGTGATGTTTTGTTGAGAAACATTGGATGATTTTACAAAAATACTTTCAAGGGGTTTTTGTTTCAAGAGAGGTTTATATCCAATTCCCTCTTTGTTAAACACACATTTTTGCTCACCAAGCATTAATTCAAAGTTTTTCTTTCCTTGGGTGAATTTGTGAATAATGCTTGTTAAATCAACCACTTTCTCTTTCAATAAAATATTTTCTTTAATCAAGGACTTATGATCATCTTTTTCTTTTTCAAAGTCTTTTTTGTGCAATAAAAAGCTTCTTGATTACCTTTTTTAACAAAGAGTGTTTATTGTTAAGAATAGAGTATTTTGACATAAGTTTCTCAAATTCTTCAAGAATTTCATCATAAGAGGTAGATAAGTCAATGTAAGAGTCATTGTTGTTTGTACTTACCTCATCCTCAATAGCCATGAAGCACATATTAGCGATTTCCTCTTGAATTTCATCTTCTTCTTGATCATCTTCATCACTATCATCCCATGTAGCTTGAAGTGCCTTCTTTTTATTGAACTTCTTCTTGTTTGGGCATTCGGTCTTCTTGTGACCGAGTTTGTCACAATCATAGCATATGATTTTTTTGTTCTTTTCTTCACTTTTGTCTTCTTTCTTTTGAAATCGCCTATTGTTTCGAAATCCTCTCCATTTCTTGACAAGAAGAACTAAGTCATCAAGTTCTTCATCACTCATATTTGTGTTGGATGATCCTTCATCATTTGTTGATTTCAAAGCAATTTGCTTCTTGGGAAGCTCCTTCATCTCTTCTTTGCTTCTCCTTGTTTTCTCCTTTGTTTCGGCATTGTTGAGCTCATATGTCATCAATGTTCCATATAGCTCCTCCAATGGATAAGTGTTGATATCTTTTGTATTCTCTATCAACATCCTCAAGGAGTTCTAATCTTCCGATAAAGACCTAAGCATTTTGCTCACAAGTTCACCGTTAGTAAACTTTCGATCAAAGCCCTTAAGGCCATTAATAATATCGGTGAAACGAGTAATCATATCAACAATAGGTTCATCTTGTTTCATAAAGAAATTTTTGAAATCTTTTGTCAAAAGATTTATTTTGGTTTCTTTAACCTTGTTGGTACCTAAGTGAGTTATCTATAATGCATGCCAAATATCATATGCGGAATCACATGTGCTAATACGATTAAACTCATTTTTGTCTAAAGCACAATAAAGTAAATTTTGGCTCTAGCATTCAAAGACAATTTTCTTTTGTCCTCTTCATCATATTCTTCTCTAGGCTTAGAAATAGTTTGGTCCGGTTTATCATCAACTTTGATAATTTTTGTAGGCACGTATGGACCAAACTCGATGACTTCCCAAATGTTATAATCAATTGATTGAATATAAATCATCATTCTAGTTTTCCAATAATTGTAGTGGGAGCCATTAAAGAAGGGAGGACGATTTGTAGAGTGACCCTCAAGGTTTTGAAAATTTTGGTTAGCCATTACTCAAGATTGTGTAATCTTCAAAAAAAATGGGCACCTTGCTCGATACCAATTGATAGCCCAAGAATAACTAACCAAGAGGGGGGGTGAATAGGTTTTCTCAAACTTTTTCTAAAAATATTCTCAAAAATGATATTTAAGAGATAAAAATAGATTCACAAAAATATAAGCACAATATAAGTAAATAAAAGAGAAGAGAGAGTACAAACGATTTTTATGGAGGTTCGATCCAACCAATGATCTACGTTCCCCGTTACCAAGCTCTCCAACACGAGCACGGCCTTTCCACTATTTTAATTGACTTATGGTGCAATTCAAACCCTTATAATGTATCCGGTGACTTACAAACAAGGAGCACCGATCCTTATACAATATTGAGCTTTTCAAGGGACCTCAATATGATCCAAATAAATAAAGAGATTGATTTGAGTATTTCTCTCTAGATGAATGATAGATACAAGTTTAGTTCTAAGAGAGACTAACACTTTAATGGATAGCAATGGATGAGGAAAGCTCAAGTGTTAGAAGAAAACTTTGTTGACAAAGATGAACCAAAAGTTTGATTTAATCAAACAAAGTTTTTCAAATAGAGATATTGAAGATATAAATACAATAAAGCTTTGAATGAAGTTTTTCAATATGATTCTCTCTATAAATGCTCTTATAAGTGTTGTTAAATGATAATGAATGAAGTGGTATTTATAGAGATGAATTTTCGTCACTTTCTGACCAAACGGATGACCAAATGGTCGACCGGTCAGATTGGTCAGAACTAGCCGTTGAACTGCAAAAAATCAGAACGGACACTTTTTGAAAAAAGACGTTCAAACGGTCGACCGGATCAACCGGTTTTGCCAAACGGATTGTCTGTTTCCACAGTTTTGAAATTTTGATTTTTGGTTTTGATCAAACTATTTTTATACAAGTGATAAGAAATATTTTTGAGCTTTCGTTCATTTAATTGCTAAGCATTAAAGAGTTAATACCTTTACAATTTTATCTAAAAATCTATTCTTCAATCTTGATCTTGAATCTTGAATTTGTTGGATCTTGAGATGCTTGAACTCTTGTATTGATTTTGACTTTGAACTTGTCATTGCATGAGAGTTTGATTTGTAGCGCTTTAAATTTTTCTTGAAAATAGATTGTTAGAATGTTAGAAAACATAACCAATTTGTTTGTTATAATCAAAACATTAAGGTTTAAAGTTAACCATAGGTCAACAGTTGGTTGCTAAGAGATTTACTCAGCAGTATGGTCTAGATTATGAGGAGACTTTTGCTCCTGTTGCAAAAATGACTACGGTTTGTACACTTATTGCAATTGCTTCTATTCGTCGGTGGGGTATCTCTCAGTTGGATGTTAAAAATACATTCTTGTATAGGACTCTTCAAGAGGACATATATATGGTTCCTCCTTATGGTGTATCCCATCATTCTGGATATGTCTACAAACTTAAGAAGGCTCTTTATGGTCTTAAGCAGGCACCTCGTGCTTGGTTTGAGGGATTTTCTATTGTTGTTGCCTCTCTTGGCTTTATCCCAAGCCATCATGATTCTGCTTTGTTCTCTAGATGTGCATTTGCTGGTCGTATTCTACTTCTGTTAAATGTTGATGACATGATTATCACTGGTGATGATATTGATGGTATTACTATAGTAAAATATGAATTGGCTCGTCATTTTGAAATGAAGGATTTAGGTCAATTAACTTATTTTTTGGGGATCGAGATTGCTTCTTCTCCAAGAGGTTACCTTATCTCTTAGTCTAAGAATGATACTAATGTTATTGAGTGTGTTGGTCTAAGTATGTTATTGAAGTCAATGCTCGATATTTACCTTCTGACGGTATCCTTTTAACTGACCCGAATCTGTACTGTACTATTGTTGGAAGTCTAATCTATCTCACCATCACCCGTCCTGATATTGCTTATGCTGTTCACATTGTTAGTCAATATGTCTCCGCTCCAACTACCATTCATTGGAGAGCTGTTGTTCGTATTTTGCGCTATCTTCGTGTTAGTTGCTTTCATAGTTTTTTGTTTCCATCGACCTCCTCATTAGAACTTCACGCATACTCTGATATTGATTGGGCCAGTAACCTAACTGATCGTAAGTCCACTACTGGTTTTTGTATATTTTTAGGTGATTCTCTTATCTCTTGGAAGAGTAAGAAGCAGATTATTGTTTCCCGTTCTTCTACTGAAGCAGAGTATTGTGATATGGCGTCCATACCACTAAGATTGTATGGTTGCGTTGGTTACTTGCAGACATGAGTGCTTATCTTTCCTCTCCAACTCCTATGTATTGTGATCATAAGAGTGCTATTCAGATCTTCCACAACTCTGTGTTCCATGTGCGAACGAAGCATATTGAAATTGATTGTCATCTCATTCGCTACCATCTTCAGCATGACACTATTTTCTTACCTTTTGTCTCTTGATCGTTGCAACTTGTTAACTTTTTCACGAAGTCTCATCCGGTTCATCGTTTTCGTTTTTTGCTTGACGAACTCTCGCTGCTTCTTGCCGTAGCATCGTAAATTTGAGGGGATGTTAGAGTTATACTAGTAATAGAGTTATATTAGTATTAATATTAGAGTGTTTTACTTTATATAGGTTAGAGTTTGCATTAGTATAAATACGAATTGTATCTATTATTTTATTATGCCGTTTTGTTTAATGATAGTTTTTTTTATTGTTCTCTCTCTTTGTTTTTCTTCATTCTTCTTTTCTTAGTTTAATTTATATTATTGTTAGAACTTTCACACAATTTTCATGAACTACGGTATAAATACACTTCTTTGATTACTAGTACATATTTATATCTTCTGTTAGATTTGCAAATTGTTTTATCATAATTTTACGTATACTAGTACTCTACAAGAATATTGTTGCTCATGAATAAGCACAATTTTACAAATATCAATAATTTAGCAAAAAATTGTATCGCTTGCTCCTGAAAAAGCACGAATCAACATGTTTATATATTCTAGTAGAACATTAGTAGTGCATATTTGTATCTTCTATCAGATTTGCAAATTGTTTTATCATAATATTACTCATACTAGCACTCTACAAAATTATTGTTCTTCGTGAATAAGCATTAGTCTCCTTATGCACATAGAATTATACTGTAACTTAAAAAAAGAATTTAGTACAAATAGTCTTTAACATTTGCTCTCAATGAAGAAATGGTCCCTGGCATTTATTTTTTGGCACAAACATCTCTAACCTATGTATTTTAGTGTGCAATTGATTATTGTTTGATGAAAAAGACAAATATGCCCTTAATCTTAATTAGAAAAAATTCCAGTTGGATTCCTAACATTTACAAAAAGAGCAAATGGGGACCAATATATTTAATATTTAATTTAGCATACTAAATATATCATTATAATCATATCAATTAAATTTTTCATAAGAGAAAAATGTAAAATTATTGTGCTTTAAGTAAATTTAATTGCTATGTGATATGAAAATTTTGAATACATATTAAGTTAAATAAATAACAAAATGACGTATATAATTTTATTACATTCAATCAATCTTATTATTATTTTTAACATAAAAATACTAATAAAAATTAATTTACACATTATGTATTCTTTATTTATGAACGATATTAAAATTATAAATTAAAATATAAAGAATACAGTTGGATCTAGAAGATTTGTAGTTAATAAACGAATAGTTCAATTAACTAAAAGTATTTGAGTGTCAAGTTTGTGACAGAGTTTTTTTTTTTAATATTATAACGATAAAATAAAATTTTAAATTTTAAATAATAAAATTACTTAATAATAAAAAATTTAATTCTATTTAACATGTTTGTTAACAATTATGAGCTTAAATTTTAGTTATTTTTATAATGATTTATAAAATATACAAAACTATTTAGTATATTATTTATTTGGTCAATAAAAGTGTTAATTAAAAAAAACTCTTAGTTTCTTTTTATGTTTTATTAAAAAATAAAAGTATCAGACCTATTTACACTTTTTGCAAAGATTAGCAACTCAATTACAATTTTTTTCTTATTAAAATTGAGGGTACGTTGTCTTTCTTTGTCGCATAAGGATCAATTGTGCACTAAAATATATAAGTTAAAGACTTTTGTATCAAAAAAAAATAAATGTTAATGACCATTTCGACACTGAAGGTAAATATTAGAAATCATTTGTGCCAAATTCCCAAAATGGAAAGAGAAAATGAAGATATTTATATAGCCAAGTATTTTCTCAGTTTTAATCCATGCACTCTTTATTTAGCCATAATAATGATCACTAGAGATCATTGAACTGCCATGTAAACTATTCTTCAAAGACCCGTCGAGTCACCACAATGGGACTCCTCACTGTGTGCTTGCCATTCTCTTCAACCCAAGTGAGTGAACCATCATTAATAACACTAACAGGCCCACTGTAACTCCTATACCGAATGGTCAAAGAATAGCTTTGCTTCTCATATTTCTTTTGGAAGACTAAAGTTTCTGGTGATACTGTGATTGTAGAATCCTTTGGCCTTTCAACTTGAACTTTATATGTCGCAGCACCATTCCCTACATTTGTGACAGTCCTGCGGAATTTCTGACTTAATGTAGTTCTTTTTTCTTGAATATCATACAGAGCAATGAAAGATGGGTAGTTCAGGTCAGATGATGGATTTGAACAATTGTAGTTTGATCTTATGATTGATTGAGTTATTTCACGAGTGAAATTCATGGCACAAACAAGATTTACATAGTCGAGTGTGGTAGCATCATAAATGAGACCTGGATCAAGAGCACGATTCGGATCAACTTGTCCTGCCCCGATGCCAAGTGGTGTAGCATCTTGATAACCGTTGCCCATGTCTTTGATGGGCTTTTGTGTATTATCAAGTGGATTTGCGGTGGTCATCATGGCAGATTTAATAGCTGCAGGACTCCAATCGGGATGTGCAGCTTTTAGGAGAGCAGCAATTCCAGATATATGAGGACAAGCCATTGACGTACCTGACAAGAGTGTGTAGTCACTTGTCAAGAATGTGTTCTTAGCAATGCTTGCTACAGAACTATAAGGATTGTTGGCTGCTAAGATTAACACTCCTGGTGCCATTACGTCGGGCTTTAGGATGCCAGGATAGCTTCGTGCAGGACCTCTTGATGAGCTTCCCGATACTGCCGGAGCAGGTCTGGGATCTGTTCCCAAGATTGTTTGTTGGAACTCCATGCTTGCTCGAGGGTCAGCACTTTTAGAAGAATAATTGATCACGTCTTTTGCATCTCTCGGGGTAATTACTACTCCAGGGAAAGAAAAAGAATTTGATCGAAGTATGCTAGTACTTTCAGTAATGACTATAGCTGCACGAACATTGGACTCCGAGAGATACTGCCATAGGAAAAAGAATTCCGTTGTTTCATCAGATTGATTACATATGATGATACCACCTTGAGGAGCTTCAGACAACAATTCAGTTGAATTGCAGGCAGACAAGGTCTCATTGTAAGTGAGAGGCAAGTTTCTTACTGTGGCTCGAGCAGGAAACAAGCTCCATCCGGTGATGGATAAACCATTCCCTAGAGTTAGTGTCCCGGAAAACCAACGATCAACAGTTCCCGATGCCACTACCACTGCCCACGGGATTCCCTTGTATACAGTTGCGAAATCTGGACCGCGATTTCCTGCTGAAGTAGAAACAAGGATTCCCTTCTCTGTGGCACCGAATGCAGCTATGGCAATAGGATCCTCGTACAAACCATACCTACGGTAACTCAGAGAAATTGACAGTATATCAACTCCATCAGCCACAGCCTGGTCAATACCTGCAAGAGCATCAGATTCAAGGTTCCCTTCACTCCAGAGGACTTTATATACAGCAAGTCTAGCACGTGGAGCCACTCCTCTTGCTGTTCCTGGAGCGTAGCCAAAAAATGAAACACCATCCACATAGTTTCCAGCTGCGGTGGATGCCACATGGGTGCCATGACCCGAATCATCCCTTGCAGAATTCAACGTTATTGTAACCCCTGGATTTGCTTCCCGAACTCCCTGATTGAAGTATCTTGCTCCAATGAGTTTCTTGTTACACAATGAAGAATTGAACTCTTCACCAGCCTGGCAAATTCCCTTCCACCTCGACGGAATTTCTGTCATTCCATCGTCTTTAAAGCTTGGACTTTCTGGCCAGATGCCGGTGTCAACAACCCCTATAATCACATCTTTACCATACTCAGATGCTGGCCATATACCTGTGGCAGTATTGAGAGAGAGAAACTTGTACGTATGGGTGGTGTCGGGCGTGACAATACCATCGGGATAAGCCGTAAGGAAGCCCGGTGACTTCTTCAAAACTTCCAATTCATCTTTTGACATTACTGCACTGAATCCATGAAAGGCATGGTCATATGTATAGACAAGCTTTGGTGAAGGATTATGGGCATCTAATGAGGTGAGTCCAACTGATTTAATGGCTTCAAGGGTGGAAGAGTACCAATAATGGTGACTGGAAAAAGCTTTAGGCATCAAAGATTTGTCCATGTGGACAATATAATTAGATCTTTCTGCTGTAGCCAATAGAAACCATGAGCAGAGGAGGAAAGGAAGGCCTTAATCAGCCCCATTTTTCTATTTCTGGGAAGTAGTTCTCAGATACTGATTTTATGTCGATAATTGTAAAAATTGACCTCCTGAAATGGGTTCTCTGAATTATTACAAATTATCTTTCTTCTCACGTGACTGTCATTTTCCATTATTTAATATAATCCTTGAGCTGTAAAGGATCAAAACTAATAGGACTGTTTTTCATTCAATAAGTGAGTTTAAATAATGAAAAGGACACCTATTTAAAGTAAAACTTTGTATCAGCCATTTACATTATAGATCATAGATCATATATAAAAAAATTTGCAGTTCCTAAATTTTTAGCTGCAAAACTGATGTCTGAAGATTCTTTTAACATGGAAAAATGAAGTGTGTGATTCAGTTCAATTAGAGTATAATAAAATTTGTGTTTTTGGGGTCTTAAATCTTAATTCGAAGTTGATAAGAAAATGGTCCAAGTCAATAATGGAATCTACTTGAAACAACTTAATTGCAATTATTTGAACTAAAAGAGGTAAAAAAAAAAAAAAAATCTCCAGCTGGAATGGTGTGATATTTGGTTGGTGCGGACAGGAGGATAGGAAAAATAGTTCTTTTATGGCGCTTCAGAAGCTATTTTTATGCTCATTACCGTGAAAGATGGCTTATTGAGGTGACTTATTTGCTTTTGTTGAATTATTATTAATTTATCTATTTTCACACGTAGCTGTGTCATCTTTCATTTTCGCATTGAATATATCACTTATCCGTACATTAGGAATCTAATCTCAAGGCACAATACCACTCATTCAGTACTTAAAAACTGTTGCAACATTTTCAAAAGTATATTGTTAGGTTGATCCATTTATTGGATTAGTAGTTGACATTAAATGTGAACCAAATTTTCATTATCCAATGAAAAGTGGACACCTCCCTAGTGAGAGTTATAACTCTTTCTCACTATGGGGAGGAGATCATCTTCCTCAGGATCAGTTTGGAAATGAAGAAGGTACATGTAGTGGCAGAGTAAATATAATAGATCAAATTTATTTTATTCTCATTGGTTAGAATTGATGTTTGGGTGCACTTTTATTTGGATAACAATTTAAGTCAAAAGTGAGAATAAGTTTTATCATCAGAAAGAGGAAGATTATTTTTTTTTTTTTATCTAGATAAGAATTAACTCATTTTTTTATTAAGACGAATGTATCATTTATAATATAGAACAAATCTATTTTTAAATATTTATACTCTAAGATAATCGTCACAGCTCTCTGTCGCCACCCTACGTCACTCCACCCTTTTTTTCCTTTTAGTTTTTAGTTTTTTTTGTCATTTAATTAAGAATAAGGGTAGAATTTTTTTTTAAATGAAAAGTTGACTTTTTAACAGTCGCTTTTTTTATTCTTATACTTAACTAAACCAAATAGGATAATGATAAACATGTTATTCAGATAACTATTATCGAGATAACTTTGATCCAGATATACAGTTTTATCCACAAATCAAGCAGGTCTTAAGGGACAAATGAGATGAATTGACACCTCAAAAGTTTTGAAAGAAAAATTTAATTAAAAAATATATTTAGTGTTTCTTTGGTAAAGTTTTTGTATATTATAAATCATAGCTCCTACGAAGTGTGTTGACGAAAAATGGATCAAAGTTATGAATTGTACAAAATGTGTGGATAAAATAATTTTTAACTAATTTATAAATTTGAAAAAAAAAACAAAACAAAACTCACCCAAACATGCTCTAAATTAGCTAAAAATGGCCCAAACTCAAATCTCTAACTCAATTTGTTTTAATTCAAACTTCATCCCAAATTGATCTAATTTAACAAAACCAAGCCCAAATTCCCATTCCAAATTGTTTTAATTCAATTCAGCTCAAATTGATCTTCTATTCAATTTTCTTAAAGATGAACATGACCCGAAATCAATCGCCCCGTAAATCCAATTGCAATACTTTCATATTATTTTCACTCGATTCCCTCAAGTTGAAGTTCCAATCAATCAAAATCAGCTCTAAATTCGTTAATCCAATTGGCCAACTCCGTTTCTTTTCTTCTCCAACCGGAGACGGAAAGTTTGACAAACGACTAGGCGAGTGCGGAGTGTCTAACCAACATACTACGAAGTGTGACCAAACAACTAGTATTTTTTTATTATTATTATTTTTTGTTTTTTAGCATTTGTGCAAATTTTAATGTTTATATTGGTTTATATATTTTAATTTTAATTTTTTTTTTTGGTCTAGTTCTGAATTTTTCAACATTTGTATATTTGATAATTGTTATTGATATTAGTTCATATTTAAACAATTTTTTTAGGAGAATTGTAGTCTTGACAATTTATTTTATTGCCTCGTTGACTTATTATTGAATTGTTGTGTCTTGCAGACCTATTTTATTGTCTTTTCGATTTATTATTAGATTATTATATCTTGCGTGTCTATTGTTGTATATACAATACATGTTTCTACATTTACTATTGAGCGAGCATTTTCATTAGCTTGTTGATATTTTAATTTGTTAATTACAATTTTGTCGATTTTTTTTAAATCTTTATAGAAATTTCTTATTTAAATATTATTGAATTTAATGTCAATGGTTATGGAGAAATTTTTTAAAAGGAAAGCTCTATTTTTATTGAAGAGAAAAATATAGATGGAAATAAATATAGTAGTGTTAACGGAATTGTTTAAGATAAAAGAGATATTTGGGTTGAAAGTAGTGTTGTTTGGGATGAAATTGATGATTATATTTAAAGAGATATTGTTAAGGAGGAGAATGATATATTTCAAGAAATTGAAAATGATGTAATTATACAATATTTTTAAAGTATGTAAATGCGTAGACAACAATTCTAGTAATATATCGAAATATTTGTGTTAGTATTATATTATTGTAAAAAAAAAAATTGCTACTTAATGTTTGCCCAACAAATTTTTTTTTTTTACTCCACCACTGAGTACATGGCGTGTACATTGTGAGGGAATGAGGCATCGCGCGAAAAAAGGGACAAAGGGGTTAGCATTTTTGCTCACTTCATAGCTTGCTCCAGTGAGCTGGCCGAACAATGTGTAGATAGTGTATTGGTAATAGGTATATGTGAGGCTCCAAACAATGATGAACGTGATGTTACTTGAGCAGGTTAGTAACTTTGTTTACCTCTTTTAGGTTGTATGAGCATGACAAACATATGACGTGAACCATGTTTCTCTTTTGACGAAGTTACAATCCTATAAGTTATAATTAACTTTTGAGAAATTGTTTAGCATATGACATATACTGTTGATTTCTAATGCCCTTCTTCCTTTTAAATGTTATAAACCTATCTTCTTTATATTCTAATTAATATTGGAAAAAATTTATACCAAATCCAGTGCACTTTGTATGCTACATTGTTACAATCTCGGGTTTACATTTTTTTTAAAAAAAATAGCGATTTTCCTTTTACAATTGTTCATAAAAAAATTAAATTTGTTCTAACATTAATCATATCTATTATTAAATTTAGACAGCATGAAAAAAAAGTAAGTTGATCAGATGAATAAATTTTGTCAAAAGATCTAACTACATGTATACATTCACGATTTTCAAAGACCAATTCAAGAGTAACGTATTTTACTCCCACCCATTATCATGTCCTTTTTTTTTTAAAATACCAATAGTACGTATTATTAATTTGTTTTTCTTTTCTTCAGCTTACAATACAATAAATATAGTTTGAACATCGATATCACCGCCCCACCCGACACCTCGGCAAGTGGACGAGATATCCCGCCTCAAGGAGGCAGGAGATCAATGCCAATATAGTTTGAGCCCTTTTTTCACATCATTTAGGCTAGTACATACTCCTAAACATTTTAAAACTCCCAATATTTGCTATATATATATATATATATATATATATATATATATATATATATATATGTATATATATTTTTCCCTTGTAGAATATGATGCTCTGTATAAACTATAAACATCTTCTCTTTGTTCATAATTCTAAGAAAATTAAAATCCTTTCCAACTAAAAATATCCTTTCTTCAACATATATCTTATGAAGGTAATAGTTTTCATTCATTTAATAGCTTTTTCCTCTATATAATAGTGTACCTCATCTTTCATATATTTTTATTTTCCACTTTTTTTAATAACATGTACGTATTTTAATTGTTCATTCCTTTTTACAGAAAAATAGTTGTGAAATAAAAATTTATATACGAAATTAACTCAAGACAATCAAACTGGACCATGAAGGTCATTGGTAGCTAAGAAATCCTCTGCAAAGACAGCACATAACAACTTTATAAAATATAAGAAATGGTATTAATTGATCCCGAGGTATATTAGCTTGAACATATTATACAAAATATTAACCTTACAGCCTCCTATATGTCACATATTTTTCCATCTTTAGTATATCTTCTTAAGTCGAATGTTTCAAGTGTATAAAACAACTTCAAAGTGTTTTTTGTCTTGCTGCCATTTTTTCCCCTTTCATTTTAGAGATTGCATATTCTTTAGTCATTTTTTTCCTTTTTCTGTGTGCCATAATTTTTTTTATTCTTTTCTACTTTATTTGTCTCTTCTTTATAATTTATCTAAGAAAATTCTACAATACTTTTGTTATTTTGCATTTTTCTACCTCCATTCACTATAGAATTTCAATGTTCCTAAATTATCAGGTTCGAAGCAGGTGCTGAATGGAATTTTACATCAATTGTATCTAAGTATCCATACGAAATGTAGAGTGAATCTTGCTACGCCTATTTGCTGATCTTTGAATTGATGTTTCCCAATTAAGTCTATAAGCTTTAGGATAAAAAAATTTCTCTAACATCTATGATATCTGGCTGTTAGAAATCAATTTTCTTTGAGTGCAAACTTTCCATATTGCAGTTTTTGTGTCTATAACCTTAGTGTCAGTGAGTTTATTGTCGTATTTGTGAAGTCTTCACTTTTAAGAATTGATTTTCTTTGATTTCAGATTGTCATCTATACTACATCTAAACAGTCCAAATAGAGAGACATTTTTGGACCAAATATCTTCAATCATATTTTAGATTTTTTAATTTACCATTGATTAATTTAAAAGGTCTTTAAAATTGGTTCAATTAAATCTTAATTAATTAAGACCTTTAAAAATCTTCACCTATACATTTACATCTAACAAATAAATCTGAATTAATTAAGGCCTTTAAAGGAGAAACATTTTGAACCAAAATATTTTCACTCATATTTTAGATTTTTCAATTTACCATTGATTAATTTGAAAGCCTTTAAAATTAGTTCAATTAAATCTTAATTAATTAAGGCCTTTAAAATTTTACACATATACATCTACATTCACCTTTCATTTCATGAATTGAATATAATTAATTGGAAACAATACCCTCCAACTCTAATCTATATATATATATATCTATATCTATACTACATCTAAAAGGCCCTAATAAAGAGAAACGTTTTTGGACCAAAATATTCTCACTCATAATTTAGATTTTTCAATTTACCATTGATTAATTTAAAAAGTCTTTAAAATTGGTTCAATTAAATCTTAATTAATTAATGCCTATAAAATTCTTCACCTATACATCTATATCTAACAATTAAATCTTAATCAATTAAGGCATTTAAAAGGAGAAATATTTTTGGACCACAATATCCTCACTCATATTTTAAATTTTTCAATTTATCCTTGATTAATTTAAAAAGCCTTTAAAATTAGTTCAATTAATTTTAATTACTTAAAACTTTTAAAATTATTCACCTATACATCTACACCCACCACTTCATTTCATGAATTAAATATAATTAATTGAAAACATTAGCCTCCAACTCTAATAATTACAAATCACTCCAATTCACTATTTATCAATTTATTCATGGGTCGGATGCTTTTCATAGCAGTAGGTTTAAAATATTAAACGAAATTGTGAATGAACCATGAATCATGAAAACTACAAGTGAGAAACTACTCTGCATGCCTATTAGGTAAAGCTTTGAATTGTTATTACCACAAATGGTATAATTATCTTGAAATAGATGTTGATATTGGTAGCTCAACAATCGCCATCGCAATTTTTTACACTGGCTTTGTGGTGCGTTACGGCGATGATGGTGGGCATGTATTTCTTGGTAAAGCGCAATCGGAGGAAGAATTATCGGAGAGATTGTTTGGTGCTATTAGAATTTGTCAAATGGAAGTGGATTCCACAACATTTGTTGATAATGCCATGTCATCAAAGAAAGTTTTGCCCTGCGAAGATGAAAGTAAAATGAAGATGAATAATGAATTTTATTGTAAATTTTATCATTAATAAGTTTATGATTTTTCTCAATCATGGTGAAAATGGAGGGTAAAATTGAAAACTTTTGTACACCTAACATTGAAGACACATAGCCCTAATAGTTACCTAATCCTTAGAATAAATGATCTTTAGAAAACCAACATCACCACACAGTGACAGTGGAACACCAAGTGAATAAAGTTGTAAAGGGAGCTTTTACTTATGCATTAATTTTTATACACAAAAGTTAGATGTACAAAGAATGAATATGAGTTACCAATTTTCTTGACTTATCAACGCATCCCCTTATGTGGAAATGCCAATTTTAGTTTCTTTATACTTGAACTTTTGTTATAAAAGTTTAAAATGATATATTTGTACTATTATTTTTAAATTGAAATGATTTTCTTACAATCTGTTAATTTTGAAATGTGATGATACTTGAAGTTTTTAAGGCTTTTACAAGGATTTTATATTAAACCAACATCCAATATAAAATGTACACATAACAAAAATCAACTTCAAGCACAAAAAAGTAACCAAATGCTGATTTCGAGTTCAAATGGATAGCAATCAAGCGAAATATAAACTCAAAACTTTTAATTCTTGAAAAACTATAATTTACTTGCTTGTTGCTATCTTGAGCTTCTTTTCAGAAGTTCATGATCAATCATGTTCAGCAGCTTTTCCCAAATATCCAAGCAAATTGCCAGTTTTTGTAATTTTTTAATTCAAGTGACCCGATGTACTAATTGACGGTTGGATAAATAAAATAAAGAAATAACTGTCAAACTTTTATTATTTAAAATTTTCAAAAAATAAAGATAAATTCACAATGTTAATATATACAAAATCACGCAGCAAAGCACATGTTCTTAACTAGTTAAGAAGAAATATGTCCAAGATGCCACCAAATTGGGGATCAGAATGGCTTTGCTCCTAACATTCAAATCAAAACAGTGTATTATGTTTGAGTAGACATTGATTGCAAAAGAACAAGGAATGTCTTGAGCTACTTAAGACAACCATTGAGAAGGCAGATTACTCCGATTTCCAACCTTTCTTGAATCCATTATTAAATCACCTACAGAATGAGAGTTAAAGCTTAAATGTCCTTGTGTACAGTTTGTTTATCGGAATGGATGTTGCTACATCTGAATTTTATGGATTAGACAAGACTTATGACTTCGACCTCAAAGAAGAAGCAAGTTCTCACTATCTGTAACTTGCTTAGCACATTTAACTGCATTCTTGAATATTACATCGAATACTAGGATATCAACCGATGATAAATACGATTACTGATTTGGTAGATGATCACGCTCTTCTTTGGGACGCCCGCCTTTAAGTAACTGCTCGCCTCATCGGTCTGCCCGCCTCATCGGTCTGCCCACCTCATTGTTCTCATATGCCTGCCTACAGTAGATAGACAACCATAATCCAGCTACCATCCAATTAATCAGACAGGCGATGTATAGAACAACAGATTACCCACATCCATTGGGAATATGAAACACCAAAGTTGAGAAAGACGCAAACGTCCCTCATTAATTCCTAATTATGAAAAAGATGAAAAGGCACCCGCCATTAATGACTATTGAAGATACAGCTGCGGGTCATTCCTATAAATAGGAGATCAACCCTCCAAGTAAAAACACAACATACATACTCAATATTGTTATTACGCATATTTAAGTTTATCACATACTAATTATCACGCCGGAGTGGAAACGGGGACAAAGCCCCACCACCTTTTGCGTGTCTCTACCACCGCTATTGTCGCACTTGGAGGAGAAGAAAATATATAATCATCAATTGGCGCGTCTCGTGGAAAAGCGTACAAGAAATCATGGCTCGAACGGAAGAACTAAGAATGCAACGACCGACAGCACCGCTCGGGGATGCATTCTGAGTCCAATGCCGCCACTAATCATCCACGCAAGAGTTTGCTCACGCTCAACTTACTGGCGTTGCAAGCTCAAGTGGCGGCCTTAACGGCTTTGCTCGTGGTCATAACACTATGGTTTCTCATCGCGCAAGGTTTCGGTCCCTTCGCAGTGGGACCTTCACCGTGGATGTTCCATCCTGTGGTCCTAACCCTTTGCCTTTAGGGCCCTCACCACCGATGCTCCTCCCGGACTCATAATTTTCGGGGAACGGAAGCACCGACAGGAGCTCCTCCGTTGGCTCATAATTTTTCGATGATGGAAACACCGCCAACAATGACTCCACCGTGGGTTCCAATTTCATTAGCTCCATTTTCGCACCTCACCTCAATTCATCGGCATCGGTCCAAATCTACTTTGGAGACAACCGTCGTGGGTACCAACGCTTACTCCGGGCCGAGACACTGTGTTAACCCTAGAACAAAGAATCGAAGGACATGATGATTCGTAAAATAGCCGAGGCTATGTTTAAAAATGCGAGACAACAATCTATGGTGTTGGAAGAAGATCCTTTTCTCTAGAAGTGATGGTAGTTCCATTGCCATGGGATTTCGAACAGCCGAAGATGGAGAAATACGATGGATCATCCGATCATGTCGATCACTTCAGAGCTTTTTTCGATTTGATGAGGTTGAGGGCTACCCCGACGTAATCATGTGCGAGGGCCTTCCCCGCCTACACTTAGGCGTGAAGCCGAGGATTGGATAGCCACTCTTCTCCCAAAGTCAATTAAAGACGTTTGATGATTTTTCTAAGAAGTTTCTTTCGCATACTTTGCTAGTATCAAACGTTCTAAGAAAATTGCTATTGGCCTGATGTAATTGACCCAGGACAAAGATGAGTTGTTAAAAGATTTTATTGCCCGGTTCAATAGGGCCACTTTGGGAATTAAGGATCTACTGGTGTTTCTTTGTAGTTACCGCTATGATGAATAGAACCTGCAGCTTTTGCCTTCAAAATGTCACTCTTTAAAACCCACTTTGAGATACGATGCATGAGTTGCTAAGAAGAGGTGATAAATATGTGGATGTAAAAGAGACCTTTTTCATTACTAAGGGTATGAAGGATTGAAAAGAGCCGGAGTCTAACAAAAGGAAGGCCCGAGATGAACCAAGGCCCCGTGAAGATAGAGGCAAGCAAAAAATGATCCATCCAGGCCCTAATAGGCCTATTACTGGAAAGGAGGCGTATAGTACACCGCTGCACACCTCCAGGGCTAATGTCTTGATGGAAATCCAAAATATGAAAGAGCTCGTATGGCCCAAGAAGATTTGGGCACCACCACATAGGAGAGATGAGACTAAGTATTGTAAATTCCATCGAGATCATGGACATGATACGGAGGATTACCAGCAGCTGAAGGAAGAAATAGAAAGACTCATAAAAAGAGGACACCTGTCCAAATTTGTAAAAATAGATAAAGAGAAGGGAAAAGAATTTGAATATCGACAACAACCACCTCATCGCTGTGGAGTTATAAATGTCATCGCGTGGGTGGCATTCTTTGCGAGAGGTGATTCAAATTTAGTACAGAAGAACTATGCTCGAGTCAATAGATCTCGTCGGTAGATAAAATGAAAGGTTCAAACAGAATATCACCTTTAGTGATGAGGATTTGGAAGGTGTTACCTGTCCATATGATGATGCTCTAGTAATAGTCGCCGATATTGCAGATTTTGACATAAAAAGAGTGTTGGTGGACAATGGTAGTGCGGTGATGTTATGTCGTGGGAAGTTTTTCTAGGATTGAAGATATCACCTAGCAAGATCAAACCTGTCACCACTCCTCTCCATGGGTTTGGAGGAGCTACAGTTATACCAGTGGGAACAATTGAATTACCGGTGACTTTGGGTACTTACCCAACTAGTGTGGTGATAATGACTAACATTTTGTTGGTAAAAGCTCATATGGCCTACAATGTAATTTATGGTCGCCTACTTTTGAATGCGGCTAGGGCCGTGGTTTTCACATACCACCAGGTGATGAAATTCTCCACTAGTCGGGGAGTAGGATGTGTAAGAGGTGATCATGAGGGCATCAAGGAGGTGTTATGTAGACAGCATACTTATCAAAAATAAGGTAATGATGCTTGATGTTGAGCAGCCTAAGGGGTGAATAGAACCGTTGGAACTCACTGAGGAGGTGGTGATAGCTGAAGGTCAGGTTTTGAAAATCGGAGGCGGGATAGATCCTGAGGAAAAGCATAAACTAGTGGCATGTTTATCAGACAACATAGACGTATTTGCTTGGAGACCCCATGACATCGATGGGATCAGCCCTATGATTGTCCAGCATAGACTCGCAATTCCTCCTGGAATAAAGCCAGTAAAACAAAAGAAAAGACAATTTACTCCAGAACGACAACTGGCTATTTCTACGGAGATAAAAAAAACTGTTAGAAGCTAGTTTTATTCGAGAAGTACACTACCCTGAATGGTTGGCAAATGTGGTTTTAGTAAAGAAATCAAATGGATAATGGCAGATGTGTGTAGATTACACCGACTTGAATAAAGCTTGTCCCAAGGATTCTTATCCTCTTCTAAGGATAGACCATTTGGTGGATGCGACTTCAGAGCATGAAAGGTTAAGCTTCCTGGATGCTTTTTCTGGTTACCATCAGATCTCTATGATTGAAGGTGATCAGGAGAAAACTTCTTTCATAACTGACAGTGGAACTTTTTACTACACCGCTATGCCTTTTGGGCTAAAAAATACATGGGCTACTTATCAAAGGATGGTAAATCGGGGATTTCATGGACTCATTGGTCATAATGTTGAAGCCTATGTGGATGACATGGTGGTCAAAAGCCGATTAGCAAAAGATCACGTAACGGATTTCAAGGAAGTCTTGTTACCCGAAAACTTAAACTGAAGTTAAATCCTAAAAAATGCGTGTTTGGCACATCGGGCGGAAAATTCTTAGGATTTATGATTACACACCGAGGTATTGAAGCAAATCGACAAAATACAAGCTATCTTAGATATGAAAAGCCCGACTACCAAGAAAGAAGTTCAACAGTTGATTTGGAAGGGTGGCGACTCTTAATCGTTTTATGTCGTGAAAGTGCCGATAAATGTCATCATTTCTTCAAGCGTCTGTAGGAGGGTCCAAAATTTTAAATGGACAAAAGAATACGATGAGTCTTTTGAACAGTTAAAGAAATCACTACAACAACCACCAGTGTTGGCACGTCCCAACCCCGGTGACAAGCTAAGCCTCTACTTAGCAGTATCTTTTCACACGGTTATTGCAGTATTGGTGAAAGACCTTTTGAAGGGGTAGAAACCTGTTTATTATGTAAGCCAAGTATTGAGAGGGGCAGAAACACGATACAGCTTAGTTGAGCAATTGGTTCTAACTCTGATTGTGGCAACTAGAAAGTTAAGACCGTATTTTCAGGCTCATCAGATATAGGTGATGACTGATCAACCAATTAAACAGATACTACATAGGCCTGAGACCTCTGGGCGTCTCTTGAAATGGGCTATTGAACTGAGTGAGTTTGATATTGATTTTAAACCACGATGACTATAAAGGCATGTGCCTGGCAGATTTTATTGCAGAACTCACTCTTCCTAAAGAGCCACCTATAAGTAACAAAGCAACCTGGGTAATATATGTAGATTGATTTTCCAACAGTGATGGTTCAGGAAGAGCAGGGGTCATAATTCTCTCACCAGATGCTGAAGAACTTGAATACTCACTTCGCTTTGAATTTCCAGCCACTAACAATAATGCAGAATATGAAGCGGTCATAACAAGGCTAGGACTCGCCACACAGTTAGGAGTGACAGTTGTAGAAATTCACAGTGACTCGCAATTAGTCGTTGGACAAATTTTGGAAGAATACGAAGCCAAAGATGGCCGCATGGCTGCTTATCTGATGAAAGTAAGAGATCTGCGCAAAAAAATTCAAAAAGTTCAAGATTACAAAGGTCCCAAGAAAGGAGAATGAACGTCTTGACGCCTCGCCAAGTTAGCATCGCCCAATCACTAACATCTTCCACCATCTTGCCGGTGTTCAAGTGCTTAGATAGCCTAGCACGGTGTCGTTAATTGTCGTCTTGGAATTGAATAATGAACCTTCGTGGATGGACCCAATCTTGGATTATCTTACGAAAGGTACTCTACCAATGCACTCAAATTGAAGCAAAGCGGTTGAGAGTACGAGCTGCTATGTATTCTCGTGATTGATGGAAAACTATACCAAGAGGATTCTCAGACTTATCGAAGTACCTCCTACCAATGTATAAATTGAGGTCTTGTTTGAAATACACAATGGTTTTTGTAGAAATCATTTGGGTGGAGACGCCCTTGCTTTTAAAGCTTTAAGGCAAGGATACTATTGGCCATCAATGAAATAGGAAGCCAACCGAGCCACAATCAGCAATTTACGTAGTATGTCCATTTTATCAATAGAGGATGGACATCCTAGATCCTTTACCACTTGCTAGAGGTCAAAAAAAATTTATGTTGGTGGCCATAGACTATTTCACAAAATGGGTTGAAGCTGAGCCACTAGCTGTTATAACTACGACCAAGATACAGAGTTTCGTATGGAAGTATATAATATGCCGTTTTGGGATACCACGAGTGATGGTCACAGATAACGGAAGGCAATTCGATAACCACGACTTTAAGAATTTCGTGATGGTTATAAAATTTCCTGACCGACTCACTCAAGAGGTAGCACACCCTCGAGCAATGGCCTAAACCGAAGTTACCAACCGTATCATACTTTGGGATTTAAAAACGAGGTTGGGAAAAAAAAGATCTTGGGCAGATGAATTACCAAATGTACTATGGGCATATCACACCACCCCTAGGGGACCAGCAGGAGAGACACCATTCAAATTATCGTTTGGTATAGAAGCAGTGGTACACTTTGAAATTGTAAATCCAACTTTGAGAATGCAAGTTGAATAGGCGAATGACGACATCACAAGGCGAAGTTGACCTACTTGAAGAAGTCGAGAAAGGGCCGCTATCAAGACAATGGCTTACAAACGTAAAGGTCGCTAAATATTTCGATCGTCGAGTTAAGCCCGAAGTTTCCAACCACATGATCTAGTGTTAAGAGCAAAGCGGTGCGAAACTGGGACATCCACCGCCTAAACTAGAGCCTAATTGGCATGGTCCTTTCAAGATCATCAAGAAGATAGGGAAAAGAGCATACAGTCTCAAAGATATGAGCGGCAAACCATTGGGAAGACCATGGAACGCAGAGCACTTGAAGAAATATTATCGATGAATTTATCGCTTTTTTATGTAGTTGTATTACATAAGTATTCCTACGTTTAATTCCTAAGTCAATAAAATGCCAAGGTGGATGAATGATGAGGGTGCTACGGAAGGATCAGCCTAGTTGGAAAGTCCTGATGCACCTACTGAACTCGACCTACGGCAACCATTTGTTATTTGACATAGTCTCTATCAAAGTTTTCTAGAGCAATACAAATATCTCTCCAAATGCTACTACGATCAAACCAGAACAAGGCGATGAGCCTATATCTTATAAATTAAGGTGACGAACCTTAATCAAAAGAACAAGGCGATAAGCCTATAACTCAACGAGTAAGGCGATGAGCCTATATCTTATAAATTAAGGTGATGAACCTTAGTCAAAAGATCAAAGCGATAAGCCTATAACTCGACAAGTAAGACGATGAGCCTATATCTTATAAATTAAGGTGATGAACCTTAATGAAACGAACTAGGCGATGAGCCTATGTCTTAAAAATTAAGGTGATGAACATTAGTCAAAAGATCAAGGCGATAAACCGATGACCCTAAGAGCAAGGCGATAAGCCCATGACCCTAAGAGTAAGGCGATAAGCCCATGGCTCAAAAAGTAAGATGATAAACCTATGTCTTAAAAATTCAGGTGATGAACCTTAATCAAAAGTTCACTCCGATAGACAAACAAAAAAAAGAGGGTCACTCGCTCCCCCCCAAATGGGGCTGGGCGCCCCACCCCAAAGGAGGCAGGCGCGACAAACCCCTCCAATCGAAGGCGGGGCGGGGCACCCGCCCAGGCCACCTGGTCCCTAGCCATTCGATTTTTTTTTTTAATCTTTCAACATGTTTTTCACTTTTTTATTTTGTTCGGGAGAGAGTATAATATATCATACATTGCAACCAACAATTATAAAGTGAAAAATAATTTTATTAATGATGTATGTTTTATGACGAACATACAAAACTAAAAAACAATTTTATTAATGATGTATGTTTTATGACGAACATACAAAACTAAAATTCGCAGTGAGTGTCAATAGTATTTGAAATGAAATAGACCGAATATTATAATTTTCATGATTAAGCGGGACAACCGCCATGAAACTAAAATAAGTAAAACTACTATTTAATTATCATGAGAGCCAGAAGGTTGAGATCCAACCCCTCCATGGTTAGTCACTTTGACCTTCTAAGCCTAAATCATAAATTGACTCGCGTTTCCTCGGATACTAATCAAATTCATCCGGGTCTATCTTGAATGATCATCAACCAGCCACTCCTTGGTCATTTTGATAGCAACCTTCAAAGATTCTGCGCCATACATGTGTAAGTTACCCTTATATTCGGCAGACAACTTGTATCTTGCTATTGCCTCATCATCTGCAATTTTCAACTTTTTGCGAAGCTGGTCTACTTCTTTTTGAAGGAGAGAATTCTCATTATCTTTTTTCTTAGACGCAGTTGTTGCCTTGTCCAACAAAGACTGCATCTCTGCTACAACTTTTTTCTTGTTATGGTCTCTATCAGCTGCACACTTTTCAAATTTCTCCAAATCACGCAATACTTTCTCCTCCATAACAAGCATCCCAGACAATGTAAGAAATTGAAATTAAATGGAAGATAAAATTGAATGAGAAAGCAATAGAGTGTCATCAAAATATAACAACTTACCTGCGGTGGGTGGTATACATGTCTGACGATGGCATTTGCTTCTTTATTTTTAAATTCTCAATAAGTTTCTCATTCACAAACCCTAACATGATCTCGGTCAATAGTCGAATCAGGAGGAAATCCAAACTCCTTGAAAGCATGGGCATCATTACCCCGGTAGTCTTGACGACGTGAGCGAAGGGCAACAGATTATCTCAAAGATAGCTTTTCCTTTATCACCGCTTTTCTTTTTGTTTAAAGGAGATAAAGACGGGTCTTCACCATCGAGGCGAATCTCGCCACATCCATCACGCCTCCAAAGTCAAAATCATCAATATCTGTAAGAAAAATAGAAGTTGATGCAACAAACACAAGCAAAAATGAAGAGTCCAAAAAGAATAAAGACATAAAAGTAGCCTACCCTCAGGTGATCCAATATGAACCCGCCTCAAGTTCTCATTAGATAACACCTCGCTCATCTGTGATCCCGGAGGCGTCAAGCTTAAAAGTTTATCTAATCGTGCTTTCAACTCATGATCAAGATCCAGTGGCTCGTTAAAATGTTTACAAAAAGGAGTTCTCCAACAAGTTTTAAAAGGGAAATGTCCTACTTCAGGTCGAACAAAAAAAAAACGTCTCCTCCAACCGCTATTTGAACTGGGAAAGTGAGGTAATAACAATTTTACCTTAAGTTGAATATACGCGTAACAGTTACTCCCAAGCACAGGATACATATCAAATACACTTCTAAAAAGCTCAAGTATGGCTCGATATTATTTGTAAGGCACAAATATAAGAAGTAAGTTGATATGCGCCAAGAATTAGGGGTCAACTGGCCAGGAGTAACATGAAATTCGTTGAAAAAAGAAACGAATAAAGGATGAAGATGAAATCTTAAACCAGCTGTCATGCTATCACGGTAAACTAACTTTCCATAGGGTCTCGATCCCGGAATTCTCTCTTTGGGATGGGGAGCTCGATACAAATGACCGGGATGTAATTCATATTTTTTCAACATTTTTATAAAACTTTTTGAATTGTAAACACCAGCATCCGTTGGTATATCTAATTCTATCAAATTGTCACTTGGAGAATGTTCACTTTGAATATTGAGTGGGCGGGATACTGTAGAAGAATCAGCATCAAAATCTACCAATCCAATAGATGATGGAAAATCAATTATGGGGTCAGTGTCAGGTAAAGGCAGGTGAAGCCGCCCGCCCCCTGCTGGGGGCGGGCCTGGCCGCCTCTCCTAGCTGCGGGCTGGCGAGGCCCGCCCCTAGCTGGGGGCGGGAGGTGGGTTCGGAGGCCCGCCCCCAACAAGGGGCGAGTTTGACTGCCGCCTTGTCCCATTTTCGTCCCGGATGGAATAATTTCGAACTATAAATGAATTTCCCTCGTCCGCACTCTCGCCAAGTTCATCAACGGGATCATTCAAATATCGAGGTCCACCACGCCCTAAAGAACTAACAAATGTCCATTCTTCAATTGGTGGAAAATTATCATCTATTCCTATGGATAGGGGTACGATAAGAGGGACTGCTGTTAGAGTTATTGGTTGAAGAACTACTGCTAGAGGTAATCACCATCCTATGCATCTAAAGAAGATGGCCGAAATTTTTTCTTAAAAATAAAAGAAGAAGAAGAAGAAGACAAGAGTGATAATATTACCTCAAGCGATGAAAGAAGAAAAAACATTTATAATTTAGACAGGAAAGAAGATATCAGTCTGAAAAAGAGTTTTAGCCAAGCGAGGAGATATGAGAATACTACAAATAATATTCCCTCTACCTCTCTTATATATATATAAAAAAAAAAAATCTTCTAAATGGGGCTGAGATTTAAGCCCATACTAATTTTAAATTAGACAAAAAATATTTATTCTATATTTGGTCATTAATTGCCATATATTTTTCATTATAAATAAATAATGAATTATTTATTACATGAGTTATTTTTCAAAGTTTTGGCCAAAAGTAGATGATTAAAGACAATATTTCTACTTCTCTTTGACAATAGTCCATGAAAAGTAGAGGGCTTATGATGATAAATACGATTACACTTTGGTAGATGATTGCTTTGCTCTCCTTTGGACGCCTACCTTAAGTAATCCGCCCGCCTCATCGGTCCGTCCGCAGTCTCATTGTTCTCATATGCCCGCCTACGGAGATAGACAACCATAATCTAGCCGCCATCCAATTAATTAGAGACAAGCGATGTATAGAACAACAGTTACCCACATCCATAGGGAATATGAAACACCAGCAGTTGAGAAAGACGAAACGTCCCTCATTAATTCCTAATTATGAAAAAGATGAAAAGGCACCCGCCATTAATGACCATTGAAGATACAGCTGCGGGTCATTCCTATAAATAGGAGATCAACCCTCCAGGTAAAAACACAACATACATACTCAATATTGTTATTCTACATATTTGAGTTTATCACATACTAATTATCACGCCGGAGTGGGAACGGGGGACAAAGCCCCACCACCTTTTGCAGGTCTTCACCACTGCTGCTGTCGCACTTGAAGGAGAAAAAATATATAATCATCATCAACAAATCACCTAGGAGTGGTCTGCTTGCGTACATAATATTTGGTTCTTAACACATTTTTGTTTTATTGCTTCATCTTTGCAATTCATATTATATTGTTGCATATATACATTAGGTAATTCTTGTTTTATTGTTTAGGCAAGTTTAAATTAATATTCATGTTGAATATATTCATGTGTATATATAGCTAATTCTGTAAGAGTAATACTATTTTATACATCCTCACTTACACTTACACTCACACTTACTTATGTGACATAATAAAATAATGAAAAGAAAATTCAAAATTATGTTTTGGTCAAATGTTTCACCCTTAAATCCTACTGCTACATAATCAAGTGTAAGTGTAGGTGTAAGTGAAAATGTATAAATAAGCATTACTCATTCCAGTAGTGCAATTTTCATGTATAAATACACTGCTTTGATTACTAGCACACATTTATAGTCTCTATTTAATTTGTAAACTGTTTTATTATAATTTTAGTATACTAGAATTTTACAAGAATATTGTTGCTCAAAAATAAGTACAATTTTATAAATATCAATATTTTAACAGAATATTGTATAGTTTGCTCATAAAGAAGCACGAATCAACACATGTCTATATAATCTAGAAGAACATATTTATTTCCTGTATCAGATTTGCAAATTGTTTTATCATAATCTTATATATACTAGTACGCTAAAGATTAGTATTGCTCATGAATAAGCTAAAAATATGTATACTAGAACTTACCGCGACATTATAGCAGCTTAGTTTAAATTGATAGACATGGACTTCTTAAAAATTTTAAGACTATTTTTAATTGCTTCATTATTTATTCATTTATTTATTTGCTTTAGCTTTATGATTGGAGGTCAGGTTTTATGCACTCTCCATGTATTCTTTATGAATTATTTATATATGATTGGGATATCCAAACTCCCAATCCTTTTCTAGTGGAGGCCAGAAAACCGCATTGGAGATGTGACGGTGTGTTGAATAAAATAAAGCATTAGTCTCATAATGCACCTAGAATTATTTTGTAACTTAAAATGCAAATGTAAAATTAGAGGTGTCAATCAGGGTTAGAAAAAGCTCACGCGCTTACGATGGGTTGTGAGCTAGGTCAACCCAGTCAACAAAAATTGAATACGAGCCCGGCCCACTCATCGGCCCATCCGGGTTGAGCCCTTGTGGGCCGCGGTTCAACTCGGTTTGGACCGTATAAATAAAAAATTAACTTTTTTTGAAATTACTAAAAAAAATTAGTTAGCAATTGTAATTAAAGAAAATGTTTACATATATAGCAAAAAATGTGTTAAATTACTAAATAATAAATAAATAACAATAATAAATTCACATTTGTTAATTTTTTAATTTAATTTCTATTTTTTTTTATATATTTAAATACTAAAACATCACACATCATCATACATCTTTCATTTTAAACAGTTCAACGCCATTTATTAAAAAAAAAAAATCAAAATAAGCCAAGCGGTTAAAGGTCGAACCGCCCGAGCCGTTAATGACCCTCCCGGTTCACAAGTCCACCACGGTTCGGCCTCCTTGGCTCGTGAACGCGGACAATTCACGGGCATGCCCGCAGTTCTGCGTCAAGACAGGTGGGCCGATGCGGGTTTAGCCGACCCGGCCGTCTTGACACCTCTAGGTAAAATGAAGATATTTAAATAGCCAAGTATTTTCCACGTATTTAAATAATAGCCAATTATTTAAATAAGCATTAGTCTCATAATGCACCTCTTTATTTAGCCATAATAGCATTATTAGGTTTTAAATGATCACTAGAGATCATTGAACTGCCATGAAAACTAGTCTTCAGAGACTCGTTGACTCACCACAATGGGACTCCTCACTGTGTGCTTGCCATTCTCTTCAACCCAAGTGAGTGAACCATCATAAACAACAGTCCTACTGATCAGTTTCCTATACCGAATGGTCAAAGAATAGCTTTGCTTCTCATACTTCTTTTGGAAGACTAAAGTTTCTGGCGATACTGTGATTGTAGAATTCTTTGGCCTTTTAACTTGAACTTTATATGTCGCAGCACCATTCCCTACATTTGTGACAGTCCTCCGAAATTTTTGACTTAATGTAGTCCTGTTTTCTTCAACATCATACAGAGCAATGAAAGATGGGTAGTTCAGGTCAGATGATGGATTTGAGCAATTGTAGCTTGATCTTATGATTGATTGAGTTATTTCTCGAGTTAAATTCATGGCACAAACAAGATTTACGTAGTCGAGTGGGGTAGCATCATAAATGAGACCTGGATCAAGAGCACGATTCGGATCAACTTGTCCTGCCCCGATGCCAAGTGGTGTAGCATCTTGATAACCGTAGCCCATGTCTTTGATGGGCTTTTGTGTGTTATCAAGTGGATTTGCGGTGGTCATCATGGCAGATTTAATAGCTGCAGGACTCCAATCGGGATGTGCAGCTTTTAGGAGAGCAGCAATTCCAGATATATGAGGACAAGCCATTGATGTACCTGACAAGAGTGTGTAGTCACTAGTCAAGAATATGTTCTTAGCAATGCTTGCTACAGAACTATAAGGATTGTTGGCTGCTAAGATTAACACTCCTGGTGCCATTACGTCGGGCTTTAGGATTCCAGGATAGCTTCGTGCAGGACCTCTTGATGAGGTTTCCGATACAGCTGGAGCAGGTCTTGGCTCTGTTCCCAAGATTGTTTTTGGAACTCAATGCTAGCTTGTGGGTCAGCACTATTAGATGCATAATTGATTACATCTTTCCCATCTTTAGGGGTAATTACCACTCCTGGGTAAGGAAAAGTATTTGATCGAAGTATACCAGTATCTTCAGATATGATTATAGCTGCACGAACATTGGACCCTGACAGATACCGCCAAAGGAAAAAGAAGTCTGTTGTTTCATCAGATTGATTACATACGATGATACCACCTTCAGGGGCTTCAGACAATAATTCAGTTGAATTGCAGGCAGATAAGGTCTCATTGTAAATGAGAGGCAAGTTTCTTACTGTGGCTCGAGCAGGAAACATGCTCCATCCGGTGATGGATAAACCATTTCCTAGAGTTAAGGTCCCGGAAAACCAACGATCAACAGTTCCCGATGCCACTACCACCGCCCACGGGATTCCTTTGTATAAAGTTGCGAAATTTGGACCGCGATTTCCTGCTGAAGTAGAAACAAGGATTCCCTTCTCTGTGGCACCGAAGGCAGCTATGGCAATAGGATCCTCGTACAAACCATACCTACGGTAACTCAGAGAAATTGACAGTATATCAACTCCATCAGCCACAGCCTGGTCAATACCTGCAAGAGCATCAGATTCAAGGTTCCCTTCACTCCAGAGGACTTTATATACAGCAAGTCTAGCACGTGGAGCCACTCCTCTTGCTGTTCCTGGAGCGTAGCCAAAAATGAAACACCATCCACATAGTTTCCAGCTGCGGTGGATGCCACATGGGTGCCATGACCCGAATCATCCCTTGCAGAATTCAACGTTATTGTAACCCTGGATTTGCTTCCCGAACTCCCTGATTGAAGTATCTTGCTCCAATGAGTTTCTTGTTACACAACGAAGAATTGAACTCTTCACCAGCCTGGCAAATTCCCTTCCACCTTGACGGAATTTCTGTCATTCCATCGTCTTTAAAGCTTGGACTTTCTGGCCAGATGCCGGTGTCAACAACCCCGATAATCACATCTTTACCATACTCAGATGCTGGCCATATACCTGTGGCAGTATTGAGAGAGAAACTTGTACGTATGGGTGGTGTCGGGCGTGACAATACCATCGGGATAAGCCGTAAGGAAGCCCGGTGACTTCTTCAAAACTTCCAATTCATCTTTTGACATTACTGCACTGAATCCATGAAAGGCATGGTCATATGTATAGACAAGCTTTGGTGAAGGATTATGGGCATCTAATGAGGTGAGTCCAACTGATTTAATGGCTTCAAGGGTGGAAGAGTACCAATAATGGTGACTGGAAAAAGCTTTTGGCATCAAAGATTTGTCCATGTGGACAATATAATTAGATCTTTCGGCTGAAGCCAGCAAAAACCATGAGAAGAAGAGAATTGAGAAGGCCTTAACCAGCTCCATTTTTCCTTTTTTTCTGGAAAATAGTTCTGTTGTGGTAACTCAGAAGTTTAATTTATAGGGTAAATAGCACTAGGGGTCCCTAATATTTGAATATTGTAATAGTGGGGTCCTATACCTTTGTTTCTTTGAACTTGGAACTGAGTCCCTAACCTATGTAAACGTTAGCGCCGAGAAGGGTTTTTTTGTGAAAGCCGTCAGTTTGACCTTAAATGGTCAAAATTTTGTTAAATACTATTTTACCCTTAAATTGAATGAAATAAATAAATAAATAAAAATTGCAAATAAATCCCAACCAACAAAATTGCAAGTTAACCCCAACCCAATTTTGCAATTGACCTCCATCTCCATCTCCAAAAGAATGGCTGATAAGAGAAAACGTCGCCAATCGCCCACCACCCACCGTCGCACTAGCTCAATTTCCCGCCTCTGGTTCAGGCATTTTTATCAGTTACCTTGTGTAATCTGATTCCGTATCTATTTTCCCAAGAGTTCTAGAGATAGAGGGGGACGTAGATCATTGCTGACTAAAAACAGCCCCAGAATCATTCATCCCTTTCTTCAAAGAATCAACACAAGAAGAGGAATGGGTGTCTTCCTTACTGTGAATCGCGACTGAGTTTTTCTCCACCAAGTTTTGTACTTTATTGAGCAATCTTGCAGACAGAATAGTGTTCAGCAATGATGTTTTCTTCTTCCTCATAGCTTGAAATGGGCAAACAAGAATTGCCCCCACCAGATGGGATCTTAGTCAAACAGGCTAGCCCATTCCGACCGTCCATGTTCATATCGCACGAACCGTAGATTTCCTCACGGCAAGATTGTCGGAATGTCAACATAGGGTCAACCTCGTTTTTTATCTTGACTAGGGCATCCAGGACCATTGGCCCACACTCCTTGAGGTCAATCTCGTAAATTTGCAGCTCTAGCTTTTGGGTACTGTCCGAATTCCATTGGTGGATTTGGAAGGTCTTGAGGTTGCTAGTGGTGGACTGCGACACCTTGGCCTTCGACGAGTGGACCTGAGTCAGGATTACTCTCGCCACCGGTACCAACGATGGAACCCTAGTTATTGCCCGTTGGAACCGTAGTTATTGGAGAAGATGAAGTGTTTGGGGTTTAGTTGCAATTTTTATTTTGTTGGTTAGGGTTTATTTACAAAAATTTTTTTCAATCATTCAATTTAAGGGTAAAATGGTCTATTTAACAAAATTTTTACCATTTAACGGTCAAACTGAAGGTTTCTGTCAAAAAAGGACCTCAAGCGCTAACGTTTCATAGGTTAAGGACTCCGACTACTAATAAACAAATGTTCAGGACTCCATCATTACAACGTTCAAAAGTTAGGGATCCCTAGCTATTTACCCTAATTTATACTAATAACAGTAGAAATTGGCTTCCTGAAATGAGTTGCTCTACTTTTCGTTGAGTTATTACACCTTATCTTGTTCCTTGCCATAGTTAATGGCAAGTACATTCTGTGTTTTGGGTCTGAAGACAATAATGGAACGTACTTGCAAGGGTGGGGAAAAAATAATTAATTCCATATATTTTTTGTAAGAAGAAAAAAAAATAAATAAATAAAACTCATACTGTGATACTTGGTAGCCACAGGTGTAATAACATTGATGATCGAGGCCAGCTGCTAGACATCGACACTACAATATTTTGGTGTGTAGAAACACCATAGCATGTTTTACTTTTACCTTAGGGAATCCTATCTCTGGAACATTGATCTGGTTGCGAATGCAAAGAATTGAAAACAGGTGAAAAGCAAGGATTTGGAATCAGGGACAGAAAATGGCATCAAGACATTTGAATTTTACACTACTTAGATATTGGCTTGTGTATCCCTTTGGATTCAATAATGTACCCCGGAGATATTTAGGAAACATTCATTTAAACATAATACAGCAAATAGGCACTCAGCAATTATGTTGAGCACATAATTTTTCCTAAATCGTCTTCCTCATATTAACTCTATAGAAATCCCCATATCCTTCAAATCCTAAATCTTTAGTGCTTGTTTGGTTATATATTTATGCTGTGTCTCGAATCGATTCTTGGCAAATTAAATTATTTGACCAAATCATAAAAGTGTTAAAATATTGAAAACAATTCAAAATTTTCTATAATTTATTGATTTCAAAAAATATTTAATTAAATATTCTATCACTATTCAAATTTATAAATGAAAAATTAAATAATTTTTATGACTAAAATTATAAATTAATGAGTAATTTTATTTTAACGTATACATTAATTATTTTTATTAATCGATTACAATTTTTATTTTAATAAAAAATAAAAAAATAAAAAGAAACATAAATAAAATTAAATCTTTTCATAATAAAATAATATGAAAAGGGATATACATGTTAGATTTAATTTACCGAATCCATATACGCAGATGATTTCACATCTGTGACTAAAAAACCATCATGCTGTAATTATCAATATTAAAATTGAAGCGGAAGCGTACCTGAATTCATGATTGAGTTTGATCGAACGGGATTATGGTCTTCCAATTGATCGGTTGTTTTCTCCTTAGTGTCTCTTGCTATGTGGGGATGCGAGAGAAAGTTATGAAAAGCGCTTCCATTGGGGACCATGATCAGATAAATAATCATGAGGCGGTTATTATGTTTCAATGTTGTTAAATTGGCCCTCATCAATTTAAAACATTGTATCCGTCTACACTTTAATCTCATTACACTTAATATCCATTAGTCCAAAATAGTCTTTAGTGGATCACTTTATCGATTAAAACCTTAAGATAAGACCACACATTTTGATATATACATGTTTGGCCCCCACATGTTGAATTTTATCCAACAATCTCCCACTAGACCATACATGTATCCTTACAAATGTGCACAACCTTATGAGCTTAAAATTTTGCTATCACTGTTAAGGATATTTTCAAACAATCTCATCCATCAGTCATATCAATGTAGGATCAAAGCGACTTTCGTTACATTAATCGTAACTAAATCCATCAATAGTCACGTACACCAATACAACCAAATGACATAGATCAATCATGAGAGTGTAGTATGAAATTTACATGTTATGTGATCCAAACATGTCTATTTTCAATTGATCCTACTTTATTCCTTAAGTGAGATCAATACCAAACATAATATAACATAGTGGAATGAACTGAATACTTTATTTCTGTACAGAAAATTATCCAAATACACAAATGTATCCAAAACCAAACATAAAGCAATCAAAAAATACAAACTCCCACTAAAACATGATATCCTCAAGAAATACAACACCCATACGAGCAGTGTGCTCATGAAAAACCTTGGGTGGTAATCTCTTAGTAAGCAGATCCGCAATCATGGAGTTTGTCCCAATATGCTCTATGGAAATCTGTCCACTCTGTACATTTTCCTTCACAACCAGGAACTTAATGTCAATGTGTTTTGACTTAGTTGAACTCCTGTTGTTATTAGAATATAGCATTGCAGAGTTATTGTCACAATATAACTTTAATGGTTTTTCAATGCCATTCGAGAATGTGTGACCCAATGACAAAATTTCGACCATATCCTATTATTAGATGCCTCATAACATGCTTCAAACTCCGCTGCCATAGTAGAAGAAGCTAAGAGTGTCTGCTTAGCACTCATCCAGAAATAGCTCGTCCAGCTAGCAGATATATGCGACTGATGTGGATTTTCTACTGTCTTGGCATCGTGTAAAATCAGAATCGGAGTACCCTACGATCTCTAACTAATCCGATCTGTTGTATGTAAGCATGCAATCTCTCGTTCTCTTCAAGTACCTCATAACCCTTTTGTCGCTTTTAATGATTCATCCGGTGGTTACTTAAATATCCCAAAGATTCCAACAATGAATGCTATGTCGGGCGATGTACAAACACGAGCATACATCGGACTCTCAATAGTTGATGCATAGGAAATCTTCGCATTTCCTTAACTTCAAGATTATTTTTCAGTAATCGATTGAGACTAAATTTGTCTCCTTTAGCAAATGTGGGTGTCCCACGGTTTATTATCCTACATGCCAAACCTTTTAAGAACTTTATCGATATAGCTCTTTTGTGACAATCCAAGAATACCCGAGAGCGATCCCGGTGTATCTCGAATCCCTAATACAAAAGAGGCGTCCCCAAGATCTTTCATCTCAAAATTTCTTTGAGAAAAAAACTCTTGGTTTCGGTGCAACATGTCTATATCATTAGTGGCAAGTAGATGTCGTCAATATACAAAACCAGGAAAATATGCTTACTCCCACCGAACTTGTGATATACACAATCATCAACAATATTTATCTCAAAACCAAACGAAATAATCACTTGATGAAATTTGTAGTACCACCGACGGAAGCTTGCATGAATCCATAGATAGATTTCTTTAATTTGCAAACCATATTCTTCGAGTCTCCCGATACGAAGTTTTCTGGTTGCACCATATAGATCGTCTCATCAATGTCTCCATTTAGAAACGATGTCTTAACATCCATCTGATGTAACTCAAGGTCAAAGTGTGCAACAAGTGCCATGACTGTCCTGAAAGAGTCTTTCGTTGAAACCGGAGAAAAAGTCTCTTTGAAGTCAATGCCTTCCTTTTGTGTAAAGCCTTTAGCTTTAAGACGAGCCTTATATATTTCCACATTACCTTTCGAATCCTTTTTAGTTTTAAAAATCCATTTACAATCAATGGGCTTCGCACCTTCTGGTAATGGGACAAGATCCCAAACTTTATTGTCTTGCATAGACTTATACTCTTCATTCATGGCATCAACCCACTTTTGAGAATCAGAACCCTTCATAGCCTGATGGAAATTGATTGGATCATCTTCCATCATTCCATTGTTTTCCTCATGTTCTTAGAGAAATACTATAAAATCATTCGAAATAACATTTTCCTTTCTCGAGTGGATCTCCTTAATGGTATTGGTTCTTGAGGTTGTTGAGTTTGTATACGGAATGGTGGGAGGTTCTTCAACATTCTCTTGTCGAGGTTCGGATATACTTGTTGATCAATAGCGGTGTAGAAAACCGCACATTGTCAAAAGTAATAGTAGGAATCGAAATCGATCATTCCTCGGTTTCTTCCTCAAAGACAATGTCTCTAACTTTATTTTTCCCTCGAAACTCAACATCCTCAAAAAATGTTGCAGTTCCCGTTTCAAAAATTGACTTGAGTGTGGAATTATAAAATTTGTAGCTCCTTGATCGCTCGGAATAACCAATAAAATAGCCGCTTATAGTTTTAGAGTCCAATTTATTTTCATGTGGCCTATAAGGCCTAGACTCATTAGACATCCCCAAATGTGGAAATGCTTTAGAACAAGTTTCTGCCTGTCCAAAGCTCATAAGGTGTTTTAGCAGCAGATTTAGTTGGTACTCTATTCAGAATATAAGCTGCAGTCTTTAATGCTTCTCCCTAGAGTGATTTTGGTAAAGTAGAATGACTAATCATACTCCTTACCATGTCCTTAAGAGTCATGTTTCGTCTCTCACTACACCATTCATGCTAGGTGATCCTAGCATGGTGTCTCGTAGGACGATTCCACATTCATCTAGGAATTTAGCAAATGGTCACGGACGTTGTTCACCGAACCGTCATATCTACCGTAGTACTCACCACCACGATTAGACCGACGCTTTTAATTCTTTTGTTGAGTTGATTCTCAACTTGACTTTGAAAACCTTGAACATGTCCAAAGAACTTAGATTTTTTATGAATAAGATATAGATGTCCATAACGTGAGTAATCGTCATGAATGATATAAAATATTGTTGACCATTCCAAGAAGTAGAGGGAATGGTCCACAAATATCTGTGTGTATCAATTCTAAGACGTCCAAGTTCTATTGGCACCTAACCTTTTTGTTTTTGGTCTGTTTTACCTTGATACAATCAATACAAACATCAAAGTCCAAGTAAGAGTCCGGAAATCCAAAATGCCCATCGACACAAGTCGTTCAACTCTAGTTTTTGAAATATGACCTAAGCGCTTGTGCCATAATTTTGTCGAATTTTCTTTATTTAATTTTCGTTTAGTACCACGTAATTCCACATGCAAGGTTTCATTATATGATGCAATAGTATCAATAAGTTATCGTATGAACATAATGAACCGATTACCAACAATATTTGAATTTGAAGAAAGACTAAACTAACAATTTTCAAAAAAACAATAATATCTAAATTTGTTCAATAAAGAAATAGAAACCAAATTCCGTCTAAAAAAAAGCAGTACAACAAAAGTGTCTTTCAAATCCAAATAAAAACCGGTTCCTAACAATAACCTAAAAGTGCCTATTGCTTTAACTTTCACCGATTTTCCGTTGCCCACAAAGATGAATCTTTTAGCATCATTTGACTTTCGTGAGCAGCAACAACCCGCGTAGAAACACTTATGTGAGTAGTAGTAGCACGAATCTAACCACCAAGTGTTTCTAGGTAATCAAGCTAAATTAACCTCAAAGCAGAGCAAATTAAGAAATGTACATTTCTTTGCACGACGACGTTATATTTGGTACAATCCTTCTTTAAATGTCCGAAGCCTCGCAAAAGAAACAATCATCTTTGTCTTTATGTGGTTTCTTCTATGCTCGGACCCTTAGCGCTTCATATTCTGCTTTTTCTTTTCTTGCCCTTATCTTTGGAGGTACTTGCCAAGTTAGCAATTTCAATTACGTCTGCTTCAACCTTTTTCTTCTTCTTGCACACAATAAGAAATGAGCTCATTTAGAGTCCATTTCTCCTTTTGTGATTATAATCGACCTTAAATTGATTTAAATGTGTAGGAAGCGATATTAATACTAAATGCACGAGCAAGTCATCGACAAGTCGAGCTTTAGTGCATTAAGTTTTGAAGCGAGTATAAGACATCTCGCATGATGTACTCCCTTATGTTCCTTGTTTTTTATACTTCATTGAAATCAAGCTTTGCAAAAGCGTGCTTGTTTCAGCCTTATCGTTTTTCGCAAAACACTTTTCAATTTCAGCAAAGAATTCTTTGGCATCAGTTACCTCTTCAGATACTGCGCCCCTAAAGGCTTGTAGAATACCGCGCTTAATGATCATTAGACTCATGCGATTTGAGCATTCCCACTTCTCAAAGTTCCTCCTGTCATCAGGTGAACTTGCATCCGTAAGAGAAGCTGGTTTCTCAATCCTGAGAGCAAGGTCGAGATCCATGCAGCCGAGAACAATTAGAGTGTTCTATTTCCAATCCTTGAAGTTTGACCCATTAAGCATGGGGATTGAATTGATATTTGCAGATATTGTAGAAGTGGATGAATGAACTGTATAGGGAAAGAGATAGAAATAGCTTACATTAGTACTTTATTATGCAAATAATAATTTCAAATATATTGGTAAGGCCCATCTCAAGATACCTAGCACAACATCAATATTTAGTCTTTGGACAGAAACATTGACTCGTAAGTGGTACCTTGATGTAGCAATCAAACACTGACAATAAGACATGTCAATCAATAAATCTTTCTTTGGACCGATTTATTGATCACACGTTAAACTAAATAATCGTCACGCGTTTATCACCACAGGTGCATATGAAATTCCAGCCAAACATTGACCTTCCTTTGGGCCGATCAATATTCGCATGAACAACACACATACTAAACTTTCTAATATTCTAAGTTAATTAATTTCACAAGAGAGGTTACTTTGACAACATGTTGCTTCAATTAATTCACTTTAGAATATTATATGTCTCAAAAGAGTCCATCATACCAAAATTTGAACCTGAATTAACTGTTTTGAATATTTTTAAAACTTTAGGATTTGAATTTTTGAAGTTCAAAGCTTTAGGATTAAGTAATCATTAAGTTGGAGGGTTAAATTGTAATTTAATTAAACTTGATTGGCCAATTATGAAAGATTTTAAGCTTGAAGGATTAAATTACAATTTACCAAAAACTTTAGTTGCCAATTAATTAAAATCTTAAACTTTAGGGACTCGAATCATAAAATTCAGAACTTTAAAGGCCCAACTTAAGTGATTACTAAAACTATAGGATTGATTTTATAAATTCGAAGTCTAAAGGGCCAATTTAAATATTTTAGAACTTTAAGGTTTAAGTTTTTATTAGAGAACAAGCGAGGATGACGGAGGATAAATAAACCAAAATTTTGAAAATTGCAAACTAGCTCCTTAGTTCTTCTAATTTTCGCATGAATAGTGATGGCACCAGGCGGATCGACCTGATCCAAATCGTCCCGCTAATAATTGTAGGAGATCCAAATCGCCCATGATTCGCCATTTTTCGGAGGCGGATCGGGCAGATCGAGCCCCGATCAGTATCTTGATCCGGTTTTTTATTTTTATTTTCCATAACATATTTTTCTTTTATGAAGAAAATCTAGGAAGAATCACATGGATCATAGAAGTCACGAATCTTGTCTCCCAAAATTCAATAAATGAAGAAAATAGAAACATAAATCCCATCAAATTCATTCTTTAGCTGCCTCATTAAGATGAACCCATTTCGTTTCAATATTCAACCAAGGAACAATGTGTGATTTACGGATTTCGCAAGTCTGCGCAAATCGTTTTCGAGGACCCAAATGAAAAAGTGCTTGAATGCAAATCCTACCAGAGGAAGACTGAGAGAACATGCCTTGCAGTTGGCAGAGCTTCTAATGGTGCTGCTGGAGCTGATTTCTCTAGTTCAATATGGATTGGAACTCTGGAAGCTCCGCGGATGACGATTCTGACACTACAGGAAGAGAGTTAGAGAGAATGAGAGATTCAGATTTCATTTTTGATTTCATTAGGTTTAGGAAGTTTAAAATTGCATTTTCAGTCATAGTCCCAAATTTTTGATCTTTTACAATTGAATCCTTTTTTAAATTGTAGGCGGGATGGATCGGGTTACGTGGCGGATCACGGATATCCGCCACGATCCGCCCCGTCGATCCGCGGATCGGTATTTTTCGCTCCTACGCATGAAGTCCCTAGGCCCAAAATCACAAAACGCAACAACTAGGGTTTCAACCAGTTAGCCGCCACATTATGCCGAAGAGCAGGAACCGGAGATCGCGCCCGCGGAGACCGCATGGTTCATTCACTGCAGCGCGAGATCTCGGTGACGCAGCAAGTTTGCACGCAATAGCGTTGCCGCCACCGCACGCATGACCATCTCCGGTACTGCGTGCTTGTTCCTCCTCCGACGGAACCCCATTAAGGAGATCATCCGACCACAAAATCCGACCATAAAAATCGAAATCCCAATCGATTAAAACAATATACAGATTGCAAAAAATTGAAATCCCTATTCTTGAACAATATATATACATACAGAATCGAAATCCATATAAATACATATATTTCAACTAATAAAATATCACAATTTCAACATCAAATACATACAAAAATTGGACTTGTTCGCAATATATATGAATTGTTTGTGAATTTCTAAATCCATGATTGAAGAATATATAGATAGACCATGAATTTATAATTTCAGAAAAAACGAATCATATTCATATAGATACATATCTGATAATACAACATGAAGGTGACTCTGATACCACTTGTTAGATTTAATTTATCGAATCCATATACACAGATGATTTCACATCCGTGACTCAAAAACTATCATGCTGTAATTATCAAGATTAAGGACCAGGCGAAGCGCACACGAATCCATGATTAAGTTTGATCGAGCGAGTTATGGTCTTCCAATTGATCCGTGGTTTTCTCATTAGTGTCTCTCTGGCGATGGAGATGTAGAGAGTTATGAAAAGTCACGCTCAATTGGGGACTATGACCAATATAAATAAGCTGTAGAGGCGGTTATTATGTTTCAATGTTGTTAAATTAGTGTCTCATCAATTTAAAACATTATATCCGCCTCTAAACTTTAATCTCATGATACTTAATACCTATTAGTCCAAAATAGTCTTTTAGTGGATCACTTTAATTACTAAAACCTTAAGATAGCACTACACATTTTGATATATACATGTTTGGCCTCACATGTTGAATTTTATCTAACAATACATGGCAAAACAATCTTTACAACTGTATGAAGAAGGACAAAACTAGAATTGTAAAAAAAAATCTTGACTCCAAATCAAGCAGCGATGTTCACTACTCCAAAATGGAGTAGTGATTTGAAGCTCCATTGGAGCTTCATTTCAGGCAATTTTAGCGCCATTTTGGCGTCCTTGGAGATGGCCTTACCCTCTTATCTTTTCCTCTGATTTCTATCACTTTGTCGTGCCACCACTCTCTCTAACCTCTTTTTCTTCCAATTTCTTTATCCGTTTTAAAATTTTATGATATTTTTAGATTAATTTTAATTGAAATCCCCTCTTACGTGCCTATGATGGAGAGAGTGAGAGTGATAGTGGGGGTTGGACAGTAGGAAGGGGGTACTAAAAGAACGCGAGCTTGATTTGACTTTTGTGTTTTATTTATTATAATATAATTAGCACTTAATTATTATTTGTTAGAATGTATTAATTAATTAGGGCCTAGTTTATTATTTGGTATAAGTTTAGGGACCAACTGCACTTTCTCATTAATTAGGCAATTATGTTTTGGGTCTCTTAATATTAGCAGCCGCGGCATTGTCATGAAAGATGTTTTTATTGTTTGATTAATTTAATAAAATTGTGAGAGTTTCTCCAATTATTGGTTGCTTTCTAGTATTTGTGGGCGAATCAATGGAACATGATCACGTGTTATTGTTCTTGTTCAATTTTATTTGAATCAGTTGGTATCAAGAGTTAGAAGTTGTGTTTTGAAGTATTTTTCATTGGATGAGTGTATAATGAAAGAACATGCCTAAAACATAAACGGGCGCAAAGGAGTGGACTTGAGGTGGATTCCCAAGCTTGACTTTAAGTTATATAAGGTGAATTGCACTTTTCACCATGAACGATAACTTTTTGACATGTGAGTGATTGGAGAAAAAAGTTGTTTCCTTTTTATTTCTTTGTCTGCTTGTTTGAACTAAAAATAAGAGAATCATCATCGTTTCAAAAAATGTACAATCATATTTCAATTTTCAACAAAAAAAAAAAAAAATATCTTTACAACGGCTTCAAACTCCAAAATATAAAAGTTAAAGATTAAAATATCAAGAAAAAAGTTTAAAAACCTACTTACTATAACAGCCGTAATTTGAGGACTACTACTGCAATTTTCCGTATTGAAATAAAAGCAATGGCCCACAGCCATCCCATCAGATGCCTTTATTCAATTATTTAAACAGTCAAAACTTTGAGCCCCATAAGAAAAGAGGAAAAGAAAAGGATATCTCTAAATCTTCTGTTTAAATTCAGAGAAATGTAGATTTTGTACTGCTCAAGTCAAGTGCAGTTACACTTTCTTTCTTTAAACATAAATGATCCTCAAAAGTTTTGGTAAAACCATTCCTAAGACTCACAGTCTGACACACACACAGTAGCATGAATACACCTTAATTACCATTAAGTTAGCCCTATATTGTTATTATTAAATGTAAATGTGGGCTAATTCTAGTATTATTTGAAACAAAGTGATTAATTGAATTTGAACACCTCAACAATCTCACTAATAAATCATCTAGTTTCTATGTTTAGTGTGGGACAAATAGAACCTTAGAGAGTTAGCACATGTTTGGAATTGTTTAAATTATAATTTTAGTTTGTTAAATTGGTCAAACATATTTTTTATCCACATATTTCATAAGACCCACAATTTACAACCCATTTTTTATCCACACATTCACCAATTTATAATATAAGTATTTAAAAAATAATTTTAGCACTATCAAACATGAACTAAATACTTTTAGCACTATTTCATAGTATTTTTAAAAATAATTTTAGCACTATTTCATAGTATTTTTAAAAATGTTAATCATTGATTGGGAGGTCAATATAAGAATTTGACTAGTAAGTGTTATTTACCACTAGTAAATGGTAAGGTCTGAGATGACGTGGGGATAAATCTTTTTGACAACGTAGTTTTGATTTTCGTGTGGATGATTTTTTTTCACGAAATATGTGGAGGAGTGCATCGTGGGGAAGATTTGATTTGCTGACTTTCGCCTCGCCACTCGCGCGCATCCTTCGATTTACAATTCTACAGTCAAAAAATCTCTGACACAGATAAAAAACTTCACTTTCGAGACTTTTTCTTTTCAAAAAATTACCTAAGACTTCAATAATCATACCAGTAGAGGGGTCCATAAATCTTTAATTTTCTCCACAATTATCTGTCAAATTTCTGTACTGTCGCTAGCTAGGACACGTAGCCAGTAGCCTTCCCATATAGACTTTTCTCCCCCCTTTGTTGGCTTTGCAATACGCATGTGACTTGTGTAGGACCAGTTTAATTTATTATTTTAGTTTCCACCTAGAAATATCACAAAAATTGTTTTAATCCTAGTTATGCTATATTTGGCAAAATTTTATAAGTGTACAAATTGTAGATCTTAAAAAAATATTTGAATAATAAATAAGTATTAAGTTGTGAGTACTATAAAAATATAAAAAAAAAATTAGTGACCAATTTAAAAAAAATTAAACTTTGCCAAACATGCACTTAATTAATGAGATATTGGTGAAAGATTAAGAGTTTATTTGGTAGAAGTTTTGGATAAAAAATAAAATTTTTATGAAATTTTTGACTTTTTAAAAGTTTTGAAATTGAAATAACAAAATTATTCTTGCTACTTTGAAATGAAATTATTTTGATTAAGAGTAATTTTACTATTTTACTTTCAAAATTTTTACCAAAAATAAATTTTTTTTTTTTAACAAAACCTCTACCGTAAACCCCAAAATACTGACAATGATTGCTTTAGATTTTGCCCAAAATCTCCATCTTAACGTTCAAAATTAGCAGGACTGGCCCACGAAGACGAAAATGTTTGACCAGCTATTCATCCGAAAACTACAGCCCCGGCATGTCTGAAGAGGACAGTAGGACACAATTATTACAAACCCACCATAAATAAAGTCAATATTGAAACTATCTTAAAAAGATAAATTAGAGCATATTCCATTCTGTTTTTCAATTTGAATGTCCATCTTATATAGCAATGAGATGAAAGGAACAAAATTCCCGAGATAACATTTGCTGTAAAAAGTCGTCTAATTTTAAATATTATATTAGATAATATTCCACCAATTTTTTTATTAAATTGTGTACATCGATCAACCAAGGCCCTTTCTTTCTTTGGTGAGTTGCAAGAGATTATTATTATTATTATTATTATTATTGGATAGATAAGGCAATGCAATTAGAAAAAATTCGGGATCGGTCATCAAAAAGGTAGTGACGACTAGTAGGAGATGACAACTAATGGAGATAGCTTGCATCTCTCGTTTATTTATTTTTGTTCTCTTTCCTCCTTCCACATTATCTCTCTCCTCATCATTTTTTTTCTCTTACCACATAGTAAGTGTCTAACATTAAAAATACTCTTATTACAACAGTAACCTAATTCTTTTATAAATTTATATTATTTACCTTACGTCTAGCATATTTTAGAACAGGAATCAATTTATGTTCCTTTTCAATTATGGGGAACTATTTTTTCTCTCTAAAAAATGACGAGAAGGCTTGAAAATGAAACACCAAACAGAATCATCATAAGTTATATGCATAGCTCTATGACCTCAATTTGCTACAAAACCTACAATGATCATCACCATTGTAAATTAAATCCAAAGGTGAAATGAAGATATTTACATAGCCAAGCAATAAACAAATATTTAGAATACATTAGAAAGTATGAGATGTGTCTTTTGAACTTCAAGCTGGATTGCGAGGCTACTTTTCTTCGTCAGTTTCTTGCTTCCTCAACAAAGACCGGTCAATTTGGACACTGCTTTCATATCCACTACTGTCACCCGGTTCCATGATGTGTTTCTCTACTATCCTCTCCTTCAGGCTATCGCGATTTGATCGACCATGTTCTCTTCCAGCTCTGCGGTCCTGTAATCAATTCGATAGGACAAAAAGGTTTCATGGACCTCACCAGCTAAGAGACGACGATATGCAGCATTCAGAAAAATTTTGACACTTCAATCCTGATAGTATGTTCAATGGAAAGCAATATAATTGGGGTCCATATGCATCAATCTTCTTGACTACCTTATTAAGACATAACTTGAGAGAGCACATGGATCATCATTAAGGTTTACAAGTCCTTATAACTGCAATTATACTTGCAGTCATCTTATCAAAATATCCCAACTCACATTTTCAAAGATAAAAGGACAAGGAATTGGTTCTTTTAATTCACTCTCCCTGTTTTTCCATCTTTAGATGACAAGAATGGGGAAGAACTCCAAACAGAAAAACAAATTTGTAACGTATTTGATACTGACTAAATACACTGCTATGACGCTGTTGTGATTGCAACTCATTAGTACTGAAATACGAACATGTTGAGTTCATTTTATGATGCAGAATAAATGTTTCCGCATAAATTTTTACTTGTGAATGAACATGTTATAAGTAGTTGACAGTTTAACAATGATGCCGGAAAAGACCAAGAAAGGTCAAGATAAAAATGCGTAATGCCACATGCATTTAGCTGTTTCCAGCAAGAAGATAGGATGTATGTTAAATCAAATTACTGTACTAATTTAGATGTTTGCTAACTTACATCACGGAAAGGGAAGTCATCACTCTCAAGCATGTGTACCACATGTCCCATCTTTGGTCTCTTCTGGGAATTTGGGTCTACACACCGTAAAGCCACTAAAAGGGCGCGCTTCAATGCTCTTGAAGAAGGCTTCTCAGCTAACTTGGGATCCAAAACTCCCTCTGCATTCCGGTTCGAAACCATTGTTTTAAGCCAATCGACTAGGTTCACCTGAGATTTTTACCTTGTGTTTAAAATTAGAGAGAGTCCTTATAAACTTGAAGCAATTTCAATAATGATTACTGTATACATACCTCTCCTGGGGGACGGCTGTAATCCACTGGGTTTCTCCCAGTAATGATTTCCATTATAAGAATCCCAAAACTATAAACGTCACTTCTCTCGTTCAACATGCCAGTGCTAGCATATTCTGGTGCCACATAACTATAAAACAGAGATAAAAATCCAGTAATCAATATCATTTGGTTAATGGTAGAAGTAACAGCCACAAAGTATGCCCACAGATTTTATTTACCCAAACGTTCCCATAACACGAGTGGTAATATAACTCTTCTCTGAGCCCAAGAGCTTTGCCAGGCCGAAGTCGGATACTTTAGAGTTCCATTGTTTGTCCAATAAAATGTTGCTTGATTTAATATCACGGTGAACAACCTTAGGCTCAAGTCCCTCGTGCAGATAGGTCAGTCTAAGAAATTCACCAAGTTTTAGTTATAAAACAACTAGAGAAAAAATAACAAGTACAAAAATAAATTGAGATAAGAAAAAGATTTCATAAATATGATGGTTTTTATTACCCCTTCGCAGTTCCAAGTATGATTTTCATTCGAATATCCCATGTGAGAGGGCTATATGACCCTACATCTCCATGAAGCCACTGTTCTAAGTTACCATTGTCTACAAACTCATACACAAGCATCCTGAAAAACATACAATCCAAGATTGAAAAATCTATGGGAAACACGCCTAATTAAGGCCAGTTTCAGAAACAAAACAACCAGAATCCTAAAAACTGCAAAATTTATCTTGAAAATTAAATAAAAGACAAGATTGATTTTGATGTTAGATGTACCTATGTTCTCCTTCAGCACAATAGCCGAGCAATCTCACCAAATTCTTATGCCTAACACGTCCAATTGCTTCAACTTCAACCTTAAACTCTCTCTCTGCTTGGCCCCTGAACATTAAAAACATAGTTGAACATACAAACAACAAAATAACATCACCCCACAGTAACCATTTCTCATTTGAGTCTAAAAGCCTAAACAATCAATGTCCATTCTGCAGTTTCAAGAAATACATTACAGTCAACCTAGCACATGCAATGAATGAACTTAACAATATGGTATGCAGTTACCTGTTATTGAGCAAATTCTTGACAGCAACTCTATGGTTATCCTCCAAGAGACCATGGTAAACAATCCCATAGCCACCTTCACCTATCACATTGTCATCAGCAAACCCATCGGTGGCCTCCTCGAGCTCCCTCAGAGTGTACCAATGACCCCATCCCAAATGCGACACCTCCGGTGCAGCCATTCCGGCCCCAGACTCTGCAATGGGCCGGGCCTCTCCACTCCCATGGCCCGATCCACTGCCCGGCCCTACCTTTTCCGGGAACGCAATCCGGTTCCCCTTGCGAATCTCAACATGGATTCTCTGGTCTTCAACTGGGTCGGGTTCAGGAAGCGGCTCGGGTCCCGGGGCAGGAAGGAGCAACTTGGGGTTGGTTTCGGGCTTCCGGGTATGGTCGACCCGAATTTCTTGGATTTCTCTGGACACTTTTGGGATGTTGGAATTTTTGTGGGTCAACAGCAACGAAGATTTCTTGTTGCTGTTGCGCCTTGAGGTAATCCAGAGAGAGATGAGAAAGAGAAAGATGACAATTGCGGCACCAACACAGATTCCAACAACAACCCATAAATGTAAACCAAAAATTGAGGTCCGTTTTGATAATTCATCGTTTAGAAACGCTGGCTTACCATCAGACATAATTTCTCCCTTTTGTTTCTTCTTTTTCTTCTTCAAACTGACAAAAAGCCTCAAGTTTTGCACATTTGACTTTAAGCACAGTAGTGTGAACACCAACAATACCAGTGTGTAGCAGAAGATGACAATGAAGAAAGTGGGGTGGGGTTTGGTGCGAGCTGTAACGATGGGACTTCTTGAAATGGAGCCAGGTCCCACTGGTATTTTATTACAATTGTGTGACACTTAAACATGGGTGTTTTCTTTTTGTCTGAATCTATTTATGGATTCAACTCAAATGCACTATACTGGTTAGAGTTAATACAAAGGGATGTTGTTGTACTCATGATGTCGTAATGAGTGATGGACAATTCACGATCTTACACTCATTTATTTTTTGCTAATCACCCATTGTCACGTCAGCAATTGGTATCCTACCCACTGTAGAAAAAGAACTTCCTCCTTAACATATGTTAATATTGTAAAGTAATTTTTTATTTATATTATAAACAATAAATTTTATAAAATATGTAGATAAAAAATAGATAAAATTTATGAAATTTAATATATGTGTGTATAAAAATGACATTTGACCAATTTATGTGACTGATGTGGTATGATTTTTTTGTTGGATTCTTGGGGATTAGATATGGATTAAGGATGATTACTTATGCCGGTTGGTTGGTGAATTGTTTTATTGTTATTTCTTCATCTTTTAAAAAATTGAATTAATGTTGGGATTGATTTATGATTTATGATTTATGATAAATTGGACGTTAGTGATGGAAGAATCATGTGAAGATGTGTCGTACTTAGTTTATTAAGAATAGGACAAAGCTTTGTGAATTTTCGATCCTTATATTTAGGGTTTATGCTTTCTTTAGTCAAGATTGTGTACTTAAAAGGTTGTTTAGATGACGCAAATATTCTATTGCAGGAGTACTTAGGCGCGCTAGGCACAAAGGTTCGTCTACAGTGGGTGATCCGATACTTTGATCTAGTTGACTCATCTTACAGGCACTGGCACCACTTGGTGTGGACATAGATGGGAGATGAAATTAAATTAGATTTATTTATTTATTTTTGTTTTATTAATTAAAAGTAAGGACGTGGAAATGATTTTATCTCTCAAATAATTTGAAAGGTGATCTACGTATATCATTTTAACGTCAAAAATAATAATTTATGTACGAAAGATTAACTTTGTCAAAATCAACAAAAACTTGAGGTTGAAAACTTTAAATTTGGAGGTTGGAGGCAATCACTAACATACACGATTTTAATTGAAGCTTTTGTTTTTTCACGAGCGAAACCCAAGCTTAAGAAAAGTTACGTTTTAAGTAACTTTTTATTTTAATATATATTTAGACTCTGAATATTTTTTAGTTTTAAAAAAAAAATATCTTAGCACTTTTTTCATTTAACTTAAAAAGTTACTAAAATTTTAAAGTTAAAATAAACAATTAATTTTAATAATACGTTTCATCTGACTAACAAATTTTATTAAATTTTCAACTATACATTTTATCAATTTTTATTATATTTTATTAAAACTTTTATCAAAATATTTGTCAATCAGTCTCTTAATATTAAAGTAACTTGTATTCAAACATGCTCACAAATTAAAATACTTCAAACAAGAGTGAAAAATAGGTATATACCTCGTTTTGGTGCTATCAAAACCAATTTTCTTTATTTTATTTTTGGGTTTAAAATTTGATCCCAAGCTTATCATGATACCAGCCCTTAAAGTTGCGGGCCAAACAATTAGACCTTATCACAGTAGTTGGCAGGAAGAGCCAGAAATCAATGGCCCTTTTTATCTTTTGAACCCAAACAATTAGACCTTATCACAGTAGTTGGCAGGAAGAGCCAGAAATCAATGGCCCTTTTTATCCTTTGAACCCAAACAATTTTTGCTGCCATTTTCTAATGTAGAAAACTTGTCACTAGTTTCCTTAAACAACCGTTGAGGCAGACAAATTCAAGACAAAAGTTAAAGACCCTCGTCATTTTTAACGTTATTCTTTGTCTCCGTATATGTGGTGGGGTTAGGGACGGCAAGGATATAAATAATTGAATTGGAGCTATGCTCAAAGTTGTTTTATATGTTTTATTATTAGGTTTCATTTTTTAAAACTTAAGTATTTAAATGAAGTGGTTCAACATTTATAAGAGTAATTTGAATGAGTTTAGGGCATCCCGTTGATTTTTTCCGTATGGTTGTTTGCTAGATAAATAGATGTTCTCGTGCTTCTCTATTTAATTTATGCAATTGCATCTTAATTTTTGTATTTAGATGGGTTTGGGAATTTTGTTATTCAAAGCATGCAATGTATCTCTATGTCGATTTAACTCATAATTTGATTACATGTTGATAAACTTAATGTTATCGTTTAGATTTGACGAGACGACACCACATCAGCTTGCGGGCCCATCAAAGACCACCATGTCGTTCGCTCATGTCACGTGTGGTAGTTTCAACCCCACATGGCATAAAATGTCATCACTTACACTCGACTACGTTTTACCAAGCAAACCTCTGGGGTGGACTCTGTAGACACAGCGAATCCCATTTGGGGTATTCCTTTGCCGAGGTCCTCGTGACCTCCGAATTTCTCCAGGCAGTCAAGCATCCTAGGTGAAATCCCAACCCCATTCTTGATCAACAAGATAACTCCCATGAGAAAACTCCGTATCAATCCTAAAAATCAGCAGCGAAATCTTAGGAATCCTACTCAATCTAGAATTAACTTTATCTCCACAAGAAAAGAAAATCCAATCAGGTAACAAATTCATTATTATCCTTAACGAGCTAGGATTCCCACCCTATAAACAGGTAACTCTTCTCCATTCAAAGGTACGCATTTTTCTCAACTCAAAGCTCTGGTCAAATTTTTGCTTGCTTGTCTTTTCCACACACAAAACTCCCCACATTCTCTTGTACCGCAATTGACTTCACCACCGGAGCTCCAACGATCATTAGTCCCTCGCTCTTTTCTCCTGACTATCTTGGTGTTTTACAGTTGTCCAAGTGTGCAGGTAACATACAAGTTGGTAGATAAGTGACTAGAAATCTATTGACACGTAGATAATGTATATTTAGAGGTCAATAGATTGGTATTGTATGTGGAAAGCCTAATACATTAAATATGTGGTAAAGCGTGTGTTCTTGGTTCTCCAACGGAAGGCTATGGCAATGGAAAACTCTCAGGAAGATGTTGAGTCCTCCAGTCATGAACAAGTGCTAGGAGATGCTCTGAACCTCTAGAATGTAACTTGCAAAAGAAAAATGAAGCAACTCCAGCAAAAGAAAAAGACGTCATTGAATTGAAGGAGGAAAACATTCAAAAGAGAACCATGATTGAGTGGTTGAGGCGCCAGCAGGTAGTGTCAAGGAGTAAATGTAACCTAGTCTTTCTCTCATTCTACCTTTCTCTCTCCCATGTAACAACCGAGTCTGAAATTCATCTCTTTCTAATCTTCATGTTTGGTTAATAATTACTAGAAATCAAAGGTGTTTCTACCAGTCTTTGATGTTATTGGGTTAGATTGGACTATCTGTGGTCGGATCTTTAATGAAGAATAACTAGTTTGGTTTCTAGTTTGAGGTTCTTTGAGTTTTCTTGGTAAAAATCCTGGTGAAACTTGGTTGCTATTCTCTTGGAGGGTCGTGCGATTATCGATGTGGCATAATCTGAGCCCAAATGTTATGGGTAGGCTGATTCAAAAGGAATAGCATGTATATACAAATTTTTTTGCTTGATGTTGTTGTATTTTATGATTTTTCTTCTTTAGTCTATTTTATTGAAGTCTGATATCTTAACACTATTCTCTTAAGATAATAAACCATCCATAGCAACCTTGGTTTTTTAGTTGAGGCTCTCGGGGAATATTTACACTTCTACTTCGTAAAAATAGATGGTTGAGATTAATTTGAACTTACGATGGCAACATATATAGACTCTAGTATATTAACTATAAATATCTTGGTCATGAGAATGTTCAATATAAGCTTCTACATGCTCTCTTGCATTTTAGGAGAAGAAAGTACTCTTTAAATGCAATCTTTTCAATCTTTGAGTAGAAATTTTGGAAGAAAAACACAGTGGCAGATTTGGAAAATGAATGTAATGGGTCTCAATCTTTCTAAAATGCAATATACTTTAGTCACTTTAGAGTGTCTTTAGATGTCATTTTAGGAACACTCCTTTGGTTTAGACTGGGCAATCCAGATTAGGTTGGGCATGCTCCGAATAAATTGATAAGAATGTGAAAATTCTAACAATAATATAAATCAAACTAAGAAGAGAAGAACAAATAGGGAGAAAAAAGAACCAATCTTATTAAGTAAACGGGATAACCAATCTTATTAAGCAAACGACATTATGAAATAATAGATACAATTCATATTTATACTAATGCAAACTCTAATCTATACAAGATAAAACATTCTTTTATTAATGCTAATATAACTCTACCATATATAATATATACTACTAGTATAACTCTAACATCCCCACTCAAACTCACGATGTTATAACAAGAAGTAGCGAGAGTTTGCTAAGCAAGAAACGAAAATGATGAACTTGGATGGGACTTCATGAAAAAGTCAGCAAGTTGTAACAATGTAAAGACAAAATGTAATGAAATAGTGTCATGATGAAGATGGTGGTGAATGAGATGACAATCAAACTCAATATGCTTCGTTTGCTCATGGAACACAGAGTTGTGTGAGATCTGAATAGCACTCTTATTATCACAATACATAGAAGTTGGAGAGGAAAGAGGAACAGCCGTGTCTGCAAGTAACGAATACAACCATACAATCTCAGTGGTAATGAACGTCATAGCACGATACTCTACTTTAGTAGAAGAATGAGAAACAATAGTCTGCTTCTTAATCTTCCAAGAGATAAGAGAATCATTCAAAAATATACAAAAACCAGTAGTGGACTTACGATCAGTTGGGTTACTGGCCCAATCAGCATCATAATATGCGCAAAGTTCTAATGTGACAAATCAAATTGAGAAGAGAAAGAACAAAGAAAGAACAAAGAGAGAATAAGGAAGAAACTATCATTAAGCAAAACGACATAACATCAATTCGAACATATTAAAGTAATCAAATCAAAAGAATGCAAACTTCGAAGACTAAACTCCATATAAACTTGATACCAAATTGACGATGAATGATCATACATGAACCAAAATTATAGAAAGAAGGGAAAATGAGAAAGAAGAATAAGAAGATAGGAGGAGGAAGACAGATCGTGAGAGAGAGAGACAACCGTGAGAGAGAAATAAAAAAAGAGAAAATAGTCTTTATTCAATAATCAAAGTATCAAATTCCAAATTAACTAGACCAAATTTCATATTACTGGACTAAATATCAAATACCAAATTTCAGATTAACCGAAAACAAAATCAACCGAATTATATTTTATTGGACTAAATTCAAAATCCAAATTATTGGATGCAAATACTAAATTGCAAATCTAGATTACTTGGAAGCAAATTTCAAATCTAAATCACTAGATGCAAATACCAAATACCGAATCCCAGATCAACAAAACTAAACAAATTATATATTATTACCTGAATGCAAAACCAACCAAATTCCATAACAGAACAATGGGACAAATTCTAAATTCTAAATTCTAAATTCTAAATTTTAAATTCTAAATTCTAAATTCCAAACTTACTTAGACATAAGCACCCCATACAAGACAAATGGTCTAAGTAATCTAATTAGTCAAGACCAAAATAACCCGACGAACCTACAAGAAAACTCTAAAAATACAAAATTTAGCTAGACGACAGTATGCAAAAAAAAAATAAAAAAAACAAAAAAAGACTTGGCCAGACGAGTGGCACAAGGCCACTCACAGGAGAACGGAAACGATTTCAAGTTTAAACCAAGTCGGATCAAACTTACTTTGATACCATGTGAAAGTTCTAATAATAATATAAATCAAACTAAGAAGCGGGGAGAAAGAAGAATCAATCTTATTAAGCAAACGACATTATAAAATAATACATACAATTTGTATTTATACTAAAGAAAACCCTAACATATATAATGTAAAACACTCTATTATTAATGTTAATATAACTCTACCATATATAGTATACTACTAATATAACTCTATTACTAATATTGTTACCACCCAATTTTGATAAGGCCTAGGGTCCAAGTCAGGCCTCGTGGGCTCAGCAAGGGCCTCGAAAATTCAGAGAAAGCCCGAAGCGTCCAGCAATATATTAGCACTCTTGGATCAAAAGTGTAGCAAAGCCCATGAAGGGCCTCGACATTCATGGCCGACACAGGAAGCTTCGTCGAGCTTCATATCTATTGTAATTCGCAGGCAGCACGATATTCCATAATGACGAGATATATTTAAAGAAATATTGTGTTTGATTGGCACGCGGATTCTCATAATGAAACCAAATATCAATCTTCTAAAGATTAGACAACGTGATAAGGGGAATCAACTCAAATAAGGCTAAAATCTAAGAGATTGAATTGCCAACCGATTATCCTTATCCTATAAGGAATGATGATCTAATCAGATACCTAATTGATTGTTTGCCTAAATCAATTAGGACTCCAAACTATAAATACAACGTCTCCGGTTGTTTTAAGGTACACATTATTCTCACTCTTAAACTCTGCTCAAATTTCTGACTGCTTGTCTTCCACATCCAAATATTCTCCTCCGTATATTATTCTATATACCGGTAGTTGACTTGATCGTCGAAATACTAATAATTGTCGGATCCATTTTTCCCAGTAATCTTGGTGCCTAAATGTCGTCTTAGTGTGCAGGTAATATATACATACTACAGACGATTGACTGGAGATCTATTGACACGTGGATAATAAAGATTCCAACATCAACAAGTATAACTCTAACAAAGTGAACACAATTTATGTTTTATATTATTGATGTAAGCGAATGAGATTTATGTTTATAATATTACTTGAAAAAAAAAGAAAGAATATATTGTCTCATTAACTAGGCATAACAAGCGAGGACCGAAGGTCATTCCTTTGAAGCAAGACCGTCATGCATACAGGACAAGATCTTGTCGTCCCGTTCGGACAAGAATCCTTATTTGCTTCGAAATCATATTTTTATGTTTTTATATTTGCTTTGTTCTCATTCATTTGTAATTCCTTCTCTATTTGTCATTTCTATATTACAGATCTCTCTTTTCTAATCCATAATGAAAAAATATAACATTCTTTATTTCCTTCTATCGCTTTGCCATTACCCCTTAATTAGGAGGGCAATGTCAACTTTATATTCAATGTTTATACACATGCCAGCCTAACTGATTTTGCTACTCACACATGACGTGAAAAGACAATCAATTAAAACCTAGCTAGCTATGATATCTTAGTAAAATGGGTAGTTTGAATTAGGTTATCGTAATTCAATATTGTTCTAGTTAATCAAGCTCTTGTATTGTGTTCCGACTAATTATATCCGTTCTTGAAGACCTAGAAATTTTCCATCACTGACGTTGATGGCGATCCTTTGTAGTGAGATGCAATTAGCATTCCTTGATTTTCCTAGTAAATTTGTTACCTTTGCTACTCGATATCAATTAGTTTTCTTATGCTTTATCTTGTGTGATTTGCACGTGGTGCAGTGAGGGATTCATTAAGACGACATGGCGCTAATGATGTGCTCTCCTTGGAAATGGAGGTCGAGCAACTTTTCTATCAAGTGCACAAATCAAAGACTAGGCAGCAACATGAGTCTCAAAGTATGTTTGGGTAGAAAATTTTAAACTTATAAGTTGGTCAAATATTATTTTTATCCACATATTTTGTAAGATCCACAACTTTTATCTACATATTACATATAATTCATTGTTTATAATTTACATAAAACTTTACCATACAAGCACGTAGAACAACCAAAAGATCTTATAAAACTTCACTATTCAAACTCCTATGACTCAAACTCAGAGCAAGTCTTTTCAAGTTATTAGTTTTGGACTAGTCCACTAAAACTAAAAGCTAGAGTCTTGAATTACAAGCTAATTGAAGAAGCTCCAAGACGAAACAATCAAAAGAGTTAGCAAGTAAGATCAAGAAGCCCAAAAAATTTATCCCCCGTTGAATAATAATTAGAGCTCGATGTGAAATTATTGCATGAATCATCATTTCCTCTTATCTTTTTCATATAAGAGGAGTTCAAGGAGGTTATATGGTGGTTTTAGGAAGTACTTGTATAATATTTGAATTCAATTTTCAAACTATTCCTTTTTATCGAGATAAAGCTACGTGGGTTGGATCAATACACATGGGTGACTAGAGTCCCATTTTCTCAGATCTCCTACTAGTACATGATAGGTTTGACAAATTTGTAGATATTGAAAAATGAATTTGAGATGGAGGACTACGAAAAAATACAATTTGTCTTAGTTTCAAATTGACATAATTGATGGTCATTTGATCCCTTAACATGAAAAAAAGATCGTTTTCACCCACTTGAAAATGAAGAAGATTCTTGGTCTTGAAGAATCTTAGTTTAGTGCAATTGGTGCAACTATCGTATATACTACAGTCCATGAGAGATATTTTGGCAATTTTATATAATAATAATGTTGTTAAAGTCACACAACTCAAATGAGGTTATATTAAGAGAGAGGGAACAAAACATATTCTGCCACCAGATTTAGAAAAATGGTGACTTTGATATTCAACAAATTCATTCTAATGACATATAGCTGACATATATTCACAAAAGAACTGTCGACATCTACTTCAAGAAATTGATAAATGAGATAAGGATGCGTCAACTCAAGGATCTTTATCAGTCGACACCAAGAAAGAGTATTTTAAGATTTGATTTCCCTGGATTTTCATAGCAAGGCTTTAATGAGATAGTATTCTAGTACCCTAAGTTTTGACAAACTAATTGTTCTCTTTTTCTTTCATTTGATAATTTTTCTTAGCAGATTTTTGGCTATATATATAGGGTTTCTAACAAAGCAATCAACGTATAAATTAATAATCATTCAAAGGGAAGTGTTATAAATTAATACCGATTAATTCTGGATAGGTATATATAGATGAGTGTGTGGTCTCAAGATACAGAAAATGAATCCAAGTGGATATGTACATAAACATGATTGATTTTCCCACTCCAAACCCCATTCCCTCGTGCTTCAAAGCCCAAACCAGCATGATAAAAATCAGCAGTGCACCATATATCAAGATTTTCTTCTTTTATTTTTCTCGTAAAACCTCCAAATTTCCTCTCTTGTGTCACTTCAAAAGATGAGATTTGACCTTTATTTGTTTATTTTTCATTATCTTCTCTTTGAATTTTTATAATAGTTTGTTAGCTGAAGCCTGAACATGAGCAAAATGAAATCCCCTTTTCTATGGTATGTGATTTGTTTTGATTGAGTTTGATAATTCTATATGCTCAAACTGAATATCATCGATTTTTTTTTTTTCCTTATTGTTTACTAAGTAAGAATATATCGTATGATGAGAATATTTTACAAAATTGGAAACAACCGGAATGGTTTTGTGCCTCACTAGGTCTTGATTGAAAATTTCAATGAAATAGACTCCAAGAAGGTCCACTTGAAAAATAAACCCCAATCGAGCCCCAAAATTTCTAGTGCATGTTGACAAAATACTCTCATTGACTAACAAGGAAAAAATAACCGAGATTTTTACCTTGTTTCTATTAGAAATTTGTTTTCTAAACTCCTCGTTTTTATCTTAACATCTCTCAAATTTTTTTCTTCAAATCATTAACAATGAAACCATTAAAGGACTTGGTTTCAGCAAAGAATTCATCATACCTTCTGCGCTCAAGTGTCACCTCCCATAACTCTATTTGCAAGTAGGGATGGCAAAAAAATTCGCCGCCCCTAAGCTGTCTCGCCAAGCCAAGAGCCGCCCCGCCAACCAGCGTACAAGCCCCCTGATTTTTTTTTTTTTTTTTTTTTGAAAAATCATAAAATATAGTAGAAATTATAATTTTCACTAAAAATGGATTAAAGAAGAATCGAACTCGTGTTGAAACTTATAAACTACCAACGTTAACAATTACACCACAACCCAAATCTTATAATTTTTTTATTTTGTTTGGTACAAATATTTAAAAAATTTGTATTTCTTTTTTTTTTTAATTATCTTTTCAGTTTAACCAAAAATAAATAAATAAATAAATAAGGCGGTTGGCGGGTCAAGGGCCGCCTCACCCCATCCCATGGACCATGGTCATGGTGAGCGGCACTCGGACTCGCCTCATTACCATCCCTATTTGCAAAAGTAGCAAATGCTAGTAAAGTTACATAAGTAATAAGTTAGGGGAATGATCTAATGCCCCTAGTGGGCCAAATAAAAAGTGCCCACTAGGAGCAGTAGATCATTCCCCTAATAAGTTATTGTATTTCTAAAAGCATTTTTTTTTTTTTACTTTCTTATGATTTTGTTTCTATATATATATGGACAAGTAGTTGATGTATTTCATTTAAGCAATCAAATTATTTCCAAATAATTTGATTTACTTGCAGATGGTCTAGACAATATGTTGATATTGTTGGTTCAACATATGTGTTTTTTTAATTAATCATACATATATTCCATTGAAATTGTATCTATTGCTGATTTTGAACATGCAGCATAAATATAGATTGGATCACTTTACATTATTGTTGTATTCATTTCGTGTTTGTGTAAGGAATTACTCGATATTGACTCTTTGATTCTTGCTTCCAATTACTTTATCTTCTCGAATATACTCCAAGAACAGTTAACCTTATTTTGCCTTTCAAAGATATAATGCATGTGTGTTAGTGAGAAAGACACAGAGAATTGTTATTTGAATACAGACAGTTAACCTTACTTTGCCTTTCAAGGATATAATTATATACAAACAGTTGTTATTTGAAAAAAATGTTTGTATCTATATTCAATCAGGATTATATTACTTAATAAATATGAAAATTTAGACCAATGTTTGATAACATAATGGTACTTATAGTTAATTTAAAAACAAGTTAGTTTAGACGATGTTTAAGTACTTAGAGTATTCCCAATTAGAGATGGCAACGGAACGGGGCGGAGTGGGGCAGCACGGGGCGGTCATTATCATCTCCATCCTGTTGGAGATTTTTGGGAAGCGGGGTGGGGGATATATCGTGGAGGGTTTGGTGAATTCGGGCCGGGACCATAATCCCCGTCCCCGTGTGGGGCAAGGCAGGGCGGGGTGGGAACGGTTTTTTTTTTTTTTTTTTTTTTTGGCCATCTCTATCACCAATGTAACCACGAATTGCTTAAAAAAGATGTCACATAAGCAAAATAGAAGATATTTAAAAAAATTTATCTCTAATGCAAGTTGACATGAACTCTCTCAAGTTGATGTGGTAGATAAGAAAAATAGGCATGTCTAGAGCTCTATAGATATAAAAGCTCTATTAGACATACTGACTAAGCAAAATTATACAAATTTAAATTTAAATTTTTTTTTTATTTTAAGAAAATAAAATACGCATAGATAGTAATCTATACAATGCATCAAGAGATCTAAATTGAACTTGAGTGTCTATTCATTAGGCATCAATATCATATAGATCAAAAGTCTTTCGTCATTTGTACCACCTAGATAACAATCCATAAAATGCATTAGAGATTCTCCTAAAATCGCTTAATTTCTTGTTCTTATAAACATTAATATATCACCTGTGCAGTGCACGTCACTTGTTTTTAAGATAGTAATTTTAAAATATTTTAAGAGTATATTGTTTATTTATTACATTCAAATAAAAAAATATCATATAAATAACATTTGATTATTCATTGATATTGAAAAAAAAAAAAACATAGTTAATCTAGATTTGAAACGCCACATTGAAAACCACGTTTGTTGTCGAATTGGTTGGCACTCCATCCCTATCACAAATCAACATTTTCAATCTCGTAAGATTTGTAACTCTAGACAATACATAAAGTTGCCAATGACTAAAAGGCGATTTTTCGGATATAATCTCACTGAGGAGAAAGATTGAACCGACTCTTATTGATAAATATAGCGTATAGAGACAATTAATTAATTTTGTGCGGTATATTATAATTTGAAAATTGATTTTCTAAATTGTAAAAATGCAGATTGTGTTAATGATATTGTGCAAATTTATTGTTTTTCTATTTGTAGACAATTAATAATATTTACATACTCTAAATCTTATATTGATTTATTAATGTAGCATTCAAATTTATTATTATTGATAATTGAAGTGAATTTATCTTGTTGTAGAAGATGTGTATTTTTTAATTGGAAATGTCAATTCATAATTTATTCATTTTTACCGAGTATTATAGAAAATTCAAAACATTTGGAAAGTTGAATCGGCAGTACTATTTACACTGTACTGGAATACTGATAATTAATTAACTGAAATTTGGCAATTACTTAACAAATAAATCATCAGAAATTTCATTCGGGCTGCACATTAAATCTGATTATTAATTACCTGATATTGGGTAATTAATTAAATTAAATATTTATTTATATATATTATTATTAATTACCTAATATTATTTGAGACGGTTTCACACAAAAAAATGAAGATGATAAGTTCACTGCGATTCGAAAAGTTGTTGCATTTATCATTTACTATCAAATGTTACACTTCATTTTTCAGGTGAAAAAAGTAAAAAAAAAAATAATAATCAATCAATGTGTGAAAGCAATTAAAAAATCTGAAAAGTTGTTGTATTTATCATATATAATATTAAATGTTACAATTCGTTTTTTTGCAACAAAAAAAAATAATTAATTAATGTGTGAAACTAATTAAAGAATATAAAAAGTTGCATTTATCGTATATAATATTAATGTTACACTTTGTTTTTTACAAGAAAAAGAAAAAAATAAACAATCAATGTGTGAAACCAATTAAAGAAAACATACTTATATACAGCATTTATGGTGGAACTTACCAAATCAATGTGTGAAACTAATTAAAGAAAACAAATTTCTATGCAGTATTTATGACGGAACTTACCAAATCTAAAAAGAAAAATGGCGGAAAAATGTGTGTGTGAAATTTTCGACGGTTATCCAATTATAATATGTAAATTTTTAATTAGAGAATGTGTATTCCAATTGTGATTGGTCAGATTTTAATGCAGCAGTTTTTATGTTTTCAATATCCAATGCACATAAGCTGTCAACATATGAATCATTTGCACTTAGAAGGCGTGTAACTTTCTTTTAATTGGTTTGTTTAATTGCTCTTCTCGTATCATGCATTTTTTTAGTAGCCCCGTAATTCAAATTATGTTTGCTGTAAATTTTTAATTAGAGAATGTGTATTCCAATTGTTATATAAATTAATAAACAGAGTTGGATTCTAATAATTAACGTGATTGGTCAGATTTTAATGCATAGTTATTCATATACATGCCTACACAGTTTTCAAAATAGGAGAAAATTTAATTCAGATTTCAATATAAATAATAATAAATACTAAAAAAATAGAAAATGATAAACTTTTTGGGCGGGAAAATAAAGTTTGACTTTTTGGTCAGACTAGCCCACTTTTATATATATATATATAGATTCCAAACATTTTATGGTATGTGTAGTAAGTTAAATTAAACATGACTATCTAGAACAATCATTAAATTTTAGCACATACTTCTATTTTTACTCTTGTCCAGTTTTGCAATAATGAATAAATTGAAGGGTTTGAAGTGCATCAAACATTTAGAATAATTTTTTTTTTTTTTTTTATAAGTGAAAAAGATTAATTTTTTAAACTTCAAAGTAGGAGCTAATGTAAAAAAATTAACAATCTACTTATTTCGTTATGCACATTCGATGTGGAAAAAGACTCCCACTTTCGTGAATATCGAGCACTTAATTTTTGGAGTCATATACAGTTATTGTCATTGTGCAGTTAAGCACATGGTAGTTCCTTTTGTTGGCCATAGCTTCACGGCCCATTCACCATTTGTGGACCAAATTTGGCCTATTCCTCTGTTATTTCACTGACTTGCAGTGAGCAACGAGAGGGAAACTTTAATGAAGATTTTGTAATTGTCTGTCGAGTAATAAGAAATAAAATATAACCAAGGAAATTCATCTCATTTTTAATAACATAAAATTTTATATAAGAAAATGTGTAAGATTCCAACTGTGAATCTAAACCCACTAGTGAATAAAAATAAAATAGAGGTCTTTGGCTACACGAGACCCCCGGGTCTCATGGCCATGCGCCATGGCTGGCCTTCGTGTGGTCCAATTGTGTCCTCCAGTATTAGACGAACATGCTTACAAATGATCAAATCACAATTGAAATATGAGTATTTGTACAATCTTTCGAGTAAGAAAGATGGAGACCAGCACCACGTCACCAACAAATTTGGAAATCTAGCTCAACTTGCATACACCTTAGAAAATGTTTTATATGTTAAATTGAATAATTGAGTATAATAAACGTAATGTTACATGCTCAAATTTTGATTTCATTATCCAAATGTCCAGCTAGTTTTGGGGACCACCATATATTCTAATACACTTGTGCAAGTTCTTGTCCGTCAATTTCCATTGCCTATTTTGCATATAGGTCTGCTCACGGCAAAAATGGTTACGTTTGAGATCAAAATTTTATCCCTTGAGACAGCTATATTATAGTATTATACCATACTAATTAATAGATGTTAATAAAATGCCATAAGTTGATATTGTAGCATATAGCACGTTTTCAACTTTATGGGCATAAAACAGAGAGGTCCCGTTTGGCGCTCCATGCCCTTTTCTTCTATATATATGTAAACTCGCTTCAGTTTAAAATTATCCCATTTCTTTTTTATAAACAATGGCAATTCATGTCTCTTTGTGTTTGTTTTTCCTCTCTGTTACATTTCATTATTTCGTGCCAATTTTGGCAGAATCAGACACTTACATAGTCCATATGGACTTATCAACCATGCCTAAAGCTTTCTCTAGTCATCATAACTGGTACTTGACCACTCTTGCCTCAATATCAAATAGTGTTGAAATCAGTACTGATTCGTTATCGTCTTCTAAACTTGTCTATGCCTACACTAATGTTATCAATGGTTTCAGTGCAATTCTTTCACCTTCTGAGCTTGAATCCCTTAGAAATTACCCGGGTTATGTTTCTTCAATTAAAGATACGAGTGTCAAAGTTGACACCACTCATTCGTATCAATTTCTTGGTCTGAATTCCTATCAAGGGGCGTGGCCAGATTCAGACTATGGAAAAGATGTCATAATTGGGGTGGTGGATACCGGAGTTTGGCCCGAGAGCAAAAGCTTTAGAGATGATGGAATGACTGATGTTCCATCAAGATGGAAAGGGGAATGTGAAAGTGGTACTCAGTTTAATTCATCCATGTGCAACAAAAAACTTATTGGAGCAAGATACTTCAATAAAGGCCTACTTGCAAAATATCCCAACTTGACCATTGCCATGAATTCTGCACGGGATACTGACGGGCATGGGACTCACACTTCATCAACAGCTGCTGGAAATTATGTTGAGGCTGCATCATTCTTTGGCTATGCCTCAGGGACTTCCCGAGGCATGGCTCCAAAGGCTCGAATTGCCATGTACAAGGCCCTGTGGGATGAAGGAGTTTATTTATCTGACATTCTGGCTGCAATGGATCAGGCAATCATGGATGGGGTGGATGTATTATCCTTATCATTGGGAATAGATGGTCTTCCTCTATATGCAGATCCCGTTGCCATAGGTACTTTTGCAGCCATGGAAAAGGGTATATTTGTTTCCACATCATCAGGAAATGAGGGTCCATACATTGGAACTTTGCACAATGGAACACCTTGGGTACTCAATGTTGCTGCTGGAACAGTTGATCGGCAATTCGAGGCCAATTTAGCACTTGGCAATGGAATCTCCGTCGCAGGTTTGTCTCTCTACCCAGGAAACTTTTCTTCAACTGATGTATTCCCAATCGCGTTCGTGGATTGCAGAAATGAGAAAGAATTGAAGAAAATTGGGAACAAGATTGTAGTGTGTCTTGACACTAGTGATAAGCTGAGTGAACAATTTTACACTGTGAGTAATGCAAAAGTCATTGGTGGGCTCTTCATAACAAACAACACAGATTTAGAGTTCTTCATTGAAAGCGGATTTCCAGCAGCCTTTTTCAATATTGACGAAGGTCAAAATATTTTGGACTACATCAAGAAAGAATCTGATCCAAAAGCAAGCATTAAGTTCGAACAGACGCGACTGGGGATCAAAGCTCCAAAAGTGACGAGCTATAGCTCAAGAGGACCATCACCAAGCTGTCCACTCGTCCTGAAGCCTGATATCATGGCGCCTGGTGCTAAAATTTTGGCTTCATGGCCTCAAAAATCTCCGGTGACAGATTTGAGTTCAGGTCAACTCTTCAGTATGTTTAATATTATATCTGGAACATCAATGGCGTGCCCACATGCCGCTGGAGTGGCAGCCCTTCTGAAAGGAGCGCACCCCGATTGGAGCCCTGCAGCCATTCGATCAGCTATGATGACCACAGCTGATGTATTTGACAACACAAAAAATCCAATCCAAGACATAGGATTCAATAACCAACAAGCCACTCCTCTGGCTATGGGAGCTGGCCATATCAATCCTAACAAAGCATTAGACCCCGGACTTGTATATGATGCAAATGTAGAAGACTACATTAATCTTCTTTGTGCATTAAATCTCACCTCGGAACAGATACAAACCATCTCAAGGTCGCCTTCTTATAATTGCTCGAATCCATCAGTCGACCTGAATTATCCCTCTTTCATTGCCTACTTCAACATAAACGACACCAACTCCAATGCTGAGACAGTGCAATACTTTCAAAGAACAGTGACTAACATTGGAGATGAAACGTCGACCTATATCGCAAAATTGACACCAATAGAAGGGTTAAAAGTTGGCGTCGAGCCCGAAAAATTAGTATTTAGCAAGAAGTACGAGAAACAAAGCTACAAGCTCAAAATACAAGGTCCAAGACTCTTGCAGGATATAGTGGTTTATGGTTCATTGACTTGGGTTCAGACTGATGGCAAGCATAGAGTTGGAAGTCCAATTGTCGCCACAAGTTTGTCCACTGTAACACTTTCTGACAAAAATAATTAACTAAATTTTATTTTATTTTTATTGAAGACCTGCCTTGCAGTTCAATACATTAATGGATATGATTTCAATGGTGGTTAATGAAATGAGTTCCTTAATAATTAACATTCCATGTGATGTATACAGAAGATGATTTCATCCATGAATTAATCTATATATATTATATTATATTATACATTATATGGTATGATCGTCGATCGAGACATTTTACCAGGAAATGTGTCATTATATACATGGACGGATGGACCCTCAATCAAAAGAATTATTGCATGACAGGGTTACTCAATCACGGGATAACAGAATACAATTATAATTGATTGCTGAACTATTTTGTCACAAGAAATGAATTGACCCCATTGATTAGGCAACTGAAGCAAGGACATTTCTGATTTATTTTTTTTTCTTCTAACTTCAACCTCAGACGTACAAGACAAGAATACAGATGTGTGTGTTTCACTACAAAAAGGACTTTCACTATCGTATTTCTGTATTCGTCGTTTTGTATTTTTTTTTTTTTTTTTTTGAAGTCACGTATCTACGTTACTTATCTCTTTTCTAATCCATAATGGAAAAATATAGCCTCTTTATTTCCTGTAATCCCTTCATATTTATCTCTTAGTATTAATTAATTGGAATGTTACGTGCTTAAATTATAATTTAAGTTGGTCAAATTACTTTTTATTTACGCATTTCGTAGAACCCATAACTTACAACTCACTTATTATCTACACATTCAATATGATCCACAACTTATAAGCAATTAAAAAATAATTTCAGCACCACCAAACATGCATGTGTTCCGACTGATTTTTCTGTCTCTAAAGTCTATTGGCAACGGCAAATTAGTTCTTTAAGTATCCGTTATGGAAACAAATTCTTCTAAGCCAGCTAGAAAATAGAAACCACAGCATAGTGAAATAAATAAAGTTCTACAATGGTTATTACTCTCCTCATAGAAAAGAGAATTACTCCGAGGGTCATTTTGAAAGACATAAGTTCCAATATCTTTTATGCAAGAACAAAGCACGTAGAAATTGATCTGCATTTTATTCAAGAGAATGTTCTCGACATGGAACTAGACCAGCCGGTCTAGATAGCATCATGTTGCTAACCCTCTAGCCAGAATCAGAATGCTTAAAATTTGATTTTTTTGGGAGTGGGACCGGACTACAGTTGAGTCCCACCCCTATCTCCGCCCCTGCCTCTAAACTAAAACCGTGAACGTTATAAATTAATCCATGAAGGTGCTATGCTTTACCAAAAACTACAAGCTAAAAAATCTTGAAATTCAAGGCAAATGTTCCAGTTGTGACAAAAAATAAAAAAAAGTAATATAATGGATGTAGTTGACGAGATATTGGTCGCAATGAGTGAACCTTCCATGCAAAATCTTCCCTTTTAGATGCACATGTCTGTCGTACCTATTCCTATAAAATGTTATCTTCTAAAGGTTTGCGTAACCCTTTTGACAAAACAAATTGATTGCAAGTCTCAAGATTCTATGCAATTCATGTATATATATATATGTTGGTCAATGGATGTTGCAACTAATCCTGTTTTTTTTTTTTTTTTTTTTGGTAATGTTCATCATCACACATTATTTCCATTTCTCTCAATTTGATATATTCAACCATTCTGCTGATGATTCCAAATTGATTAATTGAACATGAATCTAGGTGATGGTTCCCAAGAGGAATCAGGCTATCTTGTCTACCTTTCTTCACGGATCCATTTTGAGTTATTGATTAAAGATTTTGGCTTCTAGTTTCATGAGATTCTCTACTCCCAATTATATATGCATGGCTCTAAAATTTATAAGCAACCAAAATTCTATAGACGGTTAGCATGAAAATATAAAATACTAACAGTGGACAAAAGTATTGAATCGGAACTAAATTAGGACCGAAATGTCCTTTTGATTTGGTTCTATTTAAGTTTTAAACCGTTCTAGATAGTTTAATCAAGAACCGAACGGTATAGTCCGCTCTCGGTTCTAGTACTCCAAACTGAAAATCTGAAATGAACTGAACTTCTATTTATTTTTTTCAATATTGAGGCTGGTGCAATCCACCGACTACATAGAAGAATTGCCCATTTTAAACCAAATTTTGTCCACTCTTCTTTCTGGAAGAAGAATTAACTAATGTTGCTCAAATTCTCAAAATGAATTTTTCATCAAAAATTATTTTAGGGAATGGAGAATGAATAATGTATATTAATATGATGGGATCATACCAAAGACTACACACTCTCTAAAGTCAAGATCATCCATGATTACACAACACAAAATAATGGATATATAAAAATATAGTTTTCTCTGCAACAAACTTTGTTAAAAGATTATTTTTCCATTGCTTGCGTGCAAATTTAGAATTTATCCAATGTTGATGACTTGAATCACCAAGTGATTGTGTTAATTGCTTCAATAAATTATTTTAGAGAAAATGCTGCAAGTTTCACTAAAATTCTATCATTTCTATATTTAATTGAATTTAATAAAATCATTTGTGTGAGAAGAGCTAGCAATTAATTGTGAAACAACGTTATCGACTCAAAAAGAAAAGTAAGACACATTTCACGCTTTGTATTAGACCGAATCAAGATTAATTTGATCATATTCAGTATTTATAATGTAATAATACTTAGATTAAATTAATCCAGAAAGTTTATTTGTCTTTATAGTCAGCTCTTGTAACATTTTATTTTTTAAAATAATTTTATTATTGAAATATGAAAGGTTGGAGGTTTCATGACAATGATAATGGGTTGTTATTGTGGAAACTCATAGGTCATGAGTCATAGAAATGAGTTTATGGATTTTAATTTCTTATTAAATCTTATTGTCTTACAAATACCTATAAATACCATTCTCTTATCTCCAACTTTTACACAAGAAAGCATATGAATTTTATACATTATTTTTCTCTCTAAAAATTAATATATTTGCCATAAGAAAGGTGTTCTTATAGTGGAGCTTTGAGTTCATCTTCTAGTGCAAAAGAAGTTGAACTAAACAACGCTTCGGTTGAAATGCTGTTGTATCCTCGGAGGGACAAGTCAAGAAGATAGTTGTTGCACCGGTGATTGAGGATTTCCAACACCGCAGAGGACTTGAATCTCCTTAAAGAGAGCGAGATACCTGCACCTCAGCCTAATTGGTTACGAGTTTGCTTCTAAATTTAGTTGTAAATTTTTATTTACAATTGTATTTTTTCTAACAATTTTGAGGAGATTCAAACATGGAGCAAACCGTTGAAAAGCCAAATGAGAATGTTGGAGATCTCAACAAGCCATTTCGCTTCAAAGGAAGAAACTTTAAAAGGTGGAAGGGTAAAGTTCTCTTTTACCTCACTCTTCTCAAGGTTGCCTATGTCCTTACCGAGAAGAATCCTAAAAAATTAAGTATTAAAGGCATGAGGGACGATGAATATCTTGAACATGGAGAAAATGTCGAAAAGTACGAAAAAGATGAGTATAATTGCCGTTACTATCTTTTAAATTGTGTTGCTGATCATTTCTATGATTATTATGATACTACTTTCACGTCTGCCAAGAAAATATGGAAAGCCTTGCAGAGTAAATATAATACTGAAGAAGCCGGTGCAAAAAAATATGCAGCAAGTCGATTTTTTCGTTATCAAATGGTGGATGGAGAATCTGTGGTAGAGCAAGTACAAGATTTTCAAATGATAGTTGCTGAAGTCATATCTGAAGGGATCATGATTGGTGACAACCTAGTTGTTGCTGGCTTAATTGACAAACTTCCACCATCATGGAGAGAGTTCCAGAAAAATATGCGACACAAGCAAAAATAGATGTCACTAGAAACATTGATCACACGCATTCGCGTGGAGGAAGATGCTAGAGGACAAGATGCACTTATTCAAGAGAACAATGGACATTCCACCAAGGTAAATTTAATTTCTACAAATGAAAATTTGCCTACTAATCAGTATTCCAAAAATAATATGTTGAAGCCTAGAAAAAAGATTGTGAAAAAATCTTACCAACATGATAAGAGAAATTGAAGCCAGTGAAGTAAGAACCAATCACATCCTTCTCAAAATCAACAGGGTAAGACTTGTTCTGTATGTGGCAAAAATGGACATATTGCTCGAATTTGCAGATATCGGAAACGTGAACCTATACCTCATGCTAACGTTACCGAGGAGCTATTTGTGGCTATGATAATCGATATCAATATGATACAAAGTGTTGAAGGATGGTGGGCAGATTCTGGTGCAAATAGACATGTTTGCTATGATAAAGATTGGTTCAAAGTTTACACTCCTTTAAGTAGTCCAAAACTGTAATGCTTGGAGATTCTCACACTACTCAAGTTCTTGGAACGGGTGAGGTTGATCTTAAATTCACTTCTAGAAGAGTTTTAACATTGAAAGACTTGTTTTATACGCCTTCCATGAGAAAGGATTTGATGTCAAGTTATCTTTTGAACAAGGCTGACTTTAAACAAACTATGGAATCTGATCAATATGTAATTACAAAGAAGGGTATTTTTGTAGGCAAAGGTTATGCTTGTGATGGAATGTTTAAACTCAATGTTGAGAATATTAATAATGATGCTTCTAATTCTATTTATATGCTCTCTTCATTGAATTTTTGGCATGCTCGTTTATGTCATATTAATAGTAGATATGTGGGAGTCATGAGTAGTTTGTGATTAATTCCTAACACGAAAAAAGATTTTGAAAAATGTGAAATTTGTAGTAAAGTGAAGATTACAAAAAGACCTCCTAAAAGTGTGAAAAGAAATACCGAATTATTGGAGTTAATTCACACAGATTTATGTGAATTTGAAAGAATTTTAACTCGTGGAAAAAATAGATATTTTATCACTTTTATTGATGATTGTTCAAAATATACTTATGTTTATTTATTGAAAAATAAAAGTGATGCTTTTGATTTTTTTAAAATATTCCTCATTGAAGTTGAAAATAAATTCGGTAGAAAGATTAAAAGAATTCGAAGTGACAGAGGTCGAGAATTTGAATCTTTTGGATTTAATTCTTATGTTCAATCCTTGGGAATAATCTATGAAACTACTCTACCATATTCACCTGCTTCTAATGGTGTAGCAGAAAGGAAAAATAGAACGTTAATTGATCTTACAAATGCTATGCTATTAGATTCAGGTGCTCCCTCAAATTTTTGGAGAGAAGCAGTTTTGACTACTTGTTATGTGTTAAATAGAGTGCCACATAAAAAGATAAAAATTACACATTTTGAGGTGTGGAAGGGGCATAAGCCAAATTTGAGATATTTAAGGGTATGGGGTTGTTTAGCATTTGTAAGGTTAACGGATCCTAAAAGACGTAAATTGGGAGCAAGAGCTACCACTTGTGCTTTTCTTGGATATGCGGTAAATAGCACAGCCTATATAGATTTTTTGACATTGAAAATAATATATTTTTTGAATCAGGTTATGCTATTTTTCATGAAGAAAAATTTTCATTTAAATCAAAAAATAGTGGGGTAAAGAATTGGAACAAAATATTTTGAAACCTAACTCTTCTACTCCTATTTTACAAATCAAGAAAATTCTCAAAATGAACTCAGAATGAGTAAAAGAACTAGAGTTGAGAAAAATTTTGGTCCTGAATATATTGTTTATAATGTTCAAGAAAATCCAATTTCTTTACAAGAAGTTTTATCATCACCTGACGCTATATTTTGGAAAGAGGCTGTAAATGATGAGATGGAATCACTACTTTCTAATAAAACTTGGAAATTAGTTGATTTACCACCAGGTTGTAAAACCATAGGGTGTAAATGGGTCCTAAAGAAAAAATTAAAACCGGATGGAAGTATAGATAAGTATAAAGCAAGACTCGTTGTAAAGGAGTTTAAACAAAAAGTCGATGTAGACTTCTTTGATACTTTTCTCCAGGTTACTAGAGTGACATTCATTAGATTGCTTATTCTTTGTTCTTTGCAATTCATGATTTTATTCTTCATCAAATGGATGTGAAAACAACTTTTTAAATGGTGATCTAGATGAAGAAATATATATGGACCAACCTGAAGGTTTTTTACAACCTGGTGAAGAAAGCAAAGTGTGTAAGTTGTCTAAATCCCTTTATAGCTTAAAGCAAGCTCCAAAATAGTGGCATGAAAATTTTGATTCCTGCATGATTGAAAATGGGTATAAAGTAAATGAGTGTGATAAGTATATATATTATAAATCATGGAAAAATTCACATGTCATTATTAGTCTCTATGTGGATGATCTGTTAATTTTTGGCTCTAATATTTTTGTAATCAATGAGACGAAATTTTTTTTAAGAGCCATTTTGACATGAAGGATCTTGGAGAGATTAATTTTATTTTGGGCATGCGTATTACTAAAACATGTGATGGAATTTTTCTTGATCAATCAAATTATATTGAGAAGATTTTGAAAAAATATAACTACGTTGATTGCAAGCATGTTTCTAATCCTTTTGATTCGAGTATTTACCTATTTCTTGTTGAAAATGAAAATGATGTCATAAATCAAAAGGAATATGCTAGCATGATTGGTAGCTTGCGATATGCTACTAATTGTACGAGACTTGACATTGCATTTGCAGTAGGGGTACTCAGCAAGTTTACAAGTAAGCCAGGAAGAGAACATTGGCATGCTATGGACCGTGTAATGAAATATTTAATTAGTTCAAGAAACTATGGCTTATTTTATAAAATATATCCTGCTATTATTGAAGGTTTTTCTGATGCAAATTGGAATACATTGTCAGGTGATTCTTTATTTACCACTAGATATGTTTTTAAATTGGGAGGTAGTGCAATCTGTTGGAAATCTAAAAAACAAACCATTATTGCTAATTCCACTATGGAAGCCGAGCTTATTGCTTTTAGCTTGACTTGACTTGACCCGATGAAGAAGCAAATTGGTTAAGAGATTTATTACATGAGATCCCAGTATGGGAAAAACCAATACCTCATATATTGATTTATTGTGATAGCACTACTGCCATTGGTAGAGTTAGCAACCGTCATTATAACGGTAAATCCAGACCTATAAGAAGAAAACATAGTAGTGTGAGATCTTATTTGAGCAGTGGCATAATTAACGTGAATTATGTTAAATCTTGTGATAATCTTGCAGATCCATTAACTAAGGCCTTGACAAGAGAGGGGGTTTGGAATACTTCGAGGGGGATAGGACTTAAGCCCATATCATCATGAGCTACATATAAGGATACCTAACCTAGGGACCAGAGATCTTGTAACTAGGTTCAATGGGACAAACAAATTATAAGGTGGTCGGAAAAAAAAGGGACAATTTTTTTTCCATCCCTATGATGTAAGTGCATTAATCCTGTAACGTTTGGAGGGTTGAGTTTTCTAAATGAAATTAAAAAAAAAAAACTCTTAATAAAGTATGTAGCTCGTATGAGTGGAGTGCAATAGTTGCAAGAGCACTCTTGACATATTTTACCTATGTGAGTGCGAGAGTGGGGCCACTCTCTATGAGAATGTGGGCATTTTTCAAAAAAGCACTCATGAAAAACTGGGATCAGCATAAGGCCGTAATGTGCTAGCCATTAAAGCTCATATCAACACCTGGATTATTATGTGTGAGCAGTAATTCTTTATTTTTCTTAACCAGTTATAGTTCAAGTCTGAGATCATTACTAACTGTGGAGTAGATATTGATGTTTCACTAGTGGAAGTTCAATGCAGAGTCACACCTATCATGATGCATAATTATCTATCTTTTGGCAAATGTATTTTGACTTATTTTCAAATAATAAAATGAGTGGGGAAATGTTGTAACATTTTATTTTTTAAAATAATTTTATTATTGAAATATGAAAGGTTGGAGGTTTCATGACAATGATAATGGATTATTATTGTGGAAACTCATAGGTCATGAGTTATAGAAATGAGTTTATGGATTTTAATTTCTTATTAAATCTTATTGTCTTACAAATACCTATAAATACCATTCTCTTATCTCCAACTTTTACACAAGAAAACATATGAAATTTATACATTATTTTTTCTCTCTAAAAAGTTAATATATTTGCCATAAGAAAGGTGTTCTTATAGTGGAGCTTTGAGTTCATCTTCTAGTGCAAAAGAAGTTGAACTAAACAACGTTTCAGTTGGGTTGTTGTATCCTGGAGGGAACAAGTCAAGAAGATAGTTGTTGCACCGGTGATTGAGAATTTCCAACACCGCAGAGGGCTTGAATCTCCTTAAAGAGAGCGAGATACCCGTGCCTCAGCCTAATTGGTTACGAGTTTGCTTCTAAATTCAGTTGTAAATTTTTATTTACAATTGTATTTTTTCTAACATCAACTAAATTAAAATAGAAATTGTTCACTTCGTCTTTGAATTGTCATGTGATTCTTAGAAACATGTAGTTGGTAAGCAAAACTTAACTTATTTTCATGTAATCTAAAATTTAATTAAGCTAAATTTCAAGGTGAAAAATAAAAAAAAAAAATTTAAATAGTCAATGGGCGATTAACACCTTACAGTCAAACATGGCCTTGACCCGAACCCAAAACCGCCTGACCCGGTCTCCACCGGGGATGGGTCATCTCCGGCCACCTCCGTCCATCCTCCCACCAGCTTCTCGCCACCGGAAAAGGGCCCAATGCCCAATAAACAATCTTCAACCGCGGCGAACCTAGGTGCAATCCCTAGCTCCGCCGCCTCCGTTCTTCACCGCGCCACCAAGGCACCAACTCCAGATGGTGCGCCACCCTTGGGCGACCTCCCCCATTTTAATGTCGCCCTAGGGATGGCGGAAGGTGATTTGCCACCGGGCAACGCGCACGCCACCGCATTGGGCGATTCGGCCCATTAAGGCGCGACTACGCCTCTCTCTTCTCTGGGTGCGCGCATCACCAGCAACCCATATTTCGTTTAAGGAGTCAGCCTTGAGGTGGAGGATAGTCCATTGCTTCCTAGGGATTTGCGTGCCACCACCACAACCTTTCCTTCCTTGAAATCAACGCCATCATCTTCTTCTCTTCCTGTTGGGCTCCTCTTTTCAGATGGTGCACCATTTGCGATCATGCCAACACGCGGTGCGCATGTGCGCGCACAAGCACTGCCATCGTCGGGTATTGCTGGGCACCCGCAGCCTGCCATACGATGGTTGGTTGTTATCGTAAATACTAATTGTAAATTTTAGTAAATGTTTTTGTGACATGTGTTTGCTGTAGTAAATTTACTTTTTATATGTCTTCATTCACAACGGTTTTTTTCATTGTAAAAAATCTTCTTTAAAAAATAAAAATGAAAATGAAAATTTTGTACACCCTGACTCCATATACGTTTTCAAACAATTCTCCTTATAAAATTTTGTACAAGCAACAAATTCAAATTAATGTGCCAAATAAATATCTTCATTACTCAAAAATCAAAAGAATTATCACCATTCATCACATAATCGAAGTCAAGTGGACCAAAATAGTGTCATTACATGCAAATGAAATATAAAGTTCAACTCAAGCATAGCATTAACTAAAATTCTCTTAATACGTGTCTCTTTTACTTCCCAATGAAATATAAAGTTCAACTCAAGCATAGCATTAACTAAAATTCTCTTAATACGTGTCTCTTTTACTTCCCAATTCTCAACTTCTTGTATTCTTGATTTTCTAATGCACAAAGATCTGAAAAAAAAATGTAATTCCATGAGATAAAATAATATTTAGAATGAAGACACAATGCTTAGTGCTTGAGACAATTCTTGCAAGACTAATAGGACGAACATTAATCACAAACCTCGTGGTCTATAGACATAGGCCGAACTTGATCACCAGTCGTTGCATTTATATGTGAAGTTGATGCACCCATAGTCTAATTAATATAAATATATTTATTAGATATTCAACAAACATTGAACAATAGAACAATATAGTAAAGTATATGAAATATAGAGTTGAGATGTGCTATCTCAATTCCATGTCCCCTTGGCTATTCCTCCAATGAAAACCTTACACATCACCAATTAAATAAGTAAGAGAATCATTGTGAACAACATTTAATGCATTCACATTGATAATGTGTAAGGTTTTCATTGGAGGGACAGCCAATGAAACATGGAATTGGGACAGCAGATCTCAACTCTGAAATATATACTTGTTCTTGTTCTTGAGAGAGTAATAACTATAATTTCAAAAATTCTATTTGAGAGTTCATTGAATTGAATTTATCTTCAAACTCTTTTGACAAATCTTGTATAATCTCACTCCTCAACCTTTCTTTATAACTGATATCCAATTCAGAAGAAGTGACTTTCTTGCCATAAATTTCCTTATAATCTACTATGTTTCCAAACTAATTTCACTAATTTTGGTTCCTTTCCAAATATCAATTATATAGTTTTCCATATCAGCTATGTTTCTATTCATCAGACATCAGCTATCTATTAATTCAGTTCATCGGCTATCAATTAGTTCAGATTTATTGCTAATTCTGTGAAGTTTTATTTTCCTATTCTACGTTAAAGAAGAACATTTTTTTGATGGTTGGGTTTCTATTTTTTTTCAGAGTTCATGACTTGAGGAAGTGTGTACAACTTTTTGCCCAAACAAAAAGGATTCTTTAAGGTTCCTACTCTTTTGAAAGTGGCAATCGACATTTCAAAAGTGAATGAGCTATCTTCACCAAAATAACATAATCCATCAGGACCTGAAGACTACCAATCTTCTAATGGATAAACACGAAGTTGAAGACTACCAATCTTCTAATGGATAAACACGAAGTAAGAGGTTTTGCAGAGCTGTAAATGATTAATAAGTTTAATAAAATTCATATGAATTGAATTCTACAAGCCTTGCTACAATTAATTCTAATTCAGTAGAAAAAATTGATGACTCGAAGCAGAAATAACTAATAGTCTTTTCTAGTTGAATTCTAAAACTAGTCATTAGAATTGATAGTAGCAAACCAAACCAATTGGCTACCCATATTAACGGATAATCTTAAAACCTTCTAAATCCATAAGATACCCAACAACAGCTCCAAATTTACCACAAACCAAGACATACAATGACATTATCGGTGAATAACAATTCAAATAAAATCCGTTAATATTTCAAAATACCCAAACAAACAACCAAGCTCATTGCACAATTAATACTGAAAAATGCAAAGACATGAAGTTATGAACTACAACTTTTAAGGTATGTCCTCCATACAGTTGTCATTTTTTTTTCGTACCACCATAAGATATGTCCATATTAGTATTAGGTTATATGGCTAGTTTTCAAGTCAAAATCTTTAAATTTATGATTGCACCTTTACGACTCAATCCAAACAGTATCCAAAAGACGATTCTACACCACCCACCCACAGTCAAATATTAGCCTAATAAAGAAAAATATGTACCAGAATCTGCTAGCAATAAATTTGGAGAATTTTTGTATTTCATGGTTCAACTGAAATTGTTATAATCTTTGTTGTTCATTCATAAAATGTGGCTTTTAATTTGAATACGAAAAGCACTTATAATGCAAATTAAGTCGACTATTAAGACCCTACTATTGTTATTGTTCTAAAATGCTCAGAGTTGAGCAATTTACAAAAGTATGACTTATGTCTTTCTCTACCCACTCCATCCTACCTCCTTTCATTTCCTTTCCTTTCCTTTCCCTTCCCTGGCGAAACTTTAAGAATATTAGAAAACAGAGATTATACCAAGAATGGTATTAGAATCCTATTCATATCTAAACTAAAAAAATATTCATATATACATTAAATATTGTCTATAAATTTGCAATTACGGCAAATACCTGGATTCCAAATATGCTAAGGGAGAATATTCGGTCGAATTTCGCTAACCCAATGGTGCAGGAGGAAGAGACAAAATAGATGGTATTGGTTAGGATTGGGGAAAATTAGGGATTTAAGAAAACAAATTTGGAGAACATGTTGGATTTGTTCAATGATTTGTGAGTGAGATAAACAAATAGGGTTTGTGAGAGAGTGGTTTTGCCAAAGGAAGGTTAAAATTCCATATGTGACAAGGAAAGAGGATTTTTCAGCTGGACTAATTGAAATAAAGGAAAACCCACAAGATTTTTTTTCCACGTTATTTACCACAACATTAACTATCGTTATTATTGTCACGAACTCACAAAGTTGTGGTTAATAGTGTCTTGTTTTTACCACGAGCCATCCGTCGTGGTCAATATTGTTACTTATTAAGATGGTGATGAGATTACTATTGTAAAAATTATTTTTTTATAAGATGTTAAGACAAAGTCCGCCATTAATAAGTTTCACTATTCACATTAGGGGATTTGCGTGTCATAAATAGTATTATTTACAATAGCCGCTATATCTGTGGTAAAAACTTCGTCGTAAATAGGCTTATTTCTTATAGTGCGGCTCAACCCGATTGGCCATCCCCAGACATTAATATGGTTGACAAGTTGTGTAATAATAATGTATTTCAAGTTTTAAAAGTTGTGTTTACATAACATTTGACTATGTGACAAATTGTATTTAAAGAAAACGAATTTTTTGTTTAATGCGCGAGTTGGCACTGGGCATCATTGTCCGACAAATGCAACAAACTAATATTAGAGGAGTTCATCTATACTACATCTAAAATGTGCTTATAGGAAGAAATATTTTTAGACAATTATATTTTAGCTAAATATATTTATCACATTTTTCTATAAGTGCATCATATTAAAATTGCATAAAAGGTCCACAATCTTTACTTATTATTATATTTATGTCTTTAATATTTTTTCATCGTATTCTTATCACCAACCTTCCATTAATTAGCATATATTGTCTCTGATAATGGTTTCCATCCAAAAATTCTATTAATAAAGAACAAAAAGACTCATTTTCCCTCGTATTTTTAAATAAGCAAAAAAATAAATAAATACAAGTTTTCAATTAAATATTTGTTCCTCATTTTAAAGCACACTAATAGAATTTTTAGAGAAAAATCGTTAGTATGAACAAAATTTGTTAATTAATAGAATGTTAATTATAAGAATCCGATGAAAAAAGTTAAGGACATAAATGTGACAATAAATAAAAGTTAAGGACTTTTATACAATTAAAATGTTGTCCATTTATAATAAAATGTGGTGTCAATATAACCACCCTTAATTCTTTACAAAAATTTTAAAATTCCATATTCACCCTTAATTTTATTTTAGTTTACAAAATATTATATTATATTATATCACACCGATACAACAAGTTAATTAAATTTTTCTAAACAAAATTGAAAACAATAACATGCATTTCTTACATCTCCCTCGTGAAAAATTATAGCAAACAATTTTTTTTAAAATATAAAAACTAGTGTAATGCATACTGTGGACTAGTGCATCTTATTGTTGTCCCTAAGCCATCCCATATTCAAAAAATCTAAAAACCTAAAGTTTGTCCAGTATAACACAAACCATCACATATTCAAAAATCTAAAAACCTTTCTCCTACTACCATTATTAAATTATATAACACAATCTCATTAATGTACAATAATCTTATAATATTTTAGCCTCCCACATTCAAAAATCCAAAAATCTTTCTCCTCCAACTATTATTAAACTATATGATACAATCTCATTAATGTACAATTATTTTATAATAATTTACCCTTCCAAAAATTCAAAAACATTTCTCCTTCCACCATTATTAAACTATATAACATAATATCTGAGTTTGAGAAAAGATTCAAATCTCATCCGCCATATCTAGAAGTATAAAAAACTCCACCGCCGACGAAGATCCGGTGTCGTTTCGATAACTTCAGGTTCTTTCTTCCCCTAGCTATATGAATGTGTGTAAACTCGTATATCTATTTACAGAAAAAATTTGCGTCAACCTTCATACATTTAGTTTTTGAATTTTCTTTTGCTTCTTAATGCCCTAATACTTACTTTATGATTTATTTTTGTGGATAGGGTTTTGAAATTTGCTTAAATATTAGAGTTTTTTTTATTGATTTTGGCACATAAATTATATGAATCTGGGCAAATCAAATTTTTCTTTTTGGGATCAGGTTCAATGGAGTAATTAATAGATGCCAGATTTTGATGAAATTGTACATACTACTGCTGAAACAACTTCCAAAGCTTTTTATTGCTTTTAGGGAAAATATGTTAAATAAGTTTTATATGTGAACTTCAATTTTTGTCAATATTTCATAACTAAGTTGAATTGAAAATTTTGAAATCTAAAGGAAATATTATGTCATCCACTAATTAGAATGCAGAAAATTGCACTTGTAGTGTAAATCTATAGCTTACACGCAAGACTAGGAAATTCAACCATAGAAAATTTTTAAACACAAAATTGAGTTTGGCAGGTGAGGCGTAAATTTTTTGTCTTGTGGGAGCGAAAATAACGATAATATAAATCAAATTTAAAATGTTAAAAATATTATTGCTAAAAAAAGTACTGTAAGATAGCATTAATATTCAAACACAAACAACATTACGTTATTTGTACAAAAATTCCAAGTTCCAACATAAGTTTTCCAAAAAAACAAAATATGTAGCACAAATCAAAATCCAGTAAACTGTAAGCAATGCAAATGCAAATTGTAAGCAATGCAATGTGCCCAATCAAAGTTAATAATAAAATCCAATAAACTGTAAGCAATGCAAATTTTATGAAATTTTATTCTGCAATTTTATGCTACAAAAAATATGCTGCAATTAAACTAATCCAGTAAATCTAATAAAAATATGTTGCAATTTTTTGAAATTTATGGAAAATCTAAAGGAAACCAAAAAAAAAAAAAAAAATGAACCATGAACACAAGAGTACACAAGCACAGCCGCACAGAAGCAATAATGCAATATGTCAAAATGTTCATACTCTGATACTAACACAAATTTAAATCTCAAATACATATAAAATTCAACATCATCGGAAAAAGATGTGAACCATGTTCCAACATAATTTCTAAAAATTCAAAAATCAATATCTCATAATCAAAATTCAAATATAGGCAACGGGAAATAATAAAACAAAATATAAGAAATTGGTCAAATAGAATTAGAAATTATTTTTTATTAGAAAAAATTACCTTGAGATGGAGGCACTGGTAAATAATCAGAAAGAATAAAGGATTAGAATGTATTTGCCATTTTGCCCTAATTCTCATATTCTTCATAGTGATGGAGGGCTTCATGTGCACACACATACAATTAAATGGTAAAATAGGTATATGGTAAGAGAAATTTTTTAAAGAGGGGGCAAAATAGTAAAATTACAAAATAACTTAAATGAATACAAAAAAAATTAATTTGGGCAGTGGGGGCAGCTGCCCCTGCTGTCCCCACACTGGATCCGCTAGTGAGCTGATGTATTTTTCTATTTCATAAATAGAAGAGATAACAAAAATTTAAAGCCTTGAAAAACAAATGAAAAACACAAAATTAGACCTCCAAACATCATTCAACAAGTTGCCCGCTTCTTGAATAGTCCTCACTTCTATAACATCTAACAGCAACAAGATGTATTTATATCTTGCATCTATTCTTGAATTCATGAAACCTCTTTTTTACAAGGGATTGAGATGAAGAAAGCTTTTATTTATTTGTATTTATCTTATTTGTAGGTATCATGTCAATAAAAGTAAAATCTCATATTTTTATAAAAGATTTTGAGTTATATCAAAAGGAATGGACTATAAAAATGTGAGTAATGAGGAAATGAATTGTTAAAACATATAAAAATCGTAGTGGACCACTAAATATTATGAAGTTCATTTTGATGTACGAAGATGTTAGTATTATTATTGACATAGCTATCGTTTGTATGTTGTATTGACATATAAATTTAAATTAATAGTCTATATTAATTTCAAATTATAAATTATTTGATTATATTTCAGTAATAATTTTTTTTTCAAGGAACTAAAGTACAAGTTGTATAACGAAACTATTTTTCGACTAGAGAATACTATAGAAAATGACAAAATATACTTTATTTAAAATTGATTAATTAAACTAGTTAATAGATAACTCAATGTGGATGCTGAGATTGAATATCATTGTCGTTATTAACCGATATTTGTGAATCCAACGATTGTATTTCGATCAAAAAGAGGCTATATAGTTTTTTATTTTATTTTGGAAGGGCTCATCAAGATTTAAAGAATGTCATTATGGTGATGGGTGCTAATTCTTTTTATGTAATACATTGGTATATTATGACTAAATGTTTCCTCTTCATAATGCGTTCATTTTTTTTTTCCAAATGTTATAGGTATTGTTATAAATGTAAGGTAATATATATATAACATTTCATATCATTTTTTAGACAAATCTAACACAATTAATATTGCTTTATGGGGTAATTTGGCTAACAATGAAGGGCAAATACTTTCAGATAAAGTATCTGAAAAACAAGTAGTAAGATTATCAAATATTATTAACAATCGTGTTTTTTTTTTCTTTAGTGCAATTGCTACATTAACATTTTAATATTTTAACAATTAAAAAATAAGAATTTTCAAAATACTAAAAATTTAAAAGAAAAAATTTGCAAATCACATGCAACGCACGTATTTCTAACATAGTATAAGAAAATTAAGTTTAATTTTAATATCAAATCAACTGGTGAGCAAAATTAAAGCGAAACTCCAATTATGATTTTAGACCAACGAAAAATTACAAGATTAAAATAAAATTTTGCTCAAAATTTGTGACCTCTCGTACTTATTTCTCGTGTTCTCGTAATATATATAATTACTATAAAAAATTAATGATTACATATAACTCTAGTAACATTTTATGTTCTTATCATATAGTTTATGTGCATGATTGGTGGAGTTTAAAAGTAGTTTTTTAGGAGATTTAAAAAAAAATTTGATAAAATATGTAGTTAAAAAATTAATAAAAATTGTGAATCTAATAAAATATGTAGTTGAGAATGAGTTAAAAAAAAAAAAAAAAACTAAAGTTCTTAATTATGGGCACGGCCTAATGAAGAACTTGCCAAGTTGTTGATAGGTACGTGTATAGATAGATAGGCTATAGCCCACCAAATGCAGCAAAATTTGTCCAAGTTGAGAAAATGCACGATTGATTATCCCATTCCCTCATGCTTCAAAGTCCATACCAGCAGCATGCATAAAATCTGCAGTACTGCACCATGTATCAAGATTTTTCTTCTGAATCCTCCAAATTTCCAGCTCTCTTTTGTCAGTTTAGAAGATGAGATTTTGACCTTTTATATCATCCCAAACTTCTTTCTTTTCAATAATTTGTCCTTTATTTTGGCTCTATATATTTAGTTTGTTAACTGAAGCCAGAACATAAGGAAAATGAAATCTCGTTTTCTATTTTATGTGGTTGCTCTTCAATGTGTTTGATATTTCTCTACACTACAATGGAATATCTTTATATGACTATAATTTTTATGTAATCCACTTGTATTGATATAGACTTGGACCCCCTTCAATAATAGATAGAAAATAATACAAATTGGAATGGGCACCATTGTTATTATAAATCTACGGCAAAGGATCGAGTTTTCTCCAATAATCACTCAAATAATTAAGTAAGTTGCAAAAGTTCAAAAGAAAAAATCTTTAGAAATAAATAAAGAGCCCGTTTGTTTTCAATTTTGAATTTTTGCTAAAAAACTAAAGTCAAAGTCAACAATTAATTTTAACCACACATTTTATGGTCCCACAACTTTTCAACCACACATTTCAACAATTTTTATCCACGTTTACCAAAAAATCTGATTGTAATCAAAATCAAACACACCCTTAGTACATGGTTTAGCGTTATAGTTAGAGGTGGCAAAACCGGTCCGAATTTTAAGTTAGGCTAGTCCTGGCCCAAACAAAACCGAGGCTATATGGCCCAGCCCGTTTAGCTCGCTGGGCTAGTCGGGCTGGCCCGCAATTTTTTTTTTTTTTTTGCTCATTGACACTAATCACTCATTTTATGAATAACCATAATACATAATCCAAATAATATCAATCCAAAATGGCATAAGCTCAAATCTCCAATTTAAACTGTCTTTTAGAAAAATTGCCTAAAAGTCATCTCCAAGTGACTTGTTTCAAATTAGGTCAAAACAAATTTCAAAATTGTCAATAAGTCATACTCTTCAACAATTTTTCATATTAATTCCAAAATTATCCATGTGATTCATATTTGTCATTGACACTGTTCCCACCACCACCACCACCGCCACCGCCACCGCCACCGCCACCGCCACCGCCACCGCCGCCGCCGCCGCCGCCGCCATAATAGATTTCGAAAAGACTAACGACAGGAAAAAGTATGAATAACGTCATAATTACAGTCTGGAGTATATAAAAAATTCAAGTAGGAATATTGAAGGGTTTTGCAGGATTAGGAGGTGCAATTTTGACTCAGATATATACCGTGATGCATTCTCCGGATCATGCGTCACTCATATTTATGGTTGCAGTCGGGCCAACAATGGTAGTCATTGCTCTAATGTTTATTATAAGACCTGTAGTAGGTCACAAACAAGTCAAATTATCTGATGGATTTTTTATAGCATATGTCTTCTTTTGGCTGCTTATTTGATGGGTGTCATGCTTGTTGAAGATCTTGTCGATTTGAGCCACCTGTAATTATAATATTCACGGTGATTTTGTTTATTCTACTGTTTATCCCCATCACAATCCCTATCAAGTTGTGTTTTTATCAGGAGACAAGAGTACCAGCAGAAGAGACACTTCTATCAGAGTGGCAGAAATAAGAACCTACGAAATATGAAGACAATACTCAAGAGATCATTTTTAGTGAAGTTGAAGATGAAAAACCAAAAGAAGTAGAAAGTGAATACCTCCAACATTCATCACGTAATAGGAGAAATTCTGAATGAAAACCTGATTGTGTGGGCAGAGGTGGAAAAAATATTGATAAAGAGAGTGAGGATATTGAAGAACAATTACACGTACGAGAATGTGAAGTTGCAGATGAAGTGGATGATGAAATTCCTCAACAAAAATGTATTATACAAAACAGTATCACAAAATATTTCTTTGTGTTATTTGATACTGTATTATACAAAACAGTATCACAAAATATTATCATAATAGAAATGGCATAAAATTCGCATACGTGCTCAGAATTTTTATTATAATATATTTTCGGAATAGTCTCGACGAGTCGCCACTGCGCACGATGGATTTTAGTCCTTTGAAATCGTCTCTTTAACTTAAAATGACAATCTTTAATCTTTCTTGTCAAAACAGTATCATATATACTAAAACAGTATCACAAAATATTATCATAATAGAAATGGCATAGAATTTTCATATGTGCTCAGAATTTTTATTATAATATGTTTTCGAAATGATTTCAACGAAACGGTCAAGACCAGTCGCTTTACCATTGTGTACGATAGATTTTACCCATTTGAAGTCGTCTCTTTAGCTTAAAATGGCAATCTTTAATTTTCTTGTCAAAACAGTATCATACATCCTCTAAAACAGTATCACAGATAAATGTATCTTAATATGTTAGTATTATACATGAAAATATGTTGTTCTTAAAATACTCCATTAGTAGTACAAGTCAATTGATACTGTTTGTATTTAACAATATTATCATAGATTAAAACAGTATCATATATGTTTTACTAGTTGAAGTAATTAAATTGTTTTAATATACTCCATTAGTATTATAAGACCATTGATACTGTTTGCATTCAATAATATTATCATAGATTAAAACAGTATCATATGTTAAAAATTATCATAATAAAACAGTATCAAAGATAAAAGCATGATGTAAGTGTACCATAGCACATTATATATACAAAACAGTATCATATATATAACTAAGTACAAGATATTTTTATAGTTGAACTAATGATACTGTTCTTAAAATATTCTATTCGTAGTACAATATAATATGTTTAAACATTGTCATAAATAACAGTATCATAGGTTAAATAACAGTATCATAATAAAATATTATCAAATATAAAAGCGTGGTATAAGTATATCAATGTAAATTATATAAATAAAACAGTATCATAGATAAAACAAAGAGATTGAAACAGTATCATATGTTGAAACATTATCATAATAAAATAGTATCAAAGATAAAAATATGGTATAAGAATACTAATTTACATTATCTAAATAAAACAGTATAATAGATAAAACAAAGAGATTGAAACAGTATCATAGGTTGAAACATTATCATAATAAAACAGTATCGAAGATAAAAATATGATATAAATATATCAGTTCACATTTATCTAAATAAAACAGTATCATAGATAAAACAAAAAGATTGAAACATTATCATAGGTTGAAACATTATCCAAAATAAAAGCATGATATAAGTATATCAATTCACATTAATTCAAATAAAACAGTATCATAGATAAAAACGTACCATAAAACTAAGCACAAGATATTTTAATGGTTGAAGTAATGATACTGTTTTAATAGATTGAAACAATATCATAAGTTGAAACATTATCATAATAAAACAGTATCACAGATAAAAATATGATATAAGTATACCAATTCACATTATCTAAATAAAACAGTATCATAGATAAAATAGTATCATAAAACTAAGCACAAGATATTTTAATAGTTGAAGTGATGATGTTGTTTTAATACAGTATCATAGGTTGAAACATTATCATAATAAAACAGTATCAAAGATAAAAACATGGTATACGTATACAACTGCACATTATTTAAATAAAACATTATCATAAATACTAATGGCTTAATAAATCAACATATTAAAGGCATTTTAATATTTCACTATCATTAAAAACAAGGAAAAAAATCAGCAAATTTCACTATTATTAGAAATAGTATCATATATTGAAACAATATCAAGCATTTTACATGTCCTAACATAAAACCCTGACTCATAGCAACTACATTATCAAAAACTAGTTAAATCAGTTCATCCAAACTCCATTCATTAACTGCATTGCATATGTTTCAATTGGAACAATATATCAACATTTTCATGGTTATTTTTAACCGAAAATGGTTTCTTTATAAGGAAAAAAAATGTTCGCCATTGAAATGGCAGCTTTCGAATTGTTTGTATGCGGTTATAAGTTATGGTGAGAAGAATCAAACACAAGAAGAAGATGAAAATTGCTAAAAATAAATGAAGGAGTTTCTAAACAGGTAGTGGGATGATTTTGTAGGTTTTTACGAGTTTAAATGGCAATTTTTACAATTGGAGGGCATATTGGTCTTTTAGTAATAAAGTATGACTTTAGTTGAATTAAGATTAGATCATATGACTTTTCAGTCCACCATGGCATTAACAGTGGCCGGCCCAAAATTTTCCCTTGTCATTTTTTGAAATATTAGTCCAAGAATCCCAAGCTCCAACATAAAATTATTTAGATTTAATTAAATTTAGTTTAATTCAAGTTTCAATCCAAATTTTGTTTGGTGTGACAAGTAAATTATTTATTTTAAATTTACATATAAGTAAACCTTTTAATTTAAGTCAAACGTGCTTATATCTCAAAGCAATAAGACTAGCATGCTTTTACTATTTATGTTTTAGAAAAATTTGTTAAGAAATAGTTTACAATTAATCAAAAAAAATTATTATTTTGAAAAAAAAATTGATGTTTATCTATTGATTAATATATGAGAGTCTCAATTTTATAAATTAATTTCTTTAAAAATCTCAAAATATGTATTGTCTAAGTTTATCTAAAATTGTATTTGATGCAATGTATTAAATTGTATAAAAAAAATTTAAAAATAATAAAAATAATATTAATACCGAGTTGGCCCTATGGATTTGACTAGAACATCATATTTCTGGCCCGCACGGACTGGGCTTCAAGTGTGGCCCTGATCTAGCGGGCCGGAGGGGCCCGATCCATCCCATTTGCCAGCTCTAATTATAGTATGAGTTTCACTCATGGACATCATGCGCAAGATAGTTTTGATATGCATTAACACCCGAGTTATTAGAAAATGTGCCCTTTCAAAGATTGATTCATATAGCACATGGAAGATCGATTAGCATACGTTCAAAAATAGGGGAAAATAATATCAGAACGACACTACTTAGATTTAAAGAAAAAGTTAAAACAATCTTTGAATCTTCAATTCTATCTAGTGATGTGGTTTTTTAAAATATTGAGAGCTTTACGTACAAAAACTCTCATTCTCAACTACATTTCTCCATTATAATGATTGTGTTAAATATTTATCATATAGCTAGTAGTAGAAACGGATAAACAAATATTTCTTTGTTTGTGGCCATTCAGACGGATCAAATTCACATTCCTTGTTATTATATATCAACATCTTTGCATTTTCTACATATATTTCACTTGAAAACCCTTGTTCAATTGGACGCAAAGCAATTGGGCTACCAATATTTATAAGGGGTTTTTACATAAATAAGTCAATTTTTGAAAATAATTCTAAAAAATTATTTTTGTTTCATTTATTTTAAAAACTCTGTTTTTTCTAAAAACCATTATTTTAATTTATTATATTAAATAATATATAGTAACTGAATAAGTAAATTTGCTGCTTGAGTTCTTGATTATTTATACGATAAGTTCTTCATCTTTATAATACCTCCATTTTAGCCCATATACTTCATCTTTCATTTCAAGTTCATCCTCTTTTATTTGTAACCCAAGTCCTTTAACTTTTGTATTTTTATAAGTTGATCTCTATATTTATACTTTTATGTCAATTTAGTCCTTTATAGTATCACTATTTAATACATATGTTACAAATGATATTATGTATCAATGTTTGATACAAATGTTACAAATGATATTTTGTAACAATCTGTGTTACAAATTGAGATATAAAACATCAGTTATACAAAATATCAATTCATATAACACGTGCTGTGTAAAATAACATAATATAATCTGTAACATATTCAGTAATACACAATATTATTTGTAACAAATGTACCAAATCGAGATACTAAATAGAAACTGTTACAACTGCAAAACCAACTCTAAACTTCAACAAGTTCGTATTAATATACACATTGGACTCTAAAAACCTATTGATACTGTGCAATATTAGTATAATATAGATATGTAACACAATGTCAAATTTAACAAATAAAACTATTAATTTCATTATTTGTAACATACGTAACATCAGTGATACATAATACCAATTCATGTAATATGTGATGTGTAAAATAATATAATATAATCTGTAACATATTCAGTAATACAAAATATCATTTGTAATATCTGTATCAAACACTGATACACAATATCATTTGTAACATATGTATCAAATAGTATACTATAAAGGACTAAATTGATATAAAAGTATAAATATATGGACCAACTTGCAAAAATCTAAAAGTTGAAGAACTTGGGTTACAAATAAAAGAGGACGAATTGAAATGAAAGAAAAAGTACATGGACTAAAGTAAATATATTATAAAGATGAAAGACTTATCGTGCAAATAATCAAGGACTCAAGCAGTAAATATGGGTAAAAATTCTTTAGAATTCGCGTGGAGGTATATATTTGATTTTAATTTATTATTTTATTAAGTAATATAATTTTAGGAATGTAGTATTTTTAAAATAAATTTGTTAAATTGTTAAATTTAGAATTATTTTAAAATTAGTAAGTAGTGGGTGTAATAATCCCTATTTATAATTGGAAATTTTGATTAAATAGGCGGTAAAGTAAGGCCCAATTAGGAAACAAACTCGATCAAGGTCCAAAATTTATTGGGTAAGCCTTTCTTAGTAAAAATTACACCATATACTTGTTTTCATACAAATAATTACAACATTTCAAATATTGTCATTTAATCTTAAAAATATTGTATATTATAATTTATTAAATTAAAATAATAAATATAGAAATCAATTTTTTCACGTTCCTTGATTCTCACTCTCAAAATCTAAGATGAATTCATAAATTGCAGTCATTTTCCTTTTTTGAATAGAGCCCCCAAAATGCATGTATCTTCAATATAATCGAATTTTCTTTCATTCTGTAATTGCAAAAATCCTAAAACACGTTGAACTCCATTGTCGTCTTTGCCAGGAGGTTGAAGCTCTAAAATGAAAGAACAAAAACAGTAATAATAGATACTCCAAAATCATACAAATAATTTTTGTTTTAATTCAATTCTGTGAGCGTGAATTTATGGATACAGCTTGTTTTGTATGTTGTTAATAGTTATGTAACAAGAAGATGTGATTTTTATTACTTTTCTTTTACCAATAAGTGGATACAGATCCGTTCTGACTGTGGATAAATAATATCTTGTGTTTCAATGTTCAAAAACCTTATGTTGTAATGGCTGTCACATGTAATTTTTAGTATTTTATGTTACATTATAATAATTTGATTGGATGTTACACGTGTTACATTTGAATTTTTGTCATTCAATACGGTGTAATGAAATGCATCTGTTATGCGTTCTATAAAAATGTCGAAAAAAATGTAAATTTCTCATAGGATGTTACAGTTTGATATTCAGACGTATGTTGCATACGATGATACATTAAGGGCTATCTGTTACATTTCATTCATTTGAGTTGGATAGTATGTTGTCAAATATGTAAGTAGTCGTTGAATATTTCAAACAAAGTTTTTTTTTCTTTCATTTTTTTGTGGATTTGTTTTTGTGATGAGAGAATTTTTTAAAAAAAATAGATATGTCAAAGTTATATTTGGATGATTGAAGGAGTTATCCCATAATTACAGATTTTGCAATATTGGATTACAATGACTCTCCATTAAGTAGCTTTTGGTTATGGAATATAATGTAATTAAAAAAAACACAAACCAATATATTTGGAATTTATGCTACATATATGTTTTCATGTAAATATTTTCAAATAGTAGCCTATTTGTGTAAAATTCTTCCATTCTTTATGCTTCTCACAAAGTATCTTTAGAGCTTACTTGGGAGTTTTGGGTGCCGATTAAGAGAGTTTTTAAAAGTATCGATTTTGGACGTTTATGAAGAATCTGATTTTTGGTGGTTTTAATAGTAATTTTTAAAACAGTCAAACTCATGCTTGAGAGTTTATTATCCAACAGTTCTGAAAGTTTTTGAAAAAATAAAATGACATATATAACCAAATATTAAAAAAATTAGGTATGTGTAATATAAATATATATTCGATTACAAAAATTTACAAAAATCATTCAATGGCATATACAAAAATTATTGTTTGGAAAGAAGAGGCAAAATGTGTGTTTGAAAAAAAGAGGAAGAATGAATTATGTATTTTAGGTTCAGGGTAGAGTTGTAAATAATTATTAAAGGGTAAAATTGAAAGATAATTTGAAAAAATGTCAAAAAACCACTGATTTGGAGGTTGAAAGACACTTTAAATTACAATACACTGGTTTATGAGATTTTTAAATCGCCCAAAATAAGTGCCCAAAAAACTAACAATCACCGATTTTTCTAACCTCTCATAAATGCTACCACCTAAAATCGGTAGAAAAAAAAACTCTCAAACACACCCTTAGGGTGCATTTGAGAGGCTAGATTAGACTCTATATAAAGATAAGAAAAATTATCCAATTTACTGTTTAATGTAAATGGTGTAGTGATTAATTGTCTTAACTCGATTAAAAAAAATTATCTTAACTCAACTAGATAAATTTAACCCACGACAAAAGTACGTTAAGAAGGTATTGTAGCTCAACTTATAAAAATACATTTTATCACATAACTATTTTTCTATATTCAATCTCACCTCTTCGTTGAACAATTTCACTTAATATTGTCTGAGCAAAATTTCTTCGCTCATCTCTCTTTTAATATAACAATTTTACTCAACATAAGCATTATGTATCTAATTCAGCCTATTTTGAAATTTCTCATGGTAATTTTGTTTTTAAATTTTAGAAGTGGATATGTGATGATAGTAATATGAAGTGAGACGACTGATGATAGAAACAACAACAGTTGCTATTTTGTCGAATGATGGTGGCACTCCCGCCTCATCGACTCGTTTGCCCTGATGGTCTCATAGCTCGCCTCTTGGATCTGTACTTATATCTTCCAACATGTGAGTAGAAGCATTGTGCATTCGCTTTCCACTTACTTAAACAAAGTAGCATGTCGAATGAACATGTTCGAGTATGGATCGTAATTGAGCGAAACATCTACACATCGAAACCTAGCCCAACTTACTTAAAGCGAAGGTCTTGACCTGGAATGATCGAAGAGAGCACTAGTAGATCGAGCTATAGGTGCATGGACTTGGCTAGTGAAGGTGGAGAATCCGCTCATGGGTCATTGCTCTACTGTGTCTAGCCCGTCTTCTAGGCACCTTTGGAAAGCAGGAGTGTGACAATGTAGACACTTTCCTTTACTCCGTAGGGCCTTTTCATCAGTTGCAGGGATTGGATAGCAGTAATCCGACTGTCGTTGAATCAGTTAGACCTACAATCCACGAAATGACAATTAATACTGTCGATTGAGAAGCTGCAACATCCTTCATTAACTCTGAGTAATGGAAGAGGTAAAAGAATATCCGTCATTAAAGACAGTGACACATGTCCCTCATGATAACCCCTATATACAGAGGTAAATCCGCCAGGTAAGAGGAATCTCACATTTTTAAGCACTACTACTCTACACATATCTTTTTTTGGATATCTTTATCATCATTTACTGATTATCACACCGGAGTGGGCACGAAAGACAGAAGCCCCACCACTCTTTATAGGTATCTACCATTATCACCGCTGCACTAGGAAGAGGAGAGAAACTTTTATCATCAACTAGCGCCATCTGTGGGAACTCTGCACAAAAGGTCATGGCTCGAACTAGAAGAGTGGAGAATGTAACCACCCTCCAGGCCCCGTCGGAGATGTTGACACTGAGTCCAACGCCTCCACTAACCATCCATAGCAAGAGTTTATCCCTGCCACTTAACTTACGGCACTGCAAGCTCAGATGGCGGCTTTGGCGGCTCAACTCTAAGATCGAAACACTATTGCTTCTCAGTTGCTCTAGACTCCTAGTCTTCCGCCGACAGGACCATCACTACCAGGTGCTCCGCCACAAACTCCTAGCGTTCCACTGGCGGAACCATCACCACTGGGTGCCCCGCCCTAGGCTCCTAACTTTCTAGCAATGGAAACCGCCAACAGTGGCTCTATCGCTGGACCCATGTTCTTTGGCTTTATCTTTTGCACCCCACATTCATTCATTGACAACTGGCCCAAATCCACTCTAGAGGCAACCGTCATGGGTGGCTCTGTCTACGCTAGGTGAAATACCAGTGTTAGGCCTTGATCAACCGTTAGAAGACATGATGGGTCGCAAAATAGCAAATGCCATGTCTAAGAAAAGTAGCAGACAACAATCTTTGGTGGTGGTCACAAAATAGCAAAGGCCATGTCTCAAAAGAATTGCCAAAAGATATATATTAGACGACTTCTTCATCCGCTTCACCAACATACTCAACTTCTACAATAAAATCGTTAATACAAGATTTTTCAACTTACGGCCCTGCAAGCTCAGATGGCGACTCAACTCAACATTGTTGCTTCTCAGTTGCCCCAGACTCCTAGTCTTCCACCGACAGGACCATCACAACCAGGTGCTCTGCCACAGACTCCTAGTCTTCCACTGGCGGGACCATCACCACTTGGTGCCCCGCCCTACGCTCCTAACTTTCTAGCAATGGAAACACCTCCAACAGTGGCTCCATCGCTGGACCCAGGTTCTTTGGCTCTATCTTTTGCACCCCACATTCATTCATTGACAACTGGCCCAAATCCACTATTGAGGCAATCGTTATGGGTGGCTCTGCCTACGCTAGGTGAAACACTAGTGTTAGGCCTTGATCAACGGTTAGAAGACATGATGGGTCGCAAAATAGCAAAGGCAATGTCTAAGAAAAGTGGCAAACAGCAATCTTTGGTAGTGGTCACAAAATAGCAAAGGCCATGTCTCAAAAGAATTGCCAAAAGATATATAAGAAATTTTGTGAGTTAGACGAATTCTTCATCCTCTTCACCAACATACTCAACTTCTATAATAAAATCGTTAATACAAGATTTTTCAACATTCATTCTTCTTATAAAGTAAATATAAACTTCAAATTTTTAAGTAAGTTTAGATGTTATCTCAACCATACAATCTTCTATCCCCAAAAATTTCTCATGAAAATTTGATTATAAGTATTGTGGACAATATCTGAGTTTAAAGTTTAAAAACAGAATGTTTAAAGGAGTTATTAATATAAATGTCTATCTTTATTAAGTAAATTGTAAATATACTAGATTGAAAAAAAGAAATAAAATAATACTAAATAGTAAATCAAAATAACATATTTACTAAATAATAAATACAAGCTAACAATCATCATCTCTTCCATTTTGGTACAATTGTTACTTCACTTTGAGACGGATAATTATCATTCTATAATTATCTTTGAATTTCAAACACCACATTTTCAAACGTCTTCAACAAGAGATAGTTTAACAATTTTGTTTCTGTGAAATCCATCGAAGATTGTAGCCAGAAATATATTCACAATATCATATATTCTTACATCGGAACATTTTTCAGGTATTTACAGTGATTTGTAGTCTAAAACATGGCTAAACCCTTATGAATGAAAGGAACACTTTGACTGGTAACTAACGTTGTTACTGCATAACAAACGATTTTCATAAATGTGTCGGATTCGTAATATTAACCATTGACAATAATTTCTTTATTGTTGAAATTGAGAATTTAATATCAAGAAATGTTCATAAGGTTGGTATCTGAATTAATTTGTATTCAATGTTTTGGTTATTTGAAATTTTGATGAAATCTAGAAAATTAGAATAAAAATTTGAATTATTGAACTGTATGAATCACTGCAACACTTTTGTATATTATACAATTATCCAAAATTGTTGATGAATCATTATTGAAATGAAATTGGGTTAGAAACTACACACTAAATTGCAATGAAAATGGTCCATGATAATAATATGTGTTGTGCGTTTAGTAACATCATTTACAATTAATATCATTTGTCGAAAACGATTATAAAGATATGGATTAGCTTATAGATTAGAAAATTAGTGCTCATTGTATAATATGTTTATTGTATTGTCATTTTGACTCTTAATGAAACACAACAGAATTTTATATAGCGTCTTTAATATGTTAATGTAATTGTTAATGAATTAACGCAATTTTAACTTAATTGTTCCCGAATTATTCCATTCAATTGCTAAAAATTAACGTAATTGTTACTGAAATAATACATTGTTACTGAATTAAAGTAGTTGGAATGCATCTATGTGAGTTAACATAACTATTACTAAATTATTCCTTTCAATATATGTGTACATTGTTAATCTGCTTTCAAAATAAAAGAATAAGCGTACATGTTAGATGTTAATGAGCACCGTACTAAAGTTGTAATTTGTTGTGCAGATATAGAAAGAAACGTTGAGAATGGTTAGACTTGAAAGGTATTTTGAGAAAGATGCGTTAATTATTCATCTAATTAATAGTGATAAGGATTAGTGCTTGAAAATTAGCAAATTAGTTATTACTTGTATTTGAATTTAAAATAGTTAAATTATTATTTTTGTTTTATATATAGATTAAAATTAAATGAAAAATAGTAATGTTGAGAAAAATTATTTTATCCTGAATTTTTATTTTGGGCTGGCCAATTTCAGCACTGTGGACCTTGTAAGCCTAGCCATATGCTAGGTGCAGGACTGGGAATGTGGGCTTGGACAGTATCTATGTTTCCTATATGAAGTCCTTTCAACCCAATTAACTCTCTAAAAGTGAAAACCAAAATTTTCAATTTCAACAAAAACATATTTTGTTGAAATTGCACCTTAACTCTCAAAAAGTGCAAATTTGCAAATTAGTATCAAATCAATCTAACGTTGCAATAAACTGTTTGGTGAATTTTTTTGAAGATTATAAGTAGTGGGTCTTACAGAATTTGTGGATAAAAATTATAAGTTCTACGAAATGTGTAAATAAATATGATATTTGATAAATTTATAAGTACTTATAAACACTCCCAAACATGAACTAAATCTCAAACGATGCTTGTAATGCTTTGATCATTCTAGAAACGATATAACAACATAAATGTGCAATTTTTTGTTGGAAATTGGTTTAAGAATTCGAGAAATTGACAACTAAAGTGACTTCGTGTCAACTTGGTCAAAATATACAGACCCGACCCAATCCGTTTGGGCAAAATAGTTTGCCACTTCGCCGCTTCGGAGAAATGGAGATATATTTGGCATCTCGAAACCAATATCGAATGAATGAGAAATTACGAAAAGGGACAAATTTGGGTCAAGTTTTGACCATGCAATCGCATGGGTATTTTACCCTACGATCGCAACTTGCTTAATTTTTAAGCACAACGTTTTTTGGTCCTATCATGCGATCGCAGGATATAAAGTCATACGATCGCATGGTTAGCCTGGATTAAATTCTGTATTCAAAAATGTACCTTGCCATCGCAGTATGGTAAAACCATGCGATCGCATAGGTTTACGCGAACAGACATGTCTTTTTGAAGTGTTGCACGAATTGGCTCCACACCATTTCATTTTCAACCGATCATCCTCTATATTTAGGATATTTTGGACGTCCTTTTTACAGAGAACTGATATGCAAACACTTTAAATCTCATACATTCATATCTTGAACCAAAATTTATTGCATTTGTTGCATAAAAATTCTGGTTTTCATTTCATTTCATCAGTTGGAGTACAAAACCGTTTCTGGTTCGTTGTGTTTGTGTTTTGAAGTGCTATAAATACAAGCAGAAGTCGTTGTATCTTGGGAGTCGATTGCTATAAACCGTAGGCACCGTTGCGGGGTAAAATTGACTTAAAAACAAAGTGTTCAACACTTACTTCGACTTGTATATCATCCATTTCATTCAATTTTTCTTGCTTTGGAGTCACTTATACAAAATCCGCCAACATTTTTCTCATATTGCAGTTTGGTCCCTATAATTCTTAAGAATGGTATACTGAGTCCAAATGATTTCTTAACAAGTAACTTCTATACTTTTCATATATACAACCAAAATGAGTGAAATGATTTATACCTAAGGGGGATTTTCAAATACTAAGGTGGTGACATGGGTAGGGTGGCAAGATTTAAAATTACCATCTTGAAAAATTTATTATGTCGAAATCTTATGTAGCAATGAGTGGGTGAAAGTAGTGATGGTAGAGGGTAGGGTTGGAGGGATGACCGGATGACAAGTGAATTTCGATAGACATGAAGTTGAAGTTTCTTTTGTTATTTTTTTATATTTTGTTTTGTTTTCTATCTTTTTGTTTATCTAAAGTAGATGATATATTTGTTTTTTATACGAACTTGATATTTAATTTTAACAGTTTTTGTTACAAATAATGTGCGCTAATAATGATATAGTAGGGATAGTGATGTTAAGTTATAAAGGTTAGGGACAACTCTAGCAATAAATATCATAAGTACAAATATCATAAGTACAAAATGGGTAAAGATTGGTTCAATCGCTGCAATTATTACATAATAATTTACTAGTGTTGTACTCGTGCGATGCACGGGGGGTGTAATCACAAAAAACAATTTTTATAGTTATTTATGAAAGTTAATTAGTTATAATAAAATCAAACACTAAATTTTAATTAGTATTAAACACATGTATACGTTGATCAAAATGAAGATACGATTAATTAATTAATTAAATTAAATTAATTAAGTATTTAAAATATAGATAATTAAATTTAAAACGTATTAAAAATTAATTTTTGCAATGATAACAAAATTTTGAAAATATGAATTTTGACTTATTTTTCTTTCACTTTGGATTGATTGTTTTCCATAATAATCTTTAAAATGCAATATCTTAAATGTGATCTTTTAAATCTTAATTAACATTGAAAAACATGCATATTTTGACCAAACTGAAGATAAGATTAATTAATTAATTAAGTTAGATTATTTAAGTATTTAAAATATGGATAATTAAATTAAAATGCATTGAAAAATTAATTTTTGCAATAATAACAAAACTTTAAAAATATAGATTTAGACTTATTTTTCTTTCAACGTGCATTGATTGCTTTCCATAATAATCTTGAAAATGCGATCTCTTAATCTTAATTAATATTGGAAAATTCATGCATTTTTTTTACCAAAACAAAGATAAGATTAATTAATTAAATTAATTAAATATTTAAAATATAGATAATTAAATTAAAATGCATTAGATAATTAATTTTTGTAATGATAACAAAATTAAATTAATTTTTGCAATGATATCTAAATTAGAAAGTAGATTGAGAGAATTCAGTTGGAAAAATAAAAAAGCAGGCGGCTATTAAATGTAGTATTATGAATGAACATTTAATGGCTATTAAAAAAATCAATTTACAGAACCAAAAAAAAAAAAAAATTCTAAATAGAAAAGTACATTTAGGCGGGAAAATAAATTTTTTCAAGACTGCTTATATATATATATATATATATATATATATATATATATATATATATATATAATTTAATTGTAAGTAACTATATTCACACTAGGGTAATTAGCACAAAACGTTCATACTTATTGAAGTCATTGTACAAATCGTCCATACTTTCAAAATTTTGACATTTTCACCCCCACCTATGCAATTTCTTGCGCAAAACGTCATTTATGTCCAAAAGTTACCATTAATGAACCTCACCAACACAACTCATAATACAACTTAAGGATAAATTAGTCCAGCTACATTTTTCACTTGTCTCCTACGCAAGCATCCTTCGTGACCTCTATTTTTCCAAGGCCAAAGGACCCTTTATTCTTCTTACCCATTGCACCCAATGTGAAATAAATACCTTATAGTAGGTAGGCGAAGACAATAAAGTAGAGAAGAAAACTGGAATTTCAAAAATCCGTGCTTGAGCGCGAAGAAGGGACTCCAAGTGAACAGTAGCTTGCAATGCGGTAAATCACAGAGATGGAATAAAAGATTCCAAATAGAGCCGTCACGAACTCCGAAACCCACTAAAGAGTAAGTAAATTGCAATAAATGGAGTTCAATAAGCTTGCATCCATTAATGCTATCGGCAGAGATTGAAAATACCAAAGATAAGCACAGTAGAAATTGGGCACCTGAATAAAACTCTCTCTCTAACCCAATATACAGTCATAAATACAAATCATTGTACACAATGACAAACACAAATCACAATCAGTCTGATGACAACCAAAAGTCACAGAATCAACAACTATGGTATAAAACAAAACAAAAACTTACGGTAAGTGAGTGGATTATCTTTGAACTGTCTGAAACTTGGAGGTAGCATTTCTTTTGGTAGAAGAAAATTTGATATGATATCTGTAATATAAACTCATAAATGGAAAAAATTTATTTGGCAAAATTCTGGGAAAAGGGACGAAACTTCCAGAAAGGCGCGTTTGTTTGTTGATGTTATTCGGTTTGAACAATTGAGCTAATTTACCCGTAAGTTGTATTACAATTCGTGTTGGGGATGTTTATTAACGACAACTTTTGGATGAAAAGGACGTTTTGCGCAAGAAATGGCGTAGGTGAGGGTGAAAATGTCAAAATTTTGAAGGTATGGACGATTTGCACAATGACTTCAATAGGTATAGACGTTTTGTTCTAATTACTCTTCACACTACATTTATTTTAAGTATTTATTATCTACACTACATTTTAATTACAATAAAGATCTCACAACCTCTGATATTTTGACAATTATGTCTTCAATTTTTTTTAGTCTTAACTTTATCATTAACTTTCAATTAATTTTCACATCTTGATCTAATGACGATTTTTGTCTAAATATTCTATTAATCTGCATTGAAATGAATTAAAAATATATTGTCAAATTTTTATATTTGTTATTTATTTTGCTTATTTAAAAATACAAAAAACAAAAAAATTATTTTACATCATCCTAATTAACTTTTTGTACAGAAACCATCATAAAAAACAATGATAAAATGTGCAAGTATATAAGTTGATGATAAAAATGTGATAAAAAATAGTTGGGGACATAAATGCAAAAATGAGCAATAGTTGAAAATTTTCATTACAATTAAAAATTAGTGTGTTTAATAAAAAACGTGGTGTGAATATAATTATCTTTTTATTTTGATGCAATACTTTTTAATTGTACTCAAAGTTTTTAACATTTACTTATTATCGTACTTATATCTCCAACTTATTTTTGTTTTTGTTTTTTTTTTATCTTCAACTTTATATTAATTACTATACCTGGTCTCTTTTCCATCTCTTTTCCATCTAAAAAGTCCATTAGAATATCATAAAAAAACTTATTCGTCCTATATTTATATAGCGAAAAACAGCAAATACACAAATGACACACAATAACTCGTCTCATTTCAAAGCATGCTATTAAAATATTTGAATGGAAACTTTCATGGTGAAGATCATATATGTTAACTAATGGAAGATTAAAGAAAAATTTGTACTTTTCATCTTCAATTTTTAGAAAATGTAACAAATCTATTCATAACCTTTTTTATTAGTATAATTAATCATCAACCTTTCAATTATGTAGCAAAACTTATCATTCCATCAATTTTGGCTAATAAATGACGGATATATCCTCCTCTTTAAATAAACAAAAATAAAATAAAGTAATAAAACAACAAAAAATAAGAAAAAATACAAAAAATATCTCATAACTTTTCAAAAAGTACAAATAAATATCACTTAAAAATAATTTAATACATATTAAAAAAATTAGAAAAAGTAGTCATTTCATCTTTTCCATCCAAGTCCATCCCCAACCCTACCTCACGCCCACCGAAACTAAAATGGATAAAATGATGAGTTATGTTATATAATTGAAAGGTTATGGAAAGATTATGCTAAAAAAAAGATTAGAAATAGATTTGTTACATTTTACAAAAATTGAGGATGAGAAGTGCAAATATTCCTTAATATAACGACCCTAATTTAATAGTGTACCCATCCCAAATTGGGCGAACAGTTCAAGGATCAACGAGCAAATAAAAAAGAATCTTTCTTCCTCCTCCAACTCTCTCTCCACGTTCCCCAGTGGCTCCTCCCATTTCCCTTACCTTCTCTCTCTGGTCAGCCATGGCTTCTTTTCCTCAACATCGATTCCAACAATCACCAGCACAGCCACTACAACCCAAATTCTTCAGGTGACATTCAAAAGGAAAAAGGGGACAAACGCAACACACCCACAAATTTCACTTGCTTTTATCAATTTTCTAGATTTTCCTCTGTCTTGACTAAATATTTCATCATTTTCTTCTTCATTTCAGAGAATTGTACGAAAACATGGAGGGTCAGAGTTCACAGCAAGTCACCTACTTGAACGCCCCAAATTTTCCCGATCATCACCCCCCTTACGTCCCGCCTTGTATTTTCGCTGATCATTGACTAAATTAACTGTATTTTTAACTAGTAAAAATTAATTCTTATTTTCTACTATTCTTTTCCTTTTTTTGTGTTCTGGGTTCAGTTCGAGTTGCGGGGTTAGCACCGGGGCCGGTGCAGGAAGACAACGGGCTGGATTTGCAGTGGAATTTCGGGCTAAAGCCCAAGGAGAAGAGACCAAAAGAGAAAGATTTTCTGGAGAACAACTCCAGTAATGACAATAACAATAATACATCCCAGATATCTTCGGTGGATTTCTTGCAGTCAGTGTCAACCGGGCTCGGGCTGTCGTTAGACAATCCACGTCTGGCTTCTTCTGGTGACTCGGCTCTGTTCAGGCTTATCGGCGACGATCTTGATCGCAAGTTACAAACACATGATTTTGAGATTGATAGATACCTCAAAATTCAGGTGGGAAAAAAAATTGGGGCTTGATTTTGTTGAGGGATGTTTCTTTTCGTGTTTTAATATTTGTGCGTTGTGATATAGTTTTGTTTAGTGTTATGTCAAAAATTATGCTTAGTTCTCCTAATTTTATATATGGTTGATTTTTGACTGATTTGAAGGTATACCATTTATGACTTATGAAGGTTTACTGATTTAGAAAAGTTAATTGCATGGTCTGAAAGTGCACATTTATGTAGCCAATCACAGCATTGGAGAATGAAGCTTTGGAGGAAGTTCCTTTTTTTTATTCTTTTGGCAGCGCTTTAAGAATTTCATTTCTCCTAATGCAATTTACTGAGATTGGAAGCTTCATTATGTCGTACATGGAAATAGAAACAATCTAGTCTTAAATGATGTTTGTCTGTACTCGTAATCGAAGTAATACTCGTTAATTGATTGAAATGATTCTGTTTTGGCTTTTAGCTTTAATGTGAGGTCGCTATTTGAAAGATGTTATGTTCTTTGGACTTTTCATGCAAATTTAGGGTTTGGAACTTGGAACACGAGCTTAGAATTTTGCTTCCTTTTTCTTTTTCTTGAATGAGTAACTTGTTACACGTCACGTAACAAGTTACTCCCTTCCAAGAAAAAAAGATTTGTTTGTTGTTGTTAGGTAACTTTTACATCAATTGGAGCTTGCTGTTAGTTTCAGCTTATGTTCATTGAATTTTCAGATGAAACATGATGCCGCATCTAATAATAATGTAAAATAGAAGTTCTGGAAGTTCCATGCAATACACGAGTTGGTGTATTTTATTTCTGCTGTGTTATGTTGAGTCTCTATTTTAGGCTGTATAGTCATTTTGATATGAAAACGTCTGAAGTCAGATAGTGGCATCACACTCAACAATTCTTTACCTTTCTTGTTCAACTACTTTAAGTTGGAAAGTCTTTTTGTTTTACATGAGAATATCTACTCCCATTCGTAGCTGTGAAAGATCTTGTGACTCAAATGAATTCTTTCATTAAATGGCTTTCCGATCTTCATGCTGTCATAGGGTGATCGGCTGAGGCAAGATATTATAGAGAAAGTTGAAGCAAACCAACTACAGATAATCTCACATGTTGAAGAGAAGGCCCTACAGAAACTCCGGGAGAAAGAGGCAGAAATGGAAGAGATCAACAAGAAGAATATGGAGCTTGAATTGCAAATGGAACAACTTGTTTTGGAGGCCAATGCTTGGCAACAGCGGGCCAAATACAATGAGAACATGATCAACACCCTCAAGTTTAATCTACAGCATGTTTATGCACAAAGTAGAGATAGTAAAGAAGGGAGTGGCGACAGTGAGGTCGATGACACGGCCTCCTGCTGCAATGGGCGTGCCACTGACTTCCACCTGCTATGCAAGAATGCCAGTGAAATGAAGGAGTTGATGACCTGTAAGGTTTGCAGAGTCAATGAAGTACGCATGCTTTTATTTCCTTGTAAGCATCTGTGCGTGTGTAGAGAGTGCGAAAGTAATCTTACTCTATGTCCCTTGTGTCACTCCTCTAAGTGTCTTGGCATGGAGGTTTACGTGTGATGGGATAACATGAAACTGATGTAGTTTTCTTGTTACATGTGTAATTGATTGTTTTCCTGGTAGACCTGTTTTTATTTCTTTTTTGTTAGTGCAGTTGAATCTTTTGCATTTCATGAGCATCTGTGCATCACATTTTAAAAGTCTACTACTTCTGGTGGATATGAATAATTAAATTTTAGGTGATTACATTTTGCATCAATTATATTTTTTAGAAGTTTATGTGTTGCATGGTTAATTTTTTGCCTTAATTTACTCATAGCTCTTTGGGAAGAATAACTGAATTGCAGTTAGCAGTTTATACCATTTAAATGATGACAAGCAAACTTTTTAGCATCACTTTCTTTCCTTTTTATGAGATTGCTTCAGCCTTTTTAATCTTCCCAGCTGAGACTTGTTAGTGGTTACCTACTTTTGTTGGCAAAGTTATTAATATTTGTGTGGCATTTCAAAAATAGATGGAAACTAACTCTATGCTGAGAATTGGGAAATTTATAATGAAATACTGTCAAGCATTGCCATAATTACCATCTTGTTTATTTGAAAGAGGAAAATATGTTGACTAAGCATAAAGCATCATATTGTTTTCCTATGTAATGGTCATTCATGATATATGCCAAAGACTAAGTTGACTGTTAGAGTGGAGATGACCACCGCCCCTATCTGGCAGTTTATGTGAAACAGAAACTCAAAGAAAAAGAAGAGGAAAGATAGTAAAGCAACATGTTGGGAAACTCCCCCACTGCCCAAGTTGGCATGGGACCCTGCGACAGGCGTCAACAAAAAGGTATCATCTCTGGTAATCATGGATCCCTTTTGTTGCATTTTTTCGCATCAACAATGGAAGAAACAAGTTAAGAATTGTTAGGTTAATGTAACCACCACAAAAAAAAGAATTTGGATGGATGGAAGAACATAACGGCGGTCGCAAAGGAATATAATTATGCAAACCATGCAGTCCGTTTCGTGTGCATAAGGGAACATGATGGAGAACATACCCGGGAAGAATTATATTAGTCATAAAATAAAATTGGTTTGATCTTTACTTGACCTTGGTTACAAGAATTAGATGACGCCTTATTGAGGTTAAGGGATACTTAATGCAAGTTGCAAGACAAAAAGAGGAGCAAATGTGTCGGAAGCATTTTGCAACATGTGAAACCCCGCAAGAAGAGCTCGCGGACCTAGTGCGTCCAAGATCATCCCCTTGATGGATGTTCAAAACACAGTCAAGCCCTAAGTGATGTTCAAGTTGGGGGATCAAGAGGCTGCCCAATCGGTGTTTAAAAGATGGTAAGATGGTCTGACATGTACCTTAAAGAGAGGACACTAAATAGCTTTTTTCCTGAGGCACGAGCCTCATTATGCAATCCTCAAGGCTTTTGAGGCTCCATTCCTCTTTGAATACTTTTTTAGTTTCCTTTGGACTTGGACCTGCTATTTTGAAGAAGCTTTTGAAGTGTGGGACACATTAATAAAATAATTTAAAAGAATATAAAAATACACTCATGATAAATGACAAACCATTTTGAAAATTCATAATAAATTAAATTAACAAAATTGAAACTTATAATCAAATATAAAATAGATCAATAATGTACTAAATAATAAGTTTAAAATTATTAATCGCAAAACAAAATTGTAATCTACTAAAACTAAAAAATACGTAGGAGCTTCCCATATAATCACTAATAGGATCTTTGAGAGAACAATCAATATATTTGTTTCTCATGAGCATGTTTGGGTTAGCTTATAAGCTTGTAAGGAAAGAGAAGAAGTGTCAATACCCAAACAATATGCTCCATAGTATCCTCTTCATCACTATTAGTTTTTTCTTATTCTTTTTCACCATCTCCACTTGCAATGGTTCTTACCCTTTCCCATGACCTTTTGTGTGAACGTAAAATAAAAGAAAGAGAAGATAAAGAAAAAAAGAAAACTCAAAATTCGCAGAACATTCTAGTTTATAAAAAAATACTAAAAGGATGAGTGAGTGATAAAATGATAAGAAACGGTAAGACAAATAAGTGCGGCCTCAATCACAATGAGATTTAGCCCTGTGGTTTGTCTTGCTTTTCATAACCTTAAGATGAGCAATTGCGTAGCCTTTCAAGTCTTAAAAAATTTCAAATCGAGAGATGAGCACAATGAACAACTAATTTCATGTCTTGCATCTTATAAGCTCAAGATGAACAAAGACCTAATAAGCTCTAGTATGTAAATTCTCAAGAAGCTAAAAGACGAGAGATAAGTAAAAGTAATGACTAAGTTCATTTCTTCCTGTTCATAATCTTAAGATGAGTAGAGACCAGACCAGATAGGCCTAGCATGTTAAGTCTCACAAGGCTCAAAGTGGAGATGAACAAAAATAACGATTGAGTTCAAAAATTGTTGAACGTATTTCAAGTTAAGTAGAGCGTAGAAAAATTCTATCGTGTGAAGTCTCGAGAAACTTAAAGTCAAGAGATGAGCAAAAATAGTAAATAAGTTATAGTGCCTGCTTGGTAAAATTATTATAAGCAATGGATCCTACAAAATGTGTAGATAAAAGTTGTGGGTCTTACGGAATGTGTGGATAAGAATGATGTTTGATCAGTTTATAAGTGTTTATAAGCACTTTCAAACATGTACGTAATCTTTCTGCTTGTAAACTCAAGACGAGCAGAGATGAGACATGTATTAGCCTATCATGTCTCATGAATATGAAGTCTCAAGAAGCTTAAAGTTGAGAAGCAAATATAATGAGTAAGTTCAAGTCTTGTTGCTTGTAATATCAAGACAAGAAAAGACTAGACAAGCTCTACCTGACAAGAAACATGAGGCTCAAAGTTGAGAGATGAGTAAAAACGACTATGTTCAAATTTTGTTGCTCGCAATCTCAAGAAGAGTTGAGAAAGACACACTCCTTACTTCTGATTCTATCAATTCAAGCTTTTCCTTGAGATCAATGTTTTCCTCCTCCCCCATCTGATGCTACTTCATTGTGTAATAGAAAAAGAACGTGTACTCAACTCAAAGAAGAGAGGATTAAACTTAGGGAGCAGGGCTCCTGGTTTCTTGTCCACATGAGGCGGTCGTGATTTATTCACGGACTTAGCCGTAATATCAACATTTTTAGGCAATTTATCTAGAAAACTGGGGGAGACAAGGGGTAAGCATCAAGAGACATGGATATTTTGGTAGAATATCTCGAAAGATAGCCCTGTGAAGATCTTTTGCCCCTCAAAGCTATACCGTTTCTCCTACCATGAGGAATCAAGACAAAAGAAAATAAGAAGAATGAGGATATGATTTTTATACATATACATGAACCCTTCCACCGAAGGAAACTACACTTCTCTTTAACAACACTTTGTATTCTTGTAGGATGCAGATAATTAAGCAATGATTCAAGTTCTATGAGAATTTCAAATTAATGCAAGAATACACACTTATTCATTTCAATAAGAAGATCCCTACTTGGCATGAATACTGGGCTTGAGCACGGGGGGCTTATGTTGCACCACAAAAAAATAGCCTTAGAGCTCCGTCGAATCGTCAAGTCTACTAAGAACTCCACGCTAATGATGAACCAAATATTTGTTTATTTATTGGGGCAACCCAAACTAAGAACTACTGGGAGGGATACTACAATGCCTAAAATATGAAAAAAGAGATCAAAATTCAGAAGATTAGCCCATTAACCCTCAATTAGCAGAATACTAAGTTAGAAGCTTTCCAACTCGTCTAGAAAGGAATTGCTAATCCTCGTTGACCGGATCAAAGTTGGATAAATAACAACTACTGATCGGTTTGGCAGAAGTCGACATCATCAACAGGAAATGAAGCATGGGAAAGACGATGGATGGCCTTGGGTCTAATTACAAAGGTCATTCCACCCAAAGACTATAAGTGAAAAGTAAGTCCTGTACATTAAGAATTGTGACCACCCTTTTCGAAATTCCAAAAGAAGATGCAAATCTTCACATATATGTGAAACACTAACTTGACCGTCGAGGTGGAGATGGCCAACACCCCCTCTCTGGTGGGCGTTCTTACTACTCAGTTTTTGTTTTGTAGGATCCCAAGGAAATAGAAGAAGAGGAAAATACCAATACAACATGGTGGGACCCTCCTTCGTCACACAAAGTAGGCGTGAAACCTTGCGTTATATTTCGACGTCAGCACCTGTATTGTATTTCTTTAATGTGTCTGTTTGGTGGAATATACTTATTATACCACACGTGAAACCTATGGAGTATGGACATTGTGATATTCTCCTTGAATCTGATCTCAGTTACACCCTTTGCTGAATCTGGGAAGATGAAGCTAATTGTGGTTCAATGGACTTGTAGAGCTATGTTCTATTGGCTCTTAAAATGTGCTCATGTTCCTGCATATAAAGTATACCTATAAGTAGAAATACATGAATTCATAAATTCATATTTAGTTGGTTGCTCATGCAATGCTACAAGCTTGTGAGTTTGAAGGTCCTATGATTATCACGCTAAAAAAGTATCTTGTGTACATATTGGCAGGCGCAGGTCTTGTTTTAGTGTAAAAGGTTGTATTATTTTTGTTTGTCTCTAAAAATGTAATCACAAATTGCACAGTAAGGTAGATTCCCCCCTCCCCCTCTGAAGCTAGAAATAGTGTGTTTTTATGTCTTGTGGCTTCTAAAAAGGGAATCTGGTACTTTGTATATAGGGAACTAGATTATGAGATGTTCAGATGGAATCTTGAAATTGTGCAATTAACTTTGGGTTTAGAAGTCTTGAGAGTGTGGTTCTTTATTAAGTACGATGAAGGGTCATGAAAACACTTCCACTGTCAGCAAGTGCAACTAATGGTTACATTTGTAAATAATCTTCCAATTTGTACATTGTGCTAGTGGCTTGAAGGAAGATATGCCCATGGTGCTGTTAAAGGCACTAATAAGCCATAATTCTTCAAGTCTGCTATTTTTCATTTACTTTTCTGCTTTATAATAAAATTGAATTTCTGTACACATTGCGGAGAATTCAGTGCATGTTTTTGGAATTCTCCAAAATCATGGGAATATGTCATGCCCCTATGCTGTTTTGTTTCTTCATCATGTTGAGTTAACCCTTTTTTGAGTAGGATCAGGATGTCTTTAATAAACTTATTTAAACTAATAGATCAATGGGCATGTGCTTTCTAGATTATGGAAGTGCATTAGACGATATGTAGCTATCCAGTGTTGAATGCTACTATTTCCTCTATCTTTTTGTCTGTATTTACAAGTTACTACTATATCTTTTGACATACATTTGGACCGAAACATATTACTAGGTGGCCCTTACGATCACTCAAACTACAGCTCTTTATTTTTATTGGAGTAATTCTCTTGTCTAACAATCTTGGTTTTGCTGGTGCTTTTCATAGATGTCAGTGATACTCGTCCAAGATAGTTTCGGAATGCTAACTGTGGTGCTTGTTATGTGCTGATATCTTATCGTAGTTGTATTTTCTTTGAAGGTGGACAAGCCATAAATTTTAGTTGAAAATACTTCATGTTGACAGTTGAAGCCATTGAAGTTTGTAGTCAGGGTGCATGGAGATGGAGAAGTACGTAATCAAGCCCTCACCTCTGTAACTAAAATTAGATCTGAACATACTTGGCGGCTAATGCACGTGCAAACATGTGAAAACTTATTTGATGCTGCATGAGTTTGTCTGGAATCCCAGAAAGAATTTTGTTTTTCAAGTTATGCTGGTGGTCTCAATATGTGCTAATGTTATGTTGATTTCACTTGGAAAACTTGTTGGCACTTTCAGAAAGTGATGGTTACAAATTGGTGTTATGCGTTCCTCTTAGCTCTCTGTTTGGACGTATGTGAAGTTTTACTTGTTTTACCTTCCAGATGTTTTGAACATTAAGGATGTTAGTCATTTTGATATTTATATAGTCACATTGCTATCGGCCGTTAAGGATTTATCTTCTGTTCCTGTTCAAACTTTCAAGGAAGACTTGGAGGAAAGAGAGCTTGAGAAGATACAAGCATTAGTTGACCTACTGTGTGATGATTCTATATGAAAGCCATGGGGGTTGCTGCCTAGCTGTGATGTTCTCTTTCACATTACAGTTATTTGAGATATCTGAAATTGCCGTGGAATGTATTGTATTGCACTTGGCAAGTTAGTGAAGTTACAAACTTGTCTAGGCAACTTGATTTTGCCTTATTAAATTAGAAATGAAGTTTAACTGTGATATCATTGTAGATTAAGATAGTTTAATCTGCAAATTATCCATATTTTGAAATGTATAATCTAGTTATAATAGTGTATATTTCGTTGTAAGTTTTACATATTATTATATTTAATATTTAATCCAACAAAAGTGTATAAAAGAAGAGTGGAAAAATCACTCCCAAAGGCAACTCAAATTTGAAAGATGAAGCCCAATAAAAACTCGGGTTGGCAAAAGAATTATAGTTACTCAGTTGTTGTAATTATGAATGTCTCGGATCCACTGTAAGAACCACCAAAAAGGAAATTCTAAGTAAATTGCACTTTTTATTCTGTTAGTACAATTGCAACTCAACTGAGTAATCAGATAATGATATAGATTATGCATGATTAGTCTTTGAGGGAAAAAAGAAGAAGAAATTCAGTCGACATGCAGGATAAATCGATCATACTAGGTGGTCTATGCGGATTTGGTCAATATTTTACGATGTTTATTGGGGTTGAGTACTAATGTGGTTTTTCTTACACGTCCCAACATTTCGAATCAAAAATAGAGAATTAAGTTGAACGTTGGTACTATGAGCAAGTAGTTAAGGTTTTAAACCCAAAAAAAAAAAAAATTATTCCATATGTGATAACATTAACTTTGAGAAGAAATGGATTTAAGATGGATATTATGGTGTAATTAGAAGAATGGTAAAACTTTATTCTAATCATGCCTTAGAAAGTGATGACAAAGAGGAAAGTAAATATGATTATTGCTACTGTATTATTATCTGGATTTTGATAGTGTAAATGATTCCTCCTCCACTTCCACCTCCCACCGGCCGATTTCTTGTCATGTCAATGTTTTTTTTTTTATATGTTAAGAGTCTCATGTTAAATTAAAATTAAAATATTAAAAGATTTGATTTAATTTTTTTAATAAAGTTGACATTTTAAAAATATCTTCAAATTTAATATGGTATCAGAGTTCATTAACGTGGTTAATTTTCTTTATCAATACCAACTTTAATATGGTAAGAGAGTCTAATCAACTTAAACGAGCAACTCAATTCGACGAAGACTCAAAACGAGCACCTGAATTTCTAGATTGGTATTGTCAAACAAGCCACCAATATTTTGCGAGGAATGTTAAAGGTAAATCTTATGTCGAATAGTGATGAAATAAATACACAACATATAAGAGTTTGCGCTACTCTTTTTAACAAGTTTGACATTTTTAAGTGGAATAATTCAAACTCTTATTAAACTAAAACAAGTAATTTAATATGATTAAGACTCAAACGAACACACAAATTTCAAGATAAGTGTTCTCAAATGAACCACAATCTTGGAGAAGGTGTTAATGGTAGAATCACACATCAAATTAAAATAAAAATATTACACAATATATAAGGGTTTTATTAGATTACTCCTCTTAATAATATTGAAATTTTAAAATAGATCAAAAGTCTTAATATATATTTATATAAATGGTAAACGAAATAAATGGACACTAAAAATTGAGTTCTAATTTCTGAAATTAATAAGAGTTAATTAATTAGGTAATTTACAATAGGTTCCCAGCCTTTTTCAGTACTTGTAAATATTAAGTAATTGTAATTAATTAGGTAATTGAACCTTGAAAGTAATTAAGACTCGATTCTTTTTTAATCTTAGTATAACGAAAAGATGAACGTTTAGCAAGTCTTTGTCTTCTTTTCCCAGTCATGAAAGAAAGGGTTTTATTAAATTAATCATTATTAAATACAAATTGCAGAGAAGGCGTATTTTTCTACGAAGAAAATCGAGAAGTAGACAAAACAAAATACTAAATAGCAAGTGTTGATAATGTCTAAAATAAAGATATCGAATTTAATATATTAAATATGTCATAAAATTAAGTACGTTTCTTGTCGAGCTAATCGTATCAAACATGTATGTATGCATGCATGCAAACAAACATATATGTAAACAATACTTGGAGTGAAAATAAATGGTAAATGAAGAAAAGAGAGAGAGAATGAAACTGATATGATGTCAAATGCAAACACTCCTTATTCCCCATAAAGCTGTTTTCTTCTTTCTTTTTTCCCTTGTTTGGGCAGTGGGGCATCTGCCCTTCTAAACTTCCACTTTGTTTATCTTTTCACAAAGGATGTTGTACAAATGTGGGATTTTGTTCTGGAATCCAAATATGCATTCTATACTCTGCCAAAGTTACTTCACTTCATAATCTCTGTGTAGGTCCCATAAAGTGTAGATGTCAGCAGCAATTAGGACCTCATTACCCCAAAGGCTGAGTGAGTCTCTAATGAACCATTCCAATTAGCATCTTATTTTTTTTTCCAAATATTTCAGTTTTATTTTGTGTTAACATCACAAAGTTGAAGTCAACAAGTACTTGTCCACTTTCTTATCAAGATAAATTGTTCAACCCTTAATTCAAACACCGGAATTTCATAAATTAGGATTTTGAGTGGTAATTGCCATCAAGTAAGGATTGAGAATTCGAAAAGCAAGAATTTAGCCAAAGTTTTCTAATATGTCCATTTTCTTTATGATTTTTGAGAACTATTATAGATATCTCAAGTCTATGAACTCTTTTGCTTTTACACTTTTATTACCATGTGTCATCTTCTCATTGGGTTGTTTAAGATTTTATACGATTCCATGACACGTTACTACCAACCATTATCCCAGCAATCTTTTTCATTTGATTTTTGTGATCGTTATTCCTACACGCTCTTTTTAACTAACTTTATCACATGGAAACTTCCCACATGCTCCAGGATAGGCTTTGTTGCTAAAGGTAAAGAGGTTTATTCGTCCTTTTCCAACCTTCGACTTACGAAGCTTCACCAAGAAACTTCGGTTACTCTTGTCGCATACCACGGGTTTCGACCTGCGAGATTTTTTTGTCTGTTAAAATGGACGAAGAGCTTGTAGAGATCCGAAGTCTCTACAACATTCGTCAAGACATAGAGTTAATCTATCCCAGTCTCATCCAAACGGTGCATAGGCCTCCGACTGGGTGTGGGGCTATTCACATTCTTTCCATGGAGTCCGGCCTTCTTCTTTCCTTCCACCACTACTTCCGTGAACTCTCAAGTGAGTACACATACCCAACTAGGGCACAATAGTTGGACCGTTATGATAGCCTATTTCCTGCAATGGAAACATGCATGGTTGGATGAAGAGTTTTCTTCAGAGGCCTTTCGTGCGTGTCTTCTATCATCCAGTACAAGCCAGGAATACCAAAAATCCTCTGGATCATCGACATTATTCCCAGGCCAATGTCTACTCTTAAGATTGTAGTCACTCCTAACAAAGTGAAAGATTGTAATGAGTTATTTTTCTTTGTTAAGGAAAACTAAGAGTTTCAACTAGACGACCCCAATCCCAAAGTATTCATGCTTCGCTTCTATAGTGAGCTTCGTGAGTCTCTAGCCTTGCTTCAATTTAGGGTGCTCTTTGATATATATATATATATATATATATATATATATATATATATGTGTGTGTGTGTGTGTGTGTGTGTGTGTGTGTGTGTGTGTGTGTGTGTGTGTGGATATAATGCAAAAGATAGGAGAAACACACTATGACAAAGGTAGTAGCTTGAGAGCTCCTAACTAATAATTTTCTAAGTAGTTATGAACACTTGGAGAACAATTAGCATAGATGACTTTCTTTTCTTGTGTGAGAGTAATAATTTCAACATCATTTTCTTGTGGAAATGGGTTTGGTATTTATAGGAAAATTCTAATCGATTGTCCCCCTTCGATATGCGACATGTGGCTCAATCCGGAGAGTCCTTGAGTCACATCTTAGGCATCACATCATTGACTTTAATAAGGAGGTCTTTTCAGCCGCACATTAGGAGGCTACGACTGTAACAAGTCGTATTGGCAGGTTATCCCATCAATTTTTTCAAGACTGAATTGTAGATTGGCAGGGAGACTTCCTCAGCACACAACCAGGATCAGACATTGATAGCCTCGTCTCTCCAACCTCTTCGGCATAAAAGAACAGCCTCTTCTCATCCTATCTTCTCAAACCGCCTCGGCACAAAGAGATGCAGCCTCGGAGAGAATGGTGATAGCCTACTAGGCAAGTTTGACTTTGACTGCCTACGTGGGATTGTGGGGGCGTAACAATAGTCCCCCAAGTCCAGGACCTCGAGGGGTGTTGGACTTGGTAATGAGGCATCTGCATGTCGACAAGAGTTCTGCAAAGATAGGTGAAAATTTAGTGTTACAATTACAATAGTCCCACAAGCTTAGAGCCTCTGTCATTTATACGAGGTGCTAAGATTGGTTTGTTGGGCGAGGTCCCAACTGGGAATGCTAGCTGTAGATGAGTGGTCCCAAGTGAGAGAAGCCGGCCGCAAACGAGCCAAGTCCTTGGTTGTAGAGGCTTCACTGCAGGGGAGCATAGTCCGTTGTGGGAGATGCTTTCTGCATTAGCGCATGTCCAAATGGGAGAAGCTGGTTGCGGAGGAGCCTAGAGCCCAAGCGGGAGATGCTCCAAAAATGGCTGCCAACAGGAACCCCACGCCTCCTCTTCCTATGTGTATTTCTTTGCACACTTGGACTGCCACGTGGTTTATTCAACCACGTAGATAAGCCTAGGAACGGGTGGATGTGATGCAAAAGATAGGGAAAAACACACTATGACAGAGGTTGTAGCTTGAGGCCCCTAACTAACAATTTTCCTGGTTGTTATGAACACTTGGAAAACAATTAGAATAGAGGACTTTCTTTTCTTGTGTGAGAGTAATAAGTTTAACATCTTGGAAATAATTTTGGTATTTATAGGCAAATTCTAATCGATTGTCCCCTCTTCGATAACGTGGCTCGATCTAAAAAGTCTTTGAGTCATATCTTGGGTGTCACATCATTGGCTTTAATGAGGAGGTCCCTTTCAGCCGCACACTAGGAGGCTACAACTGTGACAAATCGTATTGGCAGTGTCATATCAATCTTTTCAAGACTGAATTGCAGATTGGCAGGGGAGGCTTCCTCAACACGCAATCAGGGTCAGACTTTGATAGCCTCGTCTCCCCATCCTCCTCGACTTAAAAGAACGGTCTCTTCTTCTCATCCTATCTTCCCAAACCTCCTTGGCACAAAAGAATACAGCTTCGGAGAGAATGGTGGTAGCCTACTAAGCAAGTTTGACTTTGACTGCCTACATGGAGCGCCACGTGGGATTGGGGCGTAACAGTTATCTTAAACTTTGCTTTCTTTGGGTAGGTAAGGACAACCTCATTTCCTTACGAAGGCCAGGCTCCTGATCTTATTTCTCGGATCCAAAGTACGATCCTTGACAACAACTAGTTAAGCAAGAAAACCAAAGCTATTTTGCAGCTAGGCAGTATAGATTTTTACAATGCTAGCTTACAGATGACTCTTCGTAAGTGCTTTATATGCTTTCTCCCTTTTTTTCGGCTTTTGCTGACTTTACCCCCTCTCATTTTTCTTTTGCAAAGCCAACATCAACCAGAAGAAAAAGACTTCCGCTACAAGGCACATCCCGTCAAGAATTGAATTAAGCAGAAGGCCCTCTCCATCGTCAAATGACATTTTCATTAACGAGCCTTCGACTCTTACCTCTAGCAAGCTCACTCTTAAGGAAGTTGTTGGCAATGTCAAAGTTTTGACAGAGGCTTTGCAGGGGTCAAGCTTCTTCATTGTTCTATGTCTACAAAGTCCGGCACCTCTGAATCCTCTGCTAGTGAGAAGAGAGCCTCGGATGGGAATGCAGATGACCTTCAAAAGAAGAAGCAAAATGTTCCTCCCTCCATTGCTCCGTCGCTAGTAGAGCTTTTTTGAAATAGGCCGGAGGTCCCATAAAGTGCTGATGTCAGTAGCCATTGGGACCTCATTATCCCAATGGCTAAGTGAGTCTCTAATGAACCATTACAATTAGTATTTTTTTTTTTTTTGGATATATCAATTCTATTTTGTGTTAATCTTATAAAGTTGAAGCCAACAAGTCCTTACCCACCTCCTTATTAAGACAAATTGCTCAACCCTTGTTTTAAACACTGAAATTCCCTAATTTGTGGTTTTGAGTGGTGATTACCGTTGAGTAAGGGTTGAGAATTAAAAAAGCAAGAAATTGGCCAAGGTTGTCTAATATCTCCATTTTTTTTTTTTATGATTTTTGAGGTCTATTTATAGATATCCCAAGCCCATAGGCTTTTTAGTCTTTTGCACTTTTATGGCCACGTGTCATCTTATCATTAGGTTGTTCAGGATTATAGATAATTCTACGCCACGCGGTTACCAATCATTGTCACAATAGTCCCTTTTATTTGATATTGTCACAGTAGTCCATTTTATTTGATTCTTGTGATCATTATCCCTACGTACTTTTGTAACTAACTTTGCCACATGAAAACTCTCCATGTGCTCTAGGAGATACTTTGTTGCTTACCATAAAGAGGTTAGGTATTCGTCCTTTTCCAACCTTCGACTTTCGAAGCTTCGTCAAGAACCTTCGGTTATTCTTGTCGCATACCACGGGTTTCGACCGTGACCCTATAGAGTTGTAAGAGTGATAAACTAAACTTTCTTTTAACTTAATCGCCTAACCAATGATTGAGTGGCATGTGGTCCCTACTTTTCCGTACATTTATGTAGGCCCCCTTTTGCCACGTGTATTTCTTGGCATAACATTTTGCATTCTGGAACTTCTCAAAACTATGACTACTAATAAATTGAGTAGTCTGTATAATATATTTTTTCCTGCTGCGTTAAAATAGTCTTAATCCGCATAAGACTTTGTTAGTTTAGTTAATAAGAATGAAGTATTACATAACAAATCAAGTTAATTAAGTGGGAAATGGAAATCTTCATGTAACAAAAAGAATTCTAAGACTCTATATGAATCTAAGGACTAAAACCAAATATCTTTTTTATCAAAACTTTGTTCAATGATCAATCATTTTACCCAGAAAAAGAGATGTTAAATATCCTATTTTGGCTTCTTTAATGGTCATCATATATCTTTATAGCAGCTAGGGCCAACAAATTCTGTAGCTAAATAATGAAATTGCCCTATCTCCAGCTAAGTCCAGCATATATATTAATTGGCATTCCACAAACTCTCAACTCCCCAGTGCCAACTAGCTAAAAGTGTATATGCATGCAGAGGTTCCACTGCCATTCAAACTTGGACTAGTAGTTCAAAACAGACTTGTACTTTTGAAGACAATTGGATGAGCTAATTATCACCCTGGATAAATTGTTTTTCATGTCGATAGATTGAACTCGACACGTTTATAAGATAATAGACGTTATTTTAAGTGTTTGTTTTCTTTATTCATGTCTAATCATATCGAAATTCAATATACCAAATATACCAATATAATTCATTTCACGCAAAATGTATTTGTCTTTATATTGATGTAAAAAATTGAAGTCACCAAGAGAAGTATTTATTAGCTCACAAGTCACAAGAAAGAGATTTGATATGTATAAAAGACAAAGGGAACAGAAACAAAGCCTGCATAGAGGTGAGAATATAGCCTGGTTCACTTTTTTTAACAGCAGTGGTTCTAGAATCACACTTACAAATTTACGTGGTCCTTGTCTTCGTACATGCCCCTCGGAGGATTCTCTACTGATGACTCACGAGGCTATATTGTATGGGAGATGAAAATTTAATGAATAATACACCAATGGGACACTAGATGGTATTAAAACTAATAAATGGGTATTAAATTAAAACATACGATTTAATATGTTTAAAACTCAAATGAACAATTAGATTTTGAAACAAGTCACTATGTTGCGGGTATATTAAGAGTAAATCCTACATACATCGAATAAAGATGAAATAAATATACAACATATAAGAGTTTATGTTACTTTTGACAAGATTAACATTTTAAGATACAATCTAATACATTATTGCATTATACCTAACATATCCTCTGTGGCACAGATCGATGTGATACGCGGGCTTGTACGTGTAGATCAACTAGTTCTTTTAAGTTAAGATTTTTTTCATGGTTGAATCAAAGAATGAAAGAAACTGTGCATTTGGTTCTCAAAGTAACTAAACTAATCACCTCAGTTCTCATTCGGTGATTTGAAGTATTAAAGCCATGATTTTGGCCTTTTTGATATATAGTTGGACCAACCATAAAGACAATATTAACGGCAATGCTAGGTAATAACTCGTACTTTTCCTCTTTATCTTTGACACATACTTATAAGAAAATTCAAAAATGCAGTATTGTTTAAAAAAAAAAAAATTTATTTTTCTGCATTTATTTTCTTTTTATGTTGTTTAAATCTTCGATACAAAAAATATTTGTAAGAGTTCGGCTCTTCTTTTTAAATATTTGAATAATAAAAGAAATTTTGAAAAAAGTGAGGAAAATAAATAATTATTTCTTTTTTTCCATCAAGCCCAACGTAGTACAAATGATTCAACTATAATGCCTTTTATTTCACCCCAGAAAACAATAATTCCAATACAATTAATCCCTAATTAAATTGAAGAAAATTTCACATGATGAGATGTTCATTACCCCAATCAGAAAAAAAATTACATTACAGCTTCCCATGTTTGCATGCATTATTGGTTACAAATTATAATGCCTACTTTAAACATACTTTGCCAAAAAATGGATCATGAGAGGTGGGTCTTTCACATATGCATGAAATGATGTTGAAGATGATGGTGGGACCCATATTTGGTTTTTTGATCATAACATTGGAATCCCTTAGATTGAGGGGATATTGAAGTTGCAGCAGCAGCCTTGAATTGTGGGCTCCATATTTTAAATTTACAATCTCTTTTTAATTTTTTTTCTTTAACGTTTATCAGCCACAGTATAAAAAGAAGAGAACAGAAGGAGAAAAAAAAGAAGTGATATGCATGTGATCCAACAGCCTTTATGTTCCCCTCTTGTAATCACATTTTGCAATACCCACCATTTCTATATTGTCTTCTTTTGACATTTAGTGACTAATCAACTTTTCTCTTTAATCATGTTTAGGTCTTACGTTTTTTCTTTAATCATGTTTTGGTCATACGTTAATTCTTATGCTAGTACAAAGTAGGCCCACTTTATTTATTTATATCATAAATCAATTAAGACATATTTAGTCCGTAGTATTGCTTGCACTTTTATATATATACGACTAATTAATATTTAAGCATATGACTAATACTATTATCATGTGTGTGTATACGTGTGCATATTCTACAAGGAAAGGAGAGAAAGAAGTAGAGAAAAAAGGAGAAAAAAGGGAAGGGAAGAAGCAAAAAAGATAGTGAAAGACAACTCTTGTTGTTCTCTCCTTTTAATGTATCTCAAAAGAGTGTCAAAATGGGCTTTCTTTAATTGATTAGATACAGTCAGCCATGCAACTCTATACCTTTGGTATGGAAAACTCCTTTTGGACCTTTATATATATGAATGTATGTATGTATGTGTGCTATTGAAATTTCTCTTGGATGAAACTGCTTTTTGGCTTTCTTTTAAAGGAACTTTTGCATGAAGACCATCTTTTTATGTATTATTCTAATTTAGTTATCCCAATTGGTTGTTGCTTTACCATCTAATCACTCGAATTAAAATTTTGATTTCAATTTTCAATTTTTCTTTTCAATCCTTTATTGAATTTTGATACCCAAAAAGTAGATAATTTTTTTTCTAAACCCTAATCCCAAAGGGTTGACAAAGGGAAGGGACACAAATGAGGCTTCCTTGTAAAGGAACATGCTGTTATTGGGTGGAGATGAATTTAATTAGGTCCATATATTACAAATCCAGCCCAAATTAAAAAGTAAATAAAATTTTACTTTAATTATTGAGTCGGGTCTCTGAGTTCTAGCAAAGTCGGATTTTTTGTACGAGTCTTCCAAAGATAGAGAATAATACTCTTCCCTATGTCAATTGTTACGATTTTTCTTTGATTTTTGAATCCAAGCATAAACAAGTATGTAACACGAAAAGTAAAAATAACACCAGAAATTTTTGTCCCTAATAACATGGGTTCGCTTATCCGTTGGTTACTTCTCGTTAAAGCTCCACAAAGTAGATTACGGCTTCATGCATTAATAAGAAGAATCAGTATGTCACAGAGATTACAAGATTCAACAATGAAATCACTAGAAAACTCCTAACCCTTTACAAAACGAGAGTCAATCAAAAATTGATCTTTGAAACTATCACTACTGGAGATAACTCTTATTGAGGGGGTATAATCACCATTTTCATGGTAAGATTTCACTAAGAAACCAAAAACCAGAGAAGGGAAGGAGAAGTGACGGATTTCTTTTGTGACCATAGAGAGTAGAAGAGTCTAGAAGAAAGTTTTCATTTGAATGCCAAATGACAGAGGTAGGTGTACCTTTTATATTCCAGATGAACGACTCAGATCAAAACCACAGAATTGATAGCTCAGATAAAGTTTAAGCTTCGATAAGTAAAGCGCATTTCTCTTATGCGCCTAATAAAGGAAACAACAACTTCAACCAATGCTAATCATATATTGATCACATATAAACAATCTCCACCTTGATCATATTTTCACCATCCTTGACATTTCTTGTCTGAATCTTTTAATGCAATTTTAGCCTTAATTCACTTTGAATTTCATCGCTTCTTGTACCTGCACAAAACAAATATTAGTAAAATAAAAATTACAGAAACAAAAAAAAACAGTAAGATTTACTAACATGTATCTAAGTTCAAAAGACTTAAACAACTTTTAAACTTACTCAAAAGGTAAAATTTTTGTGCCCATGTCTGCTGGATTAAATTGGAAGGGAACCTTTTCCAATTTTAGTAACTCTTGGGACATAATGTCCCTTATGAAATGAAGTTTAACATCAATGTGTTTTGTTCTTTCATGAAAAAAAAAAGATTTTTCCACAAATGAATAGTAGATTGACTATCAGTATAGATGATAGGAGACTTACTTTCATACCCCAATTCTTTTAGAATTCATTTTAACCATAAAGCTTCCTTAACAACTTAAGTTATGGCCACATACTCAGATTCAATGGTTGAAAGAGCAACAATGTGCTGGAGTTGGGATTTTCAACTAATACAAGTATCACAGATAGTAAATACATAAGAAGTTACAGATTTCCTATTATCTCTATCACTTGCATAATCAGCATCAATATACCCTTTCAATTTGACTCCTAAAGGTAAGGCCTAAATTTGAAGATCCTTTTAAGTATTTCAATAACCATTTTAAAGCTCCCCAGTGATAAGGACCAGGATTAGACATATATCTACTTAGTACACTAATATAATGAGCCACATCAGGTCTGGTGCAGACCATAGAATACATTACAGAGCCAATTGCATTAATGTAAGAAACATTTTCCATTTTAGCAAGTTCTTCTTTTGACTTAAAGCAATCATCTTTGCCAATTATAAAATAGTTTCCAAGATGGATATTTACTACTTTTGCTTCAATTATAGCAAATCTATTAAGGATTTTATGTATATAAAGTGTTTGAGTTAGTTTAAGTTCAAGAAGGTTTTTATTTCTAATAATTTCAATTCCCAAAATTCTCTTTGCACTTTCTAAATCCTTCATGTCAAACTCAGAAAACAAATCAGACTTTAATTTCTTAAATTGATTTATGCAAGAACTAATCAAAAGCATATTATCAACATATAAGAGCATGTACATACTGATATTGTTTTCAGGTTCACATTTAAAATATAAACAATGATCATATTCACTTCTTTTGAAACTTAAAGATAAAACAAAAGCATCAAACCTTTTATACAATTGTCTTGGAGATTTCTTTAGACCATATAAGGATTTCTTTAGCAAACAAACACATGTAGATTTTCATTCATCTTTAAAATCGGAGGTTGATTCATATAAATCTTTTCATCCAAGTCACCATATAAAAAAGTTGTTTTTACATCAAGCTGTTCAAGTTTTCAGTTAAAATGGCAACTAAAGCAAGCATCAGTCTTATAGTTTTATATTTAACTATAGGAGAAAAGATTTCATTGTAGTCAACACCTTCTTTTTGTGTAAAGGCCACTAATCTGGCTTTAAATCTAATAGGGTCAGAATTAAAAACCATTTCTTTAACCTTATAAATCCATATACAATCAACAATGGATTTATTTTTTGGTTTGGGAACTAACTCCCAAGTTTTGTTTTCTATAAAGGATTTCATTTCTTCAATCATAGATCTTTTCCATTCAATTGAGTGATTTCCTCTAATTGCTTCTTCATAAGTATTTGGTTCTTTTTCACAAAGATCATGATAACTCAAGAAAGCAAAAGAAACACTATCTTCAAAACATAATCTTTGAGGCTCTCTTATATTTCTTCTCATTCTATCCTTAGCAAGTTGGTTGTAACGATCAAAGACTTTTTCTTACAAGCCTCTCGCTTTAGGGGCTATTTCGAGCATTACACTTAAGTTCCTCTTAAGGAGGAGGTCAATGGTTTGAATCATTAGGGACGCAAAAGAAATGCAATTTGGAGCCCAACCTCCAGTGTACAGTATGTAAGCTAAAAGTGCACGGAATAGCCCCTATGCAAGAGGGTCGTAGGAGAAAGTCCATGGTCGTTACACTGTTAATCCCTTAGATTACCATCATTTGGGACTGGGGCCTTCCGATCAATAATTGGATGAGACAAAATTTCATCAGACCTTTCAAGATCAATTTAAGTCTGATGATTTTCAGGCTCTACCTCAATTTCAGAATGAAAATGAGGGTTATTTAAGTCTTCATCAGCAATGGTTAAGAAAAAAATCTTTCTTTTCATTTTTCTCCTCTACAGATTTGGGATCTAAGCAAGGCATTTAACTTTCATTAAAGGTAAAATCCCTACTTATTATAACTTTTACCCCACCTTGACCCCTAGCCCACAATCTATACTCTTTTACATTTAGGGGATAATCTAAGAAAACACATTTTTAAGCCTTAGGCTCAAGCTTACCTTCATTTTGGTGAAAATAAGCAGTGCATCCAAAAGTTCTTAAAAAAGAATAATCACAGGCACATCATTCCAAATTTCAAAAGGGATTTTATCATTTAGAGCAATAGAAAAAATCATATTCATAATATAGCAAGCAGTCATCACGCCTTTTCTCCCCAATAACTTTTAGGTAATTCAGAGCTTACTATCATGCATCTTACTTTATCTAAAGGAGTTCTATTCATTCTTTCTGTCACTCCATTTTGTTGGGATGTATATGGGATAGTTTTATGTCTTAAAATTTCATGCAATTTGTAAAAGTTATCAAAATCAGAATTACAGAATTCTAAACCATTATCAGTTATTAGAGTTTTCACTTTCTTTCCAATCTTATTTTCAATCAAAGTTTTCTATTGTTCAAACTTTTCAAATGTGTCTGATTTCTGTTTCATTAAAAAAAATTACACTTTTCTTGAATAATCATCAATGATAGAAAGAAAATAAACATATCCCCCCCATAGTGGAAACTGGAGAAGGACCCTATAAGTCTAAGTGAATGTAATCAAAAATTCCCTTAGACTTATGAGTTCCAGTTTTAAAATGCAACTTATGATGTTTCACTAAATTGCAAGTTTCAGAGAAATGCAAGTCAGGAACTTTATCTTTGCCAGAAAAACCATTTTATTTTAGGATGGAAAGATCTTTATTGCTAAAAAGAGCAAGCCTTCTATGTCATTTCAAAGTGTTACTTTGGTCATTTGTTATAGAGAATGCATAGTGATTATTAGTTAAGGCACTAACATTGACAACAAAAAAAATCATTTTGTTTAATTCCTTTAAACATAATAAGAGAACCTTTTTGCCACTTTTAGCACACCCTTATCAATTTTGTCAAAGAACTCAATATCACCAAACACACCTAATGAAATCAAATTTCTTTTCATTTCAGTCACATATCTTACATTTTTAAAATTGCACACAGCCATTTTCATATTATAAAGAAACATTATCAATTCCTGAAATATTGCTAGTAATATTATTTTTCATTGTTACCAAATCAAGGTCCTTTTCAATCAAATTTGAAAATCATTCTCTTTTTTAAGTCATGTGAAAAGAACGACATGTGTATAAGACCCATTCTCCTTCCAAAACAGTTTTAAAAGTCAAAATTTATTCAGAAATATTAGAAATTTAATTTATGACCACATAGACTTCAGTAGTATCATAATTGGAAGAATAAGCAATATTTGCGTCTTCCTTATTCTGATCATTTTGCTCATTTTTTTATAGCAATCTTTTGTAAAGTGTCCTATTTTTCTACATCCATAACACTTCTTTCCTTTGGCTCTAGACTTTGATCTATTTTTTTTTTTATAATTTTTTTTATTTTCAGTTTGATGATTGTTATAGTGCCCCATTTGTCTAGAGAGTGATCTACCTCTCACATTTAACTCTTCCCTTTAACAGAATCCAAATTCTGTTGTTGAACATCCAAATTTTTTATTCTAAGTAGGGTTGGGCGTGGTTTGGGTCGGGTCGTTTTTGTCCAACCCAAACCCAACCCAAAAAAATCAGTTTAATAAAAATTCAACACAACCCAACCCGCCCACAACTTTAAACCCAACTCAAACCAACCCGATCAAGCTTCGGGCAGGTTTGCGAGTTTTAGCAAAAAAATTCAACAAAAAAAATTCAGCAAAAAATTCAGTTCAAAATCATCATCAACAAAAAAAATTCATCAACAAAAGAAAAAAAAAAAATTCAGCAACATTAATCAACATTCAAGTCATACATACCATAAGTCCATAAGATTTGAGGAGAAAATCATTTTTGTTCATAATCACATTTCAAGATTGAAAATTTGAAGGGTTCTACAATTTTACTTGGTGGAGATTGATGAGGAGATACTTCAGTGGCTGGTAGCGGAATCGATGTGAAGAACTTCGTCGAAGATGGTTAGCAACGAGTGGCGAATCGGTGTGTGCGACTGTATTTTCTGTTGGAATCGGTGTGAAGGGCTCCTGATTTTTTGAAATGGGCTTAAGCATTAATTTTAAGCCCTTTTAGTTTATTATTATTAGGGTAGTCGGCAGTGGCAGCCAGCTGCCAGCATATCAATCAGCCAAATTTTTTTTTTTATAATTCGTGCGGGTCGAGTCGGGTTTACTCATGTAACCCATAACCCAACCCGACCCGACATTATTTTTCAATCCCTAATCCGAACCCAACCCAATTAAACTCAAAAATTGACCCAAACCGCTCGGGTCGGTCGGGTTGAGCGGTTTGGGTCGATTTTTGCCCAGTCCTAGTTCTAAGAGAATTAACCACAATTTCAATAGTTAAAGAATATCTGGCATATTCAATGACATTTCTTATATCTTTGAAAGTTTCAGGAAAACATTTAATAAAATGATGGCTTAATGCTCATCAGAGAATTTTTCACCACAACTTGCCAAATCTTGACTTAATTTTAAACAATTATCAAGATTTTTTTAAGGTCCACAGAAGGATCCATTTTGTAACAAAAAAATTTCTTTAAAAGATATATTTTATTGGAAAGGGACATTGTATGAAACAAAGATTCAAGTTTATCCCAAATAAGAAGAGTAGTTTTAGAACCACTCACTTTTCTCATTACATTATCAGCCAAATGCAAAATTATGGCACTATGGGCCAACTCTTTAGACTCTTTCATTTGAACATTGGTCATATCATCGAAAAAAGACCCATCAATAGCTTTAGACAGTTTTTGTTGAATTAAATGAGCTTTTATTTTCTGTTGCCATATTTTTGCAGAATACTTGTTCAGAACACCACTTTCATGCACTATGCAAGATAAACAACATGAAAGATCTAGGGTCTCAGTTATAAACTGTTTAGAGTCAAGGATATGAATCCAAACATGAGGTTTAAGGTAATGAATATTCTTAATATGAAAAAGAAAGGAAAAACAAAACAAGAAGCCACTTAGTGGAATTATTTCTTAGACACAAAGTACAAAGAAAACATGCAACTCATAAAATCAGGTTGAAACCATACTTAAAACATAAAGATCTAAACAAGAAATGGACAAATTGTCAGATTTATGCATAGATCTGTACTAAAATACACAACTGAGAACCGAACTTAGTGCGTATTATAAAGAGATAAAAGATTTTCACCGAGCAAACACCCAGTATTCATTAGATGCGACTCCAGCAATATTTATGGTTTCAAGATTTATAAATCTAAAGCTAGGGTTTGCAATTTTTATCCTAAGAACTTTTTGAGCTTCTTTTTTTTAAGGCTTTTCAAGATCACCCCAAGAACAACAATCAGAGGCATTTTGAAGTTTCAAGATTCACACCCAAAATCAGATCTCAAACATCAGAGTCTTCAAGTACACAAAGCTTTTATACCACTGTTACGATTTTGCTTTGATGTTTGAATCCAAGCATAAAAAAGTATGTAACGCAAAAAGTAAAAATAATATCAGAAATTTTTGTCCCTAAGGACCCAGGTTCACCCAACCTTTGGCTACTTCCAATTGAAACTCCACAAATTAGATGCATTAATAAGAAGATTCAGTACGTCTCAGAGATTACAAGATTCAACAATGAAATCACCACTCCTAATCCTCTACAAAACGAGAGTCAATCAAAGATTGACCTCTGAAACTATCACTACTGGAGATAACTCTCACGGATGGAGTATAATCACCATTTTCGTGGTAAGATTTCACTAAAGAACCAAAAATCAGAGAAAGGAAGGAGAATGGACGGATTTCTTCTATTATCAGATAGAGTAAAAGAGTCTAGAAGAAGGTTTTTGTCTGAATGCCAAAGGACGAAAGTAGGTGTGCCTTTTATACTCCAGATGAACGGCTTAGATCAAAACTATAGAATCGATGGCTCAGATAAAGTTTAAGCTTCTGATAAGTAAAAGACATTTCTATTATGCGCCTAATAAAGGGAATAGCAACTTCACCCAATACTAATCAAATATTGATCACATATTAACACCAATAATGAATACATTGGTGGTGTATTTATACACAGAATATAGAATGAGACAAACATCAGAATAAAGAATGAGGCAAACATTAAACATAAACCCAATCTATTCTATATGAGATTTATATTCATCACATATATTTCCGAATAGTAGCACGTCGATCATTTAGCAATCTTAGTTAAATATGATAGATTTATTGAATGATTTCATTTATGAAATCAAGGTACAAGGAGATGATTTATTAATCTGTCAATGTCTTGACATTTATCTGCCCAAATTCTTTTAATAAAGACCACGCACATTAAACTGTCATTATATGTAGAATTGAGGCTTGATCCCACCATCATATGTATTTGTTAGAAAAACAGTAACTTAATTTCCTTCCTTATAAACCCAATTCCATTATATTTAATTAGTGGATAATTTGGTGTTTTTGTTCTCACTTTGCAACAACCCCATCTAAAAGTAACACGTGATCTCATACACGTTCAAACAATAATCTATCCATTAATTATCTTCTTTAAATTAAGAAGGATCACACCCTCCGTCAAAGATCACACCCCGTCGACCTTGTACTGAGCTTGTGTTATAAAGTCTCTTGAGCTCAAAATATGGCAAATACGGGGGGAGACAAGAAAAGAAAATGGAGGAATGCAGAAATGGGGAAGGGCAGCCTGGGAACTAGAGAGGCGGGGGATGGGGTAATTAAAGCCGGAATCTAGAATTAGATTTTGGAGTTGAGCTAGACGTGAACTAAATCTTTTTTGTACCAACGTTAGGAAGTAAAAGAAATTTTTAGACCAATTTTATTATTCAAAAAAAAAAAAAAAAAAGTATGGCACAATTTAGCTTCTTAAAGAGTTCGTCCCTATGAGACCTCCTAAAAGTTATTTTAATAAGGTTAATGTTTGAAAGCTTATAAGTTGTGGGTGAAATGTGTAAATAAAATATATGTTTGACCAACTTAAATTATAATTTAAGTTTGGCCAAACAAATTATAAATTGAAATTTTGATCTAAACGAAACCATTTTAAGTGAACAAAAAAATTTAAAAATTAAGATTTTTCAACTTAACCATCATAACTAGAACACTATTATTAGCCCTAAAAGAATGACCAATTACATTATAACTCAAATCGAAACAACTTGACACTACTATAAATATCATGCTACAAAGGTAAAATTTTTGGTCAATTACGTTTTGGTCAAATAAACTAGTTTATAATCTACACTAAACGGACTCTAAATAATTAATATGGTAATATATAAGACCATTTCACGTGACTGAGTTTGGAAGCTAAATTACTTTCCAAAAACCATCATATTTTTCCATCAGAAAATGAAGAATTTAATTATTATTTTTGTATTTTTTTTAAAAAAAAAAAAGAGAGAGAGAGAGAGAGAAGTAAACAAACAGAAAATGGGATATGGATGCATGCATTAATGCAACTGGCGAGACCTGAAATAGAAGACAGTCCACAAAGATGTCTCTAGTAGCAGAAATTGAAACAGAGATGACAAATCACTACACTAGTACTCGTGGATGGGTGGCACCATACACTCTACAAAGACAGAACGGGTACCCTTTGTCCTCTCATTTAATTTCAGATTGCCACTTCCTCGTGTTCTCTATTACAATAACCCCCACCCCCCATTAGACAAATCCATGCATATTGCAGACCTATCTTTGACCATTCATTCTTAGAGAGAGAAACAAAAAAATGTTTGATATATTTGTGTATACATATATATATTGTTTAAAACTAAATTTAAACATATATTTGTTTTTGGTTCTCCTCGTGCAGATAGGGTCCAGTAGAACAGACAAAAGAGAGTGTGAAAAACTGAAAAGAGACAGAGCAAAGAACCTTGTAGTTTCTTGTAGAATACTATTTTTGATTCTTCCTTTCGTCTTTACTAGTTTGGATAGACAGAGACATTAAAATATATAATATACTAACGTATGTACATCAGTACATGTGTGTGTGAATCTAGGTTTAAGAGTAAGTATTGGGTGGGTGGGTGTGTGTTTTAAGCTGTCTCTCCTAGGAATTCTCATTATGGCATTATATAAGCATGATTATTATTTTTTTGAAAGAGTATCGGTGGTCATGTGAGAGGTGGTGGGGTTCATTTCCACTGCCTTCTTAGATATTATAGAATAGAATCTTCTTGTCTTCTCTCTCTCTATACTCTCTCTATTTTCTCTCTCCTTCTACTAATAATTAATATATTTATTATTTAATACTTTGTTCATGGTATATAATATATAGATATACACATCCTTGTTATTAGTGATATGGTGGTGGGTTCTTGAGGATCTGTTTTGAGTTGCTGACTATTTCATGCCCTCACCCTCCAATTTGCACTTCCTTCATAAGAAATCAGTTTTTTTTTTTTTTTTTTTTATAATCAGGACGTTTCAATTAGATCGGCACTTCTTTAGCTTTAATCGAGTACATCTTATATGGCTTTGTTAATTGTTAAAAATAAAATCTTTAATAGTCTAGATTTCATATTCAAATATCATCATTACTCATTTATCAAATTATCTTCTCTATAACGTTTAACTTGACGCTTCAAAAGCACATAAGGAAATTATTTTAGACTCTCGAGATTACAAGTAGCACATTATGAGGTCGATAAGGAAAGCTATCAAACAAAATGGAAAAATTGAAACATTTAAGTACCTTTAGAATTATTAATATTAATTAAACGGTGAGATTAAAAATGATGGTGTGGGTTGTTAAAAGCAGAGACAATATATGAGGTTAAAATTTAAAAGAGCATATGAGGTACCTCTAGATCGATGCAACATGTGATATATTCCCATAAGTGTGCTTGTAACATGAATAAGGGAATAGAGACTTAAGAATAAATATATAAGGCTATATGAGAAAAATCCAAAACAAGTATCACGAGAATGGTATATCAAAAACTATCAAAAATTAAAAAGGGTGGCCTGTCTCCATGTCAGCCGCTGAAACTGTGCAGAAAATGCAGAACTCTGTGTGTGTTTGTGTGTGAAAACTGGCTAGAGAAAGTTTAAAAAGAGAAGGGTGAAGAAAGAAAAGATTTTAGAAGTCTTCTTCTTCAGAGTTTAACAAATCATTTTCGGTTTTGAATTTCGGGACTTGAAGCTGACACTTTTTCTTCCTAGTTTTTGCTTAATTTTTTTTATAAACATATCTGTTTTTTTTTTTAATCGTGTCTAATTTAATATTCTTCAACGTACCTAAAATGTCTCTAACACTTCAATATCGTTTTAGCATTTAGGTCCTTTAACTGTCTACTTGACCGTTAAAAAGTCAAAATTGACGATAAGGTGAAGAGGTCTTTTATCGCATTGTCGCCATCGACGACGGGGAATGAAATTTGGGCTTGTTAGACAAGATACCCACAAAGTTAAAGAAAATAATTAACATTAGTATAAATGAATATGGAGAACAGCCAAACTCTTTTTTGGAAAAAGATAGAAACACTCATAGACGTGGGGAAGGAGAACAGTTATGTAACTTTTTTCCCCAATAATGAGTATCAAAGACATGATCAAAATAATCAGTTGTGTATCTTTGTGAAATAATTACTCATAATTGATTCATTTTATCTCATGTCCCTACTACACAAATTAACTTATCAAATATGAATCAATGCCATGGTTATTTTTAATTTTAGAAAAAACTGACACGTGTTAAGGTTCATGCAGATGAAGTTGAGAGCCAGAAAACTAAAAAACATTTACAAGGGCCATAACAGGGAAAGAAAAAGGTGTTTGATATTCATGGAAACTTTTGAGGCCAATAATTCAAACACCTGAAGCCAAAATTGGCAGGGTCAAAGAATCCATCCCTAATGGCTAATGGTCCATTCATTGTGACCTCAGGATCAGAGAATATATATAGTCCACAGTCTACATGCATCATGAGATGTTGTATTGAATTTTGTTGCCTTATATATACATATACAATATACATATAGAGAGAGAAAGAAGAAGAAGTGGAAGAAGAAGGAGAAGAAGGTGAAGGGAAGTTGGTTGGGGTCGTCACTGAACAGGCTTTAAATCCCATCACGTAATTCGATGTATGGCTTTACCTTATATATATAAATCTGCAAAGAAGCAGAAGCAGTAGGAGTAGAAAATGATGGGGATTCGCTATTTGTGTGTGTGAGAGAGTGTGTGTGTGTGTTGTTACCATTAAAAAACAAAGAGAAAACTACAAACCGAAACCCCGTTTGACGTGAACTTCTTTTTTTTTATCTGCATTCTTCCTTGTTTTCAATTACCAATCTGCCCTTGGATTACCGAAAAAAACAATTTTCTGGTCTTTTCTTGGATAAGATTTCTGAGTTATACAAGATAAATGTTGCTTTGCATGCGTCATGCATGATATATATATGTCATTTTTCCCATTTTTATGTTGACTATAAACATTGAATTTTCCAAAAATAAAAGTTGTTTTGTTGGCTATGTACAATTTTGAGTGTTTTTGGGAACTCTTGGGTTGATTATGTTATGCAATTTTTGGCGATTTATTTTAATGAAAACTATCATATTTGATGTCAAAAAAAATTAAAATTAAAGAGCTAGAAAATTTTGATAAATTTTTGTAAATTAGTGATATTAATTAGACATTAGTAAGTTATTATTTCTATAATTAATTAATTGTATTTTTGGGAACAAAATTTCTAGTATAGTGGCATAGTCCACCAAGTAGAAGTGGGAATGTTTAAAGATTTTCGACAAAGAAAAAGCAAAGAAAAGTTAATTTCAAAAAAAGACATTGAAAAGGAAGAGAGGGGTGGCACCGTCAATTCTCTCACCCACCACTAATGCCTAACGCACCCTCTCTTGTGTGCGCGCGGGGGGGATAAAAGTTAGTAGAAGAAGAGAGAGGAAAGAGAAAGAGAGAGAGAGAGTCACGGGTTTGTCTTGAAAAGCCCTTATTTCACAGTCCTAGACAGACAGACACATATTCCTCTCTCACTACACACCCGAGGTCGCCTTGGTTAATATAAAAATTCACCCATACATACAAGAATCCTCTATACATTTTCTTGATTTCTCATCAAACCTTCAAACCCTCATTTTTTACAAGATATTTCTTCAATCAATGGCTTTGATGCTAGATAACTGCGAAGGGATTTTATTATCTTTAGATTCACACAAATCAGTTCCGGCGCCGTTTTTGACCAAAACTTACCAGCTTGTCGATGATCCTAAAACAGACCACATTGTTTCTTGGGGTGAAGATGATACAACGTTTGTTGTTTGGCGTCCACCTGAGTTCGCCCGTGACCTCCTCCCTAACTATTTCAAGCACAATAATTTCTCCAGTTTTGTCCGGCAGCTCAACACCTATGTGAGTTCTCTCTCTACAGATACATGTATGCGTGAAATTTATGTTTTTTTGATATATGTGCTTATTTGGGCTTTCCACTTTGCTGTTTTGTTGTTGTTGGGTGGTGATGAAACTAGGGTTTCAGAAAGATTGTACCAGACAGATGGGAGTTTGCCAATGAGTTCTTCAAGAAAGGGGAGAAACACTTGCTGTGTGAGATCCACCGGAGAAAAACAGCTCAGCCCCAAGTGACCCTCAACCACCACCCTCTCAATCAAACTATGAGCGGCCCAGGTTTCTTTCCGTACCCTAGCCGAGTCAGCATCTCGCCACCTGACTCGGACGAGCAGCAACCAAACAACCACTGGTGTGACTCGCCGCCACCACTATCTTCCCCCACCAGTATCTCCACCGCAATCAATGGCACGAGTGGTGGCACCACCTATGCTTACAACTCAGTCACGGCACTTTCTGAAGACAACGAAAGGCTCAGGAGAAGCAACAATATGCTTGTTTCTGAACTAGCCCACATGAGGAAACTATACAACGATATCATTTATTTTGTTCAAAACCATGTGAAACCAGTGGCACCTAGCAACTCTTATCCTTCATCTTTATTCTCTACTACTTCTGCAGCTACACCCATCAGTGGTTCTTCAATTGTTCAAAAGCCATTAAACCAGCTTATTGGGTACCATCAAATGGCATCAAACCCTAAACAAGGCAATGCTTTTATGGGCTCATTCAACAACTCTACTAATCCTAGCAAGACTTCACAGAGCAGTGTGACAATTGTTGAAGATAGTGAACCTTGCAGAACTAAGCTGTTTGGTGTGCCACTCTCATCCAAGAAAAGATTGCATCCAGATTATTCTTCTTCCGTGGAGATTAACAAGGCAAGATTGGTCTTGGAAAATGATGATTTAGGGTTGAATCTCATGCCTCCTTCTCCATGTTAGCTTTTCCTCAAGCCCCTATTCAAGATTTTAAAAAGAGAGAAAAAAAAAAAAGAACAAGCCTTTACTGTTTAATCTCTAGCGTTTATTTTCATCAATTTTCTGATGTTTTTTTTCCCCCTTTCAATCTTGGAGTTTTAGAGTCCTCTAGTAGAAGTGTATTTTTAAAGGATGTTTCTGTGCGTGCGTGCGTGTGAGAATTTGTGACTTGTTCTGTGTAAATATAACTGTAGTGCCGGTGTTATCTTGCTCCCCCAGCCATGATTGCAGGTGGGTTTTGGTTAGAGTGTAACAAGATCAAATCAAGTTCAAATCCCCAAAGATAATATCTTTTTTCGTTCTATCTTCTTTGCATTCAACTGTCCTCCATTATTGGTTATCTACTCCTCTTCTCCTTGTATTTCCTCTCTTTCTGGTTTTGTTATCTGATGAATTAATAAATGCACACTGAGATAGAAAAGAATAGAGAGAGAGAGAGAGAGATGACCCTGGACCTGAAAACTTTTCTTTTTCAGTTCTACTGAGAAGAAAACTCAGAAAAATTGCAGCCTGACTCAATGGCAAATTTTCTTGTTTTTTTGCTTCCTGGGTCTTTCTCTGATCAATGCATTAAATGAATTATACGTACAAATATGACCATATCTCCAAGAAACTAGTACATGTCTTGAATTTGGATTTTTGATTAATTAAAATCATTTCAAACCAATAACTTAGGAATTTGTATAAATTTAACAGCATCATTATTGTTTTAACTAATATCACTATTATTGTCATTATTACCGAGAAGAAAGACTCCCTCACCCCCACTATGATTTATGAAAAGAAGGCTCATCATGGCTTGTGATTAAGGTTAGGATCTCGTTTTATCTGAAACTGTACAATCATGTGTACCCAAACAAAAATGAAAAATTGTACAGCAAAAGTGAGAAAACATGCACAGAGAAGAGAACAAAATGGTATTAAATTATTATATGAACGTATAATGAGTAAAAGACAGGGTGTGTTATTCTATGAAAGCGAAATGAAGGAAGAAACTGACTAACAATGTGCTTTGATATGTTTCTATCAAGGCTTCTATACTTCTGATATCCAGAAAACCTTTGCCTTTTCCTACTTTAAGTATCTGATCTATCTCTTTAACGCCTTATATGGATTCCCTCTCTCCTTCTTTCACTTCTTCCAACTCCCTCTCCTACCCACCCCCACCCCTCTTCTCCATTGCACAAAAATCCAAACAATGACAGATACTTCTTGACTGTTAGGTAATTAGATGCATCTATAAGTATATGTATGTGTAGTGTGTACATGATTCCATACAACCTTTGCTGCAAATCCCATTACTTTGCTTCTTCCATTGTCCAAACAATCAAACACGGGTAAAGTTTCTACACAAAGTTTGACTAAGCATTTTCTTCTTAACTTTTGCTTTATTGACTAGTATTTTATATGAAAGGAAACTCTTTGGAAACTCAAAATACGGAGAAATTAATTAAGAACTGTTAATTAGAAAGAAGAGAAAGGGTTCTTTTCTATTCAAAGTTAGGAATGTTAAATTAGAAAATCTTGGTCGTGTGTAGGGATTTGGTCCCATGTACACGATAAAAACCCTAACCCTAGTTATCTAGCTGCTAGGCCTTCTTTCTTTAATTGTCTTTTTATAGTGGGGGTTGTGGCACGTGACTGCGAACTTGAACTTGCACGTGCAATGTAGAAGGGTACAAGATAAGAGAGTAAAAAATCAGAAAAAATAATAATATGTATATAAAAAGTGATACTACACTTATCATCAGATAAAGATGCTTTAAGAAGAGTGTTTGTATGTTGCTTAACAGCCCAGTTTTGAAAGTTGGGAAAGCGAAAGGAAAGAAATTTGTGTAGAGATTTAAAAAAAGGACTTTATTTTTGCTCCATTTTAGTCTTTTTAGTGCACTTTATTGACATTATTTTTGGTATGACACTTTATTGACAATTTAAACATTGATATAATATATGTAACACTTTATACATGTAGACGTGAAGTTTCCTAAAGATAATACTTGCTTTAATGGAAGGTCTCTAAAGCTTTTCTATTTTCCGATTTTCAAAAATTCATGCAATCATTTTCTATTTGAACTTCTTAGGAATACGATGATTTATTAGTGTACGTTTGTCACTACTTATAAATATTTATAAGTTGATTAAACATTATCTTTATTCACATTCTATACAATTTATTATTAATAATTTATAAAAATCTTTACCAAACATCAATCTTAACTGAAATGTGCTTAAAATAAGTGGATGCCTCGCATGTCCTGGACGGATACACCAAAGCAGCAAGAATGGGCAGGTGGTTATCTTTATGGAGCCCAACAATTTAAAATGGGGGATGATGAAGAATGGGCTTATCTTTCTCAATAAACTCTTTGTCAAATTCACTTATACCGTCTGACATTTCTAAATTAATATGATTTATTAATTAGGAATGTTATTAATTTTAAAATATCTACTTACAAAAATTTATTTTATATACATTTGATAATGTCACTAACTTTTTATATATTTATAGTTCGGTACCGCCCTTAAAAAAACGTTTTTTATAGTGTAAAATTAAAAATTAAAAAAAATTAGTGTAGAAATTTTTTTTCCGTAACAATTCGGCCTCCAAAAATTTCTGGTTCCGTCCTTACCTATGTTATAGCTCATAAGTTACTCCAAGGTATAAAGTTCAATATCAAGACAATCAGAAACAAATAAGCTACTATAAATAGATAGTTCTTTAAGAAACGTAATTGCTAATTAATTTTTTTTATATTTTGTATTAATTATTAGATAGCGAAAATATTAAATTATTTTTATAGAACACAATTAATTTCATGAAATTTTATTATACCTTTGTTTGATTTTGCTTAAATGTAACTTTTTTGAGTCAATATTAATTACAATTAATTTTAGTCACATATTTCATCAATTTTTCAACAATAAATTTCATCAATTTTTATCAAAATATGGTAAAAAACTAATTTTTAACAAAACAAAAAAGGCACTAGGTTATTAGTAAGGTATTAATTTAGATAGGTCCAACTGTATATTGCAAATCTCAATTGTGTATTTAATTCTGAAAATGATCCAATTGATCATTGTAAGAGGGGTTTAGGATTGGGCCAATTGATCATTGTAAGAGTAAATGATGGGCTCTTCCATCACAACACCTTTGGGTCAAAGAAAATAAGAGAAACTTTCTAGGTGATTTATTTTAAAATTAGTCAAAATATTTTTCAAAATTGTCATTGAATTATACTATTTTAGCCATATTTCAATTAATTCCATAATTACCCCCGTGACCCATATTAATTAGAATTAAATCCAATTTAAACTTCAGCGTAGCATCACCATCTTCTCTCGCGCTTACCGCCAGCTATTGCACTTAGTCGCCGGCGTTTTACGACTCGCAGCGAGCCACACAAACCTTTTCCACTGTTTTCGTGAATGATAATAGTGGATTCACAATTTTTTATTGTTCTTCTACTTCTCAACCATGTAAAAGATAAAGTTTTAACATTTAGCGGTCTTCTATTGTTACCTGATATTTTGGAAACAATTGCTTATTGAATGTTATTTTGTAGGTGGATTCAGTTTTTATGAATGATTTTTTTTTCTTGAATTAGGTTGTTTTTGTTTGATATATTATTTTTTTGATTATAGGAATACAATTGTTTTATAATTATTTTTTTGTCAAATAAAAAAAAAAAATATTTGTTTCACCTACAACAATATTTTTATGTGTTTTTGAGGATGTTACTGTCACACATTCATATGTGTTGTTTGATATTATATATGTGTATCATATAAAACAGTATTTTAATAAAACAATATCACAAACAGTATCTTAAAACATCTCCAATGCACTCTGTCTATTCTAATCTAAATGGCAGGTAAAATATACGGACTTCCAGTCTATGTGGCACTATATCTATTGAAAAGAATGTCAAATTAAATTTTTTATCACTAATAGATTCCGTCTAAAACTAATATTACCGCTTATGTAGTATTAATTTTAAAAAAAATTTGACAAGTCTTCAATTTTTATTTTTCTCGTCGGACTTCTTTTTTCAAATAAAATATTGAGTTAGATTTAAATTTGTTGATTCACTTCGTCTAGAAGTCCTCTAAATTTAGACGAATTCTATTTTTTTTTTGTCACATCAGTTACACGGAGTCGTCGTCGTCGACGTGCATTAAAAATGGTTTTTATAATTATAATTGAATTAAATTTGAGCCATATAATTCTTGAGCTTATAAACGCATGATCAAGTCATCGACTCGAAATTTTTTCAAGAAAATATGTGACACACCAACTGTGTCAACAAATGCAATTGAATAGAAAGGATTAATGTGTTGTAAGGTCCAACAAATCCTCAGCAGTCACTGGTCCACCATCCGTTACATGGAGCCTGCTATGGCCATATATCATTTAATAGAGATGGAAAATGACATAATGTAGGTCATAAAGCTGGCCAGAAAAAACTGGGCCTAATTAGCCAATTGATCTCGGTCTGAGCTGGACATAATGTAGATCCGCTAATTAGCCAATTATTTTTTTTCCTTCACTCTAAGCTCTAGAGTCCAGTCCAAAATATTGTCAAGGCCAAGCTCCAAATTCCAGCCCAAAATGTTCTCAAGGCCGAAGGATGACTTTTAAAATTGATAAGTTCAGGTTCAGGCTTCAGCGTCTGCTAAAATTTTAGAGAATTTTTTTTTTGTTTGTAACAAATGTAACACATTTATTAACTTATGAGATGTTGAATAAAAATCATGATAGTTTTTATTAGTTTATTTATTGTGGTTATTTTGAAAAACCCCTTTTAAAATTGATAAGTTCAAGTTCATTCGCTTTTAGAGATTTTTTTTTTTTTTTTTTTTTTTCTTGATTTTAGGTGGTATTGTTTTAAAAGTTTCCGATTTTAATCACTTTATTTTAAAAACTTAATATTTATCTTATATATTTCATGGAATTTAATAGAATTTGACAAATTTAATAAGATTTCAATAGATTCTCATGGATTTAATTGGATTTGTAGTCTTTTTATTAAAAATTATAATTTTATCTTTTCAATTGTTACTTTTGAAAAAACTTTAAAATTTCACCATACCATTTTAAGTCTATTTTTTTTATTTTCAAACCAAATTATGTCCTGACAAGAATCTTGCTCTAAACTTAATGTTGACAAACTCTCTCTCCATAAAAAGCACACAATTTTCTTTTTTTTTAAAAAACTAGACTAACATAGACAACTAATTCATGATATATTGATACATATAATTTATGTTTTATATATTAAAAATGAGTAACGAAATATTTTTACTTTTGACAGAATTCTAAATTATAAAAGTTAAAGGAGTTTGTACAATGTATTTGTGATTTTTTTTTTTTTTGACTTTAACCACTTATTGTATACAAACAGAATATATTTTTTTAAGAAAATACTAAGAAAATGGTATAACGTCTAACTTGATAACTCAAAAAAGAAAAATTATAACATTGTGATTAAAAAATAAAATCAATAACATTATCGTATATTAAAATAAACTCCTTTGTCATTTTAATTTTTTTTCTAACATTGTGATTAGAAAATAAAATCCATAATATTATCGTATATTAAAAGAAACTTCTAACTTTTTTATTTTAAATAAAAAATTTATAATGTTAAAAATATGACCAGCGTTTGGAGAAAAATAGAATAATGACGTGAAGAATTACAAATTGGTACAAAAGAATTTTTGATAAAATCTTATGTGAAATGTGAGATGTTTGGGAGTAGGAGTGGGAGTGGGAGTGGAGAAAATCAATCGATATAAAACGGTTTCAACAAAATCGTAGGTGAAATGTGATAGGTAATAAGGAGAGGGAGGGGGGAGAATCTAATTGAAATTTTGAAGTTTGGAGTTAAAGAGGGGTGATATCTTATTTTCAGTGAGAAAGTGTTATCTTGTCAAAATCCAATGTGACACTTGTCCATTGGATGAATTGTCCACACACATTAGATATGGACAAAATAACAATTGTCCAGTGAGAATAGGAGATCAATCATATGGAGTTGAAATTGTTAAAAATTTTAGTAGTTATAATTATAGTTTAATTATATTGAAATTTGTTAAAATCTATCAATTAATGAAATATTTAGAATTTTACTAATTATTGAGGACACCTGAATTTCTAAAGAATCTATTTAAATCCGAGTTAAGGACACTTAAATTTTAATGAAATTTAATTTAGAGAAATCTAAATTTATATGAATTTTTAAAATCGATTCAATTATAATTTGAGCACACCCCTTAGTTTAAAAACCAACCAAAATTAATATAATATAATTTAAAGTATATTTTTCAACCCAAATCCATATTATTCAACCTTTTTTCAAAATTTATTCCAACTTTACCCCTTCTAATAAAGGCAGAATGAAGCCTATAGCCTCTGTCAGAAGAAAAGTTTTGTTCAAAAGGCCTTTGACCAAACTAAAATTAAAAATAAAAATAAAAAATTTAATAAAAAATAAAAAGACATTTATATCCTTTATATTTAAACCCATAACAACCGTCTCTTTTTATTTTGAAATTGAAATCCATTATGTTCTCCACTCTTTCTTCTCCATTGCCACTGCTAACTTGTGCTTCTACAAAATTATTGATTTTGACTTTTCCCTACCATAATATACTCAAGAATTGATTTTCTTCAACCAAGCCCTACTGTGCTTTCTAGAGAGAGAGAGAGAGAGAGAAGCAGCCGGTGAGAATAAAGGCAATGGTTTACGCATTGTCTTCGTTCTAGCAGAAGGTGATGTCGAGCCTCTGGAAGGATTTGCCTGATCCACCACAAGATCTCCGAAAATTGGATTAGTGCCACCATTCTCCTCAGTTTTCTCGTCGAAACCTACTCCTGTGTGTAGTGGTATCTGGAAAAGTAGAAGATGGAGCACATATATTGAAATCATGTTTTCAAAATTCCATATTTTATCTAGTCTAACATGCCAATAAGCTGATTTTACTATTTTGCCTACAGTTGCAATTGTTGAACTCTGGGTTTTAAATGTTCATTTGCAGCTATCAACCTCTGTGACCTCAAAATTTGTATTATATCACATGTTGCTTTGAAATCTGAGTGGTTATGCTAAAATTTTCTGGAAAAAATATATATATACACTCAAGAACAACAAGAAGTAGAATAAGTGATGAATTGGAGTAATATTTCAAAATCAAGTTGCTAAATAAATAGTTAAATACAATGAATATCTTCTCATTTTGGTAAGAATTTCTGCAATGAGAGATGGCGCAATTTCTATGTAATCTAGTGTGCAATAACAATAACGATATTGAAGTCGTTTCAGTTCAATAATAAATCGCACATATATCGATTTCACAAAACGATATTGAATTCGTTATGATAAAAATAATGACCTTTAAGTCGTTCCACTACATTTTACACTTAAACGTTCGCCCAGCATAAATCAGGGCATTCGCCCAGTAGAAGCAGAAGCAAATCTACTTCTACTGTCACCAAGTGGGCGAGCGCCCAGGCTATTGCACCCAAGCCAACTCCACATGAATTTTTTTTTTTAAATAATTTTTTCCTTTTCATTTATCAAGTAACAAGTCGCACATGTATCAAATTCATAAAACGGTAATGAAATTGTTATAATACAAATAACGACATGGAAGTCGTTCTAGTACATATAACTTGCGTATTTATTGATTTGACATAACAACATTAACGTCATTATATTAATAATAACAATATTTATGTCGTTTTAATAACAAATACATCTATAACTACATTGAAGTCGTTTCAATTAAAAGGTAACGAGATTGATATCGTTGCGGCTAAAAATGTCAAATTGAACGTTAACAGCCACTCGGCATGCCTCCGACATACGTAGGAAGTCTAAAAAATGTTATTGAGTGGGTTGATCCCACTAGGACGACGAAGAAAAGACGAACAGAGTAACCTTATTCCTACCGAAGAACTTCGAAGGTTGTTGACGTCACCAGGAACTTCTAATGTAGTCGATACAGGCACGTCTCTTGAACCGATTTATCGATTCTCAGTTGAAAGTAATGTTTATACAAAGGAATGATGTTTTGAGTCGATCGGAGTGCAAAACGATAGTCCAACCTAAATAACGACATTATATTCATTTTAGTTATAGGAAAACGATGTTTATGTCGTTTCAATAATAAATACATCTATAACTACATTGAAGTCATTTTAATTAAAAGGTAACTAGATTGATATCGTTCTGGCTAAAAAAGTCAAATCGAACGTCCACAGCCATTCGACATGCCTCCAACATACCTGGTAGGTCTGAAAAAGGTTATCAAGTGGGTTGATCCCACTCGGACAATGAAGGAAAGACGAACAGAGTTACCTTATTCCCACCAAAAACTTCGAAGGTGGTTGACAACACTAGAAACTTCTAAAGTGGTTGATACGGGCACGTCCCTCTAACCAATTCGTCGGTTCTCACTTGAAAGTAACGCTTATACCAAAGAATGATACTTCAAGTCGGTCGGAGTGCGAAACGATAGTCCAACCCATAGAACAACATTGGGTTCGTTCTAGTTCTAAGAAAATGATAGTTATGTCGTTACAATACAAAATACAGGTATAACTACATTGAAGTCGTTTCAATTAAAAGGTAACGAGATTGATATCCTTCAACTAAAAAAGTCGAATCGAACATCCATGTCTACTCGGCATGCCTCCAACATACTTGGGAGGTCCGAAAAAGATTATCAAGTGGGTTGATCTCACTTGGACGATGAAGGAAAGACGAACGGAGTTGCCTTATTCCCACCGAATAACTTCGAATGTGGTTGACAACACTAGGAACTTCTAAGGTAGTTGATACGAGCACGTCCCTCGAACCGATTCGTTGGTTTTCACTTGAAAGTAATGCTTATATCGAGGAACGATGCTTCGAGTCAACCGGAGTGCAAAGCGATAGTCCAACCCACAAAACGACATTGTGTTCGTTCTAGTTCTAAGAAAATGATTTTTATGTCATTATAATACAAAATACAGCTAGAACTACATAGAAGTCGTTTAAGTTAAAATGTAACGAGATTGATATCGTTTTGACTAAAAAAGTCGAATCAAACGTCCACATTCACTCAGCATGCCTCCAACATACCTGGGAGGTTTGAAAAAGGTTATCAAGTGGGTTGTTCCTAATTGGACGATGAAGGAAATACGAACGGAGTTGCCTTATTCCCACCGAAGAACTTCGAAGGTGGTTAACAACACTAGGAACTTCTAAGGTAGTTGATACGAGCACGTCCCTCGTACGGATTCGTTGGTTCTCGACTTGAAAGTAATGTTTATACCAAGGAATGATGCTTTGAGTCAACTGGGTGCGAAACGATAGTCCAACCCACAAAACGACATTGTTTTCGTTCTAGTTCTAAGAAAATGATATTTATGTCGTTACAATACAAAATACAGCTAGAACTACATTGAAGTTGTTTCAGTTAAAAGGTAACGAGATTTATATATGTAAAATAACGACATCCACGTCGTTTTAGTTTTTTCGTAACGATGTTCATGTCGTTTTAGCTAACGTATCAATGTGTAATAACGATATTTAAGTCGTTATCATAAAAATAACGATATTGAAGTTGTTCTAGTACATATAATTCATGCATTTATTTATTTGACAGAACGAGATTGATGTCGTTATAGTAATAATAACGATATTTAAGTCGTTTGTTTGCACACAAAAAAAAAAATACCATGTTTGTAAAATAACGACATTATAGTCGTTATGTATCAGTAGTATACAAGGATATGTTAGTCATTTTATTTTTTTTAATCTTTAGGCCTTTTAGCCAAATAACATTAAATGAAGGCTCTTTAAATGAAGAAATTGTTTGACTAGGTTTTTAAATTAAGGCCCCCTATATACTGCAACTTCAAAATGTAGTGTTTGTAAGTAAATTTTAGGATTATTATGGTCCCAAATAAATATTTTTGACAATTTTATCTTTGACTTAAGAAAACTAGTATAGCGCTTTACAAGCGATAGGATTCGACCATACACTCAGTAGATGAAGAATGAGATGGATTTGAGGAGGAAGAAAGAAGAATGAGATGGATTTGTGGAGATGATTTGAAGAGATAAAAATTGAGAAATATGAAGATAGACGTATGTAATGGTTTTTGGGCCAGTAGAGGAGAAAACTCCGTACGGTCGTGATAAAATGAAAAAATTACATTTCAAATCTTAACCTTCTTTAAAAATATAAATAAATCATTAACCTTTTATTTTTACAAATAAAAATAAAAAATAAAAAACCAAAAAAATCTTATTCTCCACCCCATACCCCACAAGCAACCGGGGATTTTCTCCCACTATTTGTTGGCCCAAACCGCTAGAGTTTGGGTCGGCGGCAATCGAAGATGAGAAATCCTCCATCGTCTTCGCGCAACTGGGAAAGATTCAAAACTCTAGTGGTTTGGACCGGCAAACGAAGGCGGAGGGGGAGGGGGAGAAAAATCCCCTGGTTGCTTCGTTATTTTAATTTATATAAGTCTGGAGTACAATTGTTAAAAAAATTATTTGGAGATCATATGTACGAGTAAAATGGAAGGATGAGAACGATATCTGCGAATAAAATTGAATGGGGATGATATTATTACAAAGTTGAAAGAACGAGGACTATGAGTTTAATTAACTCTAAATTTTAAAATAAATAATTTTTATTCATAATCAATAAAAGTAGGTTACTTATTTTGTTAATATGTAACAATAACATTTTAACTAACAAAATAGAAGAAAATTAAGTTATCTAAACATTTAAAAATATTACTCAAAGTAACTTTTTTTCTGGTTTAACCATATACTTAAAAGGCGTATTTGAGAGTACTTAAGAGTAATGTATACTTTAGATATCAAAAGAATCAAGGATTGAACCTATATCTATAGATTTCATTCGTCAATAAGAAAATCTATATTGCAACCAATATAGAGTGAAGTTTGTGGAAGGGTCATCTTCTATGAATCCAGATATGTTGTTCCCATTTTCTCGTGTCCCACTAAAATTTTGAAATGAGTTAATTTCATAGGGGGTTATTGAAGTTTCAGCGAAATTATAAAATATTCATTAAAGTTATAAAATTTCAGTGTCGGTCACTGAAGTATATTAATGTGTTCATGATAAGTGCGCTTTGTGTACTTATTTTGACCTTTGAATTAAGCATTTATCCCGTCATATAGTGATTTTTTACTTCATCTAGTTTATTATTGTTTTATTTTAGTTTTGGACTTGTTTGTGAACAATTGGAGAAGATTGAATGAAAAGAGCGATAAATTAGAAGATATCTCAAAAGTATGGGGACTCAATTGCACTCAATTGAAAGTTGAAGGACCAAATTGGAGATTATGTAAAGTTGAAAGACCAACTGGGATGTTATGAAAAAATAGAGGACCGAAATGACCAAGACCTAAAGTTGAAAGACCCAATTGGTGGCTGTTGAAACAAGAAGGACCAAGGCGCAAGAACTTTTAAAAGTCAAGCTGGGTGATCGCCTAGCAGCTGAAACCAATTACAGGGACCAAAGGGCCTTGCCTAGGTGATCACTCAGGCTAATTTTTCAGCGTTTTTTTAAAATTTATTTTCTTTCCTTTTTTAGTCCTAATTTCGTTAGGTAACTTTTGGCCCGCGGATTTTGTACTTTTTTGGAATTTTTGGGAGCCGAACTTGGAAAAAGACGGAAGAAACAAGAGAAGACAACTCTTTGGCAATCAAGAGTTCTTTTCTTCTCATTCAATCCATGCCGAGTTCTATCAACTCTTGTCTTTTTAATTTAATTATGTTCTTCTAATTTTCTTTAGCTAAGGTAGACGATGAAACCTTGTTTTAGCAAAGTAATTATGTTGTTATTCGTTTAATTCAGTTTTGGAGCTTTAACGTACATGGTTTGTTCTTATTGAATTAATTAGATAAAATTCCTCTCATCTTAAATATCATGTATTTTTTATTGTTAGAAATTGATTTAATTAATTCGTGCTTAGTGCTTAAACATGTTATATTAATTTCTTTTGATTTTTCGTCATCTTTTATTCGAATTGGGATACATAGAATATTTAGAAAATCTTTGATTCTTTGTTTTCTTTCAATAGAACTTGATATGGAAAATGCTTAACTAATTTATGTTTGAAGCTTAAGGGGAGCCTATATTTGATTTTCTTCTTTTGGAATTAATTGATAAATCTTTCGGGACGACAATAGATTGATTTCGTGTTGTTGTTTGTTTTTTAGAATTAATCAATAACTGGATATTGCTAAGTTAAACAATGGTGGATTCTGAAACCTTGATACTTTAAACTTCTTGAATTTTCAATTCATCTTTTTAGCATATTTCATTAGTCTTTCAGTTAAACTATTTCAACCAAAATCATTTCGACTCAACTAGCCTAGAATAATAGTTAATTTAGATTAAATTAGACCTTCCTCATTGCAGTTTCTGTGGGATCGACCTCGTTACTACTTTTCTATATTCCAATAGATTCGTACACTTACGAGTTAATTAAAATTTGACATCAAGTTTTTGGCGCCATTGTCGGGGACTGCGTCTGAAGGTTAATTCAATCTTAGTTAATTTTATTCTCGACTAGTTATAATTTAGGATTTTATTTATTTTATTTATTTCTTTTTATAAAAAAAAACCCAAAAATATTTATAGTGCATGCTTGGTTGTAGATCTCTTGAAATTAAGCTAGAACATCTAGATAGTGAAATTGAAAGAACTTTTCACCAACGAAAACGAGCCACCAATCTAGATAAAATTGAAGGGCCCAAGCAATAATCGCTATGGGTGATGAAATTGAGGAGAGACCTTTAGAGACTATTTTAGTCAATTGGCTAATTTGAGCACCTCATGCATACAATACCCATGGTGTAAGCTGCTACGAATTTTGAGCTAAAATCGAGTGTGTTTAATTGTCTTCCATCTTTCTATGGTTTAGATAGTGAAGGACCCTATAATCATCTCTCATGATTTTTATGTTGTATGTGAGACATTTAAATATGAGAATGTTTCTCCCGATAATGTTAAACTGTCTCATTTCTTTTTCTTTGAAAGATAGATCTAGATCATGGTTTAACACGTTACACCGCTAATAGTAATACATCTTGGGAACAAATGGTTGCTAAATTTTTGAATAAATATTTTTCATTCACAAAACTAATGCAATTCGCAGGAAATTTCGAGTTTGTGCAAATGAGACGAGCGAACCATTCTATGAAACTTAGGAGAGATTCAATGGACTTTTTATGAAATGTCCACATCACGGTTATGAAAAATGGTACTTATGCCAATATTTTTGGAGGATTACTATCACATATTCAAGAATGGTTGATGGCCACAAGCGGTGGAAAGCTTATGTCTAAGAATGCTACTAGATTTGGAACTTCTTTCAAAAGTAGGCTGACAATTCACAACGGCCGAGTCGATCTTCTAGAACTGAACCAAAGAAAAGAGGAATCTATGATATTCAAAGTAGTGAACCTAGCTCATAAATCAAAGAAGTCAAAGACACGATAGAAGATATTTCTATAAGTTGACTTCATTGACAACCAATAGTTCTACTGAACCAGATGCAATCTTGATCAAGCTAATGCCCTCAACATGATGAGGAAACAACCTTACAATCCTTGTTCCAACACTTACAATCCAGGATAGAGGGACCACCCCAATTTTTCTTGGTCACATGGTGTTCAACAGGATAGTATGACAGTCGAGCCCCTCAACAAACTACCAGACAATTTAATCAAAAAATTTCACAGCCAAAACCATGGGATGAGGCAATTCAAAACTTGACAAAAGCTACACAAGCTACATTAGAGCATCAGAATCACACCATTACTGAGTTTAAAAATGAAGTACGCAGTAGCCAGAACTCACAGGCACAATCCATCTCCAATATGGAGAACATGATGGGGCAACTGGCTTCATCAGTACAACAGTTGGCAACAACCATTGAGAAAGGGAAGTTTCCTAAAAGGGAAGTTTCCTAGTCAGCCATTTTCTAATCCTAAAGGAGTGCACAATATTGGGACCGATTTAAACAACCAACAGGATGAGGCTAAATCCATCATGACTTTGAGACGTGGCAAATTATTTGACAACAAAGTGGATATTTCAAAGCAAAACACAACTCAACCAATGTCTCCAGGTAATACCCCATCTGATGATTCAGTCCAAGAAGCTCCCAAAGAGGACAATGAGCCATCCTACATTCCAAAAGCTCCATTTTCTCATAGGCTAACAAAGGTAAAATAAAGTGGGTCTATCAATGATATCATGGAAATCTTCAAGAAGGTAAGTATAAATATTCCTTTACTTGATGCTATTAAGCAAGTTCCTGCTTATGCTAAATTCTTGAAGGACTTGTGTACGAAAAAAAGACAATTACATGTGCGCAAAAAGACATTTTAACTAAACATGTTAGCTCTATAATTCAAAGCAACACTCCTCTAAAATTTAAAGATCCAGGTTGTCCTACTACTCATGCATCATAGAAAACCATAAAATTGAAAAGGCTTTGCTAGATTTAGGAGCTAGTGTTAATCTTCTTCCTTACTCTATGTACATGCAACTTGGACTAGACAAGTTAAAACCAACATATGTGAATTTACAACTTGCTGATAGATCTGTGAAAGTATCCCGTAGAATTGTAGAGGATGTTTTGATACGGGTTGACAAGTTTTATTTTTCTGTTGATTTTATTGTACTTGATACTCAACCAATACGAGACTCTACAAAATATATTCCTGTAATTTTTGGTCATCCTTTCTAGCAACATCTAATGCTATTATTAATTGCAAGAATGGAGTGATGCAACTATCTTTTGGCAACGTGACAATAGAGTTGAATATTTTTAATGTCAACAAGCAACCACATGGCAATGAGGATGTTGCTGATGTTGACATGATAGAAGCATTAGATGATGATTCTTTTGTTTATGCTAATTGTGATGGTGCCTTAAATATGTGTTTAACTCATTTTGGTTCATATTTTGATGATGATAGTGCTATAAATGAAGTAAATACTTTGCTTGAGTCAGCACTTGTCATGGAGACAACTAAATGGAGACAAAAATTGAGCCACTTCCAATAAGTGAGAAGAAGAACATTCCATCAGTTCAACAACCACCAAAATTAGAGCTTAAAGTATTGCCTGACACTTTGTAGTATGCATTCTTAGGAGAGGCTGACACTTTACCTGTAATTATCTCTTCTACCCTTTATGATGCACAAAAAGGTAAGTTGTTAGGTGTTTTAACTAAACATAAAGAGGTGCTAGGATAGACCATTGCTGATATCATAGGTATAAATCCAGTAGATTGTATGCATTATATTCATCTTGAGGAGAATTCTAGGTCTACTAGAGAGATGCAACGTAGGTTAAATCCTAACATGAAAGATGTAGTAAGAACTGAAGTGCTTAAATTATTAGATGCTGGAATTATTTATCCTATTTCTGATAGCACATGGGTAAGTCCTGTACATGTTGTCCCAAAAAAATCAGGTATCACAGTAGTTACTAATACAAACAATAAATTGGTTCCAACTAGAGTAACTACAGGATGGCGTGTTTGCATTGACTATATAAAATTGAACTTAGTCACTAGAAAAGATCACTTCCTTCTTCCATTCATTGATCAAATGCTTGATAGGCTAGTAGGTCATGATTATTATTGTTTCTTAGATGGTTATTCTAGTTATAATCAAATTCCTATAGCTCTAGAAGATCAAGAGAAAACTACTTTCACTTGTCCTTTTGGAACCTTTGCATATAGAAGAATGCCATTTGGTTTGTGTAATGCACCTCCTACCTTTCAAAGATGCATGCTTAGTATTTTCTCTAACATGGTTGAGAGGTTTCTTGAAATATTTATGGATGATTTTTCTGTATATGGAGACTCGTTTGATGAATGTTTGTGCCATCTAACCTTAGTTTTGCAAAGATGTGAAGAAAAGAATTTAGTGTTAAATTGGGAAAAATGTCACTTTATGGTGAAACAAGGTATTATTCTTGGCCATATTATTTCTGGTAGTGGTATTGAAGTTGACAAGGCTAAAGTTGATCTTATCTCCAATCTTCCACCTCCAAAATCGGTGAAATGAGTAAGATCCTTCCTTGGGCATCTTTGGTTTTATAGACGATTCATTCAAGATTTTAGTAAAATGTCTAGACCCTTATGCAATTTACTTGTTAAGGATGCACCTTTTGTCTTTAATGATTTGTGCTTAGAAGCGTTTGAAAGACTAAAAAAGGTGTTGACCACTGCACCTATCATTCGACCACCTAATTGGAATTTGCCTTTTGAACTCATGTGTGATGCATCTGATTATGCTATAGGGGCGCTTTTAGGACGAGGGGATTAGATCGGTTGTCTTATGTTATTTACTATGCTAGTAGAACTCTTAACGATGCACAATTGAATTATTCTACTACAGAGAAAGAAATGTTGGCAGTTGTATTTGCACTAGATAAATTTCGATCCTATCTTGTAGGGTGTAAAGTAATTATTTTTTTGACCATGCTGCCCTCAAAAATCTTCTCACTAAGAAAGATGCTAAATCAAGATTGATTAGGTGGATCTTGCTTTTGCAAGAATTTGACATTGAATTTAGAGATAAAAAGGGTTCTGAAAATATTGTAGGTGACCACTTATCTCGTATTGTGCTTGACTCTGTACAGGACAAACTATCATTAAATGAGTTGTTTCGGATGAACTTATGAATATTGATGTTGTACCTTGGTTTGCTAACATTGTTAATTATCTTGTTACAGGCAAACTTTCAGAACATTGGACTAAGCAAGATATAACTAAGTTCTTGGATGAAGTGAAGAACTTCTTTTGGGGGCGATCCTTATTTGATTAAATACTGTGCTGATCAAATTATAAGAAAATGTGTCCTAGAAAGTGAATTCCACAGTGTTCTATCATTTTATCATGACCAAGCTTGTGGAGGCCATTTCAATACTAAAAAGACTACTGTCAAAATTTTACAATGTGGTTTTTATTGGCCTACTCTTTTTCTTGACACTCATATTTTTTGTTCTTCATGTGACAGGTGTCAATGCATGGGAAGCATTTCAAAAAGAAACATGATGCCGCTTAATCATATTCTCGTAGTTGAGATCTTTGATGTCTGGGGAATTAATTTTATGGTACCTTTTCCTCCATCATTTGGTTATCTTTACATATTAGTAGGTGTCGATTATGTTTTCAAGTGGGTCGAAGCAACTCCATATAGGACAAATGATCACAAAAGTGTAGTGGCATTTTTGAAAAACAATATCTTATCTCGCTTTGGCACTCCACGAGCCATTATCAGTGATAGTGGATCTCACTTTTGCCATAAACATTTTCAAATCCTACTAGTAAAATACTCCATCACACACAAAATTGCAACCCCATATCATCCACAAACTAGTGGTCAGGTAGAGGTTTCAAATTGAGAAATAAAGCATATTTTGGAGAAAACAGTTCGACCTGATAGAAAAGACTGGTCTCTACGACTTACTGATGTATTATGGGCATATAGGACATCTTTTAAAACGTTCATTGGAATGTCTCCTTATAGACTGGTATATGAGAAAGCCTATCACCTACCGGTTAAGCTAGAGCATCGGGCTTATTGGGCCATTAAGAAATTCAATTTTGATATATAGGAAGCAGGGTCAAAAAGAAAATTGCAGCTATCTGAACTTGAAGAGATTGAAACGACACTTATGAGAATGCAAAGATCTACAAGCAAATGATGAAAGTCTTTCATGACAAGCACATAGTCAAAAAATCATTCAACCCAGGTCAGAAAGTACTATTATACAATTCTCGCCTACATTTATTTCCAGGTAAGTTACGTTCTAGATTGTCAGGCCCATTTATTGTTCATTTATAAAAACGAAAATAAAATAAATAAAATAAAATCCTAAATTATAACTAGTCAAGAGTAAAATTAACTAAGATTAGATTAACCTTCAGACTTGAGTCCCTCAAGAATGGCGCCAAAAACTTGATGTCGAATTTTAATTAACTCGCAAGTGTACGAATCTAGTGGAATATAGATAAGCAAAACGAGGTCGATCCTACAGAGATTGCTATGAGGAATGTGTAATTTAATCCAAATTAAATGTTATTCTAGGCTAGTTGAGTCGAAAAGAGCTTTGTTGAAATTATTTTATTTAAAGAATAACTAATTATGCGAAAATAATGAGATTGAATAATCAAGAAGTGTAAAACACCAAGGTTTGGAATCCACCATTGGCTAACTTAGCAATCATCTAATCATTCATTAATTCTCAAAGAAAACACATACGACAACACGAAATCAATCTATTGTCGTCCCTAAAGATTTATCAATTAAGTCCAAAAGAAGAAAATCAAATATAGGCTCCCCTTATGCTTCAAACATAAATTACTTAAACATTTTTCATATCAAATTCTATTGAAAGAAGACAAAGAATCAAATATTACCTAAGCATTCTATGTATCCCAATAAGAATAAAAGAAGATGAAAATCAAAAGCAATTAATAAAACTTATTTAAGCATCAAGCATGGATTAATTAAACCAATATCTAACTATCAAAAATACATGATATTTAAGATGAAAGAAATTATATTTAATTAATCTAGTTAAGAACGAACCATGAACGTTAAAGCCCTAAAAAGGAATTAAACGAATAATGAAATAATTACTTAATTAAAACAAGGTTTCATCGTCTACCTTGGCTAAAAGAAAACTAGAAGAACATAATTAAACTAGAAAAACAATAATTGGTAAAACCCGGCATGGATTGAAGGAGAAGAAATCTTTGAAGAAGTCTTGATAGTCGAGGATGTCTTGTTCTCTTGTTCTCTTCCGTCTTCTCTTGATTTGCTCTCCAAAATCCAACCCTTGTTATGAGAATATATCTCATATTTATAACGCCTTTCTTGTGCCACAAAATACTCCAAGAAGACCTAAAAAATCGTCCAAAACGTTTCCTAGTGGAATTGGGACTCAAAAAAGGAAAGAAAACAAAAACAAAATCTGCTGTAGAAAATGGCTCGGGCGATCGCTTGAGCTATTCCCCGGCGATCGCCTGAGCACCGTGTTTGCTCTCTGCTCCCTTCTCCAAGTCTTTGGGGCTCGCCAAGACAAATCATGAGTGCCCAGCTTGTAATTATGTTAATTTGCAATCCGGTCCTTTTTGTTTCAACATTCCCCACATTGGTCCTTCAACTTTGGGTCTTGGTCATTTCGGTCCTCCAACTTTTTATAACATCAAATTTGGTCCTTCAACTTTACATTATCTCCGGTTTGGTCCCTCAACTTTGGGTTGAGTACAATTGAGTCCTCGAACTTATGAGATATCTTCTAAATCATTGCTCTTTTGCCCAAACTTCTCCAATTGTTCATCAACAAGTCCAAAACCGAAATAAAACAATAATAAACTAGATTAAGTAGAAAAGCAACTATTTGACGACATAAATGATTAATTAAAAGACCAAAATAAGTGCATAAAACGCACTTATCAAACACCCCCAAACTAAACCTTTGTTCGTCCTCGAACAAAAACAAAACTAAAATATAAATTAAAACTACGCTAACAGAATCATGGAAAATTAGTCAATGTTAAACTCCTTACCATATGCCTCAAGTTCAAAATAAAGCAACACTATTAAAAGGATATTAAACAACAGCACAAAAATTTTCACTTATCCGATGCTCGACCTTGTGTGAGTGTGTGAATAGCCAAAAATTAAACTTATACACGTATTAGACCATGACCAATATTGTGTTGTTGACATTTTAGCAATCCCGAACCCTTTGTAGTCATTTATTCCTTACACCTCTCGTAAGTTATCACACTTCTAAAGCTTTTCTCTCAAATCCCGAGGTATTCTAGCGAAGTTGGTTTCTATTGATCATCACAATGCTCTTTCTTTTCAACAAAAGTGGTAAAACTTAGCACTTGTATTCGAGAATTAGGATGGTGAGAGGTTTCTAAATTCTCATCTTCGCCTCTAAGGTTCTAATCTAGCAATCCTTCCCGAGCACTTCTACTTTTTTTTTTATTTAACTCGCATTACTTGCCTTACATCCTGTGCAATACTTCTCTTTCACTAGCTTTACATGTGACCCTTGTAGCGAGCTTTGGGTCGATGACTCCCAAGTCGAGGATGACCATAGGGCACTGTGTTTGAAAATACCCTAGCGGACTTAATTGCTCGAGTCCCCATGTGCTAATAGAGGAGTGAAGATGTAAATTTATAAATGTCGCTCTCTTTTCTTTTTCTTGTTTTAGATCACAGGACTCATGTAGCGAGCTTTGGGCGATGACTCCCAAGTCGGATGACCATAGGGCACCGTGTTTTAAGATACCCTTATAAGCTTAATTGCTCGAGTCGGATCTTTCATTTAATTTTATCGGTGCGAGTAGTGCTCGGTTTAGATTCCTTGACTATAACCCATTCAACCAAAGATGAGACCCGTAAAACCCAAACCATCAAAAGTCCTAGAACAAAAGTAGTAACTTTAACACCCCAAACTGTTCTCAAAACAGTTTTAGTCACTAGCTCTAAGAATGTAGGAACCGAATTTTTTATCATGATACTCGATCAATAATATCAACACAAACACTCAAGTCATGTCTCCAATAAACGATAAGTCAATAGTGGCTATGTGCTTCTTTAATCGGGTCTAACATAGATAAGTAATCGATAAAAGAATGAGTTCAAGTGTTGTCTAATAGTCGACTAAAATGTGCTCAATTTTGAGCAGATATCATCATTGGCGGTAGGACATTCAATGAAGTGAGACAACTAAACAAATTTTTTTTTTTTTTTCAAAAGTATTTCGGTTATAGAGACAAGAGTGATAAGCAAATTCAAAAGTACTAAAGTAACATGATACTTTATAACCCACCTTTAAATAAAAATCTTACATTGTCCTCAATGTAAGCATAAAATAAAGCAAAGAGAATGAGGGAAAGATCGGTTACTCCCAGAGAAAGATGTGGAGAAGAAGGATCGCCTAGTATGTAGTGGACTCGAAGTAGTCCGGGACCCTTGGTCAAAAGATGATTGCCTACATAATATCCAAGCGACTCATAAAGTGGGACATCCTGCGGCGTGACAAGGTGAGACCTAATAAGTGCAATAAATAAAATAAAACTAATAAATTATTTAAACTATCTAAAACTACTACATATAAAGCAAGTAAATAAAGGGTAAGAAAATGGGTTACCTCCCATTAAGCGCTTATTTATAGTCATTAGCTTGACTTATTGTCCGATTGCCTTACGCTTTACAGACGAATAATGCTTTGGAGGACCCGCTTTGCTTGCACCTATTGACTTTGGCACTCGTTGGAAGTGGCTCAATTGTCTGCTTCCATTCGGATTGTACCCATGACAAAGTGCGGATCCAAACAAAATATGCACCTCTTCTATACCACTATCAACATCAAAATAAGAACCCAAATGAGTTAAGCACATGTTTAACGCATCATCACAATTAGTATAAGCAAGACAATCATCATCTAATGCTTCTATCATGTCCACATCAACAACATCCTCATTATCATGTGGTAGCCTCGTTGACATTAAAAATATTCGAGTTCATTGTCATGTTGCCAAAGGATAGTTGCATAACTCCATTCACGCAATTAATGATAGCATTAGATGTTGCTGAAAAGGACGACCAAAAATTACTGTGAATATGTTTTGTAGAGTCTCGTCTTGGTTGAGTATCAAGTACAACAAAATCAACAGGAAAATAAAACTTGTCAACCCTGTATCAAAACATCCTCTACAATTCCTGGGGTACTTTCACAGATCTATCGCAAGTTGTAAAATCATAGATGTTGGTTTTAACTCGCCTAGTCCAAGTTGCATATACACGTAATAAGGAAGAAGATTAACACTAGCTCCTAAATCTAGCAAAGCTTTCTCAATTTTATAGTTTCCTAAGATGCATGAGATAGTAGGACAACTGGATCTTTAAATTTTGGAGAGTGTTGCTTTGAATTATAGAGCTAACTTGTTCGATTAAAATGCCTTTTGCGCATATGTAGTTGTCTCTTAGTTGTACATAGATCTTTCAAGAATTTAGCATAGGCGGTACTTGCTTAATAGAATCAAGTAAAGGAATATTTACACTTACGCTTGAAGATTTCCATCATATCATTGATAGAATTACCTCGCTTTACCTTTGTGAGCCTCTGAGGATATGGGACTTTTGGAATGTAAGATGGCTCATTGTCCTCTTTGGGAGCTTCTTGGATTGAATCATCGGTTGGAGCAAGACACGGAGAAAGTGGTTGAGAAGTGGTTTGCTTTGAGATGTCCACTTTGTTGTCAAACGTTTTCCACGTCGCAAAGTCATGATTGATTTAGCCTCTTCATGTTGCACTCCTTTAGGATTATGAAATGGCTGACTAGGAAACTTTCTTTTCTCAATGGTTGTTGCCAAGCTGTTGAACCGATGAAGCAAGTTGTCCCATCATGTTTTCAAGATTGGAGATGGATTGTGCACGAGAGTTGGTCTGGCGCGTACTTCATTCTTAAACTCGAATTGTGTGATTCTCGATACTCTAATGCGCCTTGTGTAGCTTTTGTCAAGTTATGAATTGCTTCCTCCCATGGTTTTGGTTGTGAAAATTGTGATTGAATTGTTGAGTAACCTTTGGGAGCTTGACCTCTCTTTGTATCATCCTGTTGAAACCCACGTGACCAAGAGAAATTGGGGTGGTCCCTCCAACCTGGGTTATAGGTGTTGGAGTAAGGATTGTAAGGAGGTTTCCTCATCATGTTGAGGGCATTAGCTTGCTCAGCACCTGCTTCTGGTTCTGTAGGACTATTGGCTATCAATGAGGTCAATTTGCGAGAGATGTCTTCTATCATGCATTTGACTTCTTTGATTTCGAGCTAGGTTCACTGCGAATTTCATAGATACCCCTTTTCTTAGGTTCGGTTCTAGAGGATCGGCTCATTGTTGTGAATTGTCGACTGTTTTCGAAAGAAGCTCCAAATCTCAAGTAACATTTTTAGACATCGCTCTCCACCACTTGTGGCCATCAACCACTCTTGAATGTGTGATAGTAGACCCTCTAAAAAATATTGGCATATATGCCATTTTTCATACCCATGATGTGGACATTTCATAAGAAGCCCGTTGAATCTCTCCCAAGTTTCATAAAATGGTTCTTCGTCTCTTTGCACGAACTCTGAAATTTCCTCGCGAATAGCATTAGTTTTGTGAATGGAAAGTATTTATTCAAAATTTAGCAACCATTTGTTCCCAAGATGCAATACTATTTGCGTGCAATGTATTAAACCAAGATCTAGATCTATCTTTCGGAGAAAAGGAAATAGAGCGAAGTTTAACATTATCGAGGAGACACATTCTCATATTTAAATGTTTCACATACTGAGATAGAAGTCCGTGAGAGATGATTGTAGGGTTCTTCACTATCTAAACCATAGAAGGATGGAAGACAGTTACACACACTCGGTTTAAGCTCAAAATTTCTAGCAGTCACTTGTGGGTATTGTATGCATGAGGTGCTCAAATTAGCTAATGGACTAAAATAGTCCCTGAAAGGTCTCTCCTCAATTTCATCCCCCATAGCTACTATTGCTTCGGTTCCTTCAATTTTATCTAGATTAGTGGCTCGTCTTTGTTGGTGAAAAGTCCTTTCAATTTCACTATCTAGATGTTCTAGCTTAAGTTCTAGAGATCTACGACCAAGCACGCACAATGAAGATTATAAATTTTTGAATAAATACTTTCCTATTTTTTTTAAAAAAATTTTTTTTTTTTATAAAAACGAAAATAAAATAAATAAAATAAAATCCTAAATTATAACTAGTCAAGAGTAAAATTAACTAAGATTAGATTAACCTTCAGACGCAGTCCCCGGCAACGGCGCCAAAAACTTGATGTCGAATTTTAATTAACTCGCAAGTGTACGAATCTAGTGGAATATAGATAAGCAAAAACGAGGTCGATCCCACAGAGACTTCTATGAGGAATGTGTAATTTAATCCAAATTAACTGTTATTCTAGGCTAGTTGAGTCGAAAAGAGCTTTGTTGAAATTATTTTATTTAAAGAATAACTAATTATGCGAAAATAATGAGATTGAATAATCAAGAAGTGTAAAACACCAAGGTTTCGGAATCCACCATTGTCTAACTTAGCAATCATCTAATCATTCATTAATTCTCAAAGAAAACACATACGACAACACGAAATCAATCTATTGTCGTCCCTAAAGATTTATCAATTAAGTCCAAAAGAAGAAAATCAAATATAGGCTCCCCTTATGCTTCAAACATAAATTACTTAAGCATTTTTCATATCAAATTCTATTGAAAGAAGACAAAGAATCAAATATTACCTAAGCATTCTATGTATCCCAATAAGAATAAAAGAAGATGAAAAATCAAAAGCAATTAATAAAACTTATTTAAGCATCAAGCATGGATTAATTAAACCAATATCTAACTATCAAAAATACATGATATTTAAGATGAAAGAAATTATATTTAATTAATCTAGTTAAGAACGAACCATGAACGTTAAAGCCCTAAAAAGGAATTAAACGAATAATGAAATAATTACTTAATTAAAACAAGGTTTCATCGTCTACCTTGGCTAAAGAAAACTAGAAGAACATAATTAAACTAGAAAAACAATAATTGGTAAAACCCGGCATGGATTGAAGGAGAAGAAATCTTTGAAGAAGTCTTGATAGTCGAGGATGTCTTGTTCTCTTGTTCTCTTCCGTCTTCTCTTGATTTGCTCTCCAAAAATCCAACCCTTGTTATGAGAATATATCTCATATTTATACTGCCTTTCTTGTGCCACAAAATACCCCAAGAAGACCTAAAAAAATCGTCCAAAACGTTTTCTAGTGGAATTGGGACTCAAAAAGGAAAGAAAATAAAACAAAATCTGCGATAAAGAAAATGGCTCGGGCGATCGCCCGAGCTATTCTGGCGATCGCCTGAGTACCGTGTTTGCTCTCTGCTCCCTTCTCCAAGTGTCAAGGCGCTCAAAGACAATCTGGGCGAGTGCCCGACTTGTAATTTATGTTAATTTGCAATCCGGTCCTTTTGTTTTCAATTCCCCACATTGGTCCTTCAACTTTGGGTCTTGGTCATTTCGGTCTTCCAACTTTTATAACATCAAATTTGGTCCTTCAACTTTACATTATCTCCGGTTTGGTCCCTCAACTTTGGGTTGAGTGCAATTGAGTCCTCGAACTTATGAGATATCTTCTAAATCATTGCTCTTTTGCCCAAACTTCTCCAATTGTTCATCAACAAGTCCAAAACCGAAATAAAACAATAATAAACTAGATTAAGTAGAAAAGTAACTATTTGACGACATAAATAATTAATTAAAGGCCAAAATAAGTGCATAAAACGCACTTATCATTCATATAATCTATCCCCATGGAGCTATAGAGGTTGAAAACCCCACAAAAGGTGACATTTTTAAAGTTAATAGCCAAAGATTGAAACCATATTTGGAGTTTAACTCTCGAGAGGGGGAGGAAGAAATTGAATTGAGTGATCCTACCCATCCATCTTAACCCATCCATCTTAACCAAAAAAAAAAAACAAAAAACAAAAAAAAAATTAAAAAAAATACGATTTTTTTTTGTGTTTTCTTTTCTTAATTTTTTTTATAGGACTGCAAGTTGTCACAACTGGTCCTGAGATGCAAAGGAGTTCAACCGGGCCTTCAGCCAGCCAGATCCATCTTCTTCACATCTTTCTCTTGAGAGTAACTGACATTTTCCCTCATTTTCTTTGCTTTATTTTGTTCTTACATTGAGGACAATGTACGGTCTTTGTTTGGGGGTGGGATAAAAAGTCAGGATACTTATTTGTCTTTTGAATTTGCTTATCACTCACTGGTCTATATAATCTGAAATAATTGTGATTTCAAAAAAAAAAACAATTTTTAATAGTTTATTTGTCTAGTTACTGTTGAATATCCTACCGCCAATGATGATATATGTTCAAAATCGAGCACATTTTTAGTAGACTATTAGATGACACTTGATCTCGTTCTTTTATTTGAATACTTATACATGTTAGACCTGATTAAGGAAGCACATAGCCACTATTGACTTATCATATATTGGAAACATGACTTGAGTGTTTGTGTTGATATTAATGACTGAGTATCATTATGAAAAATTCCATTCCTACATCCTAAGCTAGTGACCAAACTGTTTTGAGACCAGTTTGAGAGTGTTAAAGTTACTACTTTTGTTCTGATAATTTTGATGGTTTGGATTTTCTGGGTCTCATTTTTGGTTGAATGGGTTATAGTCAAAGAATTTAAACTGAGCACTACTCACTGTTGATAAAATAAAATAAAATATCTTACTCGAGCAATTAAGCCTGTTAGAGTATCTTAAAACCTGGTGCCCTATGGTCACCTGACTTGGGAGTTATCGGCTCAAAGCTCGCTACATGAGTCATATATATAAAAAAAAGAGGAAAAAAAGAGAAAAAAAGAGAGATATTTATATATTTACATCTTCACTTCTTTATTACCATGTGAGACTCGAGCAATTAAGTCTGTTAGGGTATTTTAAAACCTGGTGTCCTATAGTCATCTGAGTTGGGAGTCATCGGCCCAAAGGTCGCTACATAGATCACATAGAAAGCTAGTGAAAGAGAAGTATTGCACATGATGTAAGACTGTTAACATGAATAGAATAAATGAAAAGAGGTAGAAGTGCTCGCTAAGGATTGCTATGTTAGAACCTCAAAAACTGAAGATGAGAATTTAGAAATCACTCACCATCCTAATTCTAAGAATACAAGTTCTGATTTTTACCACTTTATTTGAAAAAAAAAAAAGCATTGTGTTGATCAATAGGAACCAATTTCGCTAGAACACCTCGGAATTAGAGAGAAAAGCATTGGAAGTGCGAGAATTTACGAGAGGTATGAGAAATAAATGACTACAAAGGGTTCGAGATTTCTAAAATATCAACAACACAATATTGGTCGTAGTCTAATGCATGTATAAGTTTAATTTTAGGCTATTCACACACTCACAAAAGGTCGAGCATCGATAATTGAAAATTTTTGTGTTGTTGTTTAATATCCTTCTAAGAGTGTTGCTTTATTTTTAAACTTGAGGCATATGATAAAAAATTTAACATTGACTAATTCTGTTGGCTTAGTTTGAATCTATATTTAGTTTCGCTTTTGTTCGAGGATGAACAAAGGTTTAGTTTGGGGTGTTTGATAAGTGCGCTTTGTGCACTTATTTTGACCTTTGAATTAAGCATTTATCCCGTCATATAGTGATTTTCTACTTAATTTAGTTTATTATTATTTTTATTTCAGTTTTGGACTTGTTTGTGAAAAATTGGAGAAGATTGGATGAAAAGAGCGATAAATTAGAAGATATTTCAAAAGTATGGAGACTCAATTGAAAGTTGAAGGACCAAATTGGAGATTATGTAAAGTTGAAGGACCAACTGGGATGTTATGAAAAGATGGAGGATCGAAATGACCAAGGCCTAAAGTTGAAGGACCCAATTGGTGGCTGTTGAAACAAGAAGGACCAAGGCGCAAGAACTTTTAAAAAGTCAAGTTGGGCGATCGCTTGACTTATTCTTCGGGCGAGCTCCCGATGAGTCTGAAACCAATTACAGGGACCAAAAGGCTTTGCTAGCGATCGCCCGGATCGCCTGTGCTAATTTTTCAATGTTTTTTAAAATTTATTTTCTTTCATTTTTTAGTCATAATTTCGTTAAGTAACTTTTGGCCCATGGATTTTGTACTTTTTGGAATTTTGGGAGCCGAACTTGGAAGAAAAGCGAAGAAACAAGAGAAGACAACTCCTTAGCGATCAAGAGTTCTTTTTGAAGATTTCTTCTCATTCAATCCATGCCGGGTTCTATCAACTCTTGTCTTTTTAATTTAATTATGTTCTTCTAATTTTCTTTAGCCAAGGTAGACGATAAAACCTTATTTTAGCAAAGTAATTATATTGTTATTCGTTTAATTCAGTTTTAGAGCTTTAACGTTCATTGTTTGTTCTTATTGAATTAATTAGATAAAATTCCTTTCATCTTAAATATCATGTATTTTTGATTGTTAGAAATTGATTTAATTAATTCGTGCTTGGTGCTTAAATATGTTCTATTAATTTCTTTTGATTTTTCGTCATCTTTTATTCGAATTGGGATACATAGAATGCTTAGAAAATCTTTGATTCTTTGTTTTATTTCAATGGAACTTGATACGAAAAACGCTTAACTAATTTATGTTTGAAGCTTAAGGGGAGCATATATTTGATTTTCTTCTTTTGGAATTAATTGATAAATCTTTCGGGACGACAATAGATTGATTTCGTGTTGTCGTTTTTTTTTAGAATTAATCAATAACTGGATATTTGCTAAGTTAAACAATGGTGGATTCTGAAACCTTGATACTTTAAACTTCTTGAATTTTCAATTCATCTTTTTAGCATATTTCATTAGTCTTTCAGTTAAACTATTTCAACCAAAATCATTTCAACTCAACTAGCCTAGAATAATAGTTAATTTAGATTAAATTAGACCTTCCTCATTGCAGTCTCTGTGGGATCGACCTCGTTACTACTTTTCTATATTCCAATAGATTCGTACACTTGCGAGTTAATTAAAATTTGACATCAGTTCATCAATGATTACTCTATTGAATTTTTAGATGATGTATCAATTAAGATTTGATAAGACATTTATAGAGTTTAAAAGTCTAGGTATATTCAATTCAAACCTTTAAACTCCAAAAAAGTCTGAAAGTATTCAATATAAATTTTAAAACTTTTAAGAAGTCTAATTAAAGTCATGCAATATTCAATTTAAAATTTTTAAAATCCTACGAAATTCAGGGGTATTCAAAATGTCGATAATTTTTAATGACTTTATAGAGAATTTTTATGTACTGACTTTAAAGCACAATGTATGAATAAAAAATCTCACAATTTCTCTTCCATTCACCCATAAAAATTTAAAAGACTTTGCAAAAGAAAATTTCTTTCATTCCCTGATTTTGTTCTTCATGCAACATTTCTCTTTTCTTTTTTCTTCAACAAATTGTAAAGTCAAGATTAATATTGTTTCCTTTCTTTAGTGTGATTTTTTTTTCCTTCTTCAATATAATCTCCTAACTATTGTTTCTCTTTCTTTCTTTTTTCCTTCTACGAACTCTATAGCAGTGATTAATTATCAATATTTTTTTATGAAAAAGAATATTAATATTTTTATCACTAGTCAATTTGATTTTTTTTTTCTTTTCAATATTCTTCTAACCATTTTTCCACTTTCCCATTTTCTTCTTTTCCTTCTATGAACCTTTAGAGACATTGTAATTTTTTTCTTTAATATTTCCATGACTATTTTTTTCTCTTTCATTTATTTTTTTCACCATTTTTTCTATTTTTCATTAAAAACAAGATAAATTTATAATTAAATTTTTATATAATTGTTGATTGTAGTTTATTAATGAATTTTCATCAAGTTAAAAATTAATTTTTTACTAATGTATTTTTTATTTTTATTTTCATTATTGTTTTTCTATTTATCTTGATGAACATGGTTTATTTTTTTTTATTATTTATTTATGCAATTATTGTGACTAATAATGATATGTTACATATAGATTATTAAATATAAAAAGGGAGATTATGAACTGGATAATTTTTTTTGTTGGAAAATATTTTTAAAAAGAGTCACATGCCATAATTTTTTGAATTTATCCACAAGCTATTTGAAAGTTTATAGTTTTACCCAAAAGAAAAAATAAAGTAAATTAATAATTTATGTCATTAACTTTTGATGTAGTTTACTTGCAGCAATTAAATTAAATATTTTTTATGAATTTAATAATATTAATATAATTAAATTATTACTAAATTTTTCTCATGCGACAATTTTTTTTGACAATTGGATATTAAATTTATATATTCAAAAATTTTAATTGAAAAATAAAGTCTATAAAAGTCTATAAAAGTATGTGAAAGTTTAGGAAAATATTTCAAAATAAAATATTTAAAAATCCATAAAAGTCTGTAGGAGTGTATTAAAATCTATAAAAGTCAATAAAAATTAATGAAATCCATCAAAGTCAGTCACTTAAAAATTGTCAATCAAAAGTCTAGATTAAATACACCCCAACTTAACATAAATTGATGACGTGTCAATGTTAAGTGTCTACGTGACACACAATCGGTCGACATTTGACAAAAAATGACGCTTCATGGACTTAATGTACTAATAACAATACATTCAAACTACAAAAGATGCACTCAAAACATGATGACATAGTTGTAATTTTTGGACAATATCTAAATCAAATCCTCAAACCATTTGTGCACAACACGATTAAACCAATTGGTTGGAAAAATTAGGGTTTGGAATCATTTTTGGGAAAAAAATCGAGTTGTACAAATGGTTTAAGGATCTGATTTAGATATTGTCCAATAATTTATTGTTAAGAGGCCAAGTCAAAAAATTTCTTCATTTAAAGAGCCTTCATTTATTGTTATTTGGCTAAAAGGCCTAAAGATTAAAAAAAAAAAAAAATGAAAAATGAAATGACTAATATATTATTGTATACTGATACATAACAATTGTAATGTCGTTATTCTTGTAAGGGAACAACTTTTATGTCGTTATTTCACTAACATGGTATTTTCTTTTTTGCAAACAAACGATTTAAATATCGTTATTATTACTATAACGACGTCAATCTCGTTTTGTCAAATAAATAAATGCACGAATTATATGTACTGGAACGACTTCAATATCGTTATTTTTATGATAACGACTTAAATCTCGTTATTACATTAATACATTAGCTAAAACGACATGAACATCGTTATGACAAAACTAAAACGACGTGGATGTCGTTATTTTACATATATAAATCTCGTTATCTTTTAACTGAAACGACTTCAATGTAGTTCTAGCTGTATTTTGTATTGTAACGACATAAATATCGTTTCCTTAGAACTAGAACGAACACAATGTTGTTTTGTGGGTTGGACAATCGTTTCACACTCCGATCGACTCGAATCATCATTCCTCGGTATAAGCATTACTTTCAAGTGAAAACCAACTAATCGGTTCTAGGGACGTGCTCGTATCAACTACCTTAGAAGTTCCTAATGTTGTCAACCACATTCGAAGTTCTTCGGTGGGAATAAGGCAACTCCGTTCGTCTTTCCTTCGTCGTCCAAGTGGGATCAACCTACTTGATAACCTTTTTCGGACCTACCAGGTATGTTGGAGGCATGTCGAGTAGCTGTGGACGTTCGATTCAACTTTTTTAGCCAGAACGATATCAATTGTTACATTTTAATTGAAATGACTTCAATGTAGTTATAGATGTATTTGTTATTGAAACGACATAAATATCGTTTTCCTAGAACTAGAACGAATATAATATCGTCATTTGGGTTGGACTATCGTTTTACACTCGATCGACTCAAAGTATCATTCCTTTGTATAAGCATTACTTTCAACTGAGAATTGATGAATCGACTCGAGAGACGTGACCGTATCGACTACATTAGAAGTTCCTGGTAATATCAACAACCTTCAAGTTCTTCGGTAGGAATAAGATTACTATGTTCGTCTTTTCTTTGTCGTCCGAGTGGGATTAACCCACTCAATAACCTTTTTAGACCTCCCAGGTATGTCGGAGGCATGCCAAGTGGCCGTTAATGTTCAATTTGACATTTTTAGTCGGAATGATATCAATCTCGTTACCTTTTAATTGAAAACGACTTCAATGTAGTTATAAATGTATTTGTTATTAAAACGACATAAATATTGTTATTCTTAATATAAAAATGTCAATGTCGTTATATCAAATCAATAAATGCGCAAGTTATATGTACTGGAACGACTTCAATGTCGTTATTTGTATTATAACAATTTCAATATCGTTTTATGAATTTGATACATGTGCGACTTGTTACTTGCACTACAAGAAAAGGGTCTATCGCAACGGCGGCGTTGCCATAGACCTTTCGCGAACGCTCAGCGCGTTGCGTGCTTCGATGTTGCCGAAAACTAGCTCTCTACGGCAACATGCAATGTTCGTTGTGGAATATAAAAGATCGTTGTCATTTCACTTTTTCGCAACGTTCTTAAAGATATAACAACGTTTTTTTGACCGTTGTTGTTTCGTTATAACAACGTGCATCTGACCGTTGTGGTTTCATTTTTAACAACGTTCTCATGACCGTTGTGGTTTCCTTGGTTTCCTTTTTAACAACGTTCTCATGAACGTTGTGGTTTCCTTTAACAACGTTCACATGACTGTTGTGGTTTCCTTAGTTTTCTTTTTAACAACGTTCTTCTGGCCGTTGTCGTTTCGTTACAACAACATGCATCTGACCGTTGTGGTTTCCTTTTAACAACGTTGCGATGCTCGTTGTCTTTTCTTTCTTTCTTTTTTAATATTTTTGACAATATTCACCTACACGTTATCAATATAAAACTCAATCTACACCATATCAACGCTGAAATCAAATTTATACTAAATCAATGAAATATGAACAAGGTTGAAACAAATTAAATATATTATAAAATAGAAGAAATTGTATTCATACATTTATAGCCGAGAAGTTTCTTGTAACATGAAAGTTCGAACCAAAATCTAACAAAATACACATGTACTAGAAGTTTCTTGGCATGAAAACTATTTAATCTACCAAAATCTTGAAACCGGTAATCATATGCACTTTACAAAAATATCAACAAAACTCTTCTACCACCCTCGAGCAAAAGCTGCTACTCCACAAACACCTACGCTATCTGTTTCCAACCCTGCAATTCACAAAAAAATAGGGACGATTAAACCTGAGTAGAATAGGATACCATCAAGTGCTTGCCAATATATTAACTAAGGATATATAAATAGGTTCACATAAAGATAAAATGTTGGTCCAACATTGAACAGGGCAAGGACACATGTACATTTTCACTACATGCATGGTGACACCAATGCAATCCATGGCACTTTTACAGTTATAAAGGGGGAAAAAAACAGATCTGTCTATTATCCTAAATTATGTCAATAATTGGCTTATAAAAGAGAGAGATCTTCTTGAAAATCCAATGTGCGTTTTACATTATGCAACTAAATATCATATCACATATGTAAAAGCTCATAAAAGGCAAAGATTGAAAGACTTGAGGAACAAAATGGCAAGCACGAATTATGAAAAGAAAGTATTGCCAAGAAGGATTAAACAAAAATTAGCTCATTCACTTCCTTCAGATACAACCAAATTCACAAGGAAAAGAAAAATCTCAACACCCACAAGCCAGTGAAGTGATCAACATGCGTAAAATAAATTTTGTGACGCGTCTATTATCCCTAATGAGTGGTGATTGAAAATAAATCTTTTTGAATTAACACTAATGAGTTACACCAAGAAACATATAGAAATGTGAACTCTGGAAACCCATGAGGGAAATTGGCACAATAGAGAAGAATGTTATAGCTAAAAAGAATTTGGAGTCCGGCAATTTATGGTCATGTGAAGAACATATTTTGCATGGTCCAATTAAATCCAAACGTCAGAAATTATACGATTAGATTCGTATGTGGTCTTGCTACATTACAAACATATCTAATCTACCCACTTGCTAAAGATTTATCTACATCGACCCTACAAAGGCAGCACAAGTCCGGGGGTGGGGGCGTGAGTGGGGTTTGATGAAGTTAATGCCTTGATTAGGACAACTAAGAGTGATCTGTTATATAAACTTCCAAGTTTATGCGCCTAATATTGTTACGACTTTCGGTGTCCCAACCATTTGGCTATTTTCGCAATCATGTTAATAATCATGTGTCCCAACAATCATTTAAGTATTACCGTAGTAAGAGCAAAAGAAGGGCAAAATCTTTTTGAATTATCCTCGAGAAAAGTGTGCCAAGTGAGCCGATTGAAAATAAATCTTTTTGAATTATCCTCGGAAAATAATTGGGCCTAGTCGAGCTCGTGAAGCGTCTTTGGTCGCAATGCCCATGATGGCCGAACAAGCGTAAAGGTGGGGTTTGGTGAATCACGTCGTTGAAGGAAGTGAGCTCTTGAAGAAGGCTCGACAAATTGCGTAAGACATAATTAAGAATAATCAAGACTTGGTATAGAGATATAAACCGTTATCAACGACGGATTTAAACTAGATCCGGGTCATGCACTTTCTCTTGAGAAGGTATCGTGTTTCTCTTTGTGGCCATTTCCTTTGCTAGTCTCTACATAATGAATTTTATTACTCAAGACTTACCTTAAGATATTATGCCAAAATGAAGTTAAGTCCTCTCCTTAAGTATTTCTTTGTTAGTATAATGCTCTGTGCAATTTTCAAAGACACATGTTTTCAATCACCATACATATATAGTATTTAAAATTGGTTTCAAAGACACATGTTTCGAGCTTGTACAATTTCAATCAAGTAATCTACACTCTACACTAGCCAAGATTATACACTGTTGTGAGTTCCATTATTTACTACTCCTTTCGTAACTAATTAGCAAGCCAATAAATTTCACAAAGATCAATTATTTTTCCGAATTAGCAAGCTATTATTTTTCGAAATAATCTAGTATTTTGGTCACAAAGAACATATTAACAAGAAAGCAAGACACATAAAAAAGAACCAAGTAAACATACCTTCTTCAAAGGAGTTTAATACTACTCTTTGGCCATGCAATAGTACTTCCCAATGCTTCACTAAGAACTCGAATCTCAGCAGAGGTCTATATAAGCTTAAATTTTCCATATAGACTTCTTCAACCTGGACTTCCAACAGATCTCGCCCAAGAGGTATGTGATGAACCTTTGCACTTGGGTGCATTGATGCAATCTTCCTTCGCTACAACTTCGTCCCCATCAAACTTGTACCAAAGGCAATAGTTGACAACTTTTATTTTCTAGTTCATTGCCTCCTTGAAAACCACTTCCTTGTTGTGACTACAAAAATTGATATTAACATGATATTATCCCTCTTTAACTTTGCTAGACATAATCAGTATTTATAATAAATACACAACTATATATTTGAAAATGACACAAAAACCGAGGAGTACAAGCATGTGAACTTATGTCCTCTGCATTCTTGTTTTGATTACATTAAATGATACAAAAATGAAATTAAATTTCTATAGGTAAAGTCATATTTACCTAAATTATCATAGTACATTACAAAAACAAAATTGAGTTCATGAAACAACCATATTTACATTGCGATAACTTGAGAAGCGCTTCAACCTTTTCTTCTAGTGTTCCCATCCCTCTCGATCGAGTTTGCAATTGGCTTTCAAGTTCTCTCACTCTTCCAAGACTTTGAATATGAGCGTCCACTTTTGAAGGTGTAGCGCCAAATCCAAGGCCCCTAACCCTTCCACGACATTCGGGACCTAAAACTCGAGCAATAGCATCGTCGCGTATGGAATCTTCTCATTGAGTATCATAGATTGATTGGGCACAATCTTCTATCTTTTCTACAAGAATGGAACTCAAAAGTTTATACAAGCATGTAATACATATTATAATTTCCTCAACTTTGATAAAATAATCATACCAAAGGTTTCAAACTCGCTTCATTTATTGGTTTTCCATCCTTTCTAAGATGTCCATGAGTCCACACTTTAGTTCTTAGCCCTGTGATGTTTGGATTCTTTTTTCTCGAATAAAAATCATACATTTTCTTAAAAGAAAGAGTGAGTCAACATAAGAATGGAATATAATAAAAAGAAATACAAGTGTGTAATTACCATATCATGAGTCAGATGCGTGGATATCCCTTTCTCCCCATAGTATGAACAAGCTTCTGAGTAGTTCTCATTCTACTAAACTTGGAACTTTTTTCCTATTAAGACAACTAAAAATTATAAACCAAGTAGACGCAAATAATATTTTCTTACCTTCAAACTCAAATTACTTACTTGAAAGTCAGCAGAAAAAGTCTCATCGACAAACTTTTCCCATGCTTCATCTGAGTTTACATTCTTTGGTCTAAGAAGGGCAATAGTGCGTGTTCTATTCGCAGATTTTGTCATTTCATTTTTTATTTCTTTTCTCAGTCTTGATTTGAATGTCCTCCAATAATTGCCCATACTTTGAAACGTCATTTTCTGGTGGCAATCACTCACATTGAACCTTTGCTGTAGGTATACATAAATACAAAAAACCAATTTAGAAGAAACGTAAAAGGAGGCCAAAGTTAAGATAGAAAAGATAATAAGTGTGAATTAACCTATAGAAAAAAAAGAGGTCAACTGTTACAAGTATACCTGTATGAAAGACCAAATCTCTATTTTTTTCTTGTCATCTACCGAATGCCAATCTTTAATTATAATGGCACATGTTCTCGTACCATGGCTCCCACTATTGATGCAAATTTATCGTAGTTTTTACCAACCACTTGGCCCAAATCATTGAATTCAAGCTCCGGTCTATGAAAATTATTTTCGGGAACCATTTTCAATACTGTGGGTCCTCTTTTCTTCTTTGGAGGATCCACATTTGTTGATTGCATGTCTTGATCATTTTTACGGCGTTGACCTACGATTTTCGGTTCATCGAAATGTGTAGTCCTTGATTTTCATCTCTAGTTACGGCTAAGCATATAAGGCTCTTTGTTGCTTAGTTCGTCTTTTGGAAGCTTGCTTAGAAGACTATTTAATTCAACATTAAAGAAAAGATAAATATTAATATTTTCATAATTGAACAAATATAAGTCAAATAAGAGGAGCCAGACTTACCTCAACTCTATCCATCTTTCAAGGACTTCTTTCAAACAAGATCAAACATCTGTTACATCAATAGAAATTAATGTCAGAGATCTATATCAATTAATGCAATTAAAAGGACGAATTAAAACAATAAAATTAAATAAATAAACGTGTTCCCTCTAAAACACTTGATTTTTCAGACTAGGTGGTTCCCATTTGATGGTTTATTATTTCTATAATTGTAATATTCCTCCTTTGATTTTGTGTGGTTCTACTAGGATGTCAGACTGCCTTCAAGCGTACCGGTCACAGAGAAGTTGGTCAATTCCTACCATCCAAAGTAATCGTAAACAAGAATTCATCCGATGTATAATTATTTTATCATTTGCCACACAGTTTGGCAAGTGAGTGCCACACAAGAAGTCAAGTGAGTGCCTGGGTCACTTGCCCGGATTACAAGCCTCAAGAAATATGACAGCAATAGCTAATATTTATTGTGTTACACTACAAAAACTCAAGCATGTTTTCTCCAATGCAGGGGAGAATGATGTGGAACATACACAAAAAGCCGTTGAATCAGTTTTCTTATGGTTTCTTATGTCTCTAAAGATAAGATAGTTTGGTCTTGTAACTTTTGGACGGTAAACATCCGTAGCGGTAGCCTATGGATCTTAATTTCTATATGTTGTTTTACTTTTTTAGAAAGAGTCCTAGTTAATCTAGAATGTTTGTTAAGATCAAAAGATTAAATATCTTTGCGCTTCCTATTTAGAGTCCTAATCTTCATGGTAATGCCGTAAGTCGTTTAGAAATTAGGCCTACACTTCTTAATCCTAGTTATTCTCCCCGATTCTTGCCTTTTCTACAAATTCTTTCTTCAGTATCATAAATATAACAAATTTTAAAGCACGAGAATTACGTACTACATAAACAATCAAAACAAATTTCGGTTCCCTAAAAATATCATCCTCTTACGCATCGCTAATCAAGACGTAAAACAGCCCCAAAATCCACTAAACAACTTCCTTTCTTCAAAACATTTTCTAACCCATTAAAAACTCATTGACCATGTAATCCACATCCAATCCGCAAAAATCCACTCTAGAAGACTTTATAGGAGATTTTCTAAAGTAGTCCAAATTGATTCATGAGGTCAAGACGTCAAACCAAGCAAAGCAACTTTTGTTTATCCCATTCTATTTGAAGTTGGTTAATTCCTCTTGTTTTTACAATTAATATTCATTTTACTCTTGCATCAATGAATGTGAACACGATTAAGCGGCATCTAAGTGATAAAGTGTTTAATGATGTGGAACGGATGGACATCACTTTCCTACAAGTATCATTTGTTCATTTTATCCGGATAAGCTATATCACTTGGTCCGATAACTTCTTCTTACCAAAAATTTCAATTTTTAAGTCATGGCACTTTCTTCCGATCAACTAATACATTAGGATTTCTTTTATGATCAAATATATCATGTCCAATTCTACATATAATTCTACTTTGAGAAAAATGCATAATACAACTTCTAGAGGAACAAATAAACCACCTAAATTCACTTATTATATAAACTTGTCAGTAATGGAGGACCTCTTTTCCAAACCAAATGGTCCAAGAATGTGAAAATTCAAATGAATGCATATTATCGACCTTTATCTTCCATAAATGTCACTCAAAACTTTTCAATCTTTAATCCTTTACCAACTTCTAAAAGCCAAGCTTATTAAGACAATCGATGGACCAACAATTTCAATTAAAAACACAAAGTTCGATGATACACTCGCCAAAATCCTTAATTCGACCAACTTATATATTAAACAAACATGATTCATGGTAAGTGCATAAGCATTTCTACAAATTTAAGAGACACATCAACAGAGACCAAAGGAATTGCATGGGAAAGAAAAGTTTCTTGCATAACATCAACCAAGAGATAAATAGAAAATCAAACCGGTCGAGTAAAACAAGAACGGCGTGGATCAAATGCATAAGAATAGCTTTGATTTAAAAACATGTAAACCTTATATGACGTCAAATGCAATATCATTATATGAACTACATTGCAAAAGAAAAGAAAGGAAGCTAGATGTAATGTGACCCGGTCCGTAAGACAACCTTCAAGCCACCGAAGTCACGGAAAGAGAAACCCAAACGAGAGAATGGCGTAATGCAATCAACCTACATAACCTTAAAGCGTAAAGAAGCCTTCTCCACCAAACAAGACAAAATGGGGTGGAACGTGATTGTATACACATTTTCAAGTTTGAAATATTGAGTAGCAAAGTAGGTAGATGATGGCCTCCCCGCCACCCACCTAAGAAAAAAACCACGCTTGCAGAAAGAAATTCAAAAAGCGCATTTTCCAATGAAGCTTCTACTTACTCATCGGTGACCTCTTAGATGGTCCCTATAAATTCTTCACATTTTCAAAGACTACCCCAATATTTTAGATGTTGGATGCCTTTCGAGACTAATGACAAGAATACCAAAGTCATACATTAATGGGATTAAATTTCAAAGACTACCCCAATTTTGGTAATGCTTTAATGGGATTAAATTGTGTTTAGATAGGCGAAGACAAGAAAACTAATAAAGGGGAAAATTTGCCTTATCCTAGCTATCGTGTACAATAAGGAAATAAGGAAAACAGTCAAATAATATTTTCATATGCTTGCTTAGAAGACTAAAAGAAAAAACTACCATCTTGAATTTCATGAACATTATGATTACTAATTAACTTTGACATCCCAAACACTTCATTACTTATTGTATTTGACACAAAAACCTAATGCACATTGTTATACTAAGTCCGATATGTCCCGGATCCCCGCCATTGCCTCCTCTCACTATAATACATATGGGATATCCGAAATTACTACTCAAACTAGGAAAAATTTACACCCCAAAGCGGACTTTATGGTATCTTGTTTTGCGAAATCTTGCAATAAATTCAATCCAAAAGATACGCAACAGACAATCAAAACATTCTAAATATACCCTTGGGCATCATTTCGAACATGTGGCGTGTCCATTTCGGGTATGCTTCATAATTACTTCCTTCAAACAAAATGTCTTTTAGTATTTGGACTCTTTAGTACAATAAGCTTGCTTAGAAGACTTTTTTCAATTCAACATTAAACAAAAGATAAATATTAATATTTTCATAATTGAACAAATAGAAGTCAAATAAGAGGAGCCAAACTTACCTCAACTCTATCCATCTTTCAAGGACTTCTTTCAAACAAGATCAAACATCCGTTACATCATTAGAAATTAATGTCGAGATCTATATCAATTAATGCAATTAAAAGGACTAATTAAAACAATAAACATTCATCATTCACCATACAAATCTATGTATCACATAATATGCCTTCGACATCTATCCTTGCATAGTTCTCATCATCATCATGGTTTTCTTCAATGTGATATATCAAATAGAATAGTTGCCCCATAAGTAGTTTCTTCTTCCATATTTAATGTGTGAAAGCCTCTTGGTGGCGCTTTTGCAAAGCAACATACCAATTAGATGTTTCATTCTCTCTAGAATAAAACAATTGTTTACCTGTTATGCCAAAATGAAAGGATCATTTTCAAATTGACTGTGGCCCTCGTGAAGGTTAACCAAAGTAAATCCGTCTTCTTGTTTGACTCCATTCACGATATTTGCCCAATCACACTTGAATATTGGAACATGAAAAGTATTGTAATCAAGCACTATAATATCTCGCAACACTCCGTAATAAACGACTTTCCCAACGGCATGTGCATTATCTTTTGCACTAGATCTACAAATGGTCGTTGCTTCAACTAAAATGCCTTTGTTTTGGCGAGACTTTTTCTGCATCCTTAGTGTGAAACCAAGACCATTTATGACAAAACTAGAATATGACATGGAAATGCATCTAGGACCACGTGCAAGCCACTTTAAAGTATTTGAAACATTGTCTATCATCTCACGAACTTTAATCATCATATGTTTATACATGTTAGGAATAATTGAATAAAATACGGTTTTTAAAAATGAACATTGAAAATGAACGTTGAACACATTAATTTGTTTTTAAACCTTCTCATCCAACCAGCAAAGAAATGAGTCAATGTGTTTCTTATGCAACAACGTATCATTTCTTTCAAGTCGTTTGTCACAACTCATAAGTTCATCCATGTGCATCCTAATGAATATATAATATATTACTAAAAATTATATTGGCAATCCTCTTAAAATCTAACAAAGTAGTAATTTAACAAACCGACTTTATGTATGGTTGAACTTCATACTATTTAGTAGTACATAGCGATGAGCAACTTTCAACATCTCATCGATAGTACATGTGGCTTCCCTTTAGAAATTGTACGCCCACGACTAAGAAATCACTCTCAAATTCTTCATTTCGTGCAAGTCTAGAGCCTATTCCGGATGCTTGTTTAATGTATTTGCTACAAAACATCGCATTTTCTTCAATAATATATCGTTCACTATGCACCCTTCGTGTCGGTGCACGATTCATAACATATCCCTTCAATACTTTCATATACCCACACAATAAAAAACTTTCATCATAGTAATTCAAATTACTAACGAATGTATCACTTCGGTTTGAATAACATAAGAGCGTATCACCTCTCAAATGGGTACATCCAACGATATTGTCTTCGGGTCCACACAATGAACTTCTCTTCCAAGGTGGATTGCCAAGTGAACCATTATATCAAAAAAAAAAGGAGGAAAATACCTTTCCAACATACATAAATTTTCATAAACATCATCCTCCAATTGTTCGACTTTATTTCTATCTATAACTCCTTGACATATTTCATTGAAAAATGAACACAATTTGAAAAGAGAGTTCCTTGGTCCTTTAGGCAAAAGTCCCTCAATGCAACTGATAATAATTGTTGCATTAAATGTGACAATCATGAGACTTGAGTCCAACTATCTTACATTCATCAACTGAAATACAATTTCCAATATTAGAACCATAACCGTCCGTGTAATTTAAGATTAGCAAGCCTTTTGCAAAATATTTGTTTTTCACCTTTGATAAAGTGTGGAGAGCAAGCAGGTAAGTAGAATTTATTTCCTCTACTCTCAAGATGTAATTCATGCCTAATATTCATAGCTTCCATGTCCTTACGAGAATTGATGCCATCTTTAGATTTTCCTTTCACATCCAATAGAGTACCAATAATGCTCTCACAAATATTCTTTTCCACATGCATCACATCCAAATTATGACGTACAATTAAAGTCCGCAATTAAACATTAATGGTGTCATGATAAAATACATCTCGCATTATATGTATTAAAGTACATAAAAAGAAACATTACCTTCCAATATGGTAGCTTGAAAATACCGATTTTTTCTTCCATGTGACATTAGATTCATTTGTACTCTTCTTTCTCTTTTTCTTACCACTTTTTCCCCAATCGTTTGCAAGTTTACCAACTTCAAGATAATCTTCTTCACCACTTTTTATCTTTGGCCTGGTACCATTTTCAATATGTCCATTGAACCAGCTCTTTTTCATGCGTAATGGATGACCCAAGGATAGAAATCTTCTATGTCCCATATATGCAAACTTCCTACCATGTGTCAACCATTGTGAACATGTATCTTCACGACAAATAGGGCATGCAATTTTTCCCTTGGTGGGCCATCCAGATACATTACCATATGCAGGAAAGTCATGTATTGTCCACATCAAAATAGCTTTTAAGTTGAATGTAGACTTGGTAACTGCATCATACATCTTAACCCCATCCCTCCATAACAATGATAAGTCGTCTACAAGTGGTTCCAAATAAACATCAATGTCATTTCGGTTTGTTTTGGTCCGTGGATTAATAAACTCAACATCAAACTTTCTTCGACATGCATATCAAGGAGGCAAGTTATATATAGTTAAAATTATCGCCAACAACTATATCTTGAGCTAAGATCTTTGAAAGGATTAAATCCATCAAGAGCAAGACCAAATCTAATATTTCGAGAATCTGAGGCAAAATGTGGCCACCTTCTATTTATCATTTCCCATCCCAATGAATCAACTGGATGCCTCATTTTACCGTCTTGACTTTTTATGACTTGAGTGCCATCTAAGTTGTGTTGCCATCTCATCTATTCCAAACATCCTCTTAAGTCTTGGTATTATTGGAAAATAACTCAAGACTTTTTGTCAGATTCCTTTCTCGAATTTTCTTACTCCGTTGGTTAACTTTCCATCTTGAGTAGCCACACTTTGGACATAATTTCGCATGCGCAAGTTCATTTCTATATAGACAACAATCATTCATGCATGCATGTATTTTCTCGCATCCAAGATCAAATGTATTGACAACTTTTTTATCTCATAAAACGAGTTAGGTAGTGTGTTATTTTCGGGCAAAGATGTCCCGAAAAAGATTTATGAGTTCATCAAAACCCGGTGTCGGATAAACCATGTGTAGCTTTATGCTTCAACAAAGCAACTGAAGCTGACATCTTTGTGTACGCTTTACAACCGGATATAAAGGAATTTCAAAATCACCAACCAATTTTTCAATCTCCTCCTCTCTTCCATCAGGAGGGTTTTCAACTACTTTATCGTGTTGCACATAAAAGTCCTTAAACATCCTATATGAGTCGCATTTCTACATCGACTAAATTTGATTCACTTGGACGTTCTCCATGAAATACCCAAGTAGTGTATGTAGGATCCATACCCTTAATGACCAAATGTTCATACACTATATCAAAGTGGTGATGCTTTAGATTTCTACACTTAACACAAGGACATCCTATCATTTCTGAATTTAAATGTGCATGAGCTAGATCAACAAAATTCCGTGCACCATCTCTATATTGTTCGAAAATCTGCAAACAAATGTTATGATCATTAATACATGAAGATGTTTCAATTTTATCCTAAATTAAAGATATCTAATTTTTTAAAATAACCTTGATAAGTGCACCCATTCTTTGTCCATTATAAGCAATGTATTGTCCAATGGCACTCGAAATTTCAAGATGCCTAGTTAAAATTTGACTAGGTGAACACCAAGGCTAACAAAGCTAAATAATGAAAGATTCGCGAAGAGAAATGATCTCAAAAATATATTCTTTATCTACGGGCTTCAACAAAAATTTTCATGCAAATTAAAGATGGCAAATATATACAAGATCTCAAGTGTGTGATCATATATAAATCAAAACCATAGTCGAATTTAAGCAAAGATCACTACGCATGAACAATAATGCCAAGTCTATATTACCAAATACTAGAAAGCACAAACTTCAAGAAGTGATAAGTCGATGACAAATTGGCTTTTAGATGCAAGAATATTAGCACCAAATCAGGCAACACACTATATAACCATCGAGAAGACGATATGTTCGGGATTATTGAATGAATATCCTTCACATTGATAAAAAGAATGAGTGATATTTCAATATCAAGCATTCAAAACATAAGGTTAACGAACATACATAACATGAAGGGGACAAAACACAAGGAAGAAATAAGAAGTGTTTATGATTAATGAGAAAACCATAAAAAAATGCGTGGTTAAGTGCTTTCACTAGAAGCGGTGTATGAGATACCCAGATTCAAATTCCACTTCCATAATCGATACTAGTTACTCATCTTGTAATTCATATTGTAAGCCTAATTTATTGTATGTTGATGTTGGAATAAAAATTTCAATCACGGAAAACAAAACTCAAACATGACTAGAATACGATGAATTGTGCATGATTATATCAAGTACCTGTAGTATGTGGTTAAGTGCTTTCACTAGAGCGGGTATGAGATACCCATGATTCAAATTCCACTTCCATAATCAGATACTAGTTACTCAAAACTCTTGAAGGTCCTAAGATAAGAAATAGCAAATGTATTAAAATCACAAAACTTCAAAGAATGCCATTAAGACAGTAGTGTGACCACAGTAGTATATCATGGCAGGGAAACATACTTAAAATGACAATGGAGCAAATTATTCATTGGGACCTTGTTTATGGATAAAATTATAAAGTGAAAAGTATCTTAAACAACAAAATTTATTCAAGTCATACAACTACATAAATAAAACAGAGGAAATGGACACATTTTATAAGACAAGAAACTGAGTAACTCCACCATCATCCAGATTTTGCTCAATCTCCAAAAAAGCTAAATAACTCGTGTACTAATTTGTCCAAGATGTAACTCCACCTTACCGAGCACCAAAAGTTCACAGGGAAAACCCATTGTCATTAAAAAAGTAAACATAGCAAGTACCAAAACAATACAAATCCTCTCTACAAATTAAGTGCTCGTGCAAATTAATCATAAATTTTAAACAGAATCATTTGGCAATGTGTAACCACTTCAGTCCACCATTTTGCTCATTTTCATACCCTCATGAGTAAATATACAATGACTTACACAACTGCAACTTTCACGGGGCAAACTAGACAAATGAATTGCATATCCTCGTCCTTATTGCACAGATCCGATCCCCATCCATACCCACGATTCTCAAGTTCAACAAAGCGGGAAAAAAAAAACAAGAAAGAGATGTAATGTAAAAGCGGTCATCAAATAGTTATAACTAATAGCATTCGGTTTTATCCCAAAGATTACCCCTTTTCGTCTATTAACCTCTTAACCCCTCCACCTCTCTTCCGTGAATATGCATAATCCGTGTTCTTATGAAGATTGAAGATTGCGATCGTGTCCGTAAACTAATCTAAAATGGAATTGAAGTTTATGTGCCTCAATACAAGGTGAAAACACATATCCACATCCATACATACAACACGTAAAGGGAATATTCACTAATTTTATGAATAACATAATCGCATCGGAGTTTTCGACTTTTGAAGATTCACGCCTCGCTAGAAGATTCACGAACTCGCACAAATCTTAGCAACAAACAAACAGATTTGAAGGATTTCTTCCAAATTAAAAGGAAATCAAAACATAAGGGTTTTGAATTGGATTTTGGGTTACAAGAGCAAAGTGAGGAGATGATACTGAGAACGTATTTTGATGTTGGAGGCAAATTGTTTTAGTTTTCGCGGTAAGAAATTTTTAACCGGGCTCAGATTTGGGCTTTAGTTTTTAGCAACGTTCAATGACGTTGCCAAATCTATTTTAATAAAAGTTTTAGCAACGTTCGGATGACCGTTGCAAAAGGTTGTGGTATATGTTTTAACAACGCTCGTTGAACGTTGCTAAAAAGCGTTGTTATATGACAGCGGTCGGTGTCGTTGTTGAATAAGAAAATATATTATTATTTTGGCAACGGTCATTGACCGTTGCAAAAGGTTATATTAACAACATTCATTTCAATGTTTGTTGTCGAATGCCAATTGAATTAACCAATTGCAACATACATTTGACGATTGCTGTCAGAGACCCGCTTTTAGCAACAAGCTTTTAATGAATGTTGTCGTTGAGATGTTGCAAAAGGCACTTTTGTTGTAGTGTTAGTAAATGAAAAGGCAAAAAATTATTTAAAAAAAACACGTGAAGTTGGCTTGGGCGCAGTTGCTTGAGCGCTCGCCCACTTGGTGACAGCAGAAGTAGATTTGCTTATGCTCTTACCGGACGAATGCCCTGATTAATGCTGGCGCGAACGTCCAAGTGTAAAATGTAGTGGAACGACTTATAGGTCATCATTTGTATAATAGCGAATTTAATATTGTTTTGTGAAATTGATACATGTGCGACTTGTTACTCAACTGAAACGACTTCAATATCGTTATTGTTATTGCGCACTAGATAACATAGAAATTGTGCCATCTCTCCTTGTAGAAAATCTTACCAAAATGAGAAGATATTCATTGTATTTATTTAGCAACTTAATTTTGAAAGATTGCACAAATTCATCACTTCTTCTTCTTACTGTTCTTGAGTGTATATATATTTTTGTTTCCAAAATTTTTTAGCATAACCACTCAGATTTCAAAGTAACGGATGATATAATACAAATTTTGAGGTCATAGAAGTTGATAGCTACAAATGAACATTTAAAACCTAGAGTTCAACAACTGCAGCTCCAGGCAAAATAGTAAAATCAGCTTATTGGCTAGTAAGACTAGATAAAATATGAAATTTTGAATACATGACTTCAATATCTGTGCTCCATCTTCTCCTTTTCCAAATACCACATAGGAATAGGTTTCGACGAAGAGGGCTGAGGAGAAGAGTGGCTTTGATCCAATTCTCGGAGATCTTGTGGTGGATCTTACCAGGCAGATCCTTCCAGAGGCCCGACATCACCTTCTACTGGAAGAGAGACAAGGCATAAACCATCACCTTCATTCTCACATGATGCTTGCCCATCACACACTCTCTCTAGAAAACACAGTAGGGTTTGGTTGAAGAAAATATGTTCCTGAGTATATTATGGTTGGGAAAAATCAAAATCAATAATTTTGCAGAAGCACAAGTTAGCAGTAGCAATGGAGAAGAAAGAGTGGAGAAGATGATGAATTTCAATTTCAAAATAAAAAGAGACGGTTGTTTTGAGTTTAAAGATAAAGAATACTAGTATACTGCTTTTTTTTTTTTGTAGTGGGATCCAACCGTAGTAGAAGATTTTAATGGATCGAGGGGTTGAGAATAATCTGTTGAAGATTGAGAGAGAGGATTTTGTTTGAGGGGAGTTTAATTTGAAAGAATATGGAGAAATTGAGAGAGAGAAATGAGTTTTAGTTTGAGAAGGATGAATACGTAGTGATATACATATTACTTTTTTTTTTTTGTCCATAGTGAAGAAAATCTCATTGTAGTCGGTGATAAATGTCTTTTTATTTTTTATTAAATTTTTTATTTTTATTTTAAATTTTAGTTTGGTCAAGGTCTTTTGAACAAAACTTTTGTAATAGAGGCTATATGGCCTCATTCCCCAGTACATACCCCACAAGCCGTTAACGCAAAACCCTCTACAATGGAAACCGAATTGGTGATTGCCTCGTCGCCTACAGACGCCGGCATCAGCTGCTGGAACCTGCACACGGGCGTCGAGCACATGCGCTACAAGACGTGCTCCTCCCCTCCCCACGGTCTCGCCTCCATCGCTGGCCGTTTCCTGGCCTCCTCCCAACTCCGGGAACCCAAGTCCTCCTCTTCTGGCTCCATCCTCTACTGGTCCTGGAACAAGGTAAGCTCATCCACCCACGTCTTAAAGATATTACGTTAAAAGATATATATGTATGAAGCCAAGGTGTTACGATGTTAAAAGATATAAATTGGAAGTTGTGATAATCAAGCCATTGCGTTTTTACCGCTTTATGATAACTTAAATGTATCCTGTTTGGATTAAAAATATTGTAAAAAACACTTACATTTGTTTGAAAATTTTAGTGAAGTTGAGACTTGTCAAAATATAACATTTGATTCGTAGTTTTTTAGCTGAATTTTGTAAACTTGAGTAGGCATCAAGGGCATTTTTGGAGAAGCCCCAAGTCTGCTTGACTATTCCCCAAATTCTAATTGAGTTTTCTTGTTTTATTTTGTTCTTCAAATTGATCGGTTTCTGCAGATAAATTTTATTTTGATGAATATACTATCGGGATCCCAAGAACATTTCAAGTAGAATTTTTTGAACTTTAAGGCCATGTTAGTATTGCTTCGGCAAAAGGTGAATTTCACCATGACAAGAGAAGATTTTCAGTTCAAAAAGAAATGATTGAAACTCAGTTCAATAATTGATAATTTCTTACTTTGAATTTACAGCCTCAGGTTGAAGTCAAGAGCTTCCCTGCTGAACCCATAAAGCCACTTGTCTCGAATAGCGAAGGAACTTATATTGTGGGAGGAGGTATTTCAGGCGATATATACTTATGGGAGGTAATTGAATATACACTTTTTGACTGGTTCCTTTCCAATTGTATTAGTGATTGTCATAAGTGATGCATTGCCGTGAAAATGTTTCAATGTATGTAGGCTGCTACTGGGAATTTGCTTAACAAGTGGCATGCACATTACAGGGGAGTGAGTTGCTTGGTATTTAATGATGATCAGTCCCTTTTGATTTCGGGGTCAGAGGATGGATGTGTTCGAGTTTGGTCACTTTTCATGTATGTGATAATTCTTGCTTTTTATTTTTTTATTTTTTTATGTCTGGCATAATAACTCATTTTCTGGCTACTTAGTGGAAGTTATTATGTTATTTTAGGATCTTTGGTGGTGTAAATACGGAGGAAGCAAGGCATCTCTATGAGTATAGTTTCCACGAGCATACTTTGAAAATGACCGACATTAAAATTGGGTACGGTGGATGTAATGCAATCATTGTGTCTGCTTCTGAGGATCGTACTTGCAAGGTGTGGCATACTATTATTCAACTGGTTAATAACCTAATTACAGTATTTAACTTACTTCATATTGTTCTTTGGTAAAGCTATTTTGACATAAAGGACTCATTCCTTTGAAGAAGACTACAAGCATATATGTAATTCTAGATGTTGCTAGTTCCACTTTTATGTTGTTTGTAAACTACTACTACTCTTCTAAATTGTCAAATTTTCATCTTTATTTAATGTAAAATGACCCTTTTGTACCAGAGATATTTGTTGCCAATTACTAGAGTTCTAGAATCTGATAAGAGCACGATCTCATTTCATGTACCATGGTTTTCTGAGTAAATGGCTTTACCATCTTATGATGTTCAATTCAGGCTCTCAGGTTATCACTTTTAATAATTTATGGACTCATCCCAGGTATGGAGCTTATCTAGAGGAAAACTTTTAAGAAACATTGTCTTCCCCTCAATAATTGATGCAATTGCATTGGACCCTGGGGAGCACGTCTTTTATGCCGGTGGTAGGGATGGTAAGATATACATTGCTGCATTAAATGCTCCAGGAGCCTCCAACAGCAGTTACGGGTTACTTATCATTGGTTCATTATCTGAGCACAGGTTTGCCAGATTTCTAATATATTCATGCTTCAACTTTTGAACAATGTGGTTTTATTCTCTTTTCTTTTGTTCGCTACCTACTTTAAATGGTTTCCTACAGTTTTTATTTCAATGTTTTGTCTGCTTTAGTCCAAATGGTCATTATTGTTTACTAGGTAGTGCTTAGAGAGATTATTGATGATTTGATTATGAATTATTTGATAGGACACAATATAAATTTGCCTTTTAATTTTTATGTGCATGTAGCCAATGCCCTTTCAAAAGCATATCATTTTAAGAGCAATTTTTTTTTTTTTTTATTTTTATGAATCACGTCTTTAAAGTTTACCTTCCTGATTTGAAGGAGTTTGTTTGTTTTCCCTTTCTGCCTTTCCTTTCTATTTTGGCGCTTGTCTTGAGTGAATTTCCTATCTGTGTAACAGTAAGGCTATTACCTGCTTAGCTTCAAGTGCTGATGGATCTCTTTTAGTTTCTGGATCTGAGGATGGCATGATTCGAGTTTGGGACACTAAAAGCCGCAACATTACGCGTATATTTAGACATGCCAAAGGTACCATAGATTACAGCTAATATTTTTCGGTCTTTGGCTGGACTTTCAGACAAATTGCCTCATTATTCAGCTCATTTTACTCTGTTATTTGTCATGGCTTTTAATACTCGCACATTTGTCAAAGGTTTGTGTATCATCAAAGACACGTAATTCTGCTGATAAACATGGTTTATATGCATTTGCATGTTTATTTGCAGTTTTTGATGTTTGGATCTGAGGGCAGTTCTATTTGTACATTACTTTTGGTTCAATTTAATGCTAGATTCATAAAACTCTCTGCAGTTAGACCTACATATGGTTGCTTGTCGTGGCTAAATAGATGATTATGTTATCTATGAGACGAGGAAATGTCCAAGTTTGACTAGGTATGCCAATTTTATAATTGCTTTTTGATAACCACGGTAATGACAGATATGACTTTTATCTTCTTATGACATTTTTGAAATTGGTTCCAGTATTTAACCTGGACAATGGTCATTAAGTGACACCTCTTACGCCTCTAGCAGTTTCCCTGTGCATTTAGCTATAACCTTGTGTAGAAGACCACATACAATCCAAAAAAAAGAAAAGAACATGTGCAACCCTGGCAACCCTACTATTGAAGAGGCTTGCAGTCTGCTACATTACCATCAATATTATTTGTCAACAATTGCTATCTATCACACGATTCTGGTTAAGGTATCTCCTCCTTCGGTATTAGTTTCAAAGTATTACCTAAAGACACAATGAAGTCAATTGACCTAATTGTACACTTCTCAGAATTAGGTCAATCTTAGGATTATAATTTAAGGAGAGAGGAAGGACGGTAATCTTTTATTGTAACAGTTAATTAGATGAAGTCCACATGGATTTCAAATATGTGGGTGTCATGTGATGAGTTGGTGGTCCTATATTGATTTATCTGAGCTTTATGTAACAGATGTTTTATTAGGAAACTTTGTGCTCCACGAGTGCTGCGATCTAGTTTGTGCTCAGATTTCAACTAAAATGTATGATCTACATGTTGCACCTAATCATCTTAATAATGCGTTTTTGTTATTGAGAAAAGAAAAATTAACTAATTTAATCTTGGTTCACATTGTGCAGGTCCTGTCAGCAATGTTCTTGTAGTTAGACAGCCAGAGCATTTAAATCCTGGAACATCTATAAATACCCAAGCTTCCTCGTTAAGGGGACATGGTTTGCTATTGCCACCTCCACTGCAAAAATTTGCCACTTCAGCCGATGATAATGCCTATATTAAAGCATTCATCAGTCCTCAGACTGCTTCAAACAAACTCTTAGACGATTCATACATCAGTGTCCAAACGATGGAGAATCTAATTAAAGAACTTCAGGTCCATATTTTTCTAGATGAGTGTCTAATCAATTTGTCCTCAGCAATTCTTATTGTTTGAACCCATTGTATATTCTTTTCTTTATGTTTGAGTTCACGTCTCTCTAAGTAAGCAATAACTGCATACTAAGCCTGCTTGATTCATAAATTGTAGTACTTAACTGATAACAATAGTTGCATCCTAAACCTGCTTGAAAGAGAAAAGCAACAATAGTAGGTGGGTATTGCACCTCATTGCTGATTGCTTGACTGGAAGCAAGTTTTCATCCTAAATTTCGGAGACAGATATCAAATGACACCATATAGAAATTTCTTGTACATTATTAAAATTGCGGACATCCCATACTAAATAGTATTATTATTTGAAATGAAAAGAAACAAATAAAAGCTTGTCATAAAATCCTTCGCTGGTGATGCTCCATGAAACAATATTCACTGACACTCTCAATAGACGATACAGTTAGAGAAATTAAAAAGAGACTGACCAAATATGTGACTAAGTGGCAGCACCGGCAAATTAACTCTGTTCTTATTATTGTTTTTGTTGATGAAGTTATTGCCTGTCTTCTTTTCCTTCCACAGAGTTTGCGCAACTAAGTAGTGGGACAACTCAATCTATTTCTAAATGATAATTGTAGACTTTGGTTAACTTAGTCCATGTTTGTAGGCAGAAAGTGACTGAATAGAGAAGAAAAGGATTTTCCTAGCACACTATCGATATAATGTGGCTTAGTAATATAGGTTTCAGTTGTCATATAACACACTAGAGAATATTTTACACTAGATGCAAGCCTATGATTTTCAAACATGAGATCAGAAAGGGACACAAATGAATATGATGGAAAGTATATGAGCGGATAGCCACACTGGTGCTCGAAGTGCCTCTAATCTCAAATATTTTAATTATATTGAAACATGTTTTTGTATCCTTAAATGTATGCATTTAACTTGCATACATTTAACTTGCAACAGGTGAAGACGAAACAATAAGTTTGGCGAGATAACATTCATTTCTATCCTCATTATACAATACCCTGAAAATATCTTTTCACTGCTAATTTCTTTTTCCCTACAGCTGTTCAAGAGTCTATCTCAATCTTCACCAAGGATGTTTGTTGGAATTGGCATTATAGTAGAAAAGTTTTTTAATTTTGAAATTGGTTTACCCATGATTAAGATATCCCGTCTTTTGTGTACAGTAACAAGAATCGATACTTGAAAAAGATACGCATGTCAGATATGTATGGGTCATCAAACCTAACCTCAGATGAACGTATACATAAGTTGTTTCTAATTTACACTAGGGGACACTTCTTGGATGCTTACCAGCATGTAATTGACAGTCTAGAGATGCCAAGGTGAAGAGCATACCTTGAGAAGCCATATCTGAAGTTCTAAGATAAGAATGGTTAGTAAGCTATATTTAAAATGAGAGGGCACTAGAAGAGTTCCGTAGACCAAAAAATCTCTATTTTCGGTGGTTACAATTCTAGATTGTTGTTGATTTTGTGACTAATTCTGGTTCATGATAAATCTTATTGACATAGTCCTACTTCCCAGAATTTCCATTTCACATTTGCTTTGCATGTGTAATTCAATTTTCTCTAAAAATATGCATTCATCTTAATGGTCATTGAATTTTAAATACCAGCAGTATTTTGTTCATCCTTACCAAAGATAATGTTACTTTTCTTCATTTGTATTTTTCATCTTGTTCTGGTGTATATAAAATTGCTCTAAAATTCATATTGCCGTATAGTTCTCTTAATGAACTGTGGAGGCGAAACTCACACTCAAGTTTTTTACTTTTCTGCTTCACCCCCTCCACAGAAGCAAGGTTCTTCTGCAGCTGCTGAACTGGATGTAGAGAGGTTAAAAGTTGAACAGCAAAGATCTGTGCAAACAATCCAGCAGTGGAAGACAATATATGAAAATCTGCATCAGTTCTGTGTGAGTGAGCTTTTAGATGGTAATCATGTTGAAAGTACCAACGGTTGACACATGTGAGGTGACGTCTTCTGGATATTTTAGTTATATTATGATTCAATAGTTAATCTTTTAGGAATTATCTTCATTGTGTTCATTATGTGTTTATATTTCTTGATTTTTATTGTTTATGCGCATGATTAAATATGGATCCCAAATTTTGCAAATGGCTCTTCTGAATTACTGTTGTTGGGCTACCTCTGTTGCGATTTGTATTTTACTGAGCTGTATTTTTTTTGTGCCAGACCCATTGCCTTGTGAGCTTTTATCTTGCTCATTGTATGTATTCCATTCTAGGTTTTGGGGATTGTTGTCTTTAAAAAACTTTGAGTGTCATTTAACTCAGTGGTAAGTTGTTTTGAATGATCTCTGAAACATTTGATTTGGCAAATAATATCAGTGTTTTTACTCAGAAATAGGAATCTGATTTCTGCAGAGCATAAATAGGAAAAAGTTTGTGTTATATGGCAATCAAATGCTGTTTGAAGCTAGTGGCAACTTTTTGTTTTGAGAAATAGAGTGTGATTGATGATTTAATTTGATGTTATATTTTGCTTGATTCAAGATGAGATTTGATTTTTATGCAGGCTTGGCATTCATTTTTGAAATATTTTAAAATGCAGTTGAGTTTGAGGTAGTGCACACAACAATTTTGAATTTTCTGGACTGCAAGGAAATGTAAAAACATTATTTATAAGAAAGAAGAGAGTCCTGAAATGATGACATGCCTTTCCAGAACACAATTAGAATTTGTACAGAGCTGCCATGTTGTGTGAATCGATTCCAACCATACATGGAATTCAATTCAGAGTGGTGGTTTGGTTCTCACTTTAATTTTATCCCGACCGTAATCTTTGACTAAGGTATATTTCTACGCTTTTCCTCTCCTTGACTTAAAGAGACTCTTTTCGCTGAATTCATTTTGTATGTGCTTCGCAAGCAGGCCATTTCTATGGGAGGAATAAATTCCCGCTTTTAGAACTGAACACTTTATTCCTCTGGTTGGGAAATCAATTCTATTTTCTTCCTTCCTTACAATTGCCACTTGTGTTATATTTAATCTATTATCTCTGCAATTATCTATTTTTCTCTGTTTGCGCTTCATATGTTAGTGACACAATCAAAGCATGATCTTGGATGAGTGAGTGTTCCTTGTCTATATCATATATTTTTCCTACTAAAATTTACACTCTCGTGACCTTGTGATCAACCCCTTTTAAGTTCTTAGGCCAATTAGACGAAATTGAATAGTGATTAGCAGAAAATTTTCATGTATTGATGGATTAGAATGGTATCAGCTTATATATTTGAAACGTGTATTTATTTTTAAGTTGTTTCAAGTCTTTATTGCGGGTTAAATGCTTCAACTTTGTAACAATTGCTAACAAAAGTTAGGTTTGGGTTTTAGTGAGGCCCAACTATGTGAAGAAAGCAGCCTTCCCTTTGTCTGGTGGCAAGATTGTTGGGAAAATTACACAAATAGCTCTAAAATGGGGCGGAATATTATTTTGGTCACCGTCACCCTTAAAAACATTCCTATTTGAGTACACGGTAGAATCATATTTTAATTTATCATCAATTGGTGCTTGTTCGCATATGTTAGCATTTCTTATTTTATTCATTAACATCTAAACATTCTCATTTCTGCTATGCTAGTCTTGTGAATATTTTGTTGTTTAACAATTCAACGCTCAATAACATAAACCAGATCAGGTGCAATAATTATTATGTAAATTGAACTTTTTACCTTAGAAGGATTTTGACTTTTTTGAATTAAACCTTAATAATCTTATAGTGTGATTCGTGAAGCCAGAAGTAAAAAAAGGCAGAATCAGTCATCAAGTTATTAAAAATGAAAAAAAACATGAAGTTTCTCCTGCCCATCTCTCGAATCTTGTCGAAGTTTCAAGAACATCACAATGCATAACATTTCATAAAGAAACTTAAATGAGCATTGATAATGGGTCTAAAAAATATTAAAAATTGTTTCTTGGCTTGCTATAGAAAATCTTGACTTCTGATTGAGATACAATTAGAAAATCGAGAATCTTAATCTTGATCGTGAAAAATAAAACATGATATTTCGACTATGATCATCATCTTCGAGAAATCACAATTTAAGAATCTTTGACACTGGCTGAGAAATAATAATATTTGAAGTAGATAAGAAAATTATCTCTCTTGCAAAATTGAGAATTTTGAACTATTGGTTGAGATGCTCCCAAGTCTCAATGTTTTTTTTTTTTTTTTTCCCCTTCCCTTTAGTATAATTCTCAATCTCTTTTACCTACACTTGGTGGATGTCGGCAAGTACAAATTGAGTTTTATTGAATACAAGGATAAGGATGGTGTTGAAAGTGAAAAATATTTGTTTAGAAAGTGCTAAGAATCGTCAGAAACTAACACTAAAATTGGAATCTTGCTGTTAAAAGAATTTTCAGCTCATAATAGTACTATTTGTGTAAATTTTTCGTGATTGTTTCATTGTAAACGACGTGCTCATCCTTTCAAGAACTATAAAGCCAAATGTTAACGAGGTTAGTTTACATGAAAAACAGTAATTTAAATCTTTGGCCAATGGAGCATTGGTTAGAGTAGGGAGAAGTTCTAGTCCTACTTAGAATAGTTGCTAGTTAATGCCTGTACCATATTCTTTCTTTAGGTGTTATAGGTCTTTTTTTTTTTTTTTTTGACACTGAAACATTGTCTTTCTTCTTCTCCCAAAAAGATATAATTGTGATAAAGCGAAACGGTAAGAAATGATTTGTTGAAATTGGAACATTAGATCTCAATCAATATTTTCTTTTAAACCAAAATATTAGAAAGTCACTTTTATAGACGGATTCATAGAACCTATGCGCCTTAAAATGGAGTTTCTATTATAATTAGGCAACATCTCTGAAGTGGTGGGGGACTGGACATTTGCATGCTTTCCAAATAAAGTTGTGTATGATCTCAAATGTCAGCTCAAGTGTGGTACCATTTACGGGAGACTGATACATTTGGACAACGCCCTAAATCAATCTTTATAGTAACATGTTCGATAAAATAGACTAATGAATCATATTGCACAATATTAAAAACGTCCCATCTTGTCGAGTAACGATATCAAAGGTGCCCTTTGAAGATTTATCATATGCTCCGCAAGAAACTCTATTCTGGCACCAATTTCCTTTGAAAGAAAGGTGATGAATGACAATGAGATCAATGGTTGAAACCGAACAAATATGCACTCTGCATTTTGATCATTTGACTCTTTCATTTGGGCAATTCCATCCAACTTGAAGCAATGAAAATCATGTGGAAAGAGAAAAATGGACCACTTTTGATTGAATCACTATAATAATTTTCTGCCTGCAATTTCCGATGAGAAAGGAAAGTAAAAGGTTTCAATTTTTTTTTTTTTTTGAATTTTGTGGGAGAAAAATGAGAATTTTATATAATATATTAAATATAAAATTAAAAAAAGAGAATGTGGGGGAGAGAAGATAAGGTGATAATGCAAAGTAAAAAACCCACCCAACAACAAAATCTATCTCTTGTGGATTCTTTTATCCAAACGAACCTCTTCTTGCAGAGAACATGTCTCTTTATTCATTTCTTCTTGATAAAATATACATTTTTTAAATATTATATTTATTTATTAATTATGATGGTGATACCTCTGGTCATCCAATTTGGAAACTGCTTTGAAATCAGGGTGCTGACTGCTGAGAAGTCTCTTTTTGTGTTTTTCTAATTAATTTGCATTTTCTCTTGCCATCCTTTTCTCCTATCTTCTCTGCAAAAATACAACTGTCATCTTGCTGACTTGGAATAAATAAAAATAATTCTATCAGCTTGAGGGGTGGGTGAGACAAGAAATTAATCTCTATATATGATTTCAAACTAATATTATGCCAACTAATTGCAGAAAATAAAGAGCTTTCATTCCATGGCCCGAATGTTCATAAGCCACAAAGGTCTACTAACCCTATTAACGGTAAAAAATAATAGGAAACCATATATTCTGGCAATGAATCATAGAAAATAATATATATCATAACACAATATTTCTTACCTTGTATATACGGTAGTTACCTAGAATAGGCTTATTTGTGATGTATATAATTTCTATTGTTACTCTAATTTATTCAATACATACAAATTTATATCCATCTTTTCCAGGTATCAAAGCACTAGTCTTGGTGACCTCACACAAATAAAATAAAATAAAATAACCTTCCGCAATCACCAAGAATCCAATGGGAGACGGCAATAAAGTAATCAACTGCAAAGAAATCATGGATGAAAATCTACTTACTTTACACAATTTAGATAAGCCGAGCCTCATCTTGGTCTCCAAGAGTCTTGAATCATACAACTATGGACAATGGAGTCGGGCCATGCGCATCGGTCTTAGTGCAAAGAATAAGATCGGATTTATTGACGAATCCATCGAGACACCACTAACCACGAACAAAACCTTTCATTTCTGGCAGCGCTGCAATGACATGGTGCTATCATGGATTTTGATGAGCCCAGACATCGCTTCTAGCGTAATCTACATGGACACAGCAGCAGCCGTATGGAAAGACCTTCGTGACCGATTTTCACAAGGTAACGAATCAAGAGTTTATCAAATTCAGCAGGAAATTGCTGAACATCGACAAGGTTCAGATTCAATCTCAGTTTATTTTAACAAAAAGAAAGCTTTATGGAATGAATTGGCCTTTTATCAAGAGCCTTTTTCCTGCACCTGTGGAGGACTAAAGAAGGTTAATGAAAGAATGGAAAACGACAAGCTTATGCAGTTTCTCATGGGGTTAAATGAAACCTACGCTACAGTCAGAGGTAGCATACTGATGATGAAACCATTGCCAGAAACACGACAAGCCTTCTCCATGACCTTGCAACATGAACAACAACTGGATGTCGCCACACGTCGTGAAGGAACTAGCGGGAATTTTCTAGCCATGACTGTGAATCAATCAAACAAATTATATAAGGTAGCAGCACGCGTGAGACTTCTTCCTCTCACACTGGAGGAACATCGAAGAAAAAATGTACGTATTGTGATCAGGATGGGCACACAGTGGACTATTGCTATTTTTTGAATGGTTTTCCAAGTAGGTCACAAATTCCATGGAAAGAACATTTAACCAAAAAATAGGAGATGCATAGCCAACCATTTCGCTATAGACCAAAGTGATGCACCCAAAGTACAGCCAGCAAAAGAAGAAAGTCCAACTTTTACAATTGACGAGTACAATCTTAATGGCCATGTTGAACAAAAAGAACGGTAATGCCTTCGCTAATGCCGCAGGTAAACAATTCGCCTAAAACTTTATGTTGGATTGTGGATAGCGGGGCAACGGACCATGTATGTCAATCCGAACTTGTAAATTTAATACACCAACGTGATTTTGTGAACTTACCTGATGGTGGAAAAGCATCAATTAATTCCATTGGTTCTGTTCAATTGTCTAAAAAATTGAAATTGGATGGAGTCCTGCATGTGCCTAAGTTCAGGGTTAATTTATTATATGTGAGCAAACTTACTCAAGCCTTGAAGTGTATGGTAACCTTTTCCTCGAATTTTTGTGTTGTACAGGACGTGGATACGAAGAGGATGATTAGCCTGGGCAAGCATATAATGGACTCTACTACTTCTCATCAAATTAAAATCCACAATTCACATACCGCGTCAACAACGTCTCTAGTCTTTGGCATCAACAACTTGGGCATCCATCCAACACACCCCATCAAGTACTGTCCAAATCCGTACCAGAAATAAGTTTTGATAATAAGAATGTTTGCGAAGTTTGTCTATTAGCAAAGCAGACTCGTTTACCTTTTCATTCTAGTTCAATTTCATCAATTGCACCTTTTGATTTAGTTCATTGTGATATTTGAAGACCTCACAAAATAAATTCTCCTTCTGGGGGCCAAGTATTTTCTCACTATTGTAGACGATTTTTCTCGTTTTACATGAGTTCATCTTATGACTTTCAAATCTAAAGCACAATCCTTATTGCGATTATTTTTTACTTAGGTTAAAACTCAATTTAATTGTGGGATTAAAATTTTTCGTTCTGATAATGGGGGCTGAATTTTTATCTTTGCAACTTTATTTTCTCGACCATGGTATAATTTTCCACCACACTTGTCCTTACACCCCTCAACAAAACGGGGTTGTTGAAAGAAAACATTGTCACATCTTGAATGTCGGACGAGAACTTCGTTTCCAAGCCAATTTACCATTAAAATATTGGGGAGAAAGCATACAAACGGCCTGCCATCTCATTAACCGACTACCAACTCCATTATTGTCACTCAAAACCCCATACAAAATTCTACATAATACTCCACCATCATATTCACACATTCGTGCTTTCGGTTGTCTATGTTATGCTACCAACCTCACTCCTAATCACAAATTTGACGCCTGAGCAAAACAATGTATTTTTCTAGGCTATCCACAAGGACAAAAATGCTTAAGATTACTTGACCTTGAAACTCATCAGATTTTCTCATCACGGGATGTCCTCTTTCATGAACACATATTCTCTTTTACTCACACACCCACCAAAGACCAAGATGATCTACCCGTACTTCCTAATCCATCCATCTCACATATATCCATGGACCCAAGCTCATTATCCTTGGACATTATCGCAAATTCGCCAATCATTGTTCCCGAATCCTAACTCTCCACACCACTTCCCGACCCTAATTCTTCCCAAGCACATGCCTCTTTACCCACTCCACATGCATCACCACCTCTCTTACGGCGTTCTGTTCGCGTTACCCAACCTCCAACCAAAGTCCAAGATTATCGAACATATCATGCTGCTCTTCTTGCTCCTGGGTCCGTCTCCTCTTCAACCACGCTCCACACACGATATCCATTGCAGTGGTATGTTTCAAATGCCAATCTTTCTAGTTCTTATCAGAAATTTGTGCATAATATATCTCACTTGGCCGAACCAGCATCTTATGAACATGCATGTACAGATCCCAAATGGGTTGCTACTATGCAAGCCGAAATCCAAGCACTTGAGGACAACAATACATGGACAATGATGCCTCTACCAGCTGACCATCGCCCCATCGGCTATCATTGGGTATACAAAATCAAATATAACTCGGATGGATCAATTGAACGTTACAAAGCCCGGCTAGTTGCCAAAGACTATACACAACGTGAGAATAGATTACAATGAGACTTTCACTCCTGTTGCCAAACTCATCACCGTTCGTTGCCTCCTAGCTGCCACCATTCGACATTGGCATCTCCACCATATGGATGTCCAGAATGCTTTTCTCTACAGGGATTTGACTGATGAAGTTTATATGCAACCACCTCCCGGTTTTAGTCGACAAGGAGAGCAAGATGTGTGTCGACTAAACAAGTCTTTATATGGACTCAAACAGGCCTTCCGAAGCTGGTTTCACAACTTCTCTTCGGCCACTGCTAACATTGGTTTTCAACAGTCAAAAGCCGATTATTCCCTGTTTGTCAAAGTTGAAAATACATCTTATACTGCTATTTTACTTTATGTCAATGACATTATAATTGCAGAAAATGATAAGACAGCAATCCGTGACGTCAAAAACTTTCTTAGTAGATGCTTCAAAATCAAGGACCTTGGACTTTGGACTTATTGGAAGAAACCGGTTCACTTGGTGCCAAACCCACAAAATTTCCAATGGAACAAACATTGAGACTTAACCCAACAGATGGCGATGCCCTTCAAGACGCAATGCAATACCGAAGACTTGTTGGAAAACTGATTTATCTCACAACTACACGACCTGAAATCGCATACTCAGTTGTCACTCTCAGCCAATTCATGCAACTTCCAAGAAGACCCCACCTTGCTGTGGCTTTTCGTCTTCTTCGTTACCTAAAGAATGCACCCGGCCAAGGCATTCTATTTCTTTCATATGGCTCATTAAAACACACAGGTTATTGTGATGCCGATTGGGCTGGTTGTCAATTCACACGAAGGTCAGTAACTGGCTATTACATATTCTTGGGAAATTCTTTGATTTCTTGGAAAAGTAAAAAACAGTCCACCGTGTCACGATCATCTGTCGAAGTAGAATATCGAGCAATGGCAGCTGTCACTTGTGAACTTACTTGGTTGAGGTTCCTTTTGCACGATTTGTGTGTTGAGCATCCTCAACCAACTAAGCTATTTTGTGATAATCAAGCGGCAATTCACATTGCTGCAAATCCGATATTCCACGAGCGAACAAATCACATAGAACTAGATTGCTACACCGTTCGAGAAAGAATACAGAAAAGAGAAGTCAAAACCACATATGTGTGCCAGCAAGTTAGGTGTGATAGACATTCACGCACCAATTTGAGAGGGAGTATTAACGATAACAAATAATAAGAAATCATATATTCTGGCAATGAATCATAGAAAATAATATATATCATAGCAGAATATTTCTTATCTTGTATATACGGTAGTTACCTAGAATAGACTTATTTGTGATGTATATAATTCCTTGTATTGCTACTCTAATTTATTCACTACATACAAATTTATATCCATCTTTTCAAACCCCTTGAGTATCCCCTGAAAGATAAACCTCCAAAAGCACTCAGTGTATGTTTGGTAAAGTCTTTTTGTAAATTATGAGTTGTGGGTCCTACAAAATATTTGAATAAAAATAATATTTGACCAACATATAAATTTGAAAAAGTATAGCCAAACATGCATATTTAATTACCAAGAAAAAGAATAAAAAAAATGTAGAAGATGAAGACAATAGAATTGTTCGGAAAGAATGGAGTTTGTGCAAGAGAGAGTATTTTGTATTAAAAAGCCATACCAAAGCTTTAGGGCCTGCTTGGGAGTTTTTTTTTTCACCGGTTTTGACCGGTTTTTGGTAGTACCTTTTATGAAAGGTTAAGAAAATTGGTGCTTAGTTTTTTGGAGCACCGGTTTTGGGCGGTATATTGTAATTTGAAGCGTATCTCCTAATTTTCCAAATCGGTGGTTTTTAGCTATTCTTCAAAATTTCTTTCATTTTTATCCCCTTTCAAACAATTATTCAAAACTACCTTTAACATAATATTTGTAAAAATAAAAAAACATATACAAAAGAAAAAACACATGCAAGAACATAAATTTAATTTTATATGTTCAATGATAGATGGATATATAAAATTTTTAAAATTTAATTTAATTTTTTTTATATATACGGGCATATATATAATTTGTTTCTCTTAAATTTTTTTTAGAACTGCTAAATAATAAACTCTCAAGCATGGGTTGGATCGTTTAAAAACTGCTACTAAAAACCGTCCAAAGTCGCTACACTCATAAACGCTCAAAACTGATACTTTAAAAAACCTTTATAATCGATACTCCAAAACTTTCAAGAAGACCCTTCCTACAATTCAACTGAAAGCACACCATGTCAACATTCAGTTGAAAGAATCAATTAATAAAAGTCACATTTCACCAATGTCACTTTTAACACAAATGGGTTGATATTGTAGCACACCTTTCTCAATACTCCAGTCATTAAAGGTATGCTTCTTTGTTGTTTGCCTCGCCCTTTGATTATACGTTGTGCACGTGCCATCCATTTTCAAATAAAGTTAATTTACCACATGAGTTATAACATGCACACACTTAGCGGATTTCGAATTTTGATGTCTACGGTCATGTGTTCTTATAGGCTAAAGATGGAGTAATGCAACTAATTCTTTCAAAAGCCGCAATAAGTAGTAGAGACGCAACCAAGATAAGATACTTTTAATCTTATTTTGAAAAACTCATACGATATAAGTCCATCATCGTGTTCAACACATTATTTTACCTTCTTTAGGGGACTAGAACACACACCTCTAAATCCAATACCAACTAATACAAAGTGCCGCAACTAATAATCTCAAAAACTACAATAAGTCCTTTCATCACTCACTTCACATTAATTAGGGTCTATTTAATTTCAATTAAAATTTTGTCAAACAAATAAAGTCAAAGTCAACAATTAATTTTAACTATACAATTTTATAAAAATAAGACCCATAATTTTTCAATCAATTTTTTCATTAATTTTTATAAAATAAAATAAAATAAAATAAAATAATTTTAATCAAAATAAAACACACCATGAATACTATTCATTGTGCCTTAAATCAAGAAGTCTACCTCGTGTTCAAGTAATGTTCGATATCATCTAAGAATGCATAGGCTATATATTGATCCGTATTCGCATGATGGAACATTAATTTAAACAAACCTCTCTTTCACTTCATTTCATTTCATAGATGGAGGTTGGATGAAAGAGTTTGGCGGTCAGACAATTGATGTAATTAATGATGTTTGTCTTTTACGATTATCAAACTTTGTCGTTTATCCAAATATCTTCCATGTGTTATTAGCACTATGAATTATACCCGTTATATGTCTCTGTCAATGTCTTTCCTTCATTTAAATTTATGATGTTCCAATCCCAACATAGCCTATGGATTTTTTTTTCCATTTCTTGTATTTATGGTTGATGTGGGGAGATTTTTTATCCTCACAATTTACCCTTATTAGCTAAGCCACTTGACTACATTTTCCATGAAGTTACACTCTATCTTATTTTTAATTAATTGTGTTTTTTTTCAACCAATTATAGCATATTTTTTTATGCGCGTACGCAGTTTATTAGTTCATACTCCCATAATTATGTTTATTACTTTATGTTTCAATTGATCTTCTGATTCTTGGCTCCAATCCATCTTTCAAAAGTTATTGGACATTGAAACGATACAGAGAAGATTAGCATGCTTATTGTATGCACAATCCTATATCTCATCAATTGCATGAAATTTATCATTTTTTCGATCAAATTCATATTTTTGTTTTTCATATTTGCACTCAAGTCTTTGAAAAATTGAAAAATTGCAAATTCACTCCAAAACCTCGACATATTTGTAAATAATAATCTCTAATTATTAATTACTTCCTAAGTAATTTCATTAAGCTAACACGATATTTTCGCTTTCATCCTTGGAAAATGAAAACCTTTTTTTTTTTTTAATCTAAACTTTCAAATCTTTGTAAATGACCCCATAACTTATTAGTCATTGGTTTAAGAAATAACTTCACATGCTATATGAAAAATAAATTTTGATGGTCCAGTAGAAATGTGTTGAAGATAAAATAGAAATAAATAAATATTTATTTGTATATATTTAAGAGTCAAAATTTTAAACAAAATAATCAAATAACCAACATAAAATAGTTTGAGCTACTACTCTTAACAAAGTTGACTTTTAAGATAGAACTCCAAGTTGATATCAGAGCTCCTTAATCTTAAACGAGCAATTATGTCTATCTGAAGTTCAAATGAGCATTCGAATTTGAAGATTGATGTGTTCAAACGAGTCACCATCTTATCGGACATGTTAAGAAATAAATTCAACATCGATTAAATAACGAAACAATAACCAAGATATATATGTAAAATTTATTTACATTAAGGGTAATTGGTAGAAATTGTTGTAGGTATGGAGAAGCAGAGTTGTTTTCTGTGAAAAGTAAATTAAAAGGTGACAACAACTAGTATTAAGCCAGTTCACCCCTGGTAAAGTTAGTTATCTACACCAGCACATGAAACAGTTTTTGCAGTCATAACCTGATCCACCTCGAAAAGTGTGCCACCCCCAATTTGTTTCAAGCTGTAAATTCCAGAATACTTGGTCCCTGATATTCATATGTATACATATAAGTATATTATACGTACATCTTCATGATTTACAATCACCGGATTTCTCTGACGTCCGATTGACCCACTGGCTGCTTAGTGACATTTTTATTATACTGGCCTCTGACGTCTGTCATGTGACTGTGGGGTTTTTAGGGTTCTTAAATATATTTTAAATTTAAGCTAAAGGTACACTCACCAAAGTTCTTTGATTTTTAGGTATGTTTAATTTTGTCAATTCAACATACAAAAAAATGATTAATACTACTCTATATAGTATATTATAATTCACACAAGCACCACCTAAAGCACTTATATTAACCCCTGGAACAGTTGGTAGATTAGATCTGTGCCATTGGCACAGTGGGCCAAATTCTACATGATAATGCAACATTAGGGTCGATCTTTACCTCTTCTGATAAGGAAAATTTAAAGGCGAAGTCCTCCACTCATGTCGGAGGCCTCGACTGGGCGGGTTGTAGAATCGAAGGATGTCTTGCGAGTGGAGAGGATCCGAGGAAGAGAGCCAACAAAGCGCCAACCCCCAATGACAGACCCCAACAATATTTCGGTGAAAATCATCGTCCCACAAGAAATTGAACTGCGCGTTGGGAAGATTTCTCCCATATCACAAGACCTTACCAACTGCGCCTATGTCGCAGGAACATCTTTACCTCTTTCATCACTACAAGATATGCAGTGCAAAGGTAAAAGAAATTGAGCTGCAAATAGACCTAAATTTTGTAACTCGTAATTTTGTTAGCTCGACTCATATTTTGGTTTATTTAGAGTGTGTTTGATTTTGATTAGAATCAGATTTTTTGTAAAATTTGATGGAATGTATGATTGAAAAGTTGGAAAAGGTTATGGGTCATATGAAATGTGTGGTTAAAATTAATCATTGACTTTGATTTCAACTTTAATCAAAATTTTAATTGAAATCAAACGGACTTTAGGCAAAAAGGAGAAATTGTAGCTTGATCGAGTTGTTCAAATTCATTTGTTTGAACGCAATTCAACAAAACTCTTTCAAACTTGAGTTTGAAAATATTTATAAAGAGAATTAATTTGTAAGATCAAATTTGTAGGTAAAAGATTTTGGACATGTATACAGACACTTTATTATTTCTTGGGTGGGTGGGATGTGATCTCATCTGATCATCTAATAGATGGCCCATTATTTCAAGGGTCCTGATTTGATATAGCCAGTGAATATGCTTGATGATGCTTTTCTTGCCAGCAATAATAATTCAAGAATTTCTTGGGTAGGGAAGAATATTGTTTGAATAAAAAATAGAATGATTTAGCAAAAAAGAAAAAAGTTCACCAATTTTGTGATAAATCATTATATAATATTACTTCCTCCATCCCATAATAATAAACTTATTTATATTTTTACACATATTAAAAAAATTTACTTATATTTTTTTTAATATATCCCAATAATTAATATAATATTAACACATTAAATATACATATTGGAAAACTTAGAAATTAACTATACTCTCAACAAGAAAAATAGTCTATAATTTGGGACGAATAAAAAACAAAAATAAATTTGTCTTTTTTTTTTTTTGAGAGAGAGAGAGAGAATTAAATATTGAATATAATATTGTACAACTTGTATATATATATATATACCTTGCCACTGGCACAAGCGTCTGTTCCCAATATCACTATCTTATTCCCTTTACCCTTTCATTTCTTCTTCCCAATAATACTATTATTAGCAGTTTCTTTTCTTTACTGCAGCTTCTGATAAAACTCTCAGTCTACACACTCTTCTCTTCACCTTACCCATCCCTCTGTACACAAGTTTCTCTGAAATTTGCAACACTTTTTCTTTCCCAATACCAATATTTTCATTTCTGTTTTGAGGACCCTATAAAGGGGAAGCAAACAAGCCATGGATATTGACTTCATCAAGTCTGCTACAGAAGATGATCAGATGGAAATGATGCTTATGCAGATGGACAAACTCCCCGATTTATCCGGCCCGTATGCCGATATCAATGATATGTCGATGATGGAATATGGAGCTCATAATGCCACAAACATTGGTTCCATCCCACAAGTTGTTGATAATAATTCAGCTTCATCGTTCATGAACCTGCCTAGTAATATATCGTTTTCGGGCTCCCCGACTATTCATCAAGATCCATCAGCAGTGCCTTTCTTGCCTAATTCAAGTGGTGGGAGGTGGAAAACTGCGGGTGATGAATTTGCAGGAACTGCCACTCAAAAGCGCAATTCAATGGCTGCAATGCGGGAGATGATTTTTAGGATTGCAGCAATGCAGCCAATCCACATTGACCCTGAATCAGTGAAACCACCAAAGAGAAGAAATGTCAAGATATCGACAGACCCTCAAAGTGTGGCTGCACGCCATCGAAGGGAAAGGATAAGCGAAAGAATAAGAATACTTCAGAGACTAGTGCCTGGTGGAACCAAAATGGACACTGCTTCCATGTTAGATGAAGCAATTCACTATGTGAAGTTCTTGAAAAACCAGGTGCAGTCCCTTGAACGGGCAGCTGCTAATAGGCCAACTGGGATAGGGTTCCCGGTACCCATGTCTAGTGGGAGCTATTTCCCTGTGACATCCAAAAGTTACCACCATTCTCCATCTCAAAATCTGCAGCATTTTGCAGATGCTTGACGATAAGTTGACAGAGAAATGGCTAGTTTTTAGTGTAAAAGCATGTCTTTCATGGATTCTTGCTTGACTATATATATGGTGTTGTAAAGAAAGAGGACTCTTTCATTATCATTGCCAAATTATGTCATGCATGTGTATTTGCGAAGAATAATACAATCTTGGCTTATAGAACCCAATTATATTCCAATTTCAAAGTTTGATTAACAATCTCTTTCTCTGCATTGGGTAATTATTACAATTAATTAATTATGTTGCCATTAAACTAACAAATCTTGGTGAATTCTATGGAATCACAATTAAAAATAGTGCAAAAACAAATGGTATAGAGCCTGTTTTTCTGTGCTATATATATACTTTAAGTAGTAAGGAATCAACACTAAATATTATGCAGCTGGGGTTATTTAGTATCATGTACAGTGCAAAAATTATCATTTCAGAAAAATCTTGATTGGTGGTGTGGGGGGGGTGATGACTGATGTTGACGCCTGATGGGGTTGTGCTATAAAGCGATTAGAGTTGGGACCAGTGTCATTTGTGTTGAATTTGGTTGGGCGATTTCCATGCCATCAGGGTCAACTAGCAAACACTTGCTCCTTCAACCAGTTACTTGTAGGTCCAGTTAACAATTGATCGTATGTACAACTCCTCCTACGACCAACCAAACATCAATTCATCATACGACTACATATGGAATTCTTGGGATTATGGACCAAACAATTGGCGGCAATATTCTTCACTGTGCACCAATCATATATGGATTAAGCTTCACACTTTAATTTCTTGTCTTCATCTTTCATTTTAGTGATCTTTATATGGACTAGACCAAACAGAGAAGCTTGTTCCGTAATACAAAACCGCATAGGCTACCAGAAATGGTAGTGCGTATAAATATGGATGTCCTTCAAAGCACCTTTAATTTTTATTCACGTCACTAAACATTGAAACCCTTACATGATTGAACTCACACACAACCAAAGAATAGAACATTGAAGGGAGATTAACTGTCTGTTTGATTTTGTTAAAAATTAGATTTTTTTGTCCCGTTATAAATCAGATTATATATTAATATTGGTTTATTTAAACCGAAATCATTAACTTTTCAAACAACTTTAAATATGAAATGACAAAATTGTCCTTTCTACTTTTACAACCAGTTATTTAGTCGCTGAAATAATATATTTAACGATCGAAAGTTTTTTAATCGTTGAATACATTCGCCAACACCTCTTTACCAACCAAGGAACGGCCAACTGATTTTGGTCGTTGAATGTAACCAACAATAAAAAATGTACATTCTAAGACTATATGGTGGTTAAATGTGATATTTCTTGTAGTTTTGAAATGACATTTTGTTGATTAAGAACAATTTTGTCATTTCATGTTAAAAGTAGTTTAAAAATCAAAAATTTCGACTCAAATAAACCAATTTTAATTTATAATCTCTATCAAACGGGCTCAAATTAATGTAATTTTTATAAAATTGATGAAACATGTAATTGAAAGTTGATAAAAGTTGTGGGTTAAATAAAATATGTAGTTAAAATTAATTATTGATTTTGGTATCCAATTTTTAAACAAAGACAAATAATTCCGAAAAAGGTACCATAATTTTCACACAATAATTACAATTTAAACAACTATAAAAAAAACATAAATATATTATACTATATTAATTAAATCTATGATAATATGTCATGATCAATTTCCACTTGGCATTCTCTCATTTGTAATTGATAATCTAGAAAACTATGGCAATAATGATGGCTTAAATTTTGGTCCTAAAACAAATTGCATGGGAAAAGAATAGGATGGAGCCCTCAAATATTATAAGCAAAGCAAAGGGAAGCAGAAAAGCACGAGAAATCCACGTGAAGGACTGACAGTTTGCGGTGGTTTCTTTTCCAGTTCAGCACTCATCACCTTGACACGTGAATTCAATCACCTACTCCTATCCTCGTCATTTTTTTTCTCCTTTAATTTCTATATTTCTTCTATAAGCATGATTATTTAAGGGTAATTTGCAATTTTGGTCCTCAACTTTTCAAATATGTAACAAATCTACCTCTAATCAATTTTTTTAGTACTAAGCATCCCCAACCTTTGAAATAATTGCAAATCAGATCTTCAATCACAGTTTCTATTAAAATCCGTTATGTTACCAGCGTAGACTTCACGTGTTTATATTTCATCAACTAATGCGTCTGAGCGCTTAAGGACAATTTGGTTCATTCACAAAACGTTTTCTTTGAAGTTTGAAACCAATATTTATGTAGGCATATTACAAATCAAAAGAAACCCTCAAATTTATTCTAGAAACGGTTGGAAGATCACTTGCACCATCTTCACTCCGGCAAACCGGTGACATCCATTGTAGAAGAAGGACTACTCACAACCGACCAAAAAACGACGAACATATTCATTTCAAAAGTGCACTCATATCGTGCATTTGGAGAAGGCCAGTCAAACAGTCACTAATAAACCAGAAATGAGGTCGTTCGAAGAATACCAATATCGTAGGGAAGACGAAGATGGTCCACAATATGGTATGTTTGTTGGTTCATTGTTGTTCAACTTTTCTAACCTTAAGTTGTATTTTTTATTTATTTTTTTTTTGTAGCCGATGAATCTCCTTACTTCACAATGAAATCCATCCATAGAGGTGAGTTTTTCATGAGAATGGCAAACATCATCTACTTGCATAGACAGACACAGTACATTGACTTGGTGGACTCCAATTGCATCTCAAAGTTTGAGTTAAATGCCATGGTCAAATCTTTGGGTTACAATTTTCCATTCATATTTTTCGGTTGAGACCAATGACTAAAGGTGGTGATATTGGTGTTAAGCAAATTTATTAAAAGATAATTCAACAAACATATTCACAGAAACATTAGCTACAATATTTGAGACGATGTTATGTAATATTGGAATGCACCAGTTAAAAGAACTCAAGAGTTGAAACTATGTTATCAGAGTTTGCATGCGCGTTCACAATTGCAAGCAGTATGTTGCCTCACACATCACGTCCTAAAGCAAACACCACCACATGACGTGGTTCAATGCAACACATGCTTCTGTCAAGCTCAATATACTCTAGCGATCGTTGATCTCCATGTCAACACTAGTCGTGTGTAATTTGATTTGGCCAAATATCTAAACACTCCCATTTTCCTTAATCGAAGCTTTGTCCTACTATTCTTTTTAATGTGATTTTTAATTTTTCAATATTTATTCATAAGAATACTATTTTTCATTCACTAGAGTTTTTCTTAATAGATTTACGAAACATATTTTATGTGAAATACACGTAGAATAAGGAGTGTTGTAAATTTTGTATTAAATAAAGGGTTACTTTCACTAATTGTCACTGAATTTGTGCTAAATTTTAAAATGATCATTAAAGTATTTTTCTTATCCTATTAGTCATTGAAATTATTAATGGTTTCGCAAATTAATGATCAATCGCTTAGTAAATCTAAGGAAAAATTGTTGTTTTGGTCTTCAATATTTATCATCTTTCACATTTCTGTCCCCAACCATTTATTTATTGGCAATCTTATTCCCAACCTTTAACTTTTTGACAACCTTTACTCCTAAATCCTAATGATAGTTTTTGGAATATTAAAAAGTGAATTTGTCCATAAATTTAAATAGAGTAAAAACATATAAATAAAAAAGAAAAAAATTGTAAAAGAAAAAAATGAAAATTGACCTTTCCTCATCATCCAACGAACCTCCATTTCTACCTAAAAATAAACTACCACAACCAGCAACCAACTACCACTGTGGCATGAGCAACCAGTTATCATCTTCATCCACCACCACAACTACCACACACTACAACAAACAATCACCATTGTTCTTATATACCAAAGTAGCGATCACCAGTTTATGTTAACACCAAACTCCAAGTAAAAAATAGTTGAGAAAAATATTAATATTAATCAAAATAAGAATTTAATACAAAATCAGTTTTAAGAAGAAATTATAGATCTGATTAGTGGTAGTTAGAACAAAATGTTATAACTTCTATTCTGGCGGCGGCACCACTAGTTTAATGTGAATTAATTTCACTTTCTTTATATTTTTTAGTTGTTTTTCTTTTATTAATATATTTCTTCTTTATATGAACTCAAATGTATATTTGTCTTCTAGACACCCATTTAATAGAAATTTTTGACATTATTGGACATTGCTGCCCATTTGGCCCAATAAGCCTGTCTGGTCTTTTGATCCAATGAAGCCCAATGGTTATTGATCACCTGATTACAAAATCGGGTTTGCTAATTAACACTTTAGATTAAAGTGTTACTTTAATCAGATGATGACATGTGGATGAATGGATAGTTATGATCAATCTTCTGGTGGCTTTTGAGATTAAAACTTGGGCTGAAGACTAGAGGGTATCTCTCTCTCTCTCTCTCTCTCTCTCTCTCTCTGGTTCTTCATCTCCATCTTCTCTTCTTCTTTTGAGTTTTCTTTCATGTGTAAAATTTTGGTTTACAGATTTCTGGATAAGGGAAGAAACTAAAGAGGATAGGTGTTTCGTTAGTCTTTAAACAATAACTTTTAGTTGCGATCTTGATTTCTTGATGTATTTCAGTAATAGAGAAAGAGAAAGGATTTTCTGAGAGGTTCCTTGTATACTTTGTAAAACGTTGATTCTTTGTCGTTGTTTTTAAGGTTTGTGCCTAGTGCTGGGGGCGTTATCCTTTGGTGGATGTTCAACGGGTGATTAGACCTTTTGGCCGAACATCCGGGCCCTTTTTAGGGCAAAACAAATCCCTTGTGTTTTTTACTGCTATCGTTTTACTTTCTTGATATTCCTATAGGTGCTGGTTGGGATCTAAAGGACCAATAGTGGTATCAGAGTGGGAATCTCTATTTTTGGATAAAACTCTTCAGATCTGATATAGATCTAAAGTGTTTTTGGTGAAAATATGAAAATATTTTGATTCTCTTGGTGAAAATCACTAGACATGTACACCTTTGGTTTTGGATCTGACGTATCCTCAAAAATCTCTTGGTGAAAATCTATCAAAAAGTAAATCTTTTTCCTTTTCAAGGTTTCTTTGAGTATACTTTGTGCTTACTCTCATTTATTTTGAAAAAGTCTTGTAATATCATCATCCATTACTGTTTTTCTTTAGATAATGTTGAAATTATTTTTTAAGTGCTTATAATATAAGTAGTTGGTGAATGTGTGGTTAAAAAATGAGTTGTAAGTTATAGGTCCTATTAAATGTGTGAATAAAAAATATGTTTGTTTGACCAGCTGAAATTATAATTTAAGCGTTGCCAAACATATGCTTAATATAGTAGTTGAAGTTCTGAACAAAAAAACTACCAAAATACCTTTTGTCTAAGATCTCCAGCGAGGATCTTAGAATCTGAGGGTCACTAGTCTTAGTGTTCTTTGTTGAACTGTCAAAAGTTACTTTGTTAATATTACAATAATCTAATTGAAAATATTGCATGTTTTAGTTTGCATGGATAAAAGTCTCTACATGTTGGATGTTTTGATTTGTTAAACCTTTTTTTCATAAAACTCATGTGAAAATTATATACTGTTTTTGACAAATCTATTTTTCTTTCTCAAAATAATTGTTTTTAAAAAGGATTTTTTGTGTAAAAATGTCACCCAATAAGTTTGAGGTAGAAGTTTGGTCTGGCAATGGAGACTTCAATCTCTGGCGCCAAAAAATGAAAGATGTATTGTTAGAGCAAAGGTGTGCTAAGGCTACTGATAAGTCATGGCCTGATGATCTTGATGATATTAAGAAACAGGAGATGGATGAGATAGCATGGAGTTCCATTTTTATTCATCTGTCTGATGGTATCCTTAGACAAGTGGGTGACACTACTAATGATGCTCTTCTTTGGATAAATTAGAGTTCCTTTACATGTCTAGAACCCTTCCAAATAAGTGTTATCTTTTAAAACAATAGTATGGTTTTAAGTTTGACCAGAGTTTAAGTCTAGAAGTAAACCTTGACAAATTCAGTAAAATAGTAAAAGACTTAGCAAATTGTAATGAAAACTTATCAGAAGATCAGAAAGTTGTTGTCCTCTTAAATTCTTTGAGTGAGAAGTATAAAGACATTAAAAATGCCTTATAATATGGTAGAGAAAACCTTATTGTTGATATTATCTTCAATTGCCTAAGAAATAAAAAACTAGAACTTATTAGTGATCAAAATGAGCAGGTAATGGAAGAGAGTCTGATGGTAAAGGGTAAAAGCCATTTTAGACATAATAACAACAATAAAACTCACAATAATAAAAGAAGATGGCTATTCTGAAAAAGATAAGACTAAGACTAAAGCTAAGTCTAGTACTAAAGGCAAAAAGTGTTTTTTCTGTGGAAAGATTGGTTATTTTATAAAAGATTGTTATAAAAGAATAGTTGAGTTAAAAGAGAAAAATGAGGTTGAGGGTGCAATTGCAGTTGCCTATAATGAAGCTGCAGTTGCTGATGGTCGGGTCTTTGTGTCCACTCTTTTTTCCAGTTGCCAGGATTTGATTCTTGATTCTAGATGCTCATTTCATATGTGTCCTGTCAAAACTTGGTTCTCTGAATTCCTTGAAGTTAATGGAGGCACGTAACTATGTGAAATGATGTTTGTTGCAAAATAAAATGAATTGGAAAACTTGTTTTGAAACTGGAAAACAACAATCTCCTAATTTGGAAAAAATCAGATATGTGCCTGACCTTCAAAGAAACTTAATTTCTTTAGGAATTTTGGATGACCAAGATTATAACATTGTTATATCAAATGGAAGAACAAAAGTTTGTAAAGGAAATTTTGAAATAATAAATACACCTAAAAAAATGGCATTTATACTTTACAGGCTAAACCCTTGGTAGGAAATAGTCTTACAGCCATTATCACTAAAAATTACAAGTTAGATTTATGGCACAAAAGACTTGGTCATATTAGTGATAAAGGCCTAAAATATTTAAACTCTAAAGGGGTATTTGACAAAGACAAAATTGAAAAACTATCTTTTTGTGAACAATGTGTGATTGGAAAACAAAACAGACTGCCCTTTAAAACTGATCACATGTGTCAACTTCTATACTTGAATACTTGCATGCTGATCTTTGGAGACCTGCCCCTGTTAACACCTTCACTGGATTCAAGTTCTATTTTTTTATTGTTGATGATTTCTCAAGAAAAGTTTGAACTTTCCTTCTAAAATCTAAGTCTGAGACCTTCCAAGTCTTTAAAGAGTGGAAAACTTTAATATAAAACCAAACAAATAAGAAAATAAAGGTCTTAAGAATTGATAATGGTTTGGAGTTCTGCAATTTTGAGTTTGACTCCTTCTGTAAAGATTTTAGCATTCTTAGACATAGGACATCTATCTATACTTCTCAGCAATACTTCTCAGCAAAATGAAATTGCTGAGAAGATGAATGAACTATCATAAATAAAGTTAGGTGCATGCTTCACAGCTCTGGTTTTCTAAAATTATTTTGGGAAAAGGCTATAATAACAGCCTCTTATCTCATAAATATGTGTCCCTCTAGTGCCTTGGATCAAAACTCTAAAATTTTTCTGGAAAGGTCATAACCCTCATTACTCTATTCTTAAAATATTTGGATGTTCTCATATGCACATCAAGATGGTGGAAAACTTGAACCAAAAGCCTTGAAATGTGTTTTCTTGGGATATGGGGTTGGAACAAATGGTTATATATTGTGGGTAAGAGAAGTTAGAGGATTTAAAGTCATAGTCAATAGAAATGTTGTCTTCAATGAAGAAATAATGCCTTGTATGAAAATATCAAACACTAAAAATGAAATTGATGTTGATAATTCTGTTGAAACAAGTTTCTTAACTCCTCATCAGATTGAAGTGGAGCTTCTTGAAAATGAAGAAAAAATGATAATCAAAATGAAGAAGAAACAGAAAACATTGTAGATGATCATCATGTTGATGAAGAAAATGTTTTTCCTGATTTAACTAATTATCAGCTTGCTATGGATAGGAAAGAATGACTAATATTGGTCCCCTTCCAGGTTAGCAGATACTAACTTTGCCTTAATCATCTCTACTCAGTCTTCTATAAGTAGTGAGCATGCCTCTTATGAAGAGGCTGTGAATTCTAAGGATTCAAAACACTAGCTTTCACCAATGAAAGATGAAATGCAATCTTTATTCTACTGGATCTTAGTAAATAAGCCTAAGCTTTAAAAGATAGTTCATTGTAAATGGATTTACAAGTTAAAAGAGAGAAAATCTAAGGATAGGGGTCCTAGATACAAAGCTAGATTAGTAGTAAAGGGGTTTACTCAAAAGGAAGGTATTGATTACAATGAGATATTCTCTCCAATAGTCAAATACACTTCCATTAGGATTTTGTTTGCTTTAGTGGTTCAATTCAACTAGAAATTAGACCAGCTGCATGTGAAAACAACCTTCTTGCATGGGGATTTAGAAGAAACCATCTATATGTCTCAACTTGAAGGGTTCGAGAAGTCTAGTAAGGGTGAGTTAATATGCCTTCTTAAGAAATCATTATATAGTTTAAAACAAGCCCCTAGGCAATGGTATAAAAAGTTTGATTCTCATATTCAAAGTATTTGTTTAATAAAAATAGTTTTGACCCCTGTTTTTATTATTAAGGTAATGGTGGTTCTAATTCTATTTATTTGCTTCTTTATGTTGATGATATGCTTCTAGCTAGTTATTCAAATTGTAAAACAGAAATTGAGTAACAAAATTGAAATGAAGAACTTAGGTCCTGCTAGAAATATACTTGGCATGGAAATCAATAAGAATAGAAGTTTAAATACTTTGTTTCTTAATCATGTTCTTATATCTCTAAACTTTTTGAAAGGTTCAAAATGATAGAAGCTTAGTTTGTAACTTTACCTTTATCTAATCATTTCAAACTCTCTTCTGATCAATCACCTAATTCTGAAGAAGAACTAAAAAGAATGGAAAAGATCCCTTTTGCAAATGATGTTGGATCTATCATGTACTTAATAGTATGTACTAGATCTGATCTTGTTCATCCTATAAGTATTTTAAGCAGATTTATGAGTAACCCTGGTGAATGTCATTGGGATGCAATGAAATGGTTATTCAGGTACTTAAAAGGATCTGTTAGTTTAGGATTAGAATTCAAAAAAGGAAAGGAAAAATTTTCCTATGTGGTTTTGTGGACTCTGATTTTGCTGGAGATATGGATAATAGAAAATCAACTTCAACTTATGTTTTCACAATAAATGATAGTTGTATAAGTTGGAAATCCCAACTTCAGAAACTGGTTGCCCTTTCTTCAACAGGGGCTGAATACATTGCTGCAACATATGCTATTAAAGAAGGTATATGGTTAAAAGTTTACTTAGTGAATTAGGTTTATTGATAAACATGTTATTCTATATTATCACAGTCAGAGTACAATTCACTTAAGTAAAAACATTGTCTTTCATGACAAAACAAAGCACATTGAGGTAAAGTTTCATTTCATTAGAGATGTTATTGAAAAGGGGATTATCAAGTTGAATAAGATATCAACTTTGGTTAATCCAGTTGACATGAGAATTAAAGTTTTACCTCTAAATAGATCTAAAAATTGTTTAGCTCTGTTAAATATGGATTGTGGCTAAACTATTCTTCTTCTTGCAAGTATAGTGAGCAAATGAAACCAATAGCTGGTAGCCTCTAAGCACTAAGGTATGGCCAAAAAGACAGCAAGGTGGAGAATGTTGGACATTGCTGCCCATTTGGCCCAATAAGCTCGTCTGGTCTTTTGATCCAATGAAGCCCAATGGTTATTCATCCCCTGATTACAAAATCGTGTTTGCTGATTAATACTTTTGATTAAAGTGTTACTTTAATCAAATGCTGACATGTGGATGAATGGACGGTTATGATCAATCTTCTTGTGGCTTGTGAGATTAAAACTTGGGTTGAAGAGTAAAGGGTATGCAATGAGTTTCTTGGAATTTGTAACTCTCTCTCTCTCTCTGGTTTTTCATCTCCACCTTCTCTTCTTCTTTTGGGTTTTCTTTCATCTGTAAACCTTTAGTTTACAGATTTCTGAGTGATGGAAGAAACTAAGAAAGGTAGGTGTTTCGTTAGTCTCTGTGAACAATAATCTGTAGTTGCGATCTTGATTTCTTTGGTGTATTTCAGAAATAGAAAAAGAGAGAGGGTTTTGTCAGAGGTTCTTTGTATACTTTGTAAAACGTTGATTCTTTGCCGTTGTTTTTAAGACTTGTGCCTAGTGATGGGATCATTATCCTTTGATGGATGCTCAACGGGTGATTAGAACTTTTTGGCTGAACATACGGGCCTTTTTTAGGACAAAACAAATTCTTTGTGTTCTTTATTGTTTTCGTTATACTTTTTTGATGTTCCTATTGGTGCTGGTTGGGATCTAAGGGTCCAACAGACATAACTGTCAATAAAGAATCAGGACGCTAACAAATTAAAGGTTGAACATAAGATTGTCAAAAAAATAAAGGTACAATACAATTGTGCTAAAGTGAGTAAAGGTTGGAGATGGCAGTTGTAATTTTCTTTAAATCTAACGTATAATCTAAGTGAACATTTGTAAAATTATAAATAACATCAATGACTGATGATTAATTTAAAATTTTGCACAAACTTCAATAACAATTATAAAATTAACTCATTAAATAAATTTACAAGCTACAATTTTACAATTTATTTTCTCCTAATAAACTTGTTGACTTATACACGTGGTTCTAAGTATATGTATGAATGATTCAAGTGAAAAGCTTAAAGTTCCTTTTCAATTATCTTGTGCCATAGCTCTTGTTTTAGTTACCTAAACAGTTAACACTGCAGATATCAAAATAAACAAATGACCTTGACCTTGACATTGATGGAAAATCAAAGAATAGTTTTGAAATGACTCTTCAAAAAATTAGTCTATTCCAAAGTGTACGCAATTCTCAACAACTTGAAAATCAGACCTATGAAATTAAAAACATAGACAAAAAATAATTGTTAATTAATTTGTCTAATATCATCAAAGCTGAAATTTTATTACAAAATAATTGGTATAAGGGTAGGTTGCTTCCTGAGGCGGGATCTAAATATAGTAGTGTTTGTATGTGAAGGATCATGCTTCACTAAAAGCCATTTATTCTTGTCATTCAAATCTCAATCAAATCTAGGAACATTGGACTACAAATATTTAATAAAATCCTAAATAAATAAAATTTCACAAGTAGTCAAACCAATTAGGGGAAACCCCATGTGAGAAATCCATTAAAGTCCCAACATGGAATTCTATATATTCAAGGAGATGGGGATACTTTCCTGTCCTTTTATATGTAAATAGGGCATGGACCCTTCTTTTCAAAATACATTGAATCCTTCTAAGTAACTTACTTTATTTATCCATGATCCCTATGGATAAATCTTTTTTTTTTTCTTTCTTTCTCATTTTAGGATATATATTGGATGACATGATGAAACATGATTTGATGATTGAATTGTGTTTGATATGATAGTAGATATGCTATATATGATAAATGCTATTTAATGAAAAATGTATATTCCGTTGCTTGAAATTAAATTCTTGATGATATATTAGCATACGAGTCAACCTTGAAACAAATTTATTCTTAAATTTCTTTCTTCTAATTTTTTAATTGAAAAGGAACAAGAATTATTCTTTGTGATATATGTGTAAGTTGATTATACGATTTGAGATCGGGTTGTGTAGTATGGAATTTAAGTTCTTTATTCTTGAGAAAATATGAATAAATTAAACTTTTGGAAGAAACTCGAACTCCCTTCATGTAGTATCAAAGTTAAGATGCACAAGATGAATCTCTAATTGTAATCGAGCAAAAGTGTGGAACCCTAATTAATTACGAGGGGTTGGAATTATATGTGATTTGTTCCAACATCAAGTAAATAATGAATTTATAAGAGAATTGTACTAGTTTTATTAAGAGAATATATAATCTTTTAGCCCAATTCATACAATTCAAGCATGAAATTGAATTAGTTGAAGAGTGTAATGGCTTTGATTTTATGAAATTTAAAATTAATTTGGTTGGTTGATTTTTAATTTATATTTATATTATATTTTGGGCACTAAGGAAAAAGACAAATCTACCCAAATCCTAAATTGTTTGCTCAGAGTCGTCCCTTGTGCTAGGTGGATTGAATTCAATTTCGTAAAAAATTTTAAAATTTTAATGCAAAACCTTGTCCACATGCTGTTTCTGGAAACATCAGAATTATGTATTCAATGTTTGTGGGGCCCGCATTCATAGCGAAATGTCCTAATTCAATTGGCCTACCAACTTTTCTTTTGCCAAATTTACAGTCAACTCTAATCAAGACTAGACCACTTCGCATTTATTTCATTTTAGATATTTATATATATATATTTTTGAAAATGAATGATACTATTTTTCTGAGTCTACATGATTAAATAATAAATTCAATGAAATGTAAAATACGAAAATAATTTTATTGGACCTATTATTTAATATTACATAAACTAGTGATTATTATCAGTGATGATAAATAATATTACTCTTTTAAAAGAAGTACAAGACAAGACTCGATCTCGAGTGATAGAAACCAAAATATATAATGAGGCCAATTTATTTTTATTAAAAAAAGATAGAAGAACACATTCATGCATTTCACTACAAATGTGTACGCAAAAAAAAAAAAATAGAATATGAGTCACAAGAAAATTAATGTTAAAAAAACTGGCATTATAAACAATCACAAAGCACGAACCTAATCACATACCAAAATATAATTGAGTCAATGTTGACTTTTTCTTGGGAGCAATAATGTTTTCTAAATCTTATATTTAATTTTGGGAAATGGCGTTGGAAACAACACACGTCTTAAAAGATAATATAATCTTAAGCTTTTGTTTTTAAAAGTTTTCTTAAGAAAACCTTAATTTTGTTACAAATTAGTCTGTATCTTATCCAAATCTTTTTGTAGTAGTAGTAAAGACATTTATGTGTAGAATATAGGATTAGGGAATTTGGTGCAAATGGTTCATAACTTTTGTCTTTCATTGTGGAAATGTTCTATAACGTTTGTTTTTTGATACAAAAGTTATTAACTTATGTGTTTTGGTATGCAATTAAGGCTTAGTTGATAAAAAATACTAAAATACTCATAATTTTAATAAGAGAAAAATAAAGTTAGGTTGCTAACTTTTGCAAAAGTATAAATAGGTCTGATACATTTTTTAAATAATATTTAATTTAGCATATTAAATATATCATTATAGTGTGTCGATTAAATTTTTCATAACATTAAAATGTAAAATTATTGTGCTTTAAGTATATTTAATTGCTATGTAGTATGAAAAACTTGAATAAATATTAAATTAAATAAATAACAAAATGACTTATATAATTTTATGATATTGAACCAATCTTATTATGTTTTTTTTTAACATAAAAATTAATCTCACATTATGTGTTCTTTATTTTTGAATGATAATAAAACGATAATTTAAAATATGAAGAATACGGTTGGAACTCTAATATTTGTAGTTAATAAACGAATAGCTCAATTAAATAGAAGTATTTGAGCATCAAGTTTGTGACAATGTTATTATTTTTTATGTTGTAACGATAAAATAAAATTTTAAATTTTAAATAATGTAATTACTTAATAATAAAAATAATAATTCTATTTAACATGTTTGTTAATAACTATGAGATTAAATTTTAGTTATTTTTATAATAGTTAGTAAAATATACAAAATAATTTAGTATATTATGAATTTGATCAATAAAGTGTTAATTCAAAAATTATTAAATAAAAAAAAATCTCGTTAGTTTTTTTAAAAAAAATTCTAAAAATTAAAAATATCAGACTCATTTGAACTTTTAACAACCCAACTTCAATTTTTCCTTATTAAAATAAAAGGTATATTGGTCTTTTTCATTAAATAAGGACCAATTATACACCAAAACACGTAGTTTAAAGATTTTGTGCTAAAAACAAATATTATGAACCATTTTCACACTGAATGCAAAGACTAGAGACTATTTGCATTAAATTTCCTATTGGATTATACAAGGCCTATGTTTAGGAATGTGGGCCTCTCTTTTGGCCCATCAAAATAACAACACTAAAGGCCCATTTAATTTGTGAATAAAATTATTTATTTGGATAATAGTTATTTGGAAAACATATTTATCATTATCTTGTTTGGTTCGACTATGTATAGGAATGAAAAAGTCACTATTAAAAAGTTAGATATTCATGAAAAAACAATTCTACATTTATTCTTAATTAAACTAAAAAAATAAAAAAGAGATAACAAATGCATGAAGCTGTAGAGGGCGGTGGCAGAAGGCAAGCGGCAATAGACGGTGGCAATTAATTTAGGATGTAGATGTCTAAAAATATATTTGTTCTATATTATAAAGAATATGTTCGACTTTTAAAAAAAAATGAGTGAATTCGTATCCGGATAAATAAATAAATAATTGTCCTCCAATTTTTGAGGATAAAACTTTTCAACATTTTTTGTTTAAGTTGTTATCCGAATAAAAATATATTCGAACATTAGTTGTGCTCAAATAAAATAAGATAAATTTTATCTGTTATTTTTAACTATTAACTATATACAAAAGTGAGTCCTAAAAGTTACATGATTCATGACAGTACATTAGTACTAACTTCTAAAATTAATACAGATAGCACTAACTGAAGTTAAGAATCAATTTAGTACTGTTGTAAACTTTCACTTTTTGCAATCATATTTTTTATTTTAATTAATAGTTCATTTATTTTGATTATTTTATTTTGTCTAATTTAGTCTTCATTTGGTTTTTTTTTAAAAAAGTTAATAAATATTTGATTTAAAATCAACAATTAATTTTAACTACACATTTCATAAGCTTCACAATTTTTATCAACTTTTATTAAAAATTTTTAAAAATCTTTTAGCAAAATCAAACGAGCAATTAATATTCACATGTTTTGCAACTCTCGTGATGAAAAGGTAAAGAAGGAACCAGCGGTTGTGCAGTAAAAACAGGGGAAAGAAAAAGAATGGGAGAATGGCATTGAGAGAAAGAAAATAGAGTGGAGATGGAGAAGAAGATAGACTTGTTTGTTTCAAATTTTATATTGTGAATCTAGAGTGCGGTCTACATTATGTAAGTCTCGAGATTTAATTTTTTTCTATATTGTGAAACTTAAAATCTCTCTTTATTGTTACCACGAAAATTTAAGATGAATTTTTTTTTTTTTAATTTGGTGATCCAAGAGTAATGTATTATTGATAATATGATCTTAAACTTTTCTTTAAACAAATAAAGAAAATATCATGAATATCAATCTAAGAAAAATGTAATACGTAAAATGAAGTCAATTTGAAGTATGATTTGGGGTTAACATAATCCTTAAGTTTGTGATATAAATTTAAGATCCAAATATGGTTGCATTTGTGTTTATAGTAAAGCTTGCATATTGGTGATCCGTGAGTAATGTAATGTAAGACGTGATGTGTAATATAGTAAGGGATTATTTGACGTGAATTTTTCAAGTTGTTTCATTGAAGATAAGCCCATGTTTAGAGAAATGGGCTTCACAATCTCTTATATAGGCCCAGTAAAATTATAATATTAGAGCTTTTGTGATGATTCATATCAACTTTCAAAATTGACACGAACAGCAGTAGCACAAATCGAAGATAGAGACAAGTTTGCAACTCATTATTTATGATATAATCAAAATTAAAATTCGCTGGAGGACTTGTTAAGTAAAAGAATTTTGTATTTCTTCTAGTTGATTTGTTAATATTTGTTGACGCCCGAACTCGCACGGTTCACGTGTCAACAGATCTCCGATCATTTCCCCGCCATTTCAGTATGTTACACGCACACTAGGGACGACCGTTAGGCACCAAGATCTCCCGAGAAAAGGGTCCGCGATCGTTGGCACTCCGACGATCAAGTCAATCGCCAGATATGGAAGATACACGGGCGGGAACAAAAAGGGTGTGGGAGGGACAAGCAGCAGAGATTTGAGCAGAGAGTTTAGAGTGGGACTCTTAAGCATAAAAAGTGCGTACCTTGGAACAACAGGAGACGTTGTATTTATAGCTCGAGAGTCCTGATTGATTTAGGTAACAAATCAATCAGATACCCAATCGGATTCTCCTTCCTTATGGGATAGGGATCATTCCTTGTCAAGGCAATCTCCAAGATTACCTTCCTTATCTGAGGTTATCATGTTGCATGATTTTAGGAGATTGTGATTCGGTTTCCTTGTGAAGATCCGTGCGCTAAACCAACGCGATCTTTCCTCAATTACTTCTCTAGTCATTCAGGCGTGTCATGCCGCGCTTCGATTATAATTGATGCATGGTCTGACGAGGCCCTATGGTTCGCATGCGGGCGCCGAGGCCCTCCACATGGCTCGCGGATTTCTGGCTGTCGAAGGCCCAAGCGTGTGATGGGCCCTTCCAAGGCCCTAGCAGGGCCCAGATAGGGTTCTTGACAGATTATGAACTGGGCCCTTACTGGGCTTGGATGGGGCCTATCTTGCCGACGCCGCGACCATGTCGTGTCGTGTGGTAACAATAGTCCCCCAAGTCCAAGCCTATTATTTATAATGGGCGTGGGACTTTTGAGGATATTCACCATTTGACGTGCCTCGCAGGAAATATATTCTCACGGTGGTTCTTGGCAGAAGTAATTTGACCTCCCCAATATATAGTCCCCAAGCCCGGCCGAACATTCATGACGGGTGAGGGCTTCAAGGGCCAGCCAATCGACGTGTCCCCGATGGCGTGATTTCGTCTATCAAGACCGTCCCTCTCGGTCGAGCAATCATGAGAGAGGGGTGTACGCATTAAATGCCGTCGCGTGAGAAGGAGAATGGGGGCGCGCGTGGGGCGCGTGCTTCCTTGATTTACTAAGTGAGTAGCTTCCTTGAATGGGGGCGGCGTGGGCGCTTTGCCGCCTACTATACCATTCAAGACACGCGTCGACCATCCATATGCCCGGATGGAACGCTTGGGATCCGAACGGTTGATGAGTGAGTGCGCCTTTATAAAACCAGGCATCTACCCAAACGTTGCACCTTCTCCTACCTTCGTGTTTCATCGTAGTTATTCTCGCCGATAAGCGAGACGCTTTGTGGTGGTGTGCCATTTGAGTCGTACATTCGAGGTAAGCGCCGTAAAACGGTTGAAATTTGCTTGCATTGTTTATTTCCATAGTCATAGTACGATACCCATACAGGGGACGGCCAAATGTCATCCGGAGACGACGACTCACAGAACCCATCTGGACGCTCCCACAAACCCCAAGATTATTGGGAGCGTTCCTTCATCGGCCTCTACATCATCCTCTTCTGGAGTCGCGGGAGGGGTGAATCCGAGCCTCGGTTGTGAACCCGTCGGCTCCGTCGATGAGTGGGGGAGGTCGGGGCCTCCTTGCCGTGAGTAGTAGTAAAGGGAGGCCGGACGTGGGGCGCCGAGATGAGGGATCGGCTGGACAAGAGGGACGCTCCAGTGCGAGGGCTCTGGACGAGGAGTCAAACGGTCAAGAATCAAAGCGTCCATGGCTCATCGAGGATCACGGAGGCGGAGTTGGAGGATATCTTGTTGTCCCACGATATTCCTTCGACCGTGACGCTCAGAGCCCCGGGCTCGGAAGAGCGTGCCGACCATCCTCCCGAAGGGTATGTGGCGGTGTACGAGCCTGCGATGCAGCAAGGCCTTCGCCTACCCATGCATCCTTTTTCCGCCAAGTGTTGAGGGACCGGAACCCGCCCTTGTCACAAATAACGCCGAATGGCTGGGGGCAGATGGTAGCCTCCTACATTTTGTGGAGTGTTGCCAAGGCTGGAGGAGACTTGTCTCCCAGGGAGTTTGAGTCCATATATCGACCTTGCTGTCTTTGGTCCGCCTACCGGTATAATGTATCTCCCGGCCGGGTCGAAATGGGGACTGCCACCGCAGTCCCAACAAGGTGCACAACCTGGAAGGAGAGGTTCATCTTCGTTGGCGGGGATTGGGAATTTACGCCGAGGACCCCTTCCCGACGTGTCTATCCTCGACATTTCGGGGATCTTGGTATAACTCGCCACAATCGTATGAAATCTTGGTTACGATTCCTGACTTGATGTGTTTGCTTCCTTTTGCAGATTGCGGGAAGCCACCGATCCCGAAGAGAAGCCAAGGAGAGCCGAGGTCGAAGTGGGATAAGGTTCGGTCTCTCGGCCGACTTCCCGAGCCCTCGGGAATCTTTTAAAAGACGATAAACTTTTGGTCATTGCGAACTAATGTGTAAGTCTCATCTGTTTAGGTGTTATGGTGCTACGGCGTGGGATTATCTGGGCGCATCGTTCATTAACGTATGTGCTTAACAGCTTTCAGGTTCAAAAGCGTGCCCACACTCCACCTTGCTCGCCCTGCTAGCGGAGAGGGGTCTTCTGCTCAGGTGCCCGTCCGGGATGTGCCCGTGTCATCGCAAGATATCCCGATCGCGCTCAATCGAGCCCGCCTAGTCGAGACGTTCCTCCTCCTCTCCGTCGGCGATCGAACTGCCTCTCCCACCCCATCCCGGCCCGAGGACAGGGAAGGGCATTGCCGAGGATGTGGGCAATGCGGGTGCGCGAAAGAGGAAGGCTCCCGTGTCGGGGGGGGTTTATGGGGATGCCCGTAAGTCGGGGGGCGAACCGAGGGTGTAAAGAAACACGGCCCCTCGTCGGACGACTGGGGAGCCCGTCCGGATAACCCAACGTCGGGAGAACTGGAAACTACTGCCGTCCGGAGATGCTCCCGGCTCATCCCGCGATGATGGCGGCAAGCGTGCACAAATCATTGGACCAGAAATGGGAGAAGATCGCCGAGGGGCCCATCAGACGGAGCGGTCAAGATGGCGAAATGAACTCGACACGGGCAGTGGCCGAGCAATGAAATGTTTCAAGATTGTGGAAAGTTATGATGCCCAATGCCATGAGGAGGGGGCCAAGTCCGCCAAGTCGTCAGAAGAGCCGAAAGTCGTATTCACCGAGAAGGCACGGTTGAGTCCGAAAAAGGGTACCGGTTCAAACTTGACGCTGACTGCAAGCAAAGAGAGGCGGATATTAAGGAGAAATATGAGATTGAATTGAAGGCCTCGAAGAGTGTCCAAGGCCGCCCAGAACAAAAGAGGGCTGCCGAGGCCACTCGGAACGAGCCGAGGAGCTTTGTAAGAGTGCCAAGAGGGCGTGGTTGTTGAAGGGCCCGAAAGTCGGACCCGGGCACTTGCCGCCGAGGAAGTTTCGCCAACGCGATCGGTAGGCCGGAGACCATCGTCGCGGAGGAGGGCAAATTGTTGGCGGACACACAGTTGTCGGAACCGAGAGAGGTCGGGCCGAATGTGCGATTTTTGGGACCAAGGCGGTGGAGGCTTATCAGGATGCATTTGTGAAAACGCCGAGTATCGGGACCTTGCCCAACGTTTGATGACAGCTGGAGGCGAGCAGTTGGTGGAGAGCATCATGGAGGTCCACCCGGAATGGGACCTTTCTTTCCTTCGGCAGGGCCCCTGCCGAGGCTCAAGCTTCCGACGCTGAACCTAGTACGCGGTGATCGATACCCCTCCAACCGAGGGAGGCTCAGAGTGTGCCGACCCTCAAGAGGCGGCGGGACATTTATACTTTGTAATCCTTATATTTTTTGCTCGGATTAATTGAAAGCGAAATTGGGATTGACTTTTTGTTTATCCGACGTTTCGATTCTGTGTGCGCGTGGGGGAAAGACGCTTTAAATATGAGAATCATTCCCCTAGCATTGATGACGCAGACATCTGGAGGAATCCGGAAGGTTGGCGTCTTCAATACCTTGTTGACGTCTCGAACTCGCACTCGATCCACGTGCCAACAGATCTCCGGTCACTTCCCCGCCGATTCAGATGTTACTGCAGACACTAGACGACTGTTAGGCACCAAGATCTCCGGGAGAAAAGGGTCCGGCGATCGTTGGCACTCGACGATCAAGTCAATCACGATATGGGAGATACACGGGGTGGGAACAAAAAGGGGGGAGGGACAAGCAAGCAGAGATTTGAGCAGAGTTTAGGGTGGGACTCTTAAGCATAAAAAGTGGGTACCTTGGAACAACCGGAGACGTTGTATTTATAAGCGAAGAGTCCCGATTGATTTAGGTAACAAATCAAATAGATACCCAATCGGATTCTCCTTCCTTATGGGATAGGGATCATTCCTTGTCAAGGCAATCTCCAATATTACCTTCCTTATCCGAGGTTATCACGTTGCATGATTTTAGGATATTGTGATTCGATTTCCTTGTGAAGATCTCATGCGCTAAACCAACGCGATCTTTCCTTAATTACTTTTCTAGTCATTCAGGCGTGTCATGCTTCTTGCTGGTTATAATTGATGCATGGTCTGACGAGGCCCTATGGTTCGCATGCGGGCCCCGAGGCCCTCCACATGGCTCGCGGATGGACGGGCCGCCGAAGGCCCAAGCGTGTGATGGGCCCTTCCAAGGCCCTAGCAGGGCCCAGATAGGATTCTTGACAGATTATGAACTGGGCCCTTACTGGACTTAGATGGGACCTATGCTGACGTGGCAGCCATGTCGTAATCGTGTGGTAACAATATTAATATTATGCCATTCACTATGAATCTTAGAAGGAAAATAGAATTGGAATAACATGACAAATCACTGAAAAAGAACAAGAAAGTATGTATATATTTAGATAAACAGGCCCTGATTCATAAATCCAAGCCTCGAGGTAGATCAACTAGCTGGATAATCCACATGATGATACAAGTAAATGGTTTTTTTTTTTTTTTTTCTCTGAATGAAACTCTCAAGGCAATAAACATACATACAAGATACATCACTATCCAAAGGATCAAGAACAGGAGATTCCAATACTCAAGATTTTCGCACTATCGTCTGATCCTGACCTCATTTCTGCCTGGATGGATAGAGAAACCGATCTCGGTGAAGTAGTATAAACATGCACTAGTGCATTGAACAAACGGCTTTTCAGACATTACTGCTGTAAGATTGTGTTCTACTCCAGTGAAATTTCCTGTCATAGCAAACATTAATTGAAAAGGAATTTGATCAATCATCACCCCCAAGTTTAACCACATTTCTCTTTATTCTTTGGTTTGTCTTTCACGAATGTGATGATAGAATCTGATGTACTTAATAGTTGATTAGAGTGCAATATGTTATTTTTGGGAGGGGGTGAGGGATGCATTGCAGGGCAGAAGATACCTGATATTTGAAGCTTGTTTTAACCAAAGCAAAGATTGCTGCACGATGCACTAAAATGCATGACACGTAAAGCAACCACTCAATGAACCTATCGGACGAGTTCGTCGGAATGATATGGCTTTACTGGAGGTTCTTGCAACTGGATGGGCCTGGTTGGATAATGCCGAGCTTCTCATTTCTCGGGCCTTCTTTTGTGCTGATCTCAGTTTGTTCATAATTTTGTCCATGGATGATGACCTCTTCTTTTCCAATTTCATCTGAATTACACGTTTTAAATTAATGGATCAAATCCTTGCATTATTTCCTTATTTATGGACTATGGTGCACCAAGCAGAAAGACCATCAATCTTAGAAACAGAACTGATTTGATTTAACATATGTATATATAATCCTTTACTATTTATTAGAACTAACTTGACAAAACATATATATAATCCTTGTACTATTTATCTGATAAGTCTAAATCAACTTTTAATTTTATTTCTAGGAAAAAGCATGTCGATTTCAAGTTCTATTTCATTTTACTTTTTGCTTTTTATTACCAGAGGAACAGAAATTCCAAGCCCTCACATGTTTAATTAGCTATATCATTGTTGGTATTTCATAGACTTCACCCAAATTTATATTATAATAAGTAGTGAGAACAGAAAATCAGCACAGTTTCTATTTCCTAATAGCCAAAAATGGGCAGTCAGGGAGTACCTCTAGCTTCCTTATTGCAGCCTCAGCTTTTGCTTTCTGCAGGTTCTCCCAGGCAGTAATTTTAGCATCCTCCCGCTTAATACTGAAATGAACGGTAATCCAAATAAATGACCAGATATAACACTATGCATTTTGTCTACTTCCATAGAATGGATGCGATTATCAGAGTTTTGATTTGTGCAGATTGACAAATAGCAAGAGTTGAAAAACAAGGAATAAAGCAAATGAACTCATATTAGAATAAGTAAATAGCTGTATGACCCACACAAAAAAGCCTAATAATTAACGATAGTAGGAATACTCCGTTTTATTTTATTTTTTGGTTGTCCCTTTGGGTGGTAAAAAAAAATGATAGTAGGATTACTTGAAAATGATTCTCTTTGAGCTTAGAAAATTTGTATTTAAGAAAAAAGGTGACCTAATTCATCGTATGAAGTTCAGATAAAAGCGTATTGCTGGAACAATTAAAGATGGCAAATTTAATGGCCAATTGACTGAATTTTCTTAGAGAAATAATCGGTCATTAATTAAGATTGCATGCTCTAGCACCTGAGCATTGGTTATAATAGGATCATTGATTTTTGTGTTTTTAGTCATGAATAACTTTGCTTCAACGTCCTTTTCAATTCCAGCACTGCCAGCTATTTGTTTCTACTTTGTGTAAATATTAAAGACAAGCTCAAGAGAAAAGGAAAATTGGAAGAAACAAATTACTTGGAAATACTCTTAGACAAATCTGAAACTTCCCAACTAGAAGAACGAATCTCAACAGCTTTCCTTTTCCAGTCATCTACATTTCCACAGCCCCTTCCCGGAATTCGACTCCTATGCTTCTTGGACCATCTTGTCACAGTGACTCGTTCGTCAACTGGCACGTCCCTGATTTCTGGTTTAGACGAATGAACAGTCTGCAACTCTAAAATGGGTTGGATAGATGGGGTTGCTAACAAGAATGATGACTTTCTCCCAGGTGAGGAGTGGATATCACTCTCAGGACTCATCTGAGTCGCCATATCCCTCCTTGAAACAGCACGAGATATGCTGTCTGCAGTATCGCCAGTACCATCATATATCTCGCCTGTACATTAACTCGAATAAGAACTCGCCACAATCAAAAAAAAAAAAAGGTAACCAACTGACTGGTGTGTTCTATCAATTATAATCGAAGCCCTTTGAAACAGAGATAAGGATGAAAGAGAGGTGCATGACTGATTACAGACAACACCAAATTGTGATATGTCATTGTCAATCTTATTAGTATTATAAACATTACCATTGTGTCTCATCATCGATAATATGTTCTTGAAAGACAGCATTGGACATGATGATAACCAACAAGAGGTTAGGATATGCACATAGCTGAAACATTTGTGAAAATTACAGCCAAAAGAAATGATACCCAGTCATATCAATATTAACATAAACTTTTGGAGAGCAGAAACAGTGAAGAAGTAATCTTGTACCTTGGTGGCAAGGCAATGGTGATTGGTTCAGCATTTCAGAGCATCCATGTATGCTAATTGACCTCGCCATGCAAGGCTCTGTACCTATGGGGAAATTTCTACTGCCTCCATATTGAATTGATAAACCATCAGCAGCCATCACTCCAGCCGAGAATGGAGAATTTGCAACTAATTTCCCAGCATTCCCTCCTCCATTCGTGGGTGCAGCGGGAGAAAATAATTGATAGTAAGCAACCCCAGGAGGCCCAAGTGGTCCACTTTTTGATTTGGGACGCCTCTGTGGCTGCTGAACTGATGGTTTCACAGCACCATCTCCAGTCATTGGACTAAAAATCCACCTCTCTGCATCTTCCCATTTTGAAGGTAATGTCCTTCCACTATTGTAAGGCAATAACACGGTATTTACATTCCTCCTATTAGCATTTGTATGCAATGGAACACGTTCAGAACTCCAACCCTTCTGTATCCCCACACTCACATGTCGATAATTAGGCGTTCCAGGGCTCGGAAATGTACCAGTCCTGCTAGTCATAACAGATGGTTTCTTCATGACTCCATATCGCGGTGAAGTGGAATTTGCAACATTGATCATAGAATTGTTCAGATCTAGAGAAGCAGGTCTTCGCCGGTCTGCTTTCTTCACCAATGCTTCAGATCTTGACCTCCGGTCTTGACACTCTACTCAAATAAACCAGCAAACATAAAAGCACAATAATCAAATTAAAACTGAGTTCTGTTGAAATGGGTAATGCATTGAAAATGGTACCTTTAAGTGCTTGAGAAAATGAATTTCTTGCAGAATCTATGGCTAGATTTTCATCCTCTGTTGTCTCAGCTTCACTGCTATCTAATTTGTGAACTAAGTACAAATCAAAATTGAGAGAAAACAGTAAGTCACATGAATCAAAATTTCAAACACTAAGAAGGACGATAGCCGGCTGATCTACAGTCCAAAACTCTAACAGTGAGTAACCATTACCTTTAGCTTTATGCATTCTGTTGAGGTAATCATTATTTTTTAGCACTAGTTTGTGTTTGTTTGGATCTGGATCTGGACCACTGGATGACTCAGAAAAGTCATGTCCTGCCAAATGCTGTTTCAAATCAAAGATTTCAACTTTTCAACTCCATCGAACTAGTCATTTTCAAGTTTTAAACTACTGCATTTCACTACATCGTCAGAATCTATTCAATCCTAAAGTCAAACCCATCAGAATATAGACAAAAACACACATATCTGTATACAAGAAAAATGCATTTGCAGAAAATTAAAAATAAAACAAAGAGAGGAGAGGAAGTGAATATTATTACTTGAGAAACTTCAGAAGCAAGAGAATCTTGATCGTATACATCAGAGGCGAAAGAGCAGCGCTCCACACTAGCAGAAGCAGAGGAGAAGATGCTCAAGTTTAATTCACCATTGAAAATTACAGAATCCGGGCTCATGTCTCGGGTCCTGAAGCCCGATCTCAAATCTTGAAAGCCCAGCTCTGGCATTATCAGGAGAGAGGCGGGGGAAGCAGAAAGCTACCTGAAATGTGTAATATAATAATCTGTGTCAAGACTAAGAGTACAAAAATGGTGTCTTTTTCATGTGCTTTTTGTGTGGATTTACGTTAAAAAACAGTCGTATCTGGAGTTTGAAGGTATTAAGGAAGCCCAGAAGGAGTCTTAATCATGATGTCAAGCAAAATTTAGTGGGATTCTCTGCTTTTTATGTTGTTAAAAATGGGGATCTGTCTTTCTTTGTCGTGCTTGTAAATTTGACTGGATTGTGAAGGTTAATGCCATGGTGTTTGGCTAAGCTTAAAATAAAAAACTACTTATTTTAACAGAATGGCAATGATGCTTTGTTCCTCTTAACAAAATATCATGAGTAAAATTCAAAAAGGCCATTGATTTTTCAATTAATCCATTGAATAAAAAGTTTTCACCAAAAATGAAATGCAGACAAAAAGTGATTGATAGTCAAGCCACGCATGCCTTTATACTTTTTCTTTTTATTGAGAATGCAAATATTATTTTTAATTATAAATAATTTGTCCATTTCTTATATTTCTCAATAGTTTGAGAAGACCCTTTTTTTTTTTTGTCTTAGCAGAATTTCTACTATTATTGTTCATTTTTTTTTTCAATAGTTCTTTTCTTACCATTTATTTACTTCTTTATTTATTTACAAATCTTTCCTTCTCTTCTAGTTGATTACAAATCTTTTGGACTTTAAAGATCACGTTTGATAAGGTATTTGTATTTTAATTTTTTCTAAAGTTTTGCCCCTCCACACTATGATAAAAATGTTAAACGTGTCAAAATATAATGAGTCAATGAGAATATTCTAAACATTTCAAGTCATAAACATCTAATATAACAAAATATATGATGTAATTATAGTGTAATTATTTGTAAAATCTTTAGATAATAACAACTTTCTTTTGTCAGCAAATTGAAGAAAGAAAGAAAAACACAAATGTATGAGAATATAATATTTTTGCAATAGTTTTGTGTATTATATCATGGATCATTCAAAATGACTAATTGATTCGGATTTTGACCTAGAAGAAAATTTAGAAAATTAGATTCTGATTTTGACCAATCCCCATGAAAGGTGTCTTTCATTCATCATTCATGTTGGGACCCTTTAATTGACTAAAAATTTGACAGCAAAGTTGATATTGATTACCGGCCAGGGTCCTTTAATATATGAAAATTGGTAGGAAATAGCCATTATGAAATTGTCACTTTTTCAGTTTTTAAAAATATTATGAAAATTGTCATTTTTAATAAAAAGTATTTAAAATAAGCGCAACAAAAATAATCATCATTTACGCCGCAACATATTCAATTGTGAGAGAAAAGAGATCAAATAAGAGTCCGGCTATGGAAAATAGGCAAAAAGGAAGTTGGGCAGTAATCCCCTAACCGAGTTTTTATCTTTAATATCAATTCGAACAAGACAATTCATATTGTCGTGAAGATTGATTGTTGGATAACTATGTGTCCAACCTTCTGCAGTTCCAAGACAAATTGAAATTTCTCGGAAGAAAGAACATCTTCTCAAAAATATATATAGCAAGAGAAAGAAAAAAAATGATGAGAGAGATAATAGAACGGGAAAAGAAAAAAAGAAAATAGATTAGAAAGATAAACACAATTTAATAAAAATGAATTGAAGACCGTCTAGCATAATATCTAAAACTAGACGGTATTCTACAATAAATGTTACATAAGTTTCGCCCCCTCCACCTCATCGTCATCAACTGAACATTCAAAATATAAGGTAGCATTGAAGATGCTCACATAGTCACATTGAAGATGCTCACATATCAATACAACCGTAGATTGCACAAAAAAAATATGTTACATTACTCAAAACATGACAAAGAAAAAGCACTATCTACATTTGAACAGTATGCTTGACATCCTCCATTTATTTTTTTATAATTAATGGTCATCGAAATATGAGCTAAACCTATTTTATTTAATTTTTTATCATTTATTTCTATCAAAATGTGTGCAAATTATTTTCTCTCTTATATATATAAACTACAATTTTTTCAATCTACAACTACATTAGAGATGTTCTTATATCCGTCTCCATTTTATTTACCACAAGTACAACAATCTACATTGTTACATTGAAGATGCATTGTCTTGTAGTTATAATAGAATGTTTCTTAGTACACGTTTGGTAGAAATTATAAACTAGTTTATTTGACCAAAATAATTTATTTGACCAATAATGGTCAAAAATGACGATTATCAAGGTAAACTTTTTTGTCAAATAAATTATTTTTGGTCAAATAAAAATTATTTTACCAAACCAAGCTTTTAATAACTTATCTCAGAAAGTTTTACCAATCATTATAAGACATTTTTTTATGGCAATTTTTTCTTTCTTAAAAAGTGACCTTAGAAAAACAGGATTTTTCGGAAAACCGGTCCGATAACGTATCTAAAAAAAGAACTGTGTTTTTAAATGGTTTGTCACAAAAATTTTTTTTTTTTTGTACACTTATAAAACTCTATTTAAACCAAATCGTAATTTTGTCTACAAATGTTGATTTATTTACAAATAACTTATTTTTTTTTGTAAGAGTTTTGGATTAATTTTTAATTTTTAATTTCTGCTCTCTTAAAAAGTGACTATTTTGTATCGAAGAACATTGCTATTTTGTAAGACCGCACGAGATACTCTAACAAACAGACAAATTATTTATTACTGTAAATTAAACAATACTTAAAAGTTATTTGAAAAAATGAAAAATTTGAATATCGATTAATACCATATACTAAATATGTGGTGGCTTCCTAACAATATTGCTCAATTCGTGTCCGTTCTTCCCTCTCTCATTCTTTTTTTTTTTTTGTTGTTCCTTTAGCTTTTAAGTTTGATTTATAATTGGCATTTGACTTGGGGTAGAGGGAAAATTAAGATCCTCGTGACACGAGCTGGGCTCACATTTATTATTATGATTTTATGTCCAACCAGCCTGGATTGATGCCAGGTGGTTGCGGACCAATAACCAAATTTTACAATCATTTTAAATCTAAACTCCACTTTCATATAATGTTTGGTTTTTAAGTCTTTGAAATTTGACATATTATTAAAAAAAATTGATCAAAGTTGACAAATTAATAAAAGTATTGGGTTCAATAAAATATATTGTTTAAAATGTAATTTTTAAAAAATTTTATGATCAAAGTTGACAAATTAATAAAAGTAGTGGGTTCTTAAATTATAATTTAAATTATATCAATATTTTTAAAATAAGATAAATCAAATATATATATATTCATTCACACAATTCGTAAGACTCATAATTTACTATATGTTTATTATCTATATATTTATATGATTTATAATATATAAATACTTAAAAAATAATTTCACCACTGCTAAATATGTGTGAAGAAGTATAGAGTAACTTTTCCACCTAGTTAAATGTTGTCTTCACGAAACCTCAAACTAGTCAAAATGACAGTATATTCTTATCATGTAAAACAATAAATTAAAACATACAATTGGTACCAAATGGGCCAAGTCAAAGACATGGCATGAATAGAATCTTGAAGTTTTAGCGCCTTAAAAACTAGTTTCTCCAATAGTAATTAGTTTTTTTTTTTCAACAATAGCCCACTACTAAATATGTATGAAGAAGTATAGAGTAACTTTTCTACCTAGTTAAATGTTCTCTTCACGAAACCTCAAACTAGTCAAAATTACAGTATATTCTTATCATGTAAAACAGTAAATTAAAACACGATTTTTAACAATTGGTACCAAATGGGCCAAGTCAAAGACATGGCATGACTAGAATCTTGAAGTTTTAGCGCCTGTTTGAGGCAGATTAAAAACTAGTTTCTCCAATAGTAATTAGTTTTTTTTTTTCAACAATAGCCCACAAAGTCAGTTCATGTACAACAAAAGCCAAAAATTTAGCAAATAACTTTCAAAACTGCCCTTGTATGTATATATATGTATTCGGATTGTCTTCTCTACCAAATATCCAGACAAATGTTTTTTTTATTTCTTGTGACGGTGCTCTTTCTCACCTACCGAGGAAGAAGTGATTCCTTCCACCACCAACGTGTCGCCGACGCTTAAGCAAACGAGGAGTGTTACGATTTTCTTGCAAAAAAATGTTTCAAGAACCACGAACAATGGTAAGCCATCTACAAACTTTGGGCGCTATTTTTTTCTCGCATTTTTTCCTAATTTTCATTTCTTGAACATGTAAGTGTTTAGCTTCCAAAAATGAAAAGTGCATGCTACCCACTTCTCTAACATTTGCAATTTTCTTAAACCATATTTGCTCATAGCACAGTTGACTTGGTAGATTTGAAAAATTAATTAATCCACCTAAATGTATATGAAGGTTGTACTATGTACAACTTTAGAAAATCATTTGGGAGCTGTTTATTATATGCAAACCATGTATATGACTTGGAGATGGGGTGTTGACTTTATGCGGGTGAGTCAGAGTTAGGCTTCTTCCATGTCGGATTCGATTCTATACATGGTTTGAAGATGAATGAAAATATGAGTTCATCTTGGAATGTCCTCATTTGAAACAAAGACATGTGTGTCTTTGTGTTAAAATTTATCATTTGACTAATGGATAATTTTTTGTTGGACTACATTTTGTGAACGGTGATGTGGTACAGATTTCAATTTTTGATGTAGGTGAACATCTGTAAATGTCAAATGTTATTTACCCAAGCAACAAACAAATATTTACAAGATGAGGAGTCAGTATATGTGTTCAATTTACTCTCACAAATGGGGGATTGTTGCAGGAAACAGAAAAGCATCAACGTCGATCTGCGAAATGGGACGACGACACTCACCGGATATTTGTGAACTGTTGCGAACTCTTGATTGTGCAAGGATATCGCCAACGGAAGTGTTTCACCAAGACCGGATGGCATCAGCTAGTTTCAATGTTTAACACCGAAGCCGGCAAGGATTGGAACCGCGTCCAATTGAAGAATCATTGGTTTAGCATGCGTAGGGAGTACCAACTACTTCACAAGTTGCTACGTTGTACGTGAATAGAATACAATCATCATACGAATATAATAGTTGCTGGTGATTGGTGGTGGGATCGAAAGATACATGTAATATACTAGTTGGTCATAATTGGTGGTGTTTGCAATATTGTAACACAGAATATTTTTGCATCGCATGTCACGTAGACAATTATTTCGAAACATTTTGCTCCAATCATTTGATAACTTTGATTCATGCTTATGTTGGACTAGGCTAACAAGGAATTTGTCAAATTTTGTGGTCGAGATTGTAGAGAAATATTTCATAAGTACAACCAGCTTTTCGGCGACGTATATGACTCCAAGAAATATGCAGTCAGCCCTACCAAGCTCTCCAAAAAGGGATTCGATGACGATGAAGTTTGGGAAAGGGTCGGGAATACGGACAAGTTGCTCAGAATGTAGAGATGCACGATGAGCACGCACCATTGAAATTCTAAGGTAGCGGGTCTGCAATGGATATTTCGACAACATTGCACAGTGGAGAAAAGAGGAAATGTTCTAATGGTGGCGCGAAAGGAAAAAAAAAAAAGACGACTCCCCGCTCGCACTATCTCGAATCAGATAAACTAGCAAATGTTGGCAACGATTTGATCGCTGCACATTTGAATGACAAATTCGGGCCCTCACTCGATAGATGAGTGCATGGAAAAGTTGGAGAGCTTCGGCTTACTAGAAAATGATGAAAAGTTTCACTTGTTTGCCTTATCGTTTCTCGATCAGAAAAGGCATCAAGCATCCTACGCAGCTTCGCGCACTCCACAAATGAAAATGAAGTTCTTGAAATTCAATTTCAAGTCCTGGTGTCTTAAGAATGCAGATGCATTCGATGACTGACAGATTGATACCGTAATGATTCAAACTTCCGTTTGTTTGATTTGGTGGATGTTTTCGTACTATGGGAGATATTCCCATTTTATGTACCGACTATTACTTTAAATTTTCAAACATGTTCTGTAGGCGAGGGAATGTATGACATCTTTCATGTACTTGATATTTTCCCTATCTTGCATACGGATATATTTGTAACAACTAATATTTATTATTGATGTTTCTATTTGTTGTAAACATTGACTCAACTATTCTTGAAGAGTGTCAAATTTAAATATAATGTGATTTGATAAAAGCATGGATAGTTGGAATATTTTGCATCGTAATTGGGATGCCAACAGTTGAAAGTGAACTACAAACATGTAGGAACTTTGAATTGTTAAAAGTGTATGTTGTTCCCACAATAATTCGTCCAATGCGTACTCTATAAATATAGTCAACAAATTTACATTTTGCATGAATCTAGACCTTTTTCATAGTTTAAAATCTCTCGCAGTTTTTCTTTACTTGCCAAACATATATACTACAATTGGTGGTTCTTCTTCTCAAGTCATGGATGAAGACTTAGATATCCATTCTCAGCTCAACTCGGACTCCGACGACGGATCTGACTCCACTTCAAAACAAATTTCGACGAAGATGGTATTGTAAAATTAGAGCGTGATACATTAACATGGCTCATGTATTAAATGTGCATTTGGAAGCTTCGTTTGTCAATACATAGAAAGTTCAAAGAGGAGGATTCCATGGTTTCAAAATGCTTAGAATGGCCGGGTGTTTATGATCACAGCCCTGGAGGAGGATCCAAATATCGCTTTTTGTGAGTTTTGAATGTATCCACCAATGTTTGTGTACTTTACACATCTTTTACGCGACGAATATGAACTTCAGAGTGGGCAAGACGTTGACATATACGAACAAGTTGGAATATTTTTGTTTATACTGGCACATGATAAAGGTTACTGAGACATAAGCATGGACACTTTTCTGGCCACTCTCTATTAGACAATTCACCATTATTTTGGTGTGGTGTTGCAAGCGGTTGTTAAAGCTGGGCGCTAAGATAATCAAACCAAAATCGAACTACAATGATAGTCCCCGGATCACGAGACCATCCCCTACTAGGCACCCGTATTTCCGGTATAGTTATATGCTATTGTTTGTAATTGTATACAAAAAATTGTATACAAAAAAATGATGATGAATTCCATATAGTGATGGCAGCGGAGGCGGATCGGGCGGATCGGCTGATGAATCCACCCCCAATAATTAAGGAGATTACAAAACGCGATCCACCCATTTTCGGCGGAGGATCGAGCCACGATCCGTATTGATCCCGTTTTTTTTTTTTTTTTTGCCATTCAAAAATTTAAAATATATTGAAACAAGCTTTACTCTTGACTATAGAGTTTAAACAACATTCTAAAATACATTTGAGATCTTAGACCCACTATGGAGAGCTCTCAAACTAACTACCATAGGAATAATAAGGCTTTAGGAATTAACAAATTAGGAATTAAGAAATTTGAAATTGCAATTGTAGCCCTTGCCCCAATTTTTTATTTTGTTATAATTTAATCTTTTTTTTAAATGTACAGGTAGGCGGATCGAATCGGCCCGATTCGATCCGCTACGAGATCCATGGCGGATCACATTCCACCCACCGATCCGCAGATCGGTATTTTCTCTCCATTCGAATTGGGTATCCATCGGGTTCGGGCGGATCGAGATATTTTTGCCATCTCTAATTCCATATTAAATATTGCAAAACCGTTTATAGGATTGTATTGGGGCAATTGATGGCACTCACGTGAAAGCGGTTCTTCCAACTAGCAAGCGACTCCACTTCATAGGGAGGAAGGGTTATCTCTCTCAAAATGTATTAGCCGTATGTGATTTTAATATGTGCTTCATGTTTGTACTGCACTCATCGGAAGCGTACATGACATGGTAGAGAATATTGGCTAGGGCAATACACTTTGCAGATATTAACTTTCCGGAGCCTGCCAATGGTAAATATTATCTTGTGGACTCAAGATTTGCACATAGGTACATGGCCATATAAAGGGCCTGACATTAGATATCATTTCCAAGAATTCCCAGCCAAACCAAACGGTCGGCATAGACAGTTCAGGAACCCGCATGAGCGATTCAATTTCAATCACTCGTCTTTGAAAAACATCATTGAGCGGGCGTTTGGTGTCCTAAAGAACAGGTGAAACATTCTTGATCAAATGCCCCACTACTATTTTCGGAAGCAGACTATTGTCGTGGTAGCGACAATGGCAATTCACAATTGCGTAGCGAAGGTCAAGTGGACAAGGCATTCCAAACTGTAGAAGAAGTTGTAGACGCGAGTGAGTTTGATTTGCCAGAGGTGAGGAAGAGAAAATATCGACTACAAACTTTGCGCCTCATGTTCGTAGCATAGAATGTGACCAACTTCGGGATCACATTACGTAAAGTATGCGATAGTGTATTTGATGATAACCGGCTTGAGAGTTGAATCCCGAAACCCACAACAAAGAGCGGGGAAAATAGTTGCTTATGTAAAATTTTCATATTTTGTCAAAGTTATTTTCATAAGATTCGAATTGAAAAAATAAAAAAATAAAACAAAAAAAATTGCACGAAAAAGTACATGAATTACACCGGGCGATCGCCCAGTGTATTTATGGGCGAATACATGGGTGATCGCCCAGACAAACCCATTTACAATTTGTAAATGGGTACATACCAATGGGCGATCGCCCAGGGTATTACTAGGCGCTCGCCCAACAGTTGTGGGAATCACATGAATAAGTTGTCAGAAATATTTTCAAGGCACAAACTTTGGTCAATTATTGCGGCAACAATTTTCACACACAGCCTTTTGGTCAGACATTTTTATACTTTTTTCACGTGACATGCTTTAATCAATTGGTCAAAATGAAAAAATCTAAAACCAGATTAAAATCTCTAACAAGCAGGCTCTTAAATCACCCATTTAACCTGTTTTTGGGACAACTCATTGTGGGCTTTTATGATAAAAGTATATTTAGTAAAGATTTTTTTAAATTATAAGTAGTGAGTTTTACGAAATGTGTAAATAAAAATAGGAAAAAGTTGTACATCTTACAAAATGTGTGGATAAAAATAATATTTAACTAACTTATAATTACTTGTAAGTACTGACAAACATGCTCTAAACTACAACTTGATTCATTCTAAAAGTACTAAGCATGGCTATTGCTATGCGAGTAGGCCTATTTATTTTTGTTTTCTTGTTACATTCTTAGAAAAGTAAGAGAGCACTAAGTGTAAGCCGTGTCAAACATGATGAAAGGGAAAAGAGTTTAACTTATATATAAAATTTAAGTTGCAAAAGTCTCTTTTATAAAGAAATGACTTGAATATCATCATCGGTATCGTCTATTAAAAAGATGGTCTATTAACCGACAATGGGTCTGTTAAGGCCAGTTTATACATATTAAACTGATTTTTCAATTAACTCACTTCAAATTAACTCATATTTTTACAAATTTAAAGCAAAAATCACAATCATACTCAAATGTATACATATTTTCATGATTTATATCATAAAATTCACAATTTTTACCATAAATAAATAACCACACATTTTGCAAAAATTTAAATGGATCAGATTCTATCCTTAAAATGGGATTTCTTACACTTATTTGAGCTTGTTTTAAAATTAATGAGATAGCAAAATAGTGAAATTTGAATTATTCTCTTTTCTAGCAGTAGTGTATAAGTAAGAGTTGAATTTGAAATCGTTTGAAATTGAAAAAATGGAGAAAAAAGGCAGGTATATATTGATAATTTACTTGTAAAAATAGATTAAAGACTATTTAGACAGAATCGCCCGGTCACCCGACCATTTAACACTATTCCCATGTGCCTCGTATGAGCATTTGGCCTAGAGACACCCATTTTTCACACAAGTATCTTAACAAAATAAAAGAAATACCAGGGAGAATTCAAATAGTATGGTGACTTCACATCATGATCAACTTAGTGATACATATCCCATTCTTAGAATGAAGTGATTCCACACATTCCTACCCCCAAAAAAAAATTAAAAAAATTAGCTTAAAATTTTTTGTCTTGTTAGACTAGTGTGAATGTGGTCATATACAAAATATGTTACTAACTCGTCTCACGTTAGTGCTATGTATGAGCCATGTACGATTAAGAAGTCAGGTGTAACATACTAGCCACACTACCACGGACAACTCAAAAAGCTCTGCGAACTTCAATATGTCTCGCTGGAATCATTTTATTGAGACAAAGTTACGAACCCGCATCACTGATGAGGAGAGGTTCGTACGTGGTTTAAGACTAAGTGAACCACCTGGCTAGGTGAAAGAAAATGAACTTTAACCTCGTCACTCTTAGAAGCTAGGTAAATGACGAACGTATTTGCCTTGAATAAATCATTTTAATCTCACACAAAACTAAGGAAAGGTTGACGAATCAAGGACATGCGACCCCACATCTCGTAACTTAAATCAAGGTTGACGAATCTTATGATTTATTTATACTTTTGAAAAGGTTATGGTCTTAATTGTAATTGTTCCATTGTATTTTCTTTTTTCTATCATTTAAATTTATTTAAGTCATGGGCAAAATTGTCAAAAAAGTTATTTGAGAACTATCTGTACGAGTAAAATAAAAGAATATAGACGATATCTACAAATAAAATTTAATAGAGATAATAATATTATAGAGTTGAAAAAATGAGATTGTAAGTGTAATTAACTCTTGTAATTTCTAGTTTATTGTTGAATTGGACATGTAGGTTATATTAGTTCAAAATTGAAATTTAATAGTTTACAAGTTGACCTGTAAGAGCAAAGTAGAAAGAATCTTTGTTGCAATATTCGATAATGCTAGCACAGTCAAATGTGTCAAGTGAGAATTGATTTGTTTGAGTTATGGTAATATTTATTGAGATGGGTTTTGTTTATTTATTAAATAACAATATATAAAATTCTATTTATTTGATAAAACAACGTAAATAATAAACTTCGAGCAAAATATTTCTATTTAAATTATTAAACAGAATTAAACTGCTAAATATAATGAATTTGTCAAGGTAAGAGTTGGATTTTTATTATCCTGCATTGATGCCTGTGGTATTCTAGCTTTCGTCGGATAGAGTGTTAGAAGGGTGTTTTTTTTTTTTCTCTAGCAACATAAAAGTAACAATTTTCAAACAAGTTAAAATATAAATATTGGTCTAAAATTTAATTACAACGCATAAATTGAATTTTTCTAAAATATAAACGTTACAACATATTACTATCATTACAAACTTAAAGTTATGGATCATAATAAGCCTCATTTTTCAAGTTCAACCGTATGGATTATATTAGTTTGACCAATTTTAGTAAAAAATATCCTCAAATTTTCAAATAAACTATTTTTGTTAAATCACTATAATCTATAATAGTCCCAACTGTTTGGATCATATAGTTTAAGCATTGAAGCCTAAAATAAACATTTTTTAAATGATTTGGTTTGACTCAAAATCGTAACGTTGATGAATCTTAGTGGATCTAAACCAACGATTTCAAACAAAAGATTGATTCGATTTTGTGGTTTAGCGTGTTTTTGTGTAGTCTTAATTATAACTATTTGTACAACAATAATAAGGTTCTTGAACAAAATACTAATTTTTAAAGTTTGTAGATCAATTTGCTACAAAGCCCATAGGTTGAGGACCCGCACTGCAATCACCCGATAGGTTGAGCTGAACACAAACTAAAAAATGGGTAGCAAACTACATGCAGCGACCAAGAAGAAAAAACACGAAAAATAGACAAATAGAAATAAATATATTATTTCTTTGAATTGACAAACTTTTTTCAATGCAGTACAGTACAATCTGTATGCTCCAACATAAAAATTCCTCAATTATTGACCTGTCACTCACACGTTCCTATAATTGTACTTATTTTAAATTTCATAAATTCTAATAATTACTAGTTTGAATATAATAAATCTAATAATTACTAACATGTTATAAAATTAAAGGAGGAAATTGGTCAAAAACATCTCTAACGTATAGATTCGGTGCGTAAATCATCATTACTTTTCAAATGTTGGCAATTACATCCCTTATCTATCTATATAGTGTCCAAATCATCCTTTTGAACAGAATCCATCAAATATTCAGTTAAACCTTTGAGATTTTGGCGCAAATGGTCCTAACCTTTGTTCTTAATGTGGAATTGGTTCCTAATGTTTATATTTTGGCAAACAAGTCCCTAACCTATGTGTTTTAGTGCGAAATTGGTCCTTATGGGATAAAAAAGATAAATATAACCTTAGTTTTAATTAAAAGAAATTGTATGTGGATTCCTAATCATTACAAAATGTGCAAATAAGTCCAATACTTTTATTTTTTATAAAAAAATTAAAGAGAATTAATGATTTTTTTTAATTAACACTTTAGTAATAAAAATGTCAAATAAAATTATTATTTTTATTATGAAGTAATAAATATATTATTTAAAATTAAAACTTTTATTTTATTGTTATATAGAAAAATAACTTTGTCACAAACTTGATGTTCAAATACTTTTATTTAATTGAGTTATATGTTTATTAACTACAAATATTAGAAATCCAACTATATTCTTTGTATTTTAATTTATCGTTTTATTTTCATTCAAAAAAATAAAACACATAATGTAAATTAATTTTTATTAATATTTTTATGTTAAATAAAATGTAATAAGATTAGTTCAATATCATAAAATTTATATACGTCATTTTGTTATTTATTTAACTTAATTTTTAAAGTAAAGAGAGAAAAAAAAATTTATAAGTAAAGAGGGAGAAAAATGATTTCTCACAATGATTTCTCTATATTACTTAATAATAAAAATAATAAATTTATTTGACATGTTTATTACTAAAGTGTTAATTCAAAAAAAAAAATACTCATTAGTCTTTTTAAATTTTTTTATAAAAAATTAAAATATTAGACTTATTTGCACATTTTGTAATGATTAAGAATCTACATACAATTTCTTCTAATTAAACTAAGGGTATATTTGTCTTTTTCATTCTATAAGGACCAATTTTGCACCAAAATACATAGGTTAGAAACTTGTTTGCCAAAACATAAACGTTAGGGACCAATTTCACCATAAGGACAAAAGTTAGGTACCATTTGCGCCAAAATCCCAAAGGTTTAATGGAATATTTGATGGATTCCGTTCAAAAGGATTATTTGGGCACTACATGGATAGGTAAGGGATGTAATTGTCAAAATTTGAAATGTAAGGATGATTTGTTCACCGGGTCCATACGTTATGAACGTTTTTAGCCAATTTCCCAATTAAATGTAGAAGAGAAAAAAAATGTAAGAGGAAAATGAATTTTATAATTTTATTATAATTATGGAATCGTATTTATTGGATTCCAAAGAGAGTTACAAACTGATTTAGATACAAGCAGATAATGATTATCTAAGGCTTGTGGTTTGATATTGCTGTGCTTTTAATAGAATCCGCTGTGGAAAGAATCAGATAAGTGTTTGGTAAACTCTTGTTTCAAAATTGTTATATGTTCCAAAAACAGCGTTTGAGCGTTTGGTAAACAAAAGTGATTTATTGCTGTAACAGTATTAAATTACTAAAAAGGACATTGATTATAATAAAGTTATTTTATATTATTATTATTATTATCACGAGTAGTAAAATTTATTTTTTTTCTTAGTCAAATATTAAAACTTTTTAACAAGACAATACATTCATTATTATTATTTTAAAATAAAAATAATAAACACTTAATAAATTTCAAATTTTATAAAAAATAAAAAATAAAAGTATAGTCATATAGTGCAAAAATTAATTAAATTTATACTATTTTTTATGCATCCAACTCGCATCAATTCGATTTCTCAAATGGGTATTAAATGAATTAGTTTAATTAATTAGGGATAAAATGAATATTTTAATAATATATAAATAAAAAAGCTAAAAAATAGAATCACGAAAATCTTTTTTTTTCTTCGCTTCTCAAAATCTCTTTGCTGGGTTAGTGATTATTTTATAATCACTTTTAAAAATTTTGCCAAACGCCTAAATCAACTTCTGATTGTTTGAGAATCAGAAGTTGAGCTTCAAAATCAATCTCAAATGAGACCTAAGTATCATGATAAAACTAAGTAGTCATAATAATTATCCCATAATTATACAACACTCCTCATTAGATGACTATCAGTATAATAACTGTCTCGTTAAAATTTTGTTTGACAAAAACTCAATTGGACAAAATATCAAGCGAAAGAAAAAAAAAAGTACAGTTAATTGTTAAAATTTTGGAGTATTAAGAAAATATTGCTTCATTAAAGCCTTGCTAGGAAAACTCAGTGGGACAAAACATAAACTAAGAAAAAAGAGTACATCTATTCCCCTGATGTTAATCACTGAAGATCTTTGAATCGATGCATCTCAATCTCATGCACCAATTTCTTAAATGTGGATGTTGGTAATACTTTAGTGAATAAGTCAGCCAAATCGTCATTTGAGTGAATCTGTTAAACATCGATGTCACAATTCTTCTGAAACTCATGTGTATGCAAGAATTTAGAGAAAAATATGATTTGTCCTATCCTCTTTGATGTAGCATCATTTGAGTATACAAGTTACATTGTCTTCATATAATACTGTTGGACTATCATTTATTGAAGCTAATACGCACGATGCTCGGATATGATGGGCCATGTTCATCAACCATGCACATTCTCGACTTGCTTCATGGATTTCAATAATTTCAAAATGATTTGAAGATGTTGCTGTCAAAATTTGTTTCACAGATCTCCATGATATAGTTGTCCCTCCACGTGTAAACACATATCCTATTTGTGATTTAGCTTTATATGGATTGGAGAGATAACATGTATCTGCATATCCCACTAAAGAAGATCATATTTTTTGTGAATAAAATAATCATAAGTCAATAGTTCATTTTAGGTCACGAATAATGTGTTTAACAACATTCCAATGTCTTAGTAAGCGTAGAACTATATTTTGCAAAGAGATTTACAGAAAATCTATATCTGGTTGAGTACAATTTGCAATATATGTTAATGTTCCAATTGCACTAAAGTATGGAATTTCAGGTTCAATAATTTTATATCCATTTTCAAGTGGACGAAATGTATATTTTTTCACATCAAGTGATCCAACGACCATAGACAATGTCAATTGGTGTGCTTTATCTATATAAAACTGTTTTAAGACATTTTTTGTATAAGAAGATTGATAAACGAATAATATTTCTGAAAAATGTTCAATTTGCAATACAATATATAATTTTTCTCAAATCTTTCATCTCAAATTCATTTTTCAAATAATATGCAATTTTATTGAGCTCTTTAGGAGTTCCTATAAGATTTAAATCATCAATATAATTGTCACAATTGCAAATCCAATAAGCTGTTTTTTTTTTTTTTTAATGAAAACACAATGGCATAAATCGTCATTTTTATATATTTCTTTCAACAAATATTTACTAAGGCAATTATATCACATTTGCCAAAATTGTTTTAATCTATATAATGATATTTACAATTTAATTGAGAACAAAGTTATGAAGAATGAATTATTTGTTTTTGGCACTTTAAATCCTTTAGGGATCTTCATGTATATGTTACTGTCAAGTGAATCATACAAATATGTAGTAACTACATCCATAAGGCGCATATCGAGCCTTTGTGAAATAATAAAACTTATTAAAAATCTAATTGTGATGGTGTCTATTACGGAAGAATATGTTTCTTAATAATCAATCATAGGTCTTTGTGTGAAGTCTTGGGATACGAGACGAGCTTTGTGTCTTGTAATTTCATTGTTTTCATTCATCTTTTTTACAAAGACCTATTTATATACTACATGGATTACTTTTCCAAGAGTTCGAACTGCAGGTTCAAACATTTTATGTTTTTCTAAAGAATTCAACTCCGCCTATATGACTTCTTTCTAATTTGGCCAATCATTTCTATTTTAACAATCTTTAAATCTTTAATTGATTGTGATTCATGATCCTTATTTTAGATGATAACAAGTGCTACAATAAATGCGAAGATATTGTCCATGACAATATTATTTTGTTCATATAATTGATGAGATAACAAATAGTTTATTGAAATCTCATTATTTTCAAACACTTGTGATCTGCAGGAATCACAATATTTGATTGATCAATATTTTCTACCAGTATTTTATTAAAAGTTTTTAGTTGATTTTCTCTTGTATCTTTTTCTTTCGAGGTACATAGTTTTTAGCATCAACTGGTCGACCACGCTTCTGACGTATTTGAAATTCATTTGCTATAGTAGATTGTCCTACATGGACATCAATTTTTGCAAGAATATTTTCTGTTGGTACATATGACTTTGTCACTTTTCTTGTGTCGACAAATACATCAGGTAATTGACTGCAACTCTTTGCAAGTGAATAATTTTCTCAACCTCTTGCTCACATTAATTACTGCGGGGATCAAAATGAGATAGAGTTGTTTCATTCTAAGAAAATTTTCCTTGTTTTTTAGGATGTAGTTTTCCCCTCTCAAAATTGAGAAAGTCATTTTATCAAAATGAAAATTTGCAAAATGTGTAGTAAATAAATCACCCGTTAAATGTTCAACGTACCTAATAATGGATGATGAATCTAAACCAACATAAATTCAAAGTATTCGTTGTCACGTATTTTGGTACGTTGTGGGGGTAAAAATGGGACTTGAACAACACAACCGAAAACTCGTAGGTGAAAAATATTAGGTTCGTGGCCAAATGCAAGTTGTAAATGTGAGTATTCATAATAAGCAATTGGTCTTATACGAATCAATAATGTAGCATGTAATATAGCATGACCCAAAACAGAAGTTGTTAGTTTTGTTTTCATAAGTAATGGCCTAGCAATCAATTGAAGACATTTGATAAACGACTTTGCTAAACCATTTTGTGTATGGATATGGGCAATCGAATGTTCAATGACAATCTCGATTGACATAAAATAATTATTGAATGCTTGTAATCTAAACTCACCAGTATTATCAAGACGTATTATCTTGATTGATTAATCAAAAAATTGAGCTCTTAATTTTATGATTTGAACAATTAATATACCAAAAGCTGCATTTTTAGTAGAAAGTAAGCAGACATGTGACCATCTAGTAGAAAGTAAGTAGACATGTGACCACCTAGTAGAAAGTAAGCAGACATGTGACCATTTAGTAGAAAAATCAGTTAATACCATAAAATAACGAAATGGTCCACATGGTGGTATATCAACCCACATATATCTCAATAAATTATTTTCAAAAAAGTTAGAGATTCAACATGAACATTCGTAGTAGAACGTCTAATGACTAAATTGTCTTGTGGACAATCAATACATGGATGATCATTAGGTAAAAGAATATTCTGGTTCTTTAGAGGATGTTCATGCAAGTTATTAATTAATCGGTTCATCATTATTGTTGTTGGGTGTCAAAGTCGATCATGCAAAAGCATAAATCTTTTATGTTCAACGAACTTCAGGTTCGTGACATTATTTGATTTAATTATTTTTATGAATATATAATACATGCCAAATGTGAGTGCCATTAGTTTTTCTTTTATTTGCTTTTGGCCAGATATAAAAGAAGTTATGCAAAGATATTCATTATTATTTTCTTGCATCGTCTCAATGTGGTATCCATTGCATCAGATATCTTAAATTGATAGAATAAAGTGCATTGTTTATATACTATTTTGTATTATTTGGTAAGATAATACTAGTTCTTCCAGAGTCTTCAATGATATTCGATGTATTGGATATCATATTAATATTATTTTCTGCTAATGTTAAATCCAAAAAATACTTTTGTCTTGAATAATTGTATGAGTAGTTGCACTATTAACTAAACAGATATCATGACAATTCATCATGAATCTATAAACATGACCAAATAGATATTTAAAAATGAGTTAAACATAAAGAAATACTTTAGTGAACCATTAAATAGTTTAGCGACCGATCAATGAGTCACAATAATTAATGTCTAGATGACATGAGTCGTATGCTCAGCATTAGTTCACAAATTACGCATATATATCACAAAATGTTTTCCATTTAATTATGTGATATGGTATTATTCGAAACATGTGATTCTTATAAAACACAATAAAATATTATTTAGACTATTGCTCAATATTCTTCTGGATTACTAAAATTATAACGGCATACTCTTCATGAGTAGGTAATATTCTTTTGAAATATTAATTTAATGGTGTGCTACTTCAAGAGCAACAAAATATTAATTTATGTAAGAATTTATTCTTTAGGAGTAAAAACATACTAAATGTTAGATCTTATACAACTATGCTATTTGGGAGCAAGTGATATTCTGCCCGAATATTAATATAACGTTGTACTTCTTCATGAGCGACAACAAATTATTTTAAAATATTAAGATTCATAAAAATTTGCTCTTGAGAAACAAATAGTTTAATATAAATATTATAAATTACGATATTCGTAAGTAAGTAAGTAATATTACGTTGGATCTTGATTTTAACCGTTGGATTTGAAGATCAGTGATTTTGTCCAAATTATAAAATGATCAGACCGTGGATTGCTAAGATATCAACGTTTGATCATAACTGCGCGGACTGCCCAAATTCTTCTAACGAATTCAAAATTCGTTACTGTTCATACATATATTTCTCATTAACGAACTGTTATATCTTGATCTTAACTATTAGATTTGAAGAACAATGAGTTTTGAACTTGCTGTCCAAATTTTACAATGATCGGACCACGTAATGTTGAGATATTAATGTTTGATGGCAATTACTGTTGTTGTCAAAGGCAATTCTAAAAGTGGTAGTTGTTGGACTTCATTTTTTATTTGTCTTACTAATTCTATATCTGTTTGGTTAAAATACTTTTGACCCTTGCTTGATAATTTATTGTATAAATGTCCAATCTTTTTACTTAAATCTTTAATAAAACTTCTAGCATAATTTAATATTCCTAAAAAGGCTTGCAATTTTTTAGTTTCTTCTATTTTATCTAGAAATTGTAAAATAGTCTTTACTATATGGAATTGAAGTTGAATTTTTCCTTCTCCTATAATTATTCCTAGAAATTCTATTTTTTGTTTATTTATTTCTATTTTCTTTTTACTAATAATTAAACCATTTTCTATAAATTTATTTAAAACAATTTCTAAAGGCTTTATATGCTCTTTATGATTTTTGTTATGTACCAAAATATCATCAATATATACACAAACAAATTGTAAAGAATTAAAAATAGAATCAATTTTTCTTTGAAATATAGATGGAGCATTCTTTAAACCAAATGGCATAACAATCCATTCAAAATGACCTCTTGCGGTGTTGTAAAAGCGTCCATGGAATAGAATCTTTATGCATTTTAATTTGCCAAAATCTCGATTTCTGATCAAATTTTGAAAAGATCTTGCTATTTTGTATTTTATTTAAAATCATGTCTTTATCTCGGTATTTTATATCCATCTTCTACAATATTATCATTTAGTCTTTTATAATTTATAACCATTCTAGCTTTTCCTCGTTTGATTTCACTATGATTTCTAACCATAAAAGTTGCTGATCTATGCTGATTAGTAGAATGTCTTATTAGTTTTAACTCTAACAATTCTTTACTCTGAATTTTAAAGTCTTCTATATCTTGATTAGTATGTTTTATCTCTGCGGTCCTAATCTTTATATTTTCATTTATGATTTCTATTTTAACTTCTATTTTATTTCTATCCCAATGTTTTAGAGGGTCTTCTCCTATTATTTGGGTTTGTTCAGCTAGTTGTAAAATCTTATCTATACTTTCTACATGGTCTATCTTTTTATTAAAAACAATTAAGTCTTTTGCTCTTGGTACAAAATCTATTTTTAAAGTTAGTAAAGATAAATAATCAAAAAATTCTAAATTCTCTAAGTCTTCTTCATCATGTTGTGTTTTTATGGTAAAGGTCCACCACGCTTAGCTCGCAACTCTAATGTTTCTATAGTCTGTATAATAGATGTATCTTTCCCAAGAATTATTGCATCATTTGTAATAGTTAAACTTCCATTTCTACTTAATAAGAATTTTATTCCTATAACAAATTCATCTTTAATTAATTGACTTACTAAAGTAGTTGTTAAGCTATACTATCTTTCTTGAAATCTAATTTTATAATCGTCAAAAAGTCTTTCTTCAAACTCCATTTTACTGCCATCTATTTGACTTCCTCTTATTTCATATTCTAATTTTTGTCTACAATCTTCTGGGACTAAATATTTTCTAATTATGTTAAATGTACATCTTGTATCGACTAAAGCTATTAAATTTAATTTAATCATCTTATTAATTTGTACTTCTATAGGTATTCTAATACTTTTTGTTGGCTTTATTCTAGATATTTGACATATTATTTCTTCTTGATTTTCTGTTTCTAAATAATTATTCTCAGTATATCTTTCTACGGATTGCTTTCCTTTTTCTAGATTTATGAGTCTATAATGTATTTCTCCTAAAACTTCATGTATTTTATCAATTCTATTATTAGTGTTGGTTACTCTATCTTCTAATTTTTCTATGGTTTCACTATAGTCTTTGGGTTTATGATGAGGCTCATCTTGGATTCCTAAGCAATTATTACATTGAATTTCTAAACAATTTTTACATTGATTTCTATTTCTATGTCCTGGATATACTCTACATATTGTGCATTTGTCTATCATAGATCCTTATCCTCTAATCCATTCGTGAATGCATTCTTGCTCTATGTTCATCATTTTTATATCAAGAATTGAGAAATCTAAATCTTCTGTACTACTATTGCTTTCATTAGAACTTTCTACAATTTCTAAATTGTCTAACTCGTCATCTGTGTATATACTATATACTGAACTACAAGATTTATTGTCTGATAACTCTATGATATGACACTGTATTTCTTCTATTATTATAGATTTATTTAACGTTTCTCTATTTTTATTTTTATTTGGGCATTTATTAGCAAAATGTCTAGGATCTCCACAAATATAGCATTTACAATCTTTTCTATTTTTTTGTCTTTTAACGTATTTATTATAATTAGGCTTCCTATTTTTATAGTATGTTCTACTTGGTCTAATATTGTATCTTTTTCTATTTTGATATTGTCTTTTATATTTATATCTTTTATCTTTTCTATACACTTTTTTCTTTTTCTTTCTATAATCATAACTTTGAGGTGTGTATAAATCTAAACAAAAAGAGTAATTTAATTTCTTTAATTGCTTTCTAGCTACTTCTTCTATGCAATATTCTTTTCATTTATCTGTTATAAATTTTATGGTAGCACTAATAGTTGTTCCTCTTCCATTCCAGTTTTCTATCTCATTTTTAATTTTATCATTCCATGGTGGTGGAATCTTTCTATATAGTCTATCTAATACATTTACATCCAAAGCTAATCCTGTTGTACTAACTAGTCTTTCAAAGTCTAATAAAAACGGTTGTATGTACTTCATATTACTTAAACTTAGTTTTTCTAGTTCTTCTAAGGATTTATTTTGTTCATAAACATTGTCCCTACTTGGGTCTGTTCCTATAATTATTTCTCGAATAAAACTAGTGAAGTTTCTAGGATTTTCTCCTCCAGCCATTCTTAATCTTATATCATCTGGTTTTAGTCTTTTGGTTGTAACATAAATATCTAACGATGTATTGTTTAAATATGTCTCTAAATAAGCCCACATTTTTTCTACTGTCATTTGTATAGGTAAACTATTACATGCTCTAATTACAGAATTTTCCCATTTAGTTAAAGTACTAAGTCTATCTTGGGGTTTGCAATTATTTAATTCTAATATTAATCCTCTATCACTTGCTACTGGTAGACTACATCCTTCTTCTGTTTGTCTTTTTCCTATGCTTCTATATTTTTTGTCTTCCCAATCATACAAACGAAAGGTGGGGAAAGGGTATTTTCCTCCAATATCGTATTCTTTGTTCATGGGGTCTTTTTTTTTCCAAACTCTTGGTCTTTTTCGCTTTAGACTTTTTACTAATGCTTTCTTCCATTTTAATTTCTATATTTGGTTTATCTTTTCTTCTAATAGAGTCTTAATTTTCGCTTTCTCTCGATTCTCCTAAGATTTTTGTAATATTCCATGTCTATATACCCAAATTCTTTATCATCGTCTTCACTTTCATCTTCACTTTCTTCATCTAAAGCATTGATTTCTTCTTCACTTTTATAGTCTTCTATTTCGATACATCTACAACTTTCTTTTTATTTTCGTCGTCTTGCTTTGTTTCTTCTGCTTGCTAATTGTAATTTCCAAATCTAATACTTAAAGTTCCATTGCTATTTTTATACATAATATTATCTTCTGGTATTAAAATTGGCTTTTCTAAAAAGTTTGCTAAATTACAGTCTAATCTTGCATTTGTTTCTGAAGAAAATTTCTTTGCTGGGATTGCTTTTATAGCTTTTTGTCCGAATAAAGTGATGATTTGATCATTTTCTAATTTATATTTAGTGGTGCTATTTTCGCTAAGTCTTCCTATAAATCCTGTGCATATTAATAGATTTTCTTCATTTCTTTTCATTTGGTATCCCCTAGTTTTTATTTCTATCTTAATATCATTATAAAAATTCTTTGTTCTGACTAAATAATCGGGTGTGAAATAAACTATACCTCCTTTGTTATTCATGTCTAATTCTATACTTCCTAATAATCCATATTCTATGTCTGTAAATCTATTATCATATAAACATATTAATGTCTTGATTCCTAAATTTTTTCTGTGTAATCCTTTTACTCCTACCATTATTAGTCCTAGATGTGTTTGTTGAAGGTTTTTATTTGTTATTTTTTTATAAGAATCTTATTCTAATAAATCTAAAGATATGAACTGATCTTCGTGTGTACAAGAAATATATCTTTCTCCATAATGTTGGTATATCAAAGATTTACTAAAAGATTTTCTTTTTATATATGTCTAAAGCTTTTATTAATTTTAATTTATTCGTCTAAACATTTCTATTTGTTCTTCTATATCTATTAAGGATTCTAATATGGTTTCTGATTCCATTCTTCTAGTTGAAGATCTCATTAAAGGATTTTCTAAAATTCTACTACTACTAGCTACGACTTGTTTATCTTTATTCGTTATGTATATACCCACTTAGTTTTTTTAAATTTACTTGTTTTTTTAGTTTTTCCTAGATTTAGCTTTTCGAATTTACCAATTAATTTATTCAAATCTTCTTTAGGAGTTTCTCTTCGATTTAACTTTTTCTAAAATTTGTTATTCTACTTTCAAGTTAATATTTTCTATGTCTTTATTATAACAAAACTTCTTTAATATTTCACTATTTTGATTTTTAATATATTCTATATTATTTTCTAAAAATTTTATGCTTTTATTAAAATTTTCTAAAACCGCTTCTATTTTTCTATTATTTGCGTAAATATTTCTTTCTAGATTTTCGCTTAAATTGGCTATTAAATCTACTATACTATTTAATTGCTTATCTTACGAATGTAAAAGATGTTTAAAGCTTTTATCAAAATTACAAATTAAAGTTGTTTTGTCTAAATTATCTTTTCTCTTTAAATTTCTTAAAAGCTCTAAATTTAAATAATCTATTTTATTCATACACTAATTAAAATTGTTAAAACAGGCTCTGATATCAATTTAGGACGATTTTCTGAACAATTAAAATTTCTTGAACAATTAAGAACAAATAATAAATTACCGATAAAATACTAATATAGTCTGGAAATAAATAGTATAAATATAAATTACTTGTAAACAATACAAATTTCTTTCTATGTAATCTAAAACAAAACTCTAAACTTGATCTTAATCTACGTAGTTTTATAGATTTAGAATACTTATAAAAAATTGAAAATCTCATAGAATATCTAACTAAAACCTTCTAAATTATAATGGACAAATAAGAATACGTATAATAACAAAGTCTTCTTAAAGTGTATAATAAATGTAGTAACTAATGCTTATGATAAGTCTATTTATTACAATTTATGACAAGTTTTTATGATACAAATTTATGAATGTAAAAGTCTTTATCTTTTACGTATTTTAACTTAGACTTTGAATCTTTCTCTTTTATATTATTCTTTGTCTTTGATATATATATATATATATATATATATATATATATATATATATATATATATATATATATATATCTTAATTTAGTATTTTATGTTTTCTATAGAATCTTTAATCAAGAAGTTCAGACGTTGAGAGATAGAGTTCTCAACAATTCGCAACTAGATCTCATTAAGAGAGTCACCTCTATTTCTATCAAACAAGAATAATAAGCGAGATAATGATAAAAACTTTCAGATTAAACAATTAAGCGATATATATAGTCTAAAAATAAGGAAGCTTAAAACAATATTGATGTAATAGCCTTAATTCGAGTATTTTACCGTTCAAAGAAAATTAATTTCCTTCAATTTTCGTTTTTTTTATTATTATTTTTTAATCTTTTCTTGACCTTCCTAAGAGGCTTAAGATCAGTAGCTAAAAATGAAATTTCGTCATATTTAAATAGGTTTTGAACAAATTCCCATTCTCGGGATAAAAAACAACTTTTCTTAACTCAGAGGATTACTTTTTCATTTTAGCCATGGAATCCAGAAAAAGAAGTTAAGTTGAAAATAAAATTCTTGAAATATAAAGACAATATTTTTGAAGGAATTAATTGCTTACTAAGTTTTTCCTCTTTTAGACCTTTCCCGAAAATATAATAAAGTAACAAATAATTAAATAAGAAGAGATGAAAAACTTACTTTTATTAAATATGTCTACGAAAATCTTTACAATTGAGAGCAATAAAAGAGTATGTAAATCTGTGTGTGTTTTATTTTCTGAGTGTTTTTACGCGTGTTCTCTGTATGCTATGAACAAAAGTATTTATGGACAAGGGAAATAATAAAATAATCTTACAATCTTTACAAGTGTAAGCATGGGAAAATAAAGAAGAAAAATCCAAAGCTTTCTCTGCACACTTTACTGTTTACCATGAATGCTTGTACTATTAACACTGTACACTTTTTGATTACGCAGCATGCATTTCTTTCCATTATTGGTATTTCCTGTAACCTTTTTGACTTTTCTCTTAGAATTATTGCCAATGCGCTGAATTATTATCCTTGTGCTGTCGAACCTCTTTATTATCTCATCCATCATTTCAATATAGCTTCTTCTAGATCAAGTATCCATTTCATTATCCGCTCAAAATCGAGATATTTTTCGTATCGAATGGTTTTTCGATGTTTCACAATAGCTTTCAATACAATAATTTTCTTGAAAAGTCATCGGATATAAATCTTTTTGATGGGTATTTGGAACACATAATCTTTCTACTTTGATATTTCTTGCTAGAAATTCTTCACAAAATATTATTTCGTTATTCTATTGAGCCACAAGTTTGTAGTGGGTCCTTTGCATTTTTATGAGAGCTGCTGTTTCTAAAATTCTTCTTTCATAATCAATCTGTCTAACTTTAACCTTGATATCGGATTTGAAGAAGGCCCGAATTTTCTAGAACCTTCAAAATTTTAATAAAATGGTATCTTTGGGATAATAATACCATTATTTACAAGTGGTGGTCGGAAATAAATTGAATAATTAAATGGTGTTGTTTAAGCTGATTAAGAATCTTTTTAAGAGAAGGTGGAAAAAAGTTAAAAGGTTTGTTTAAGATATATACTGTGTCAATCATGCCGTATTGTAAAACTAAATAAAATATATCGTCTTCTTCTTAAGAAACTGTATAGTCAAATGAAATTGTAGGATAATTGTGTCTAAGAAAGGCATAGTTGTGGATAACTGTTTTATAGAGAGGACCATATTGAAGGAAATATTGATTCTCATTATGATAATATTGTAGAGTTTGGGAGAAATCAATAATTTCTTGGATAAGTGAAAATTTTATAGAATTTCTAACAATGTTGGCACAATCTCCAATACTTTGTTGAAGATCAAAAAGAGTTTTTCTTGCCCTTGTTGTAGAATCTGTTAGTTCAATAAGTCTTTCTATTCGGTCGGATATTTTCTACTAAAAAAAAAAGTAATGATGTTTTTGAATAATTTTCTTCATCAATTTATTAAATCTTTATAGGGTGTCATGTAATTTAAATATTTCATCTTGGTATTTAGTTATTTGAGAAGAAAGAAGGTGATGGTTGTTGATGAGAAGATACTTGGTCTTCTAAAATTTCTAGTTTTACTTCTAAAATATGCTTTTTATAATTAAGATCTCTAACTACTTTAGTCATAGTTTTCAGTCTCTCTAGATTATTTCCTCCTATTACACAGTTGCAAAGATGAAGATGATGTTTGAGAAGAAGAAGGTGATGGTTGAAAAGTAGATGCACATGAATTGTCATCTAACTTTTTCGGATATATGTAAAATTAAATTCGATGATCTGTTTACAATGATTTAAAGCTTCTTCAAGATAGTAAAATCCTTTAAAAGAGGTACAAAATTGATAAAAAAAATGTAAATCTATTATTCTGTCTGTTGGAGTTTTTCCTCACGATAAAAAAGTAATTAATATAGTTATAAACTCCTTGGTTGTGTCCCAAATCAAGAAGTTTTGATTAATACTTTTGAATAATTTGTTGTCGGGCTATTTCTTGTATCCTAATTTCAATTTGTTTTAGACGTTTATGTTTTGGCATGTTTATTTGCTAGGGCGGATCCAACCTAGGGCATGGGTGAGCTCAAGCCAACCCGGCCAAAAAATTTGTTTGAAAGAAATTTTTGAAGCCCAGCAAAAAAAAAAAAAATTGAAACAATTAATACAATAGACATTATCAAAAAATTTGTTTGAAAGTATCCAAACATAAGTCTAAAGCCCAAACGCACTTCAAAAAGATTTAAAAAATCGTCAGGCACAACTTTCTTTAACCAATTTTAGATCTTGAATATTTTTGTGTAATGAGTTATTATAAGTTTTTTTTAAAAATTATAACTTATAAAAAAACATTAGATTCTCATAAAAATGGGTTAAATAATTGTAGTTTAAGAAATAAAAATTTCAGGGGGCACTGTCCTCGAACTCCCGTGAGAAGAGGTTTCCCTCTTTCCCAGCCCACTCATTTGTCGCGTCCTGGATTCATCCTTGTTTCTTTGCTATTTATCTTATTATCGTCTCTTGGTGAAAAATCATTTGGAGAAAAGTAGTTTGGAACAAATTAATAAACGCAGTCTTGATTTTATGGTAAATGGATTTAAGATTAATTTTGACATCTTAATGAATGCACTCTTAAATTTTTTTGAAGCTTTGATATTATGTTGTGTTTTGCTTAACTGTGGTTGATATATTTTGTATATCAAATTCTAATTATATTGATTCTCAAATTCTAAATTTTTTTGTTTGTTTACATGAGTTTTAGGATGCTCATATAGTTAATACTTGTTGTTGCTTTACCTTCAAATGCAGTCCAATTTTTTATACTTTTGCAGTCCAACTTCGTGATATTGATTTGTTATTGAATTTGAAATGTAAGCCCTACATTCAGAACCCATTGTGGATAAGCAATATATACTAGTTAAAAATAAGTGGATATTACACCCACTACTTACAAATATTAAAATAATTCTAAATCTAACAACTTAACTTATTTATTTAAAAATACTACATAATTAATATTATATTAAATAATAAAATAATGAATTAAAATTAAATAACTATTTCCACGTGAATTCACTCAAATTTGTTTTTGAGTCCTTGATTATTTGCACAATAAGTCCTTCATCTTTATAAAATTTTCACTTTAGTCCATATACTTCGTCTTTCATTTCAATTTCGTCCTTTTTTATTTGCAACCCAAGTCTTTCAACTTTTAAATTTGTACAAATTGGTCCCCATATTTATACTTTTATATCAATTTAGTCCTTTGTATCACTATTTGATCTGAGATATTACAAATGATATTTTGTATCATTGAATATATTACGTATATTATATTATGTTATTTTACACATCACATGTTACATGAATTGGTATTTTGTATAATCTGATGTTACGTATGTTACAAAATGATGAAATCAATAGTTTTATTTGTTAAATTTAACATTGTGTTTCATATCTATATCATACTTATAACAAATTTATTGAAGTTTAGAGTTGATTTTGCGGTTATAATGATTTCACAATTTCTGTTTAGTAGATAATCTGTTACAAATGTTACAAATCATATTGTGTATCATTGTTTGATAAAATGTTACAAATAATATTTTGTATCATTTGAATATATTCTGATTATATTATGTTATTTTACACAATACATATTACATAAATTAATATTTTTTGATCATTTCGATATTTTATATTTCAATTTGTAATACGTGATTATTTACAAAATATCATTTTGTAACATTTGTATCAAACATCGATACACAATATCATTCAGAATATGTATGATCAAATATGATACTATAAAGGACTAAATTGATATAAAAGTATAAATATGGGATTAATTTGTACAAATTTAAAAGTTGAAGGATTTGAGTTGCAAATAAAAAGGACGAAATTGAAATGAAAGAGGAAGTATAGGGACTAAAGTGAAAATTTTATAAAGATGAAGAACTTATTGTGCAAATAATAAAGGACTTAAATCAAATTTAAGTGAATTCACGTGAAATATATATATTTTGTGGTATAGATTTTATTTTAATTTATTATTTTATTAATTAATATAATTTTAAGAATGTAGTATTTTTTAATAAATTTGTTAAGTTGATAAAATTAAATTATTTTAAAAAGTGTTTATTTATGAAAAAATCCCTAAAAATAAAATTAAAAAGAAAAATGAATTTTTAAAAATGAGGTCAAACATACACGTAATATTTTTCATCAAACCAAGGCCATACACAAACAATTAAACAATCCGGTCACACAAAGATAGATTCGTTTTCTTATTTATCTCGTAAAATTATAGCGCCAAAACTACTTTATATAGAATGTATTAAATTTTATTTTTTCTAATATACTCTTATTTAATTTACATTATTATCAACTCAAAACAAGTATTTAAATTTATTAGTTTCATGAATGGACTAATATTAAATGAGGTATAATAGAAAAAGTGTGTGGAAAATTTATAATTTCAATTACTAAACCCGATTTATTTCTGAATATAATATTCCAGTCGTCGTTACAGTACTCGGTACATAAGAAACCGAAAGAGGAAAAAAGATAAGCAAGCGCATTTGAAGTGGAAGTGACGATGGCGGAACCCGGCGAAATACTTCCGGAGATCAAGATCGACATGGCGGCGCTCTACGATATGCTGCGAGAGAGTAAGGCTTCGGTTGAGGAAATCGTGGCCAAGATGCTCGCCATCAAGAAAGAAGCCCAGCCCAAAACCCAGCTCCGGGAACTCGTCACTCAAATTCTCCTTAATTTTATCACCCTCCGGCAGGTATCTCCCTATATATGTGCTTGTGTGGGTATTTAATTAATTATTGAATTTATTTTGCGTTGGTTGGGTTGTGAATTTTTTTCTTTCATTTTTGACATTTTTGTATCTTATTGAATATAAATATATATGATTTTCGATTAAAAGGAGTGCCATCTTTGGGGTTTCTCGAATAATTTTGAAGAAATTATTTTTAATTATGTGTAGTAGTGTATAATATGAAAAAATATTGTCAGGGAACCAGTATACTCGGGGTTTTTTTTTTTTTATTTTACTCTTTTTCCGAATTTAATTATTTTCAGCATGCATAAGAACGGACCCGTGTAAATTTAACAATGGAGATTTAATAATGATGGGCAAAATAGGAAATAAAAGTGTAAGGGAATTTCTGTGATTCACTGTGTTAAACAAATTGTTCAATCAATTTATGATATTTTACTAGGTGAAATGAAGCTAACCGAATAGTTAGTCAAACATGCTGAATTGGAACGGACTAAATCTTAACAGACTTATAACCCACCTCAATTTTAACAAATGAACTCAAATTTACATAAATTTAAAGAAAATATCACAATTCATTCTCAAATGTTTACATGTTATCATGATTTAAACCATACAATTCACAATTGTTTGAAATTGTTTTGAGATTAATGAGATGTTAATTTTTTGCAAAATAGTGAAATTTGAAAGTTTCATTTGCACAGTTATGAAATGGGGGGGGGGGTGGGGGGTGGGGGTGGGGTGGGGTGGGGTGGGGGTATAATTTGCTTGTAAAATGGGTGAACGGCTATTCAGATAAAATGGTCGGGTGACTCGGCCATTTCCCACTATTCCCAGATGCCGCAAGCAAAGATTGTGTGAAGGTACTCTACATCCCTAATTCAAACTCTGGATCTGTGCATATGCACAGGAGTGTGCTTACTTTGCTGATCTCTGTAACTTATGATTTGAACTTGTAGCTCCTGGACCTAACTATTCTATCATGTTCATTACCATCATCTTTGATTTGCCTTTGCTTTTTATGTTTTTTGTGCTGGGTACTTGTTACAAAGATACAAGGTCCTTAAAGATTATCTGGAGTAGATTAAAAAAAATTCTATGCATGCATTACATTTGTGTGCAGGAGTACAAACATTATTTGAATCTAAAGAGAAGCAGACGGTGGTTTAGTTCTTTTTAAGTAGCTGTCTTTCACTTCTTTTAGCAATCTTAATTTTTCACCGTACTTATTGGTGGTGTTTGATACTTTGATTTGAAAAAGTTGTTTTCCTCTACTTTATTCAGTGTTTTAGTGTTGTTCTGACTCGGGTGTTCTAGTGTGAAACATTCTGCATCTATTATATAATTATTTGGTATTATGTCTCTATGAGATATAATTTTAATTGTGGTTAGTCTCAAGAAACTTCCATGGATAAACATGCCTCTATTTACATAATCCAAAATGCCTGAAATCTAAGTTGCCGTTTCTTGATGTAGCATCTTGCAGCCAAGTAAATAAGAATCTGAACAATTATTGTCCATGACCCATAAAAAATCTTTGCTGCATCATTCCACTGTTTCATTCCCTCTTTCCACCTCCCCATCACGCTTTAGATATGATTTTATTTTTTGTGCATTATGAGCATGTTGGGGTGTGCTTGCAAAAAAAGAAGCCACAGGCTGTGGCTTACATTGTTCTCTAACAGGCAAACAGGTCCATTTTGCTTGAAGAAGATCGTGTGAAAGCAGAAACAGAACGCGCTAAACCCCCTGTAGATTTTACAACCTTGCAGCTCCACAACTTGATGTACGAGAAAAATCACTATGTCAAAGCAATAAAAGCTTGCAAAGACTTCAAAACTAAATATCCTGACATCGAACTTGTACCTGATGAAGATTTCTTCAGAGATGCACCAGAAGAAATTAAAAGATCTGTAATATCAAATGACAGTGCTCACAACTTGATGCTTAAAAGGCTCAACTATGAACTATACCAGGTAATCCGTGTTCTTTATCTTTTACTTTCTTTTCATTTATTTGTTCATAAGTAACCGTGCGCATTATTGTCATATTAAGGCCTTTACCTATTTATGCTTTATTTGTCATGGTACATTACATACTGTAATAGACTTTCATGAACATAGCTTTGTAGTTTCTAGCATATGTAGTTATGTTGGACTGGTAAGTTTGTGGCCTTGAATATGACTTTGTTGCAATACAAACACCATCAAGATAAAAGGTGTAACCAATGTTTAAAAAAGGCAAAATTGGGTACTAAGGTGTTTTTTCGTTGTGAGGTGAGGCATAAGTCTTGAGGTGTAAGCCTCACCGTGAGCCAAAAATTAGTTGAAAATATACAAAAATAAACATATAATAAACCATACACAAACTTTAAAATTCCAAAACAATAGAACAAGTTAAAGTATCAGCAAAGCGTTTGCTGTTGTGAGTCGTCGTTGTCGCTGGGATGATGTCGCCGTTGCCGGTGTGCTGCAATTCTAGAGTCGGGGTGTTGTGTTTAAGTGTGTTGTGTGTTGTGCTTGTATTTTGCTGTGTTTAGACTTGTTAATTATTTTTATTTATTTATAGATGATTAATAAATAAACAAAGAAATTAGGTAGGCTTTAATACACAATGGATGTCCAAAGCTTATTTATGGCTGATTAATAAATCATCAAAGAAATTAGGTACGCTTTACTACATAGTGGATTTCCAAAGCTGGTCAACTAATGAAATGACCAATTAGGTTTAAATAAAAAGTAGGCCCAGTTGATTTACGCCTCTTGTGTCTGATGCATGCTTCATTAACCTCGGATGTTCGCACTGATGCTAAAGAGGCTTCAAATTAAGCTTGTGTTTGGTTTAGATTAAAAATCGTTTTTCTGATGTAATTTTGACTTTTCAACCCATTTTTAACATGAAAAGTCAACAATTTCAACTCAAATAAACTATTTTTGGTTTATAAACTTTTATAATCTCTATCAAACGCACTCTAAGCGCGCGCGCGAGGAGGCCTTAATTTGTCTTTTTAAATCATTTAACTACATCTTTCCCTATTGTTATAAACCATGAGTTATGAGATATGAAGGGGCAGTTGTGGAATAAATGGCACTTCATGCACAAAAGAGTTAGCTTCTTGTTGTCGTATACACAAACAAACTAGATTTGGTTTCAGGGTTTGGGCAATGGTAACTAGTGACCAAAAGTCCAGCACATCTGGATTTTGTTGATAATGACACTTGGAAGCTTCCCTCTCTTTCATTGACTTCGTTTTCAAATTTTTTTAAGAAGGGTGTCCTCAACTCAGATTTTAAAAGATTTCTTAATATTTATGAATTTGAAAAGAATTTTGTGGAATTTATAAGATTTCAACATAATTCTATATTATAGATTTCAATGGATTATTATAGATTTTATGAATTTTCATGGGTTTGTGGTCTTTTTATTAAAAATAGTAATTTTACATTCTTTATTCCAAATAGTTCAAGTGACTGTTCACATAAACAAATATTTTAAGAAGAATTTAGAAAGAGAATTTTTTGAAATATAAAAAAGAAAAAACTTTTCCTCGATTTTGGATATAGAAAATTGATTAAAGAGAAATGCTTCTTGAAAAAAATTAAATTAAAGTTTAATTTTCACTTTTTTCTACTTGTCTTTTTTTTTTTTTAAATAAAATTTCCTCTTTCATATTCGATATTAGAGGATGGATATTTATGATGCTTTATCTTCCAAAATCAATTGTTTAATTTTCTTGTATAAAAAGTTATTTTAGGACTTAAAAAGATAATTTGCACTTAAGTAAATTTTTCAAATTCAAAAAAGAATTTTTGGTGCTATATTGTGTAACGACAATCGATTTTTTCCTACAAGTCCATCGCTTAGTAGTTATTTTGTGTCACTGTTGGCTTACGTACTGGAGATTGTCCCAAATTGGATTTTTTTTGCGTCTCCAACTATTTGAACCCTTGATTTCTTTTTAAGAGGAATTTATGTTGAATGCTGGTATCAAATCAAATACTATTATTCAATATAAGTTGCTCTTAAAGGAATGTCAATTGTTTGAATCGTTGGAGACGCAAAAAAATTTAGTTTGGGTCCAACTTCTAGTGGACAGTACGTAAGCTAATAATGTATGGAATAGTCCTTAAGCGAAAAGTTTGTCGAGAAAAGTCTGTGGTCGTTATAAAAAGGCTTAGTACCAGCATTCAACAGCTTATTTCAAGGGGAGGTCAAGAATCGCTGGTGACGCTATAAATATTCAGTTTGGGGTAAAATTTCTAATGGACAATACGTATTCTAACGAAATAGCCTCTGAGCGAGAGGCTTGTAGTGGAAAGTCTGCGGTCGTTATAATTTTTTTTTTTAACGACTAGAAATTTTCTCCTACAAGTCTATCTTCTCAGGGGCTATTCTGTGCGCTGTTGGCATACGTATTATTTATTGGGAGTTTCTCCAAACTGGATTTTTTCTATCGCGTTTCAAGCGATTCGAATCCTTAACCTTTTCTTAAAAAGAACTTATGTTGAATGCTGGTACTAATTTAGTTTTGGATGAAATTCTCAATAGACAATACGTATGCTAACGACGCACAAAAATTTCTGGGCCAGAGGTTTGTATAGAAAAGTCCGTTGTCGTTACATATTGATTTTACATTCTAATATCTAATTGCACTATATAATATTAGACTAATTATCTAATTAATATTTATTAATAAATTATTTATATTCTTCAATCCATTTGTTTGATTTAATGAATAGTCATGGAGTATCAAGAATGAAAATTCAGAAGCAATGTTTTACGGATGTAATTTTTTTTTTTTTTTTATTAAAATAAGAAATCAAACAATTCAATAAATTTCTATGCTAATATAAATTGAAAATCAAGAATAAGAGTTTAATACAAATTTTGTGGCACAAATAGATAAGAGAGGCATGAGAGAAGAGTTGGATTGAAATTTTGGATTAGAATTTCTAAAAAATTTGGTATTTATATTTATGGGCTCGAAATTCATGCAAATCTGTTTAAATCTTCTAATTAATGAAATATTTAGAAATTCACTAGTTATTGGAGATACCTAGATTTTTAAAGAATCTATTTAAATCCGAGTTGAGGATACCTAAATTTTAATAGAATTTATTAAAATCTGAGTTGAGGACACCCCCTAAGACCCTAAGATGAGTGATATTGACTCGTTAAAAAAATCTCTAAAGGCTTTCCCAATCTTGGCAATGTTTTTGATACATGGTTTAAAAAAGGCTCTATTTAAAGCGCAGAAAAATCGTATTGGGGCATGAACATTTATTGAAGTTACATGCTTTAACTTGTTCTATTGTTTTTGGATTTTTAAATTTTGTTTATGGTATATTACATGCTTATTGTTGTATTTCTTTGGCTAAATTTTTTTTTGTTCATGGTGAGGATTACGCCTTGCCTTGGTACTCGATTTCTCCCTTTTAAACACTGATTTGATATTCATCAGCGGCATTGCAACATTTTGCAATCTTTGCAGTTATTTACTTGCATCCATGAGTTGTTTCTATGCCTAATTTATTACAGACATATCTGTATTTTTTTAGCTTCATTGGATATTAATTTACTATGCAATACATCTCTTCTTTTGGTTGAAGTTTTAGATTGAAGGCATTATTAACTCTGTATGTTGTACATGCCTAGTATTATTAACTCTGTATGTTGTACATGCCTGTGCATACTAGGCTCCTTGGGAGATTCCTGACAACTGGTTCAAATAATGTTCTAATAGAGGGCATTGATTCTTAAATTATCTTCTCCGAAATTGTATATCTAGTTGAAATACTCATCATGCCTGAAAAAGTGCTGATATTCGGTGTATTTGCATTAGATATGGAAAACTTCGTCTTATGTTTGGCTTTTTGATAATCGAGGTTTTGCTGCATGTTGTGGATGAATTATTTTTCTTGACCTTCTTCTGTCGTACGAAGATTGATTCTGAGAACAGTGTTGACTTCATCTTATCCAATTAAATGAATGAGTATATAATTGCTATATTGATGGTAGATATACCTCTCTCTGTTTGTGCACCAGTTTGTGTATGGGTGTTGGATTACTACTAAAGCACAATTCTGAATTACTGAAATATATGGTGTATCAGCGTAAAGAATTATGCAAACTTCGTGAGAAATTGGAACAACAAAAGAAAGTTCTCCAAGAGACCATCACTAACAGGAAGAAGTTCTTATCAAGTCTCCCTTCCCACCTTAAAGCACTAAAGAAAGCATCCTTGCCCGTGCAGCACCAATTAGGGGTTCTGCACACGAAGAAACTAAAGCAGCAGCAATTAGCAGAGTTGCTTTTACCTCCTCTATATGTCATTTACTCTCAATTACTTGCCCAAAAGGAAGCGTTTGGGGAGGATATTGATCTGGAGATTATTGGAAGTGTAAAGGATGCACAAGCTTTTGCCCGCCAACTAGCAAGCAAAAATACTGGTACTGATTGTGCCTATACACTTAGATGCTTGATATTTGTGTAATCTCACTGCTAGCAAACTTTAATCTTATCTACGAAATTTGATATGGTAATGGCACAGTATCAACTAGCTTAGAGAATTCCAAGTTAGAGGATGATGTGCCCGATGAGGAAGATGATGGCCAAAGAAGGAGAAAACGGCCAAAGAAAGTCCCAAGCAAGGAGAATCTTGATCAATCTGGAATATATCAAACTCATCCACTTAAAATTACCCTCCATATAAATGATGATAAGGCTTCGGATTCCAACTCGCCAAAACTCATCACTTTGAAGTTTGAATACCTAGTGAAATTGAATGTTATTTGCGTAGGACTGGAAGGTTCTGAAGAAGGTCCTGATAATAATATCTTATGCAACTTATTTCCCTACGACACTGGATTTGAGCTCCCTCACCAGGTTTGAGTTCATGATTGTGGTGTGCAATGAATTTAATGCATTCTCATTCCCATTTAATTAAAAATTCTGCGATTTTTTGCAGTCAGCAAAGCTGTGCATAGGTGATTCTCGTTCATTTGATGAAAGGAGAACTTCAAGGCCATACAAATGGGCCCAGCATTTGGCAGGTATTGATTTCTTGCCAGAGGTGTCACCACTTCTTACAGTACCTGAAACCTTAAATAACCATGCTGCTAAGCATGCTGCTATTTTGTCTGGTTTGTCAATATATCGTCGGCAGAACCGGGTGCAGACAGTTGTTCAAAGGGTACGTGCTCGAAAAAAGGCTCAGCTGGCCCTTGCGTAAGTCTCTGCCCTGTATGTTCGTTATAGTCATTGATCCTTAGGAAAGAATGTTTGTTATGGGCAGATGCACAATGTATTCAAACAAGATCGCACCTTCAGCTTAGTTTTGAAGGCGGGAGGATCTTTCGGAACTACCTCATTTGGCACACTCAATGAATGTATTCTTTTACTTTAGAGAACTTCTCATAAAAATTTCTTAAATAGAGGTAGAATATTGTTTGTTGTAAATTCTACTTGTGTTTTTGGAGGGCCATGCTGTAAGCCTTGCCCCAATTCTATAAAAGCTGATTTTCTTCTTGCTCTGAAACTTTTATTTTGCTATGCTTGTCTTTTTATGAACCTGCATTTGCAGTCATGATTTTTTTATTTAAATCAATTGTGTGTGTTTTTTTCTTCAGTCTCTTTTGACTATTATTCCTGGTGGCATATTATTATTTTCTCACCCATTTAGGCATACATTTTGTTTAAAACTCGGAAATCTTGGTTGACTAACAGGGAACAACTTGATTCACTAATGAAGCTTAAATGGCCAACATTGCCCCCTGAAAGTGTTCCATGGGCCTCTCATACCCCGCATTGCAGCCTACATGGTTGGTCACGGATGACGTCTGCAAGTAACAAGTCTTCATCTTTGCCTCTCACTAACTTGGAACAAGATCAGGGCCCTATAGGTATAGATGCAGATGGAAAATCTGGTATATCAAAAGAAGATGTGGAGACTACAACAGAGGATGGGGAGCTTCCATCTTTGCTTCCAGTTGCTACTGTTGTCAATGATATTGGATCTACCCCATCTAAAGTATCTGAGCTTGAGGACTTCAGAAGGCTGCATTTGATAACAAAGAGTATCGCCTCTTCTGTGAACAAGGGGAAGTCACCAAGTTTTAAGAAGCATGAGGACGATGTTGATCTCATGCTGGAATCTGAAAATGAACTGGATGAGCCAGTACAAATGGAGGAGGAATCTGAGAATGCATCCACAATGGGAGGACTTGAGATGGTTGAGAACTTATGGGCAAACTGTGGGTTCCAGGAATATAGTCTTGTGCTAATCAGAAAGTTGGACAATGATGAAGCGAAGATGAAATTAGAAGCCAATGTAGAACTACACTTTATTTTCACTTTTTTATTCATGTTTTCTGACTTTATCTGTTCACTGACTGCTCATGCTTTAAAAATTTCCTTGTGTCAGGTTAAGATAAGCATGGAGTATCCTCTTAGGCCTCCTCATTTTAGACTGAGTCTATACACTTCACGTGGAGAGAACTTTTCTGAGGCGGACGGTTCTGAGTGGTATAATGAACTTCGTGCAATGGAGGCAGAGGTAAGCACCTGGCACTTCAAAGATCTTTTGTGAAAGTGTCGGAGTTTAAGTTGATATATAATTGATCTATGCAATGACTATTTAAGCATTATGAGGCGTTTCAAATATGTCGTGATTTTTTATTTAGTGTACCGGTAAATTTTATGCATAATTAGGAAGTATGGATTTTGGTTAAGCATTTTTATTTTGCCATCCACAATTTGAGTAGTTGAGAGAATATCTCAAATGATTTTTTATTTCAGTGTAGCGGTAAATTTTTATGCATAATTAGGAAGTAAGGATTTGGGTTAAGCACTTTTATTTTGCCATCCACAATTTGAGGAGTTGAGAGAATATCTCAATTACTTTGTGTACAATTATGTTTTGCAGTGACAAGTGTTTAAACAGAGTAGCATGCTTGCTTAATTCTGTTGGCATGGTTTGACATTACATGGTTCTGATTTTGACTGGAATTACTGCTAACCCGAGATGGTTATCTCTGTTTGCAGGTCAATGTTCACATCATAAGGATGATTCCTTTCGAGGAAGAAAATTTGGTTCTAGGTCATCAAATGCGTTCTCTTGCAATGCTGTTTGACTTCTTAATGGATGATGGCGACCTATCTTCTGAGAAGAGAGAGAGTGCTTCAGTGATCGATGTTGGTTTGTGCAAGCCCATAAGTGGTAGGCTTGTCACTCGATCCTTTAGAGGTAGGGATCGTAGAAAAATGCTTTCATGGAAAGGCAACATTTGTACCTCAGGCTATCCTTGCTAGGATACTATTTGGGGTTAAATGTTCACCTTAAGACTCTTCTGCCCCCTGGAATACTATTCTGGCTTACTGTGCACTTATTGATTTTTCTGTACCCTGCTAGCTGTGGTCTCGCGATACTGCTTAAGAAGTTTTTCTTGCACATTCAGCGGAGGACCTCAGAACTTGTTTCTACTTATTTCTGTTCTACCCAGATTTACTACGCCACATTGAGATAATCCAGCAATGATGTCAAGATCACGAGTGCTATTATGTTTGAGTTCCCATTTAAACTCTTAGTTCGATTACTTGTTTAAACCAGAGCAGTACTATTGATCATTCTTGATGTTCACACGAAAGATTTGAGGATGCACGGTTCATCTCTTTAAGATAATCTCACTAACTAAAGTCAACGATGAACTGCTGTTGTTTAGCCTATATTTTGACTTTACAATTGTACTACTTTTTTTTTTTTTTGATCGAATTGTATTACTTTATTAGTGAGTACAACACCATAAATTCTGAGGAAATTATAGTAAATGTTTCTTCCCCCTTTGGGTGGTACATTTGAAAAATGGCATCTTTAGAAAACAAGTTGAAAAATTGTCATTTTGGGCAAATATAATTTTAAACAATTACGTAAACACTTATAATATTCTAATCAAATTTAATTTATTATTTTATTAAAATCAAGTCTTGTTTTACCACTCACCGTCTGGTGCCACCTTCTTCGTTCTAAACTAACCTACCTCAAGTATTTTACTATTTTGATAGATTAATTTAGATTATTCTTCGTTCTAAACTAACCTACCTCAAGTATTTTACTATTTTGATAGATTAATTTAGATTACAAAAGAACAAAAATTTAATAGGTTTTGTGTTAGATTAGTTTGGTTGTTTTTAGATGTGAAAATATGTTGAATATAATTGTTCAAAAATTATTGGAATAGACTGTGTTCATTGATTAATGTGTGGTTGAATAACAAGAATGTGAAAGCAGAAAAAGCAAACAAAGTGGGTTGAACAACTGTCGTTCGATAGTCTCAAGCTGTCGTGCAGAAGAAGAATAAGAAGTTGACCGACATGTTTAACTGTCTTTTTGTAAAATGGTATACACGACTTTTTGTACCAAAAAATTGTTAGTTTTACAAATATTATTTATATTTGTCTAGATTTCTAAATTCTCCATAAATTTACGAGTGAATTGCAATTTAACTAACATCTATATATGTCACTGTCTCTAGTTTTAAACAATACAAATACTCAGGGCTGATCTCCTATCCCCTTAGGGGTAAGGATAAGGTGCCCATATGCTCATGTGTCAGCATGTGGGTATGTTGACACATTAGCACGTAGGCACCTTATCCTGCTACAAATACTTCACTTATTAATCTTTTGTCTTGTACTAAATTTAAAACTTCTTTCTAGATTTTATTCTTTTATAATTTTAATTTAGAGAATTACATTGTTTTTAGTTTTTTAGATTAAAATCCATTTTTTTGAAAAAAGATGAAATAGATGAAAGTTGTGGGTCCATGGAATATGTGGTTAAAATTAATTGTTGACTTTTGACTTTAACTTTTAGCAAAATTTTAATTGAAAACAAACAAAGCCTTAAAAAAGAAGTAATGATATTTATTGCACTTATCGTAGTTTACATGATATTATTCAATTGAAGTAATTATTTACTCTAATTGATTAATGTTATTCATAGTCAACAACTATGAATAATTACTTTATCAATAATATCACATAGATTGACTACGATAGTCAACAACTATGAATAACAATACTCTTAAAAAAATTCATTTCCCCATTTTTGCACATTTGCACCAAAGAGTAATGAAATAGAAATCTAAGTCTGAACCTTTAAATCAACTTTGTTGTTTTAATTTGTTTAAACACAACATATTCATCTAACGGTATTGCTAAAAGTAAAAACCTTACTCTTAAAAAGATCAATGTTTTGTTGATAAGTTTGGGATTATTCTAGAATTTGTTTGTCTCAATTTCAGTCTCACCAAACCACATCTTTAACAAAATACCACACAAAAATAGTAATAAAACTCTATATGTGTTATAAAACTCTATATGTGTTATAGAAATGTCACAAGCCTTCTACACACACTTCAGTATATGAAGGTGTTTGACTAAGATAGAAATACCTAAACCTAAACAAATTAAGAAATGGCCTAAAGCTATTATTGCATATTCATTGGATATACTAATAAGTGTAGTGCTTATCGGTTTCTTATACATTAGTTAGACATTCTTGATGTACATGAATGCACTTCATTGAGTATACGAATGATGTATTTTTCAACGATGTCTTTCCTTTTAAGTATAGGAAAGAGATAAATTCATAAAAAAAGAACTTATGCTACTGTAAATGGTAATCATTAGATTGATGAAAACCTAGATGCATTAAAAGGGCCAAAACAACTAAGACATTTGGTCCAAAATTTTAACTCATTTATTAGAAAATGAACTAAGGATATTCAATGAAGCAATGTTGACTCAACAAGCTCCATTTGAAAAGAGGCTATTGATAGTGAAACTAACTCATCATTTAGAATCCTACATGGGAGTTAATAGATCTCTCACAGGGTAATAAGCCGTTGGGCTGTGAGTGGATTTTCATGAGAAAATTGAAGGTGTAAGTATAAGGCCAAACTAGTAGTCAAAGGGTTTAAATAAAAGGAAAGCATTGATTTCTTCGATATATATTCACCAATGACAAAGATTGCGTCTATTAGAGTATTTGTAATCGCAGTGTTGTATTATCTCGAGACCCCATCGCAGGATCTTAAGACAACTTTCCTAAAGTGAGTTAGAAAGATTGACCCCATTGCGTCTTGGGGTTGACACTCATAGCTCGATCAGGTTGGCAGTTTAGACAGAAATATGCATAAATTTGTAAAAAGCTCCGAATTGGAATTGTAAAATATGTTGAACTCCTGACTCGATAAGCTTTCCAATAATGTATTATATGTGTTTTGGAGATCTCTATATCATCTTTTCACTCTAGTTTCTCCACGTGTTCCGAGCATTGGTTTCTAGGTATCGAATCCCCATCCCCATGAAACCCCATTTTGGTATTTTTAGAGTTGATTCACGTCTGCCGATTAGATGATATAACACCACTTAATTTATGCAGGTTCAAATCTAAATACGACAAGTTAAAGTAAATACTAACGATCTATACGAAATCTGGATGAACGAAGCCTTGAATGCTAGGATAGGTAATGATAAATGTAAGTAACAATTAAACTATGTAAAATAATAATATCTATATTATAATGTGTTCCTATGTAGTTACACGAGATTTACAGTTGTTTCTATGTACTTGTATATGTTATCATTGTAGTATGATTGTAGTATTTGAGATACGATATAATATTATTATACATATGAATAAGTGGAATATTGTTGGAATATTGTTACACGTCATATGTAAAGCGTAAGTTATATTGATGCATCGCTGTTCACATGCACACGTATAGACATGAGAGAGGTAGCCATGCATAACTCGTAAAAAGAAGATAGAATGAAAGTAAGAGAAAGAAGATTATGAATATTCAAGTGAGACTTGGAATGAGGTGATAACATTAAATATAAAAGAATTGCCCTATGGGTGTACTATACTATTCTTCGCGTCCGGATACATATACCACTTCAGGCTCCCTACTGTCATTAAGGGTAGCTGATGATAGGATGTTCGCGGTTCGACACTGGCATACAGATGGTGTTAGGAGGTCCTCTGGTGACCTTGGGACTGTGGATCGACACGACAAGCACCATATAAATAGGTCAGGGTTAATTTGTATATTTTATACTTTCCAGTGTAGTATCCCGAGTGTTCATATACAACCATGGATATAACTGTGATCTCATGAGTCTTGGTGAACAATGACGGACCTATACTTGTTGGATGGCGCACTTATTATTGTTCATATTAATATTTGAGCTCATATAGTACACCTTAGTAGGATACAGTGCCAAAAAGATAAAAGTGCCCAAAAGATAAAAGACGAACGGACTATGAATTTGAAAACCTGTAAATATAGTGAAGAAAGATTGAATTTCAATTCTAAAATATTTATTTAGCTTTTGAAAATATTAAAATATATTTTATAAAAAAGGGTGTCCTCAATTCAGATTTTAATTTTTTTTCAAATAAATATTTATGAATTTAAATAGATTTCCACAGAATTTATAAGATTGCAACGTAATTCTATATTATAAATTTCAATACATTCTTATAGATTTATATGAATTTTCATAGATTTGTGGTCTTTTCATTAAAAATACTAAATTTACATTGTCTTTATTCCAAATAGTTCAAATAACTGTCTTATATAAACAAATATTTTGAGTAGAATTTTGAAAATAGAAAAATTCTTGAAATATAAAGAAGGAATAATTCTTCCTCAATTTTCAATAATGAAATTTGACTAAAGAGCATGACTTTTTTTTTTTTTTTTTTTTGAAAAATTTGAAATAAAGTTTAATTTTTGCTTTCTTTTTTTTTTATTATAAAATTTCATCTTTCATAATTGATAATAAATTATAGATATTTAAGATTTTCTCTCTTCCAAAATCAGTTGTTTAACCATATTGTAGAAAAAAAAAAATTTATGACTTAAAAAAATAATTTGCAAGTGTCTTAGTTGAAGAGTAAATCTTTCCAAGTTTAAAAAAGAATTTTTGTTGCTATATTGATTTTAGAGACCAATATCTAATTGCACTATATGATATTAAACCAATTATCTAATTAATATTTACCAATAGATTATAAATATTTTTCAACCCATTTATTTGGTTTAATAAATAATCATGGAGCATCAAAAATGAAATTTCAAAGATGAATTTTAACAATTGTAAAAATAAAAATAAAAATAAAAATGAATGGGGTAAGGTGTGATGGAACAATTCAATATATTTTGATGCTAATATAATTTGAAAATCAAGGACAAGATTTTAGTATAAAAACTTATTGCACAAATAGATGAGAGGTGTGAGAGAAGAGTTGGATTGAAATTTTAAATGATGTGGTTAAAATTCTTGAAGAATTTGGTATTTATATATATAGGCTCGGAAACCATGCAAATCTATTTAAATCTTATAATTAATGAAATTTTTAGAAATCCACTAGTTATTAGGGACATTTAAATTTCTAAAAAAATTATTTAAATCTGAGTTGAGAAAACTTAAATTTGAATGAAATCTATTAAAATTTGAGTTGGAGACACTTAAATTTATAATGATTTTTAAAATCCATTAAAATTTGAATCGAGGACACACCCGAAAGTCAATTTTCGGAAGTACTTCTCTCTTTATTTTAAGTAAACATTATATGTTATGTTCATAAACATTATATGTCATGTTCTAAATTATACTGCTTTCATTACTTATGGTTAAATTAAATATTAACACAACAACATTAAAAGTATATGTTATGTTCTAAACTATAATGCTTACAAATATAACAACATTAAAAGTATGTATTATTTTAACTATATTTAACTATATTAGAATAAGTTAAAAGATTTTAAAGTTAAATATTTACTTTCTATACGATTATACACTATCATTAAATAATTTAAAATTGATTTCAAAATAACAACAAACTATTTGATATCATTATTTATCATTTCAAAAAATTAGATAATAAAATTAATTAAATGCAGATAAATTTGAATAAAATTCAGGACGTCATAAAAACTCTATCCATTAATTTTTCTGCACGTTAAGAGTCTGTAAAGAAAAACAAAATATACTATATGCACTTAATTTTAGTAACAGATAATTCGTGTGCAGTTGAATAGTCTAACTTTGTTTGGAATATGTTGGAAAGATTTATTCTATTCCAGCCAATTAGTGTAATACTTAAGTGTTTCATGTACATGTGAGCTGATGTGTTTATGTCTAATGTCCCTATACTCACAAATGCACAAAAACACGATGATACGTATATACGATATGATTTTGATACTTAACAAAGAATAGTACCTTGTATGCATCAGATATAGCTTTGATACTCTACGTGTATGACTTGATATTATACAATATTCTATTTGTACGCAGTATGTGTTGAGAAAATTAAAAAGGCATGTATAATGATGTTTTGGCTGACATGAACATGTTTTATGTGTCATTTCTATGGTATGACACTAAAGGCAGCGACATGGTTCAATGTTAATTCTAGGATTGAGTAAAAAACTCGCAAAATCGACTAACTGACCCGAATCGAACCGAATCGAATTGGGTAGATTTAAAAAAAAAATTTTTTTTGTTTTAACATGAGACGAAACCGAAAACCCGAACCTCGGCCCATTATTTTTTCGGTTTGGCTTTTTCAAACCGATTTTAAATCGATTTGGGTCGGGTTGAGTCGGTTCGGGTTGGTTGAAAACCGACCCGACCCGACCCGACCCGACCCGACCCGACCCACCCCAACCCCACCCCACCCCCACCCCCACCCCCCACTTATTTCAATGGGATGAAGTTACAAGTCCAGAATATTAGTTTATGTCCTATTGAGTAGTATTTTGTAATAAGCTATATTATAATTAGTAATGTGATTTTATTATCGTATTTCGCATATTTGAATTGTGTAAATAATATAAGATTATATGATCATACGAGTTTTTATAAATTGTAAACTTAAGTAGTTAAGTATATAACACATAATTTATAACGTGATTAAAATTAATTGTTCGCGGTCGTTAAATAAAGTTAGATGTTTTATTTTGATAAGATTGTATTGTTATTATTTAAGTTTGTCTATGATGATAGAAATAATGATAGCTGCTATATGTTGTCTGTCAATAGTAGCATGTCCTGGCACGCACGCATCGTTGGTATCATAAGCTCATCTTTGACAGATAGACAACAATGACCCAACTGTCATTAGGTAAGTCAAACAGGCGACCCATAAAATGACAGTTACCATCGATAATTAAGAAGATGAAACACCAGCAATTGAGAAGATGAAACACCCCTCATTAATTCTTAATAATAAAGGAGATGAAGGGACACCCGTCATCAATAATTACAAGTCATCTCTATAAACATCACACAACTCTTATACACTCTATATTGCTATCCTGCACATATGTTTTAATTATATATTGATTATCACACCGGAGTAGACACGGAAAAAAAAGCCCCGCCACCTTTTGCAGGTCTCCACCACTATCGCCGCCGTGATCGGAGGAGGAAAAAATATTTATCAATTGGTGCCGTATGTGGAAAACCGCACAAGAAGTCATTGGCTCGAAGTAGAAGAGCTAGGAATGTAACCGCTCCACCAGCCCTCACCGGGAATGTAGACACCGAGTCTAACGCCGTCACTAATCACCCACAACAAGAATTTGCCTCTGCCGCTCAACTTGCGGCACTGCAAGCTCAGGTGGCGGCCTTAACGGCACTACTCCAGTATCGGAACACTGCGATTTCTCAGTCACCACAGGGTCCTAACCTTCCGCCGGTAGGATCATTAACACCAGGGGCTCCGCCCCATGGTCCTAGCCATCCACCGGTAGGGCCCTCACCGCCAGGGGCTTCTCACCAGAATCCTAACTTTCCAACAATAGAAACACCGCCAAATGCAGCTCCAACACTGGCTCCAGTTTCTTTGGCTCCACCTTCCGCACCCCACTTCCATTCATTGACATCTGACCCAAATCCACATTGGGGGCAACCGCCATGGATGCCCACGCCTACGCTGGTTGAGACACCAGTGTTAAGCCTGGAACAGTGATTAGAAGATATGATGGGTTGCAAAATAGCTGAGGCTATGTCTAAGAAAAGTGGTAGGCAACAATCTATGGTGTTGGAAGAAGATCATTTTTCCTTAGAAGTGATGGCGGTCTCCTTGCCACGAGACTTCAAACAGCCAAAGATTGAGACGTACGACGGATCCTCTGATCTTGTTGATCACCTCAAGGCTTTTGTCGACTTGATGATGTTGCAAGCCACCCCTGATGCGATTATGTGCAGGGCTTTCCCGCCAACACTTAGGCGGGAGGCCGAGGACCGGTAGCCACACTTCCCCACAATCGATTCCATTTGACGATTTTTCCAAAAATTTTGTCAGATACTTTACCAAGAAACAAACGTGCTAAGAAAGCTGTCATCGGCCTGATGCAATTGACCCAAGACAGACGAGATGCTTTGAAAGATTTCATTGTCCGGTTTAATAGGGCCACACCGAGAATCAAAGATCTATAGATGTCTGCTGTAGTCATTACCATGATGAGTGGAACTCAAATCACCCTTTCAAAATGTCACTCTCCAAAATTCAATGGATACAATGCATGAGTTACTAAAGAGAGGAGATAAGTATATGGACGCTGAAGAAGCTATCTCATTACCAAAGGCATGAAAGATCGAAAGGAACCTGAGTCTAACAAAAGAAAGACTCAGGACGAGCCCGAACATCGAGATGATAAAAACAAGCAGAAAATAAATCATCTAAGGCAAATAAATAATGAGGATACCATGGAAGAATCAGGTTAGCTAAGAGGTCCTAATACATGGACGAATTACCATCAACGACAGACCAATGCCGAACACCTGGACGAATTACCATCATTCTGAAAAAAAAAAAAGTAGCAAAAGTATGCCTCATCCATTGAAGGCGAATACTCCAACTAAGGAAACCAATTGAACTATTTTTTCTAAAAGCAATGAGACTATGTTTTTCGTGTTGTCCTTGGGTACTCCACAAATGTTGGTTGATAAGGCCCAACTTTTAGATATGCCAATCTAATATCATCCCGCATATTAACAAGAAGTTCAAATATTTGCTTTCTTTTTCCCGAATTTGATTTAATACTAATAGAAGGTTGCAATTCAAGATTTGAAGATGAAGGATGTTCGATTTTCAGAGATGAATTGGAGGAAGTTGAACGATAAGAATTGAAGGTTGATCTTCAGTCAATCCATTATAAGGTATACTTTCACTAGATTGATTTGTCTTTTTAAAGAATGAAAACAATATATTTTTTCCTCTTGGCAGAAGATTTACCTTTCATTTGCAAATTCAAAAAACCAACAATTCAATAATAGGCCGACAAGGCACAATTATTTAATAATAAAGGCGACAAGACAACAAAATAGGCCGGCAAGGCACAACAATCCAATAATAAGCAGACAACGCAATAAAATAAGCCGGCAAGGCACAACAATCTAATAATAAGCAGACAACGCAATAAAATAAGCCGGCAAGGCAACAACAATTCTCCAATAATTTCATTTAAATAAAAACTATTATGAATAGCAGTTAGCAAATAAATGGAAAAAAAATAGTGACGTAGTAACAAGCGATGTACCTTGCTACGTGCTAAATGTGTGGGATTCAATTGAATCACTATCCTCTGACAACAATGTTCATGTAATTTCTTCCTCTCTTTTCTTGATCTTGGCATTTGATTTCTTCCTATATAGTTAAATCTAGTTTTCAATTGCTAGAAATTAAAAAATAGCAAAATAAAGAAAGCTTCACAATTTGTGATGATAAAAACTAATAAATAATCCATATGCGTTATAGATAACTATTAAGAGCATGTTTGGTAGAATTTATAAACTAGTTTATTTGATCAAGAATAATAAAAAATATCAGGCTACTAAGACAACTTTTTTTTTGTCAAATAAATTAGTTTATAAACTCTACCAAACAAACTCTAAGTAATTTTGGAGCAATGTAGCAAGCAAAAATGTACAAAATACTGAAAAAACAACTCTCTATTATTATTGAACCATGCAAAAAATCAAAAATAAAATATACAAAAAATATAAACATTACAAATGCTATAAAAAAAAAAACCGATTGTTTAATCACACAATCGCACTTTGCAGTCGGTTGGTCGGACACTACGAACTTGTCCAATCGCCTCTCAAACTTGCAGTCGTCAGTCGGGAAAAAAAGAAAGAAATGGAGCTGGCCATCTGGGTTAACAGATTTAGAGCTGATTTTGACTAATTGGAGTTTGAATTTGAGAAAATAGAAGAAAATTGCAATCAAATTTAGGGCGAGTCTTTGCATATTCATTGCGACTGAAGGATTAGATTTTGGACTGAAATTGAATTAAATCAAATTTTAATTGAATTAGGGGACTTGGGCTTGGACCATTTTGAGCTGGAATTATTTGAATTTTAAACTATGACTATTTCCAAATTGAACACGGCTATATATATATATAGAGTAATGATATAAGATCCATGGTGAGTATGAATATATGCAGACGACTTGACGATCGTGTATCATTGCATTGGTCACTTTTTAAAAAATTAGAAAGTTATAAACAATTTTTAAAAAGAACTAAATGTAGTGACGCTTCACGTGTCAAGTGAATATTATAATTATTACCATCATGGGTGTTATATCATCTTTGTTTGTATATATATATATATATATATAAAAGATTTAGACTGTGTTTATTGAATTTGGCTGGAGTTGGAGCACGAGCCGTAGCCGTAGCCGTAGCAGATATTAGGAGCAGGCTGCAGTCAGGCCCAGGCCCAGGCCCCGGCCCCGGCCCCGGCCCCGGCCTACCCCTACCCCTACCCCTGTTACTACAGCCTCAGCCCCACATCCTACCCCTGCTCATATGCATGCATGATCTCACTTGTTGAGGCCAAAGCTCAGAAGTTCCGCCATGGAACATGCTTTGAAGGTACAGGTCATCAACTCCTACGAGTTCGGGGTGACAATTGACATAAATGACGACCAATTGAGTGTTGAGGTTCTAACCTACAGCATCATTCCATTTTATTTATTTTGAACTGATTATTCTCCATGCATCTTATTAAAAAACTTATTCAACTCTGTAAATGTAAATATTTTTCATATTACCATGAGAAAAAAGTTATATATAATTAAAACCAACTTTTTTAAAAGAACCAAAGTGTAAAAATTTAGAAGTTGCGAACGCACAAACTATAAAAAGAAAAATGAAACCCAGAAAACGAACCCAAACTGTCTTTAAAAATAATGAACTGTTTTGACACAGTAGATAATATAACTGCAAAGGCATAAAGCCTTGGGACTTAACAACTATTTACACTGAAATAAGTTCTAATTTACTATTTCACATGTTCTTTGGGTCTACCAGTCTTACCTACATACATATTGCGCACACAAGCGCATAAGCAACAGAAAAACAATAAAACAGATCTACAAAACAACGAATAGTTTACAGCAAACACTACTCGTCTAATTTTTCCGATCTACAGCAGAATCTTTCTTAAAATATATACAGTGACCTATATATATCCATAAGAATATATGTCGTTACGAATGCATTTACCATGGCCCCGTCTGTGTACGTCTCAAGCATTGTCGCTTTGCTCCATTCTGCTGGTCCATCATCTCCAGAACCTGTAGACACCAAATGTCACTTTATGAGGATCACTTTTACATGGATGTACAATGATGCAAGACATAATCAATATTAGTATTATCACACACAGATACATAATTCATGACCACATCCCCATATTCAGTCAATGAGAAATGGACACAACACATGACCCAATTCGTATTGGCAAGGAAGCCAGCATGTATCCCAAGAGCCTGGCCTGCAATGATGGGTTCTCAATTGCAAACAGAATCAGACAATGCATGCCACTATGCGAGCAGCACAACACGCGATATGGCTCAATCAATTCTTGCTTCCTATTAAATCCTGCGTGCTGAGCAGTCAGCGATTCCTTATCATCACAAGCTCAAGTAATGTGCAAGTGCCGAAATACAACCAACAATAGCGAAAGCAACCAAAACACCAGCTCACAATAGCTTCTTGTGCGATGATTGCCGTTATTACATGCTTAATTTGGTACAGCGGTTTGGTGGTGGTTGAGGATTTTAGGGATTCTTTTGTGCCTCTCTAAACCAAAATCCAGCTTAAAAATAGAAAAATCAAAACAAAAACTGTCATCTGACAGACTCATATCTTCAACAATCAAAATGTGATTTATTAACCACTCCCTACCCCAAAAGAATAACAGGAAAAATTTGATTGTATCAGGCCAGAGGGACATTTTCATATCCCTCGTACATTTATGCCTATCTTGTCACGTTGAAAGACTTTATGTAAAAGATCCAGACAGCGTGCTGCTTAGCATAAGTTCTTAACACTGGTAGTACCTAGAGTCATGGAGAGATAAAATGTAGTTGCTCCTTCCAAGATCATGGGAGTAGCAAAATAATTTTTGTTATGGCAACCAGAAAAGGAAAATCCTAATCGGAGGTTTCAGTAAATATAATTTCATGATATTAGATGGATAATACAAGTTTGCAAATAAAGATACAGTTTATTGACAAACATTGCAAAAATTCAAACATATGAGGTACCCTCACTTGATAAGATTTAACGATTCGTCAAAATGAAAAATGTTTCCCTGGCAGTTTTTTTCCTCTATCTATTTCTTTTTTATTTTTTCTATTAGGGATGTGTCAATTCATTGACAATGCAAGTTTCCTTACCTAATGTGAACCGTGTTTAAATATTACCTGTAAGAGATAATTCACTTTTATAATATTGGAAGACAATAGGATTGAGGAAAATAAATAAATGATGATGAAACGAGGATACATCTATTAATTACAATGATTATATTAGAAAAAGCAAATGGAAATATCTTAATTGACACTAAAGCCATCTTGGACCATTCATGAGAAACAACAAAAGGGAATGATTTTAAGAAAATAAGTTTGAAGCCGCACAAGCAAAAGCTTTCTTTCAAAGTCTGTTTTTATTGATGACAGAAGTAAGAGGAGAGGGATAGCAAATTTTTCAGTAAATCTGAAATTTCCCATGCGCTGGGAAACTAATGCATCAGTTAATGGACAACAACAACGTCAGCAAAGATGGCAAGAAAAAAGCTTCCAAAGAAGTAGTCGTCGCCTGACCAATCGGCTCACCTGTTATTTGAGAAAAGCACATGACAGATAATGAGTTGGAATGCAACATGACGGTTGACCCAAAAGAATTGTGGGGATGTATTTGCTGTCATAGCATTTCACTCTTTACTATCATCTCTGTCTCAGTGTGAGAGAAAAATGAGCATCAGAAGAAAGATCCTTACATGAGCACATGTTTAACCTCATAAAGAGACCATAGCCATTCATGATTTTTCAAGATCAAGAACATATCAAGAAAGGAAGTCCATTCCCTTCTCTATGTAAATTCCACGCATCAGAATAGAAGATAGAGAAGAAAAGTGAATGTGACACATTGAACCTTGACCCAGAGGCAGATTTGAAAACAACAGAGATGTGCTGCTGTTAAAAAGGCTAAGAATGCTTAACAAGATACTATGGCAATTATTTTTAAGGAGATATACAGGGAAAAATAAAAGAGTTACCTGATTCTTCTGCATTTCCATTATTTCTGCCTGCAGAAAAGAAGTCCGGAAACAGGTGTCACAAATAAAAGTTACATGTTGCAAGGGGATAATGAAATGGAGATGGAGATAAGTATATTATCATTTACCTGTTTGTCCTGCAGTCCTTGGTTTTCCTCCTTCAGTTTTGCAATTTCTGCTTCCAACTCCATTGTGTATGCCTGGAAAAGCCACATAAAAAAAATTGTCAATTAAAGTTGATGCATGATCTAAACAGAAATATAATTGGAAAGAAACAATACTTGAGGTTTTTAGGGATGAAGGTTATTGTATTTGTGTAATAATTCCAGGCGCATACAAATTTCTGTGATCGTTAATTAAGGCATACACTACATTACCTTGTAGCAAATGAGATTTAAACTACTCATGGAGTGCAACTTGTCATAACCTTTCATCTTTGGTCACATTACACCCTATCACATTACATTCTGCTGCATAAGATATCTAGTCTTTGGTAATGTTTGGGGATGATGATAAAAGCAGAATGCTAATGACCACAATTCAAAAAGTGGCAAGAAGATGAAAGCTATCATTGTTCTGTTTATCCATCTATTATTTTTTAAAGTTTAGGATTTGCAGTAATACTTGCCATTCGCTGCCTCTATCAATCAGCAAATTCATCTTTCAATTTATTTATGCCCCATCTAATTTATATTTTTTCTTTTCCAAATAACTAGAGGTCTTATGCAGGCTGTTTACTAGTTTTCTTTTAATACTTGACAATGGCTGCTATGTAAAGATGAGACATCTTTCATTATTAATGTCAAAGGTTTATGCAAATGACAGTTTCCTTGTATATGTGCAGCCAAATAAAGTGGCGCTGATACAAATAACTACAACATGGAGGCAGAAACAGACAAATTTGAATTCAGTTTATTTGGAAATATTCACAACAAACCAGAACTTCAACTTTTTACACTTCTTTCTCTTCGTCACCTGGGACTATTGATTGATATATCAAATCCAAATAGTGCCATGCTAGGTACTAATAAATGATGGAAAATTAAATATTGCCATCATGACAAAGTCTTATGCCCGGTCTGATAGTCTGCTTACTCAAAATAAAACTTCTTGTGGGAGGGGCCAGATTATGCAGTCAAATTCACAACCACACTGAATAGTTACCTATATAGTTGTATGGATCATCTTAACTTCATAAATGCAACAAAGGTACAGAAAAGTGAACCAACCCTACCTTCTAGTGACAAAACCACATTCTACATAACCAATCAAGATACATTCCCCAAAAAGAAAGTTGACCTTTCAAAGATTCCCGTGTATATTAGGGTGTGAAGAGGCATCCTTTATATGGTGCTCATAAGCTTAATAAACTAATTCAATTGAAGAAGTGAAATCGCACTTAGATGTGACAGAGTAAGGCATCTTAATCAAGTGATGAATAAAATGTGTGATAAAGTAATCAATAAACAATTACTAACACAAATTGCAAATAAATAGGTCCTCAATGCATTGTTTCTGGTTGATGGGACATTATTATACCGCATGCAGCATTTTTCTAGCTACTTGAAAAGAATAGTCTACTAAATGGAACTGAAAAGCATAAGGAAAATTTAGTCTCCTTATTGGTAAAAAGCACATTACAGTGGAAGGGAGTGCAAGGCTGGAAGGGAGAGTAGTACTTTCAAGAAACAACATTTAAGTGGGAGAGCTTCCTAAACCTTCTACATAAGAGCATCCTACAGAGATATTGAGAGCCACACGAGAATCTTATCAGACATAAATGATATCATAACTGTCTACATATCTGAACACTACGAGACAGGTTTATAACAGGGAAAATTATTAAAAAACGACTTTTTAACTTCCTTGTTAGGGACGTCTGAGCAAGCAAAGGTCCAAGTCTCACCAGTCACCACTACCTACTTATGAAAATTGAGATCTCAGACCTTTGATGACAAATATCTGGCCTGCATGCCGGGGCGTGTTGACAAAGTTTAAATAAATAATTGTACCTCCTCTCTAACAACTTAACCTTTTAGATGAGGTGGTATAACTAGCCACAAGTGATCATTTCGTAACCAAGCATTCAGAACCCAAAAAAAAACAGCATCACGATTATCTCAAAACTATCACGCTAATATACTTGAATTATATAAAAGCATCACATTTATAAACATCATGTTTATCCAAAACTATCAAGCTAATATTTGTATTCTATATATCGAGATATTTACCTGCTTTCGAGCTCGTGATCTTGCGGCTGACTCTCTGTTTTTAATCATTCTCCTCTGCCTCCTTTCAACAACTTTCTCCAAAGCAGCACCTTTCCTGCCCCGCAAACCGCCACTAAACACGTAAGGGACCGGTGATATGGAAGCATCTCCATTACTCTTAGCAAGCCCTTCTGATGAAAAAGCTGGAGAATCTGTCGCAACAGAAACACCCCCAGTTCCTAAACCAACCACCCCCAATCCACCACCCTGTAGCCCTGCACTTGGAGGAGAAATTCCAACAATCCCGCCCCTAGTTGCTGGACTACTCAACTGTCCACTACTCGGAATACCCATGGGAGCTCCATAAGGCAAGGCAGGCTGTTTTGGAAGAAGCTCGTGCTGGTGCTTCTGCTGCACCGGCCGTTGTTGACTATCCAGCTGTTGTGCAGCAGCTTTGACCCCATTCACATTCAATGGTAAATTCGCAGACTGCATAGCAATCTGATTCCTACCCATAGGAGCTCCATAGGCCAAGGCAGGTTGATTTGGAAGGAGCTCTTGCTGCGCCGACTTCTGTTGACTCTCCATCTGTTGTGCGGCAGATCTGAAACCATTCATATTCAATGGTAAATTAGCAGACTGCATAGCAATCTGATTACTACCTTCAGGAATCCTAGTAGCCATCAGCCCCGCATTCCCGTTAGCCTGTTGATATAGAAATCCCAATCCAGTGTTGTTCCCACTACCAGGCAAATCATCAAAAACTCCAATACTGGTAGGCTTTCCAGCAAACTGGGCATCTTCCCTTACGACGCCTGCTTTCAGCAAGAATTCTTCAAGTGTGATCTCCCCTAAAGTCTGTTGCCTCTCAGGCATACTCAAGCTACTAACACCACCATTCTCATTCTTCCCGCCACTATACTCTTTCAACATATCTCTCCAGACCTCATCAACTGTCTTCTGGCTCAGTGTCCGTGGAAGCGTCAAGGATCCCTGCCGCTGCAAATGGCCACCCCCTTCTTGGGCACCACCTACAATAGTGGATCCCATATTTTGATTCTCCTCGGCACTCCATATGTTCTTCAGCAACTCATCCATGTTCATTGACCCAAAATCCTTTCCAATTCCCCCCATGGTGCTTTGGAACTCATCAAAAGTCAATGAATAGACTGAAGACTGCCGTGTCAAAGGAAAACTACCTGGTGGCCTTCCACCACCGCCTCCATCCGCTGGTGGATCATTTCCAAAATTCTTGAAGTTAAAATTACTCCCCATTCCAATCAGACTGGCAGCTTACAACACTGTTCAAAGCCAATTGTTTTGTGCAATCACCAAAATAAGCCTGATCAATCTAATTTCTAACACTCAACCTCTCTTTATGTTTCTCTGTGCATACAACCCCACACCTATAGATGCATGTAAATGTTCATATGTATCTGTGAATTCGTAATGCTATGGAATTAGATAGATATTAACACCTAACCATCAATATTAAATTCTATTAATACAATTTATTTCAAAGCATATAGTAATCAGCAGATTCTGCATAAATATCTAAACAAGTTACACGCGTGACGCGCCTACAAATTCAAGAAGCCCACCAAAACTCAATCCAAATGAGGAAAACCGAACACTGGAATCAAAATTAGAAATAAAATGCAAATGAGCCCACATGAAAGTATTTTAAAGTGATCAAGAGAACAACATGATTCCGCCAAGTCAAAAAAAAAGATAAAAACTATCGATGTAATAAGTAAAAGCTAATAATTAACTAATAGTCCAAAATTGGAAATGGGAAATAAGTTTTTAATTAGAAGATATTTACAAGAAAAAATGAGATAAGCACAGATATTAAAATTTATTTTCAGTAGAATAATTACCCGATTTTTCTCTTTTTTTTTTTGGGTGCTAGAGCCTAGAAGTTTCTTTAGAGATGTTGCCAAGTGTCCCACTAAGGTTTCAAGCAGGGTGGGATCAGAGGCTATTTAATATAACAAAAACTATAAAGAGTTGTGGGGTCTAATGGATAAATAATCATGAAGTAGGAGGGTTTGGTGTGATAGTTGGCCAATAGGATCGCGCGAAGTGGGAGAATCTAGACCGTCCACGTATGGGAATAGTAACTGTTTAATCTTAAGGGGGAGTTGAATTTTGTCGTTTAGGATAATTTCGGATTGTACTAAAAAGTATGCCACATCATCTTAAGATATTTCTATGAAAAAAAAAAAATCACATCATCCTCTTGTATAATTGGACCATTATTTTTCCAATCCAAAACTCAATTGGAGATGCTCTTCTATTCGTTTATATTTACTTGTCACATATACAACAATCATCATTATTGCATTAGAGATGCTCTTAGTAGGTGGGAAACACGACTAAGAGCACAACGGTTGGAGGGGCCGTTGGGGTTTGGCCAGAGATCATCAACAATTTAAATGATAATTTAAAAAAATTAAATAATAAATTTAATTAAATGCAGAAATATGAGATTGATTTAATTAAACATATCACTTAATACCACTTAAACTAATCTATAATAATAAATAACATTATTCTTTAAAATTTTGTTTTGCACTTGATTATAGCCTATGGTCAATGCTTTTCCATTAGTGTTTCTTTACCATTTCAATCATAAGATATTTCAAGTCAAAAAGAACTCATGAATTTTAGGTACACTTTGAATTTTCTTGAGAGTCCATTGTTACATAAATAGTGCTTAAATCCAATTTCGTTCTAGTGTTTAATAAGATTAGTTAGTTCAAAATTCTATTCATCTACACAAGTTAATTCATAAGTTATAAAAATCCAAATATAAGAATATTAACTCATCTTATATTTGGTTTAACTAAGAACTTTTAAATTTAATTCGAAAACTCTATAAATTGAGAGCCAATATAGTTGTTATTGGAGAAGAAAATTATAACTTTAATTCCATCTCTATTTTCTTTTTTTGCTAACGAGTGGTCTGAAATAGCAATATTGGACACATCTTAGAAGTTTATTGCGAAGAAGAGCAATATCTAATATTACTTGTATAGTCAAATTAAGTTTAAGCACTCCAAATCTCAATTCTAGAGTAATTATTTTAAAATTTATTTATGAGTAAACTTTTTGAGCTTAACCTGCAGTGACAAAGAAAGATCAATGATGCTTCCTAAACATCAAAAGCAAGGTATGTGACGTAGCCTAAACATAAGCGATATCAATAACTTAAATGTTTATATCATGGATGTCTCTTGAAAGCTTGAAAGAGTGGTTCTATATTATGATGTAGATATTATTAAAGCTGCAGTGATGACAAGTGTCCGAATTATGATAGGCAATATTAATCATGTTATGTCATTCTTTATTTTAATTGAGAAATTTATAATTTTCGTACCCAACTTTTCTAATTTGTTACTATTCTATTCCAATCAAATTTTATAATACCAGACATTCTCAATTTTTCAATTAATTACAATCCACGTCCATAATGATAGGTAATGAAGGATTTTCCCTCCTTAAATACACAAAAATAAAATAAAGCTAAAAACAAAAAAACAAAAGTTTCATAACTTATCAAAAAAGTACAAAGTATCTTTTTCCCACCACCACCACCACCACCACCACCACCACCAAGACTTTATTTTCTCGAACGAAACTCGCTTTCTTAATGCCATTACACCATTTTTAGGCGCAGGAGGGCCGTTGTAGTGTGTACGCGCAAGGAGAGCTCGGAGTGAGGCAGAAAATATTAAGAGGCACCAACTAAAATACAGTAAGGCTCCAAATCTCCTTACACAACAAAGGGAAGGTTGAGAAAGATTATTAGATAATTTCATAGAGACCACAATTGTTTCTCAATGTCTGACATTTTAACTGCACAAATGTAATTCACGAGTTAAGGAATCAGCAAGATAATTATCTTTACTTTTAATGATTTCAATGTCAAAATCATAATGGCTAAACCACATTTGCCATCTGATTAATCTACCTTGTTTATAATCAGGGTGGATTTTGCAATTTAGGAAAGATTTACAAACTGAAGAGTCTGTTCTTACCAGAAATTTGAAAGATCCTATGTATAGATGGAAAGAAGACCTTCCAGAAAGTAGCCAAAAAAGAGAAATCAGAGAAATCAAGGAAACAGTTAACCAACTAGCTAATGTTCTCTTAATGTAAAAAAATAATGTCATTAGGAGAAATATTGAAAGAAATAAAATCTTTAAAAGACATTATTGAAGAATTAAAAATGATCTTAAAGATTATCATTCAAAAGACCAAAATCTTTAGACCAACATTCGCAATAATCATAATGTAAATCAAGAATCCAAATACATCAACATCAAGAAATTCGGTTAAACCATATGAAAAATTTGGAATCCTTCAAAAGGGGGGATTTAGTAAAAAAAGAAAAATACAAGAAAAGGAAAGTTTGATTTTGAAAACTCGTAAAGTAATCGAGAATGATCAAGTAAGAAAAATCCTTGAAAATATTTATGAATCATCCAATGATTTAGGACATCTTAATGTTCTATTGGCATTTGAAGATAATGAACTCGAAAAGATTGCATCAATCTTCAAAAAGTCAACATAAATAATCAAGAAGTTATTCTTACAAACCCAAATCAATTGAAAATCCTCCGAGAATAAGCGACCCAATAAAAGAGATAATAATTGAGAAAGTTTCAAGAAGAAACTATCATACATGAAAGATTCTTCACAAATACCGACATTGAGTAAAATTCAGAGAACCAAAAGTAGAATCAAGGCCCCAATGGACTATGAACCTACATCATCAAACCCAAAAGGGATGGAAAAGACCTATAGGAGACTTCACTCCTAGACCAAGACCTTATGAAGATAATGAAACCGATCCTCATATCTTGCTAACAAACCAAAGAAATCACCTATAGATGTCAAGATACTTGACTTAGACTCTGTAATGAATCCTGAAACAGTCATTGAGGATTGGTATAATAATATCATGATTTCAATGATCATTCATAAAGAAATACATAGAAATGAGCAAAACTCATGGCACTATGTAATCTCAAGCACAAGAGGAAATGTGAAAGCATTTCTTACAACATTTAGCTACGAAGCAAAAAATGCTCTATGGCTTGAAACCCAAGGAAACATTCCCCAATTTATCAAAAGAATTGTGGAACAAATATACAAACAATTCACTGGTCAAACCTTTGAACTTTACAAAAGCGTCAGATCAATTATAGATCAAGGAGATGCTTTAAACCATTTAGAAAAAATGACAATTTGTGATATGTGCTATTTTGAAGAATATACATGTGAATTCTCAAAATACTATTACATTTGCCCTCCAAATGAATGGAAACAATTAATCGAAAAATTTATGAGAAAACTTCCTTATCCTTTTAATGATGAAGTCATCCACGAATTTTAATGAAGCCATTAAAAATCAAGAACCAACTATGAGATAATTTCAAAGCTAACATGCAAATTGATTCCTCCTTAGGATTAGCAATTACTGTTACAAGAAACTTAATTGCAGATAAATGCAAGCAAGCATATTTAACAAGATCTAGTGTTAAACAAGATTGAGGAGTACTGTCTTTTTGTTGGGGATTTGAAACTGGATTTTGAATATCCACGGGTTCTTGAGAACTTGTTTCAAAAGTATCCTTCACAATTTGTGGTAATGTTTCATTGGTTTCATTACTCTTGGTAATGTCGCCTTTTAATCTCTTTTTCAAATTAGAGATTTTTTTCTTAATTACCTGTATTTCCATTTCTTTGATTTCCAGTTGCTCTTCAAGGTCTTCCAATTGTTTCTCAATGTCTGACATTTTAACTGCACAAATGTAATTCACGAGTTAAGGAATCAGCAAGATAATTATCTTTACTTTTAATGATTTCAATGTCAAAATCATAATGGCTAAACCACATTTGCCATCTGATTAATCTACCTTGTTTATAATCAGGGTGGATTTTGCAATTTAGGAAAGATTTACAAACTGAAGAGTCTGTTCTTACAAATTTCGTTCAGAAAATAAATGGTGTAATGGCATTAAGAAACGAGTTTCGTTCAGAAAATAAAAGAGTATGTGAATATAAAACAAAGTTTTATTATCACGCGCTTAAGAGAAAATCTCTTTAGCTTATTTAATTCTGAGGTTTGATCCAACTGGATCTAATGTATCAATGTAAGTTTAGTTACAATACATTGTATGGGCTAAAAATTTTACAAAGGAAAATTTTCTTGAGTGAAAAATTTTACAAAGTATCTTTTCCCCACCACCACCACCACCACCACCACCACCACCACCACCACCACCACAACACACCATAAAATTTATCAAGTTCGGGATCGAGTACATTTTCACCGCAACTAGAAATGGTGATGTGAGTTTCTTTCATTTTCATTGCCTTTAAACTTTAATCCAAGATCTATATAAAAATGTACACCAATTCCTATTTTTGCATTGTGAATTTTCAAAATCTTGAAGAATTTCTTTCTTAATAGCTACTGCTGTGGGGTGTGGTTCAATTAGGGATGGCAAAAAAATCCACCGCCGGACCCGGACCCGAACCCGAACCCGTGCCCCGCCCCGCCACGTCCCGCCACGCCACGCCACGCCACGCCAAGCCAAGTGCCGCCCTGTCCCACCGAGTAATAGGGGCGGGTTTGGGGCAGAATTTTCTGCCTCGCTCCCTCAAAAAAAAAAATTTTTTTGAAAAATCATAAAACATAGTAGAAATTATAATTTTACTAAAAATGGACTAAAAAATAATCGAACCAAGGTTGAAACTTATAAACTACCAATATTAATCACTACACCACAACCTAAATCTATAATTTTTTTTGTTTTGTTTGGTACAAATATTTAAAAAAATTATATTTTTTTTTCAGTTTAACAAAAAAAAAAAAAAAAATTAACTAGGGTGGTTGGCGAGTCAAAGGGCCGCCCGCCCTGCTGGTCATGAGTCATGGCGGGGCCAACCCACCATGAGATCCGCTTCCATTGCTATCCCTAGGTTCTACATTAGGTTCTTGGACTCAATTCAAGAATTCAAAAAAGATTGTGAAAAATGAGTTTAGAGTTTTATGTGTTTATTTATTTTCTGTTGTGAGTGATATATGAAAGACTCTTAGGATTCGTCGTGATGCTTTTGAATATGAGGTCAAGAAAATTTGCTCTTCAGGTTAATTTATTGAAAGATTCTTATGAAAATCTTTATTTTTCTCAATGTGTGTTTTTAAAATTGTGAAACTATGAATCTTGAAATGATGTTCTTCTTTATTATCCCATCATGTAGGGTGGGGTGAAGAAGAAAATACTTTGTACTTTTTAAAAAATTATGGATATTTTTTTGTAATATTTTTGTTTTTTTGTTTTTGTTTTAATATTTATTTATTTAAAGAAGATGGCAAATTCGTCATTATCTTGTATTGGAGACGTGATTTACAATTAATTGAAAGGTTAATGATGTCTATAGCTATAAAAATATGTTAAAGATAGATCATTAACAAATTGAAAAGGTTGAAGATGAAAATTACAAATTTCCCTTTAATTTGTTATATGAATCTCTTTCTTCTATATATAGATTTGTTCTTTGTTTGATAACTTAATAAAAATTTGAATCAAATTCGACAATTAATTTTAATGATGTATTTGATGAGATTTACAATTTTTACTAATTTTTTAACGATATATTTTATTAATTTTTATCAAAATAAGTTAGAAGGCAAAACCAAACAAACACCTAAAATGTTGTTTTACAATGTTTATTTGAGATCAATACGGGTTGTGTTTCTTGATTTGATAAAAATGTCATTTTCTTAATCATGTTTGGGTAGTGCAGTTTGTTATTATGATCAAGATATTAATGTTTCAACAATATTGTCGACAAATGAAAGTAGATTTTTCAATATTGCACTTATTATTACATTTATTATACCAATGTTTGTCTTTCAAAATACAACGCTTCTTTTAAAGTTAGTATTGTACTAATTATACCAACTTTGCTAGTCGAATCAAAGAATGACTGCACTCTTCTAGAAAAGTGGGAACATTGATCTTTTAAAAAAGCTTCAGAAATTATTTAAGCATAATTTTGGAGAGAAATAGAGAATTAAAAATCAATTAATTCAAAATTGATTTGGAATTGAATTTAAGGATCCCAATTTATAGGTTTTGAAATGTCTTTTTGAATGGGTGCGTGACTCATGAATAGGTACACCATTTGGTCTAATTAATCTGAGCCCTTAGATCGCACAATTTCATATTTTTTATGTGATCTAATAGTTTAGATTAAATCTTGAATGAATGTGTCCATCCATCATGCACATTCACCAATTACGTACTTTCTATTGGAGATTATTTCAATTCACCAAAAATTTATTGTAATAACCTACATCATTAAATATATTTAACAATTCAACCCAATAAAATTCAATTAATTTCAACAGTACAAGGATGCAATCTTTCTATAATAATTGTAAATAAGAATATTATAATTATTTCATGGTTTAAAAAATCGAACTGGATTGAACGGTTCAACTAGGAAAATCGAGAATCGGTTTGGACTACTAATTTAATCGGACATTAGAAAATCGGACCGAAAACTGGGGCTTTTTGCAATTAAACCGCAACCCGGTAAAATCAGTTTGGTTTATTTGGATTTTTCGGGTTAGAAATTTTTGACAAAAAAATTTAATTTCCAATCATTCCAATCATTTAAAAAAAAAAAAAAAAAATCAAATTAGGGTATTTGTGCTGAGTTTATGTTTTGAAGTTTGAAGTTTGAAGTTTGAACATGTATTTCACTATTTCTACTAATATTAAAGTGGACATTGTGAAAAGTCTATTTGAGGCCACATTTTGTAAGTGATTTTGTCTATAAATACTGTTTTATTTGCAAATGACTTATTTTTAGAAATTTTGTGATTTTTGGATTAATCTTTTAATTGAAATTGGTTCGACCTGGTTCGACCTTTTGACAATTGACCAGTTGCCTTTTTTAGGTCGGTGGTCGGTCTGATTTTTGAACATTAATTATTTTAAAGAAATAAAAAAGATCCTCATTTTATTGTCTTTTCTTCTATGATTATCCAAAAATAACCTTTTTAGTAGAAATGGTTAAAAAAATTGTGAAAAGAATAATATGCGTGTAACTGTTAAATATGATGGTGCTAACAAAATGATAGACTAGATAGATATATGGGTTCAAATTCCTTAATTTGCAATCCAAAGCTTAAGATATTTGCAAAATACACCGAATGGGTATTGTTGCGCCTCAGTCCCACGTGGTGTTTCATATGACTTGGTCAAAGTCAAATTTGCTAGTAAGTTGTCTGCTTGTCTCCTTCTATTTTGAAGAGGTTGGAAAGAAGAGGATGTTCCTTTATGTCGAAGAGTTTTGAAGAGATGATACGGTAAAAGACCGACCCCGATTGTATGTTGAGAAAGCCTCCCCTGACACTCTGCGAGTCAACCCGAAAAAATTGATGGGATAGCATGCCAATGCGACTACTTGTCACAATCATAGTCTCCTAGCATGCGGATGAAAGGGACCTCTTCATTAAACCGACACATAGGATGTAATATAAAGATCCTTAAGATTGCGCCACATGTTGCAAATTAAAAGGGGCTTGGTCAATTGTCTGTGGCATATAAATACCAAAGACATATCTACAAGAAAGAGGGAAAAAATATGCTTAGAGAAAACATATTAAACCAAAGTTCTCTACATTGATTAACTTAAGTGTTCTTCATACCACTTGGAGAATTTGTTATTAGAGGTACTCAAGTCACTTCCTCGACCATGACTTGTCTCCCCCACACCCAAATACCTTTCTTTATTACCTATATCTATACTACATCTAAAAGGGGCTTAAATAGAGAAACATTTTTGAACCAATCTACTCTTACAAATTTTTTAAAATTCTATATTCACCTTTAGTATTCATTAATTTATAATTATTTTTTAATATTTTATTTATTACTATTTTATTGTTCATCCTTATTGTATATTAAATTTTCAACAATTTTCTAAATATACAATTAATTTTTTTAAACATTTAATCCGTTAAATTAAATATGAAGGTGAAAAGACGATCTCAATTTATTTATTTATTTTTTATTATTAAGTAGATAAAATGAATGAGAAATGAGTTTTAAAAAAAAAATGAATGAGAAAAATTATAACTTTGTTTATTAACGCATTAAAATTCAAATCATAGTTGTTAAAATTGAAATGAATATAAAAATATTATTTTTAATACATTAGATTACAGTGATTACAAGCATGTTTGGTTCAGTACTTTTTTTAAAAAAAAATTTTCTCAAATTCATTTTCAACTACATATTTTGTGGGACCTACAACTTTTATCAACTTTTTAACCACACATTTTACCAATTTTTTTCAAAATTTTTAAACTCCACCAAATATATACTATAGTTTAGAAATAATGTGTGAAATTTTTTTCATTTTTAATTTAATTTAATTATATATGTTCTTCTCATTTTAACAATTTATTAAATGTACATTTAAATTTATAAATATTTAATATATTAAATTAAATATGAAGGTGAAAAGACGATCTCAATTTTTTTTGTCTTACGTAGATGAAAGAAATGATAAATGGATTTAAAAAATGAATGGAAAATTGTAACTTTTTTTTTATTACGGATTAAAATTCAAATCATGTAGATGAAAAAATTATTTTGAATACATTGAGTTACAGTGATTATAGTTGACAAATAATATATGAAACTTTTTTGATTTTTAATTTAATTAATAATACATCAGACGAGCTTAATAAAAAGAGAATATACACAAAGAATATTGTTTACAATGAGTCACTACTCCAACAAATGTACAATATTATATAGTCAATCATTACATTCTCTTCAATAAAATTAATAATCATTAATTTTTTTCTTAAAATACAACTATGAATATCCCTATTAATATATTTTAATTCCATACGATTTGATATAAATCGTTCGTCAATCATCAAAACTCAAATCATCAAAAACTCTTCATTGAATTCAAGTTACTATTCGTATTACTACTATATAAAACTCATATTTGATTGCAATTGTACTCCTATAAATATAAATAAAATATCAACATCGAATAATACAAAACAATATATTATCAAAAACCATATTTTTTTTTTATCTTTATTGCAATTGCTACTTTAACATTTTAATTATTAACAATTAAAAAATAAAAAATTTGAAAAATATTAAAAATTAATATTATGATTACAAAAGCACGTGCAACGCATGCGTGTCTAACTAATATTCTAAGTGTACCATAGAGATCCACATGCCCATGTACCCGTCCAAGTATGTTCATAAATTACACGTAGACAGAGAAAGTGTAAGGTTTCTGTTGGCAGTCATTTTTTAAGGTCAACAAGTATCTCAAAATAAAAAGTAATCATAAAATTATTTTCAATGTGCTTATAGTTTAATTGAACAAATTTAAACCATAATTTATAAAATTAATAAATTTATGGTATAATCAACTATCTACTATGTCGTAGCATGTTATTTAAGTATACGCACAAAAAAAGAAAAGAAAATAGAGTATGTCTTTAATTTAGCGTATGTTTGAAAGTGCTGAAATTATTTTTTAAGTGTTTATAAGCTATAAGTTTTAAAATATGTTTAGGCATGCTTAAATTATAATTTCAGCTTGTCAAACATATTTTTTATCACACATTTAATAGGATCCGTAACTTACAACTTATTTTTTATCTACACATTCACCATTAATTTATATTATAAGTACTTAAAAAATAATTTCAGCACTTATCAATCATGCGTTTATAAAATATATGGATAATAAATTATTAGTATTATAAAATATGTAAATAAAAAATATATTTAATTATAATTTAAATTTGACTAAACATGCTTTCGGTAACTTTATTATAACAAAAAGAAAGTATCTATGTAGTCTTGATTGGTGACGTGGTTACGACATCATGGTTTGGTATATTCAAACGTGTTAGCATTACACAGGACACAATTTTGTGGAGAGGTATTTAATAATTAAAATTATATTTCAACTCTGTTTAATGAACATGGATTGATAATATTTAATAATGTAACGTAACTATCATGTTATTTATATAAAATAATAAAAAAAGATAATGGATAGGAGTATTTAATTATTGTAAAGTAATGAAAGTTCACTTGACTTGTCAGAATATTAATTTTAACACTAATAAATTAAATTAAAAGAAATTTGCATATCTGGTCCCCAATATTTCAAAAATATTAGGAATATATCCTAACCTTTAAAAATAGTACCGAACATCTCCAATGTTTGAAGAAATAGGTATGGTAGGTCCTTTTATAACGAAATTGCCATCTCTTTAAATAAAAAAAAAAAAAAGAAAAAGAAAAAGAATAGTAAAAAATAATCAAATGTACCTCCTAAAAATAAAAAATAACAAAGTGACCACCTTCAAGAACCCTAATCACATAAAAGAAGGAAATACAAAGAAGAAAAGACGAGAAAAAATATATATAACCACATATGAATGTTGTTACATCATTTTAAGCAAAACCAAACTAACACATATTACTAACATAAAACTTAATTAAGAAATAATTTTTAAAAATCAAAACAATCCGTAGTAGAAGATTGTTTCTGAAGTCATTAGAGGCATCATCTAGCGAGTTGGATCCCAAGTAGGCCCCCATGTTGTATCCACCTCCAGCCATGGTTTGCTGATCGGACAACTCGAGAAAACTCATTTCATTTAGAACTCCACATCCCAGTTATGAAAGCAGTACTGGTGGCTCTCCCAAATAGCTGCTTGTAATATCTGGTGGCAATGGTGGCAGTTCAGCAGTCCCATCCGTATACAACAGTTGAAATAAAATAGCAGTACTATTACTCATCACTTGCGGCTCCTCTTGGAACAAACTAATGTTATTGCCACTACAATTTGCTTTGGTAGCGACCTGTCAGAGAGTTAAAGCGACCTCCTCTCTTGTGTTAAAAGTGCCAAGCCAATGCCTTTCTTTGGTGGAAGGGTCTCTTATTTTTGCTACATATATGCCTCACAGATGCCTTCTGACCCCAAGAAACCTGATGTGTGTATATAGGTGACGAGGTGAGGTGGGGTAGAGTTTTTTAGCTGGTGGTGGTAGATGCTTTTGGGATGGTAGATTTTGAATTTTTTTGGGTGGTGGTTGATTTTGGATTTTGCGATTTGATAAAGAAAATGACATATTTGTTACTTTTTATTTTTTGGGATACATTTAATTATTTTTCAATCATTTTTTTTATTTTTTCTTGTTGTTTGTTGTTTGTTGTTTGTTTTTGTTTATTTAAAGAAAATGACTATTTCATCATAAATGTCTTACCATGCATATTTCTTCAAACATTGAAGATGTTTGGTGCTATTTTCAAGGGTTAGGGGAATATCCCTTATGTTTTTTTTTTTTTAACCAAAAAAAGTATATCCATTGCGTTTTTTCTTGTTTTTTATTTTTGTTTATTTAAATAGAATGGCTATTTCGTTGCAAATGACCTACCATGTATATTTCTTCAAACATTGGGGATATCTAGTGCTATTTTCAAATGTTATGGGTATATCCCTTACGTTTTTTAAAGATTGAGGGACCAAATATATAATTTTTCATTAAATTAATTCATTTTCTACTATATCGACTATACATTTATTTTGTAATTTTATATATTTTGACATTTAATAGACATTAATTATTTTATTTTACAATAACTATTACAAAAATATTATCTTAGGAAAATATTTGATAATATTATATACTGTTATAAAAGTAAAATTATAGTTTACAATACAACAACAAAAAAATAATAATACAAAAAAAATCATTATAATCAATATCTATTTTAGTAATTGTATATACACACCAACAATAAATAATTTTTGTTTACCAAATGGTAAAATGCCGATTTTGAAACAAAAGTTTACTAAATACTTAACTGATTTTTTTTACACGTGATTTTTTTTTTCAACATTGGAAAAATTAATTCTCTTGAAATTACAAAAATACCAAACTAAACCTTAAGAAATTATTTTAGATATTCGGTAAACTTAAGAAAAACTGATTATAGAAGAATTTGAACCATTTGGCGTCAGATTATGAGTATCGGCAAAATGATAGCTTCTCAAATTCTACTTTTAACTTATCTAATTATCTATAATTTAGAAATACTAATTTTAACTCCAATTAATTAAATTAATTCATTTTCTTTATGGACTATGCTTTTATTTTGTAATTTTATAAAATTTGAGATTTAACAGAATTTATTTTTATTTATTTTAAAATAACTGCAGTTAATGCATTGTATTGAAAATTTATTTGTAAATATTTCATATTTGTTATAATAGTAAATTTTACAACACTAACAATGATAATAATAATACAAAAAGACATAATCATAATTAATATTTATTTTATTAATTGTACACACAATAATAAATCACTTCTTTTTTACTAAACGCTAAATTGCTGATTTAAACAATTCCAAAACAAAAATTAACCAAAAATTAAATATTCTAAAAATCACCAATACAACCAAACTTTAGAAAGAGAAGTGAAAGGATGCATTTAAAGGTTAATGGAGATTCAATTTTGCTACAATCATCAACATATGAACAAGCATAAAAACATGTGTTTGTTTGGCTAATTTTAAATTGATCAAATATATTTTTTAGGTTTTTTTGTACAAATAGTCCCTATCTTTTGTACTTATTGCGAGTTGAAGATCTATCGTTTTATTTTTGACAGTTTAACACATATTTCAAACATTTTTTACGACAATGGTCATTTTCGTTAGATTTAACCGTTAGTTTTTGCTTTTGTACAAATGGTCCCCGCATGCATTTCATACTCTTCATTTTACAAGGACATTTTCGGTATTCTACTGTTCATAAATAAAAATTTACAGCAGATATTCTAAACTTAAGAGAAAAAAATTAAAAAAATACTCGTCTTCCACCCCACCCCAGACCCAGACCCGACCCCACCCCACCACGTGTGTAAACTCCATTGTTGCCGTTTTTGCCGAAGGAGATCCGCATACAAATTCCGATCAAATGAGGAGTTAAGTGGGTACTGAAGCCAATACGCCATCTCATCGGTGAGATTTTTGTACAAATTCATAAATTTTAAAAGCTTACTCTAAGTCTGGATAACCCTGAAGAAGTGAGAATTGAATAGTCCTCTTCCATCTCGAAATCTGGCACACAGTGATTCATTTCTCTTTCAAAACTTCAATTTTTTGTATTAAATTACTAGGGTTTTCTGAAGAAAGTTCAAAACTTTCCAAAAGTCTTACTCCATTTACTATTAAAAAACAAAATATAAATTAATAAATAGCAAAAATACAAGATGGTGCTGCAAATGAATTTACATTTCAATATCAATCCAACGGTATCAGCACAATCTAGATGAGAGGAGTCGGAACATGGATTGGGATAGGACTTCAATTTCGCACCAACAGTATTAGCACAATATAGATTAAACGCAACAGAGTTGGTTACTAGGGCTACCGAAGAATAAAAAGAAGAAATACGTAGATTTGGGTTGCGTTGTGTGCAGTTGGAGACGCTGAAATGGACTCTTTGGAAATTTTTATTGCATTTTTGTGATTGCGCTTACGATCATCATAGCCAAGACGTTGCCGAAGCACAAACACCGACCGCCGCCATGAGATAACTATCTGATGACACTCCACAAATGCCGCTATTCTTCAACGCCCAAAAGTGTATATCAAATATCTTCTTGAAGTTGTTTCAAAAGTAAAAAAAATGGCAACTGTAATCAAATTGGGCATCAATCATTTTGTAAAATTTATGGACTCTATGTAGTTTTGGTATAATTACACACACATACACACAGGGAGGTGGGGTGGGGTGGGGTGGGTGGGTGGGTGGGAAGTAGGGTATTTTTTTTATTATTTTCTTTTTTTTTTTTCTTAAGTTTAGGACTTCTGCTACAAATTTTTATTTATGACAGTAAAATGTCAAAAATGTTCTTATGAAATGAAGAGTGTGAAATGCACGCAGGACTATTTGTGTAAAAAGCAAGAACTAACGGTTAAATCTAACGAAAATGGATAGAAATGACCATTGTCGCAAAAAATGTTTGAAACAAGAGTTAAACTGTCAAATATGAAACGATAGATCCTCAATCTACAATAAACACAAAAGATAAGAACCTTTTATGCAAAAAAAACCATATTTTTTATTAACACATTTGGAAATTCTCTAATCTTTAATAATTTTCTTTCTTGCTAATTTGCTTTTCTCTAATGTTTAAAAACGAACAAAAGACAATCCCATCATTTATTGTACAATTTCAAAACCAACATAAAAATGGCTAGTTTCACATCATGATCCCACCTTAAGATTTGTCGATTGAGGAAAATCTGATTCTGCCTGTAAATACTTGACAACATTACAAAAAGACAAACCATTTCTATCATTTTCTAAATATATTTTATCCCAAGTTGTGAGGGTTGGAGAGGGAAAATAAATGCTTCTTCATTGGCATATTGTGCCAAGTGGCTAGAGATAAGATCAATATAAACTACTTTTCATTTGAACAAATGCTCCGTTATTCAAGGAAATTGAAATTTACGCACTAACCAATCTCACTATTATATGATCCATTCTTATAGATAATAGATGATAGATAAAATTTATTTTATTTTATTTGAATGGAATTGATGTACAAATATATTTTTATTTAAATAACAATTTAAGTAAAAAATGATGAGAAATTTTATTTTCGGAAAGATGAAAACTTTTTTTTATCAGAGTACGAATTCTCTTAATTTTTTTAAAAGACGAACGTATCTTTTATAATATAAAATAAATATATTTTTAAACATTCATATCTTAGGATAATCGCCACAGTCCTTTGCTGCTCCACCTATTTTTGTTTCTTTTAGTTTTTTATTTATTTTTTTCGTTTAATTAAAAATAATAGTATAATTTGACATTTTACCAGTGATTTTTTCGATTCTTATACATAATTCAACTATATAAAATAATAATAAACTTGTTACTCAAATAATTATTATTTAAATAAATAATTTTATTTACAAACCAATCGAATCTTAGTTTTTACCTTTCTTCAGACTCCATTAATATATTATAACTTCTCTTGCCTTGTTGCCAATTGAAAAATCAAACCTATTTAAATACACGCACTATATCTTTTAGGTCTGCCCAGACCTACATAGGGGCTACCGACATGGGCGGATGAGGGTCCCAGGCCACAAGGTTTCTGGATTTTCTTTTGATCTTTTTGGCTTTTAAATACTTTTTTGTAAAAAAATTGCTTACAAACTTACTTTCAACGCTTCAAAATATCGTCATATTTTTATATTTAATTATATGAACAAGATGAGTAAAATTAGCGTCAAATAAAATATTAATTAAATTGACGTCTAAAACGAAAACAAAAGCCTATTATTAAATCTAATTTTAGTAATCTTTTTTGACTTATTATTTTAAATTTATCATTTAACGGTTTTTTAATTCGAAAGATGTATCGAGAAGTTTGTTATGAATAATTTGAAACTTTACTAATCCGATGAGTAAAGAACATAGTCCAAAAGTAAATTAAAAAATGTGACTTCAAAATAAGAATTAAAGGATAAAATATTAGACCATTAAATCTATTTGTAGCTTGTTATTTTAAAATCACTATTTAACAATTTTCAATATGAAAGATGTGTTGCAAAGTTTAAGATAAATACTTAGATATGTTACTAATATTCTATTCCAACGAATAAAAAACATAACTTGAAAAAAAAAAAAAGAAGTTAAAAACAACTATATTTGATTCGTTATTTTGAATTCCTCGTTTAATTATGTTTCAATCACAAAAATCAGGCCCCAACAAAAACTTCCATGCTCCCGTGTTCATTGCTTTGCATGCATTTTTTCTTTTATATTTGAGGCAAAGTGCTAATTCTACATAAGCTAGACATTAATCAAACCTAGGACTCAATTCCTGTCGGTGATAACTATTCCTTGATCTTTTTACTACTTTCTAAAAGTCAGTGACTCAATAATCATTCGTCTCCATAATTGACAATTGTTACCTCCACCTTTAACTCCCTCAAGTGGGAAAATTTGCGCAAATAATTCATTATCTTTGTCTCCAATGGAGAGATGGTTATCAACGTTTGTTTTTTGACACAAAAGTTTCTAGGTCCTTATTTAATAAAAAAACAAATATTTTTTTAATTTTAATTAAAAAAAATTGCAGTTAGATACTAAATTATTTTGTATATTTTACGAATTATTATAAAATAACTAAAATTTAATCTACTAATTATTAACAAATATGTTAAATAAAATTATTTTTTATTATTATTAAGTAATTATATTATTAAATTTTAAAATTTTATTTTATCGTTATAACATAAAAGAAAAATAACTTTGTCATAAACTTAATTCTCAAATATTTTTATTTAATTGAACTATTTATTTATTAACTACAAATATTAGAACTTCAATTGTATTCTTCATATTTTAATTTATCGTTTTATTATCTTCAAAAATAAAGAACACATAATGTATAAATTAATTTTTACATTAAGAAAACATAATAAAATTAGTTTAATATCATAAAATTATATATACCATTTTGTTATTTATTCAATTTAATTTTTATTCAAATTTTTCACATCACATATCAATTATATATACTTAAAATACAATAATTTTACATATTTCTCTTATAAAAAAAATTAATTAACATAGTTATAGTAATATATTTAATATACTAAATTAAATATTATTTAATAAATATACCAGACTCATTTACACTTTTTATAAAAGTTAAAAATCTAATTACAATTTTTTCTAGTTAAAACTAAAAGTATATTTAGTTTTTTTTTATCAAATAAAGATCAATTACGTACAATACATAAATTAAAATTCTTTATGTTAAAAAATAAACGTTAAAACCATTTCCTACTTCCCCCCACCACCCAAGTGTTTGGAATTTAATAATAAGTGTTTCCTTTAGTTGGTTAACGACCAAGTGGAACCTCGTGCATGCTCCTACTTGACTTATTTATCATCATCCATAAATGACTAATTATTTATTATTATTGTTCAATACTCTGCTTCTACGCTGACACGTATGTACATAACTTTCCAGAATCTCCTTTTTCAGCAGGACAAAATTAAACGGGAAACAAAATGTTGTACGAGGACAAGTACCGCAGTCTCAACTCTAATAATGGTGCTCATTGTCAATGTCAGACTCCCCAATTATTATATAATTTATTGTCTTGACTGACTAACCAAATCTATCCTGCCATCTTTTACATTCTGTAGTCTTGTCTCAAATTCAACCTAAACCGAATGTTTTCCCACAACACAACTGCTGCAGCTGCTGTCTTTCTGCTGATTTAAGAATACAACCCAAATTATCTTTACTAATAAATTTAAACTCGACTATATAAATATTTTCGTCTTTTCTTTCAATTTTTTTTTAAGTTTTGTAAAAAATAATTATTTGATTTGTATAATAAGCATGGAATGAAATTCACCAGCTCTCTATAAGTGCAAAAGTAAAGAAACGCATTTCAAAGAAAATTACCTCACATTTAAAACTATGCTTCTCCTATCCAAGTAGAGAGCCAAAGAACAAAGAGATTACATATTTGGACACCAGTGATTTGAGTTCATCTAGGACCAGTCTATGTTCATGATTCACAGTCAATGCAGCAACTATAAATACCAGAATATAGTACAAAACATCAAGGCAAAAGCAATCAGATTAGCTGGGTGAAATCTGTCGATTGCATCAGATGAAATTTGAGTCCTTTGAAGCTTTTACTATAAAACCTCAAACATTGAGTTCTTTTGGCCTTGTCAAAGTTTTCTTCCACAGATCCAAATGGCAAATATCATCCTCCTTACCACCCATTACTGCAAATGAGACGTCAAATATTACAAATGGATATAAAAAACTAATGATCCAGGCAATACTGCTCTTACCAACAGTTATGGATCCATCAAATTTTTTGGAGGGCCAAGGCCAAATTATGAAAAAAACGTAAAATATGAGTTTTTTTTTTTTTTTTTTAACAAAAGCACTATTGATGTTTAATTGCTGCAAAATCTTTATTTGGGTTAATAGCATTTTGGAATTGCATCATAAATTAATTGTCAGAGTACCAATTACAGGTTCAGCAAGTAATGTAAATAGAATAGAAAGTTGGGCAGCAAGAGCTCATTTAAAAGTTACAAAAATAAGAGTCACAATTATTGAAACTTAAGAAGGACATTTCTTAATCTTCAATGATTTGTTATTGTGGGTTCTTGTTTTCAAGTTACTACACCAGTAGGTTTTGGAAAATACTCAAATAGAGCAGTTATCAGTTGCCAAAAAAGGGTTGACAAACTAATCCGGTAATGGTATTCTTTTGAGTCCAGTTGCCTCAAATATTGGAACCAAACCCCCTGTGCACCAAAATAAAACATCCAAGTCATTCCTGTATCTGTAGGTATGTCATGTCATACACATATATTGGTCACGTGATACTATTCCAAAAAAAGATTAGGAATAAAGTTCTCTTCCATCCAACTATGCAAGTCATGAAATAAATTTTTTAAAAAGAGACTCATCCACAGAAAGAAATGAGAAGACCCAGGTAATTTAGTTGATATTTGAGATTTCAAGCCTAGAACATTAAATTACCACTGGCAAAATGAAGGATCACCTTTCCCTGTATTGTTTTCGACCTACAAACAAATGAAAATAATGATGCAAAAAAGAAAAAAAGCACCCTTTTAGTTAGAAGGGAAAACTTTATATCAAAGCACACAGTTCCAATAACTGAATGCTAATGCTCGAAGAAGAACCAATTATATCAAACTTTATAATCAATCAGAAACCAACTTAAATATTCTTCAAAGAAGATTATACCAATTTCTAAAGAAATAAAGTACAAGAATTCTCAACATCATCTCTAACTAATACATTGAGCTTCAACACAAATAAGTGATATACTAAGCCTAAAGCTATGGAGGAAATTTTCTAGGAATATAATTCTGGACGAGCACAAATCAAATGTTTACCTTCAATCACCATGTCTACGCCTCCGAAAATGCCTAAGTATGAAGCTGTCTGCATACAGAGGATAATTTTTTCGGATCAAACCCTTTATGCATTTCCAGTATGAGAAGTCAACCAGTTCTCCATCCTTCCGAACTATGAATAAACATCGTGAGCTTTCAAAATTAGGATGGTAGCCAATCTGTCAAGTAGAAACAAGGAACGAACAGCAATCAGCAATATATTCAAATGTATCTTCAATGGATGCCTATAAGAAATAACTATATCTACACAAGAACAAAATTCACCAACCAAAGAGGGGTCTTCTGGAAAAGAGAATCATTTAGGTGCTTTGTAAACAGAAAATAGTGCGAAAGGAATGGCAAAGAAAACTTGCAACTCCCTTTCTATAGCATTTGGTTGTCACAGGAAAATCGCAACCTCCCACAACCACAGAAGGAAATTTTCAGTGCAACATTATCCTTCCTGAAGTGCATATTTTCAGGTATATTAATTCAATGCAGGTAGTTACATTTCTGTTTTGGTTTTCACTAAGGTTTACTTTTATCTGTTTTCCCAGATAATGCTTTCTACACAAATTTATCACAACCAAATAGAGCCTCATGTAACCCTAATAACAAAATAGACTAATTTTGTTGGTTTTCTTACCCACAAATATATAATATACTTCTTCAACAATCCATTCGATTCATCACTACATCTAGGGAGATGTAGTGCAATCAAATAATTTGCAACCATGTCGTGCCATGTTAATTTTGGTATACCTCCTTCTTATAACATGTACTATAGGAATGATATCACTCTTGTGAATGTGAGCTTCTTTAAGTTTATGCATAATATAACCGACAACCTAAATCACCCTTCTTTTAATTTATCCACAATTGGTGAAACCTCCAGTTGTCAGCATATATTCTCATTAGGAATCACATCACTTTTGTGAATGTGAGCTTCTTTAAGTTTATGCATAATATAACTGATAACCTAAATCATCCTTCTTTTAATTTATCCACAATTGGTGAAACCTCCACTTGTCAGCATATATTCTCATTCCTAATACCCTCCAATTCCTAATATGGCCACACATGCATCTTCTGATCCTAATTTATGCTACATCCATCTTTTTTGTTCGTTAACGAACCAGTAAGCATTACCAAACAGCAGAGTGCTCAAAATTTTAATTGTGTAGTACTTGCTTTCTAACCTTACAAGTGTCTTCCTATTATATAGAATCCCAAAAAATCATATCCATTTTATCTACCCGGCTTTAAGCTTATGCGTTACATTGTTCTCAAGCCCCCTGTTTATAATCAAACCTAAACTACCCAAAACACACACTTTTGGTGAAAAAGTGATCATCTATAATGACGCCACCTTCTTCCTAATACGAATTAAAGGACATCCTACGTATCCTAGATCATCTTAACCTTAGATTCCGAGGTACTTGTCCAAAGTTCTAAGTTACAATATATCTTGTTCCCAGCATCTTCAATGAATAACATACACCAAGGAACTCATCTTCGACATGTCTCGTAAGATCATCCATGACTATAGTAAAAAGATAAGGACTTAAGATAGAACCACGATGCAAGTCTATAGTGAGATGACTGTATATTACTACTGTGCCAATATATCTCACGTTCACAACTACAAGAACACAAATCTGTAATAATATTGATTTAATAAATAGGAATTTCCTTCTTTCTAGAACGCAAGACAACACTTTCTCGGGCACCCTATCATAGGATTTTCTAAATCAATGAAAATCATATCCAATCTTGTTTCTTTTCACTACACTTTTCTATCAATCTCCTAAGTAGGTAACAAATTTCATACTTGTGATTCACCTCAACTCAAAATTGATCAAGTAATAACCAATCATAGCACATCTCAATAAAATCATACCTTCCTTTGTCCCCCCCAAAACCCCAAAATCCAGATCAACCACTTCCAATCAACCCCCTCGATCATTATTTAGATGTAGCAACTCACCCAGAATTGAAAATGTTATTGACACATTTAACTCTAAATAACATCTGGTTCTGTTTACAATTGCTCATTATAGCTGCACAAAAAGAATCTAAGACAGGTAAAAACAATTCTCAAAATTGCAATTAGAAAAAAAATTTGATTCATACAAAGAGAGCTTGAACTTGTTGAAGTATACAAATAGGTCTGTTTTCTTGAAAATTGCTTAGACGAAAAAGCTTATCTGGTTTACATATATAAAAACTGTGTATAGCAAATACATAAAACTGAGAACAGAAATTTTTTCTCAAATTTCTAGAATATTAACACATTAAACTTTATTCTCGATTCTACCACAACTTTTAATAATCAATAATATTAATTTCAGTCCACTGGGATGATGGTATTCCCCGGTAGCAATGACTCGCGCAGTGAAATCTGGGCAAAGTGACCAATTTCACATGTCCACTTTGCTATATATATGCAAGGGCGTGGTTCTACAAGTTCGGACCTATATATTTTGCCAGCTGCAAATGATTACTATGCAAGTTAGGATGAATTCTACAGAACACAAACCATTCACTTCTCTTCAGGCTTCACTTTAAGCAAGTTAATAATATTGCAATTGGACATTTAAAATTTCCTTATGACGTGTGCAGGGGTAGTTGAATTTCTGGATGCTCACTTTTCTTTTCTAGATGCTCTACCATTTTCATCACAAAGTACTTTTACTTTTATTTCCTAAAAGGAACTTCAGATGTGCACCTGAACCCTCCTCCTCCTTTTTTCTTTCCTCGCTATAATAGTATAAACTCAGCACAAGCTAATGAAATCATGCAATTAAGCCCATCCAAAAAATGTAGATATGTAATAGTGTTTATCAAAAGGAAACCAGGCAGAGAGAGACCGTGATATAGTCAACTCCACATCCAATCTTCTTTTCAAACTCTGGATGATAAGGAAGCAACCTTTCTAGAATTGTTCTCTCGTGTTCAGGACTTAACTTATCTCCGCTTTCATATCTGGAAGAGAGAGAGAGAGAGAGATTGAGTCAACAAAATGTGATTCACCAGAATTGTCTTCCATATTTATGCACTAATAGACCAACATGGGTATGGACGATAAACAATCTCATAGTGTATATCAAATGCACATGTAAGATAAGTTACAGGTTGCAGCATACTTGGACAAGTTACAATCACATAACAAGCTCATGAATTGGAAATAGCTACAATTTAATGTGGTCAAAGTTATAATTCAGATTTTATGATCCCATAATCAAAGAACAGTAAACTAATCTAAGGCCCTTCCAAAAAGCTGTACCTTTCGAGCTTACAAAATGAAATTCTGTCCTTTAACAGTTGAGAGGATGTATCCATTTGTTTTAAAAAGCATACACCTCGAGGCATGCTTCAAATGAGGCCTTCATTAACCATCTTGAAGCGTATGCCTTGAGGTTCCATTTGTCCAAACTTACGACTTGACTTATTAGGTGCATGGCTTAAGGCATAAGCCTCTGAGGCTGAGGTACGTGCTTATTTGTCTAGCTTTTTCTGGTCTTTGTATTATTGTCCGTAATGGACTAAACTTTTTGGACATACCATTTATAGCCTAGAATGCTTTCAAGATTTTTTTGGGCTACTTTAAGCTCAACATAACCCTAATAACTACAAAAAATAAAGATTTCGAGAAGAGACAAAAGAGCAAGCGTGCACTATCCTTTTAACCTGAAGTGCAAGAAACCCCTTTCTCATGTGACGTTGCAGCTTTTCAGAAACAAGATGCCGATGACAAGAGAATACCACATGTAACTTTGCTATGTTCTTTCTCTTATATTTTTTCTTGTTCTTGTGTCTATGATTTTATTTTGATAGGGAAGGGGAAAGGGATGGAGAATGCAGTGTTGCAAGTGGACAACAAGGAAAAAGATTGGGAAGAAACTAATAGTAATCAAGAGGATGAAAAGAAACCAAATGCTTGTGATTTTATAGAAGACTTCTAGGTTTTTTCTAGTTATAGTAGTGGATTACGATTTACTATTTGATAGTATATTGATCTATTGCAAGTTATACTTTTTAATTTTGTATTTATGTGAAATAGTTTTATTATGGATTTTCAAGATGGTTTATAGTTTACGGATTATTACAAGAATATATTTGTCTTCTAAATTTTTGAATTATTTAATTGGTTTGTGCCAAGGCTTATGCCTTACCTCCTGCAAGTAAAAAATATCATTATTGTCTGTTTCAAAATGATTTTCTAAACAGTTAAGTGGTTTCACATATGATATAATTGTTCTTTCTCCACTGGTGGGATCTACAATTATTGACCATTCTTTGAATGATGCAATGTAGCACCCAATTTGATAAACCTTGGCTCCAACGCGATTTTCAAGCTATCAACTTAAAAGCTAATGAGTCTTCTGGGCAATAGCCACATATATAATACCACAATCTGTTAAACTGATGCAATCGAATAAAACTAAAATATCAAATGTCAAAGTAGGGACTTAGAAGAAAATCTGAAGAACTGTCTAATAAATGATAATTCAAACTTCAAAACTGAAGGTGGCTAATTCAATAAAGAAAGAATAGCATGCATATATTTGTATATAATTAAATTATATTTTAAGCATGATCTAACACTGGAAATGCTGAATACTTTAATGAGACACATAGGTGTCAGAGTTTCAAAGTCAGTGCTTGTCAGGATTTTTGCTCAATCTCATATCTCAATTTATGAAGAAATATGCAGATAGAAGTCATATTCATCTGGAACAAAACAAGAGGGGTTGAGCATTATATACCAAGTTCAAAGTTAGTCCAGTAGGATTCATAAATGAGGACAAGATGCTGTTGTTAGTGCATAAAAGAGTGAAAAACTGAAAATTGCTTCCTAGAATTTTACATTGGGACGATATACACTAGCAAAGAGACAGGCAAGCCAGCTTGCCGCGGCTCAAAGGTGGGTGAAAAATGATGTTCAAAAATACCGGTATAGTTTGCTGCACCTATCCGCCTACTTTCAGAATGGCTGAAGACCAGCATCTTGGGGAATCAGACTCTACTTCCATAAAATAACTCTCTTGTTCTTACTTGCTTCAAGGATGAGGAAATGAGGAAATCAGACTTGGAAATCTGAAGACTACAGAAGAAAGAAGTGGCACTAGCAGAGTCTTTAATGTTGCTGGTCAACAAAAATATGTTCACAGTTTCAACTCCAACAAAATCTATCTTTACCCTCCAGTTTCTTTTCACCCTCCATTGCTCAGCCACAAGCAGAGACATAACAACATTCCCAGTATCAAACATACCCGCACTTCAAGATTTAGGTTAAAAATAGTAGTTCCAAATATTTTAATATCCACAACCTAAAAGATATATACTTGAGGTCAGTCACACAGGCATGGGAATTGAGTTCTGCCTTTTCAGATTAAATGACAAGGTCTTGTCCACATAACACCAAAAAACCTTCTTTGGGCCATCAGAACCTAAAGTCCATTTTGACATCCACGCCTCACTAGATAATTCAGCAAGTAGAATACCTTAGTTTTTCACATTTCAATTGCATTTTTTGAAGACAATTTTGTATTCCATATTTCACGAATTGATTTTATTTTCATGGGTTTGAATTATTAGACATCATATGTGACCTAGATTCTTCACATAAATCTATCATTTCACTCAACAACTCCAGTCTAGCAAAAATGTTATTGTTACAAATGGATAAATAACAAAAAAACCTAGCAAGGAACAAAAGTCATACACGTACTGAAATAATCAAAGAAAAAACTTGAGGACCTTACTTTCCAGAATGAAGAATCATCCTGACAAAGCCAACAAGAGGCACAGTGTCCTCCAAAATCTGGTCTTCCCAATCCACCCACGTGTCAACATCTCCACTTTTCTTCTCACTTTCATAATCAGAATCTTCCTTCGCCGACTCTCCATCACCGTCACCTCCATCAAACGCCGGCGAGACCACCGGCTTCCTCAACATATCCGAAGCATAGGACTGCGATTCCTTCCCGTTCCGAACCACACCGCCATTCGAACCGGTCTTGATTGCGCAACGGATGCACAATTGAGAGCCGTTCAATGGAAAAGTGATGGAAAATGGGTTTAAAAGAAAATTTAACGAGATAGGTTTTCTGTGGAGCGAATGAATATTTGGTAAAATTGAGGAAGCAAAAGAAGCCATTAATCAATTAAGTAGTTTATATAAAAATCATTTCTTTCGATTGTTTATGAACGAGAAGGCAATTGAACAGGAAATGCAGATATCTTCTTCACTCCAAAACTTTAGCAGAGTAGAAGATAAAACACAAGTCGGCAAAGGCAATGATATTTAGGTGGCGTTTGTCCAAGTCAGTCAATTTTATGTATCTTTACACTAGTAGGTTAAACTAGCATACGGTTTACACGATGAATTCGACAGTAGAATTCTAAGTAAAATTTGATTTGACAAAATGAAATTTGACGAAGAGATGAGATATAATAAAGATAGCAATTCTTACCTAATTTTTTTGAAGACGGATATACAATACATTTTATAGTGAGTGGAAGTGAAACTCACTACGGTAGTAATTAGTATATATTGCTTATTTGTAGTGTGATTCGATTATAATTCAAATTCAATAGATGAAATTTGCAAAAGAGAAAAGAAGATAGAATTGAGAGAATCTCCAATGCAACTATGGATTGCTAAAGAAAATTTGTCACAGATAAATTAGATAATGTCTAAAAAAATTCTTCTCCAATGCAAGTTCATAGGACTCTGTCAATCTAACCTAGTAAAAAAAAAAAAAAAAAAAGGCATTGTCTAAAAATCTATCTAAATTCAAAAGTTGGAGTGACTAATCAATTTTTCTATTTTTTGTTAATTTATTTTAGGAAAAACAAAACATGCCATTTTTTAAAAAAATTATCTCTCTTATTCTTTATTTTATTTATTTTTATTTTAGAGTTGATAAAATCTACATATACAACAATACTAGGTTTTAGATGAACCCATTAGAGATCAATTTTAGGGTTGATCGTCTATTAATTAGATATTAATGACACATAGATTGGAAGTCTTTCTATTTTATATGCCACGTAAACTGCAATCCATACAACTCATTACATGATTTCATTGGAGATGATTTGAGAAAAGGAGATTTGAGAAATAGGTTGTTAACTTCTTATATAAATATGGGTGAAAATTTTTCTACTATCGTTGATTATCCTAACAAAATAGGGTATAATTGATTATGATAATAGAAGTGATGACAGGTTGGTATATGTTATTTACCAATAGTGGCACGTCCTGCACACTCGCCTCAATGATTCACACACACCTGATGGTCTCATAGCTCGCCTCTAACAGGTGGACAACAATAAATCGATTGTCGTTGAACCAGTCATACCTATAACCCATCAAGTGACACTTACCACTGGCGTTGGAGAAGCTATAACATCCCTCATTAACTCCGAGTAATGAGGGAGATGAAAGTATTAAGCAAGATCACACTTCCAACAACCATCTTGTGTCAAACAACTGTAGGGATAAGGTTTGGAGAGATAATGGTGATAAATGGAGTGATAAGGAAGCAGATCAAGTCATGGTTGTTATTCCTAATATAGCGGATCATGAGAGTAATTCAAGGGGTTGTATTGAAACTCAATCATGTCAAAATGGTAAGTCAGAAAAAGAGCATTTATCTCCTTCATTCACGGCAAGTGATAGCACAAAAAATAGGGATTTATTGATTCAAATGTTATCCTTCCATTCTTTGTATTATTTTCTACTGTAACAAAATCTATAAATATAATAAGACTTGAACTCTTTTCTCACGTTGAAAAGAGAAATCATTTTTACAAAATTTTATTCAATTTCAATTTTTCTTCATGGTATTAGAGCCTCTTGTGAGACAAGAGAGTTCTATACTGCAAAACAATGGCTTCCACAATTTCCTTGAATGCTGCCAACTTTGTTACACTCAAACTTACCCCATAAAACTATCTCTTGTGACACGAACAACTACTCGCCCTTGCAGAAAGCGAAGATATGGTTGGTCGCCTTACAGGTGAAAAAGAGAAACCAGGCATGTATAGCAATACCACAATAGATGATACTTATCAATGAAGTAAAAAATATCTCAGAAGAATACCTCAAATGGCGAAAAGAAGATCGTCTCCTACGTGGATGAATTATTGGAACACTCACCGAAGAAGCTTTATGTCTCATTATTGGCCTAGAATCATCACAATCAGTTTGGAATGCCTTGAAGGAAGCATATGCTCAAGATTCACAAGAATGGGAATTTACTCTTCTACAACAACTTACACATCTCAGAAAAGATCGAGATCAGTCTTTGGCAGAACACTTGAAGAAGTTTAAAAGTATTTGTGACAGTCTTGCATCCATGGGAATCCAGTACCAACAAGACAAAAGTCTACTCCTTACTTGCTAACCTTGGTCCGAAATATGAGACTTTTACAACAGCAATGCTCAAACCTCCCATGCCGTCTTACTCAGAAGTTGTGTCACTCCTACAAGGTTTCGAACAACGAAACACATGGGTTGAAACATCCAATTCACCACTATATGCGCTTTATGGACAACGCAACTAAAACCAGCAGCAAACTTACAACAGTCGTAATCGTCAAAGCAATCAATTCTTGTCAAAACAATCAATTCACGTCAAAAGGTAGAAGTTTTCAGGCTACTAATAACAATTTTTAGCATTTAAATTATGCAGGAAATAACTCACAACAACCACAAAGAGTTAACAATCACACTCCACGACCACCACCTCATGGTAAATGACGAATGACAAGCACAGAAAGAGATGTACAAGAATGAGCACTGTCAGCTTTGCGGAAGGCTTGGACATATTGCCAAAATATGTTGGAGCCTACTAGAACAACCAGTGAACAATGAGGACCTTCTCCAAGTTCTTGTTGCCCTCACCATGGACACTTCAGTTGCAGATGTCGAATGGACAATCGACACTGGAGCTTCGAATCATATGATTGCACATTCAGATATGTTACAAAATCTCAAAAAATATGTTGGTCATGATTCAATCTTCATTGGTGATGGTTCTCCTTTAAAAATAAATGCAATTGGGGATACTTTAATTTCTGATGGTAAGAATGAGTTATTTCTTCATGATGTCCTACATGTACCTCAAATAACCCAAAATTTACTCTCTATTAGTCAGTTAACGACACAATATCCATTAAATTGTGAATTTACTGACAAGTTGTTTTGCATTAAGAAATGAGCAACATGTTGAACCTGGCTAATGGGTCAACGTAAGAGGATCTTTATGTCTGTCCAAACTAAAGGAAGCACACGTCTCCAATAGACAAAACTCAGGGACTTAAGAATTGTGGCACCAACATCTTAGACATCCACAAAGATTAGCTGTTCAATTTTTACATACTAAGAATTTAATTCATGTTAGTTCGAATAAAAACATGGAAATTGTTTGTGAATGTTGTCAATTAGGCAAACTTAGCAAGTTACCATTTAGTTCATCTCATTCCTCTAGTATTGATGTTTTTGAAAAAATTCATTGTGATATTTGGGGGCCAGCCCCTATTTTATCTCTTAGCAAATTTCGATACTAAGCTTGTCTTGTGGATGACTATTCTCATTATATTTGGTTAATTCCTCTTCATGCCAAATCAGATTTTCTTGATGTTTACTTAGCATTTGAAAGCTATGTGCAGCGTCAATTTGATAAAAAAAAAATTAAGATTTTTCACTCTGATGGTAGAGGTGAGTTTGTAAATAAAAGACTTGTTTCACGCTTTCAGCAACAAGGATTGTTCATCAGCTTTCTCGTCCTCACACACCTGAGCAAACAGGCATCGTTGAATGCCGTCACCGTACTATAAGAGAACTTGGGATGACTATGATCTTTCACAGTGAAGTACCTAATTTTCTATGGGTTGAGGCCTTTACTATAGCAGCCTTTTTAATCAATCGCTTGCCTTCTGCCTCTATTAATTTTAATTATCCTTATTTTCGTTTATATAGTGCTCATCCTAATTACTCTGTTTTACGTGTGTTTGGGACTCGATGTTACCCATATACATGGGATACTAAGAAGAATAAGTTTGATCCTAAAACAATTCTTTGTGTGTTTCTAGGTTACAGTGACAAGCATAAAGGGTACCAATGTTTTGATCCAAAAACTAGCAGGATGTTTGTCTAAAGACATGTCATGTTTGATGAGAATATGTTCCCTTACAAAACAAAGAGTCCTTGTCACCTTCCAATATCTGCATAATAGATTTTCTCGATTCCCCACTTCCCACTTCAACGTCTTAGACTCTTCCATCAACTGTCATGGATTTAACACATATTCCACTACCATCCAATGTCTCAAGTACGCCATCAACTATGCCAAAACACACCAACTCAGATGTGTCACCTGAGTCACCTTCAAATTATGACAATGATCCCACTTTGCAACATGCTCAAGATCATGACATGACTATTGCGACATCTAATACCATAGTAGACAACAATTCAGTGAGTGAAAATTTGATGAGTGAAAATTCTAACTCTTATCATCTTTCTGAATAGGTTGAATCAACATCTCATCCTATGATTACAAGAGCAAAACACGGCATTTACAAGTCTAATCCACAATATACATTAATTTTTGAATGTGGTGATATACCAAGCGAGCCACGGTTTGTCAAAACAGCATTTCAACATGACGGGTGGAGGAAAGCCATGCTCGATGAACTTGATGCCTTGCATCAAAATCAAACATGGACCTTAGTTCCTAGAGATCTCATATGAATATTGTAGGATCAAAATGGGTATTTAAAGCCAAATTAAAAGCTGATGGAACTCTTGATAGGTTGAAAGCCAGGCTCATTGCAAAAGGCTATAATCAAGTTGACGGTATAGACTATATCGAAACTTTTTCTCATGTTATAAAACTAGGTACTATTCGATTAGTTCTTAGCTTAGCTCTAGTTCGATAATGGGATATTAGGCAACTTGATGTTAAAAATGCTTTTTTCCATGGTTACATAAATGAAGACATTTGTATGGAACAACCACCAGGTATGCATGATCCTAAGTTTCCATCTCATGTCTGTAAATTTCAAAAAGCTCTTTATGGCCTTAAACAGGCACCAAGAGCGTGGTTTGATCATTTTAGCACCTTTTTACTTAAACATGGGATCTTTTGTAGTTTGGCTAATCCGTCTTTGTTTATCCTGCACTCATCGCATGGCACATTGGTCTTACTTCTTTTTGTTGATGATATGTTGTTGACAAGTTCTGATTCAAAGTTACTTGCTGACTTCATTATACTTTTGCATTCTGAATTTGCTATGAAAGATCTTGGACCAGTACATCATTTTATTGGCATAGAAGTTCAACGAGATACCAACATTCTATATCTTTCTCAAACTCACTATGCTCAAACTATTCTTGACAAGGCTCAAATGCTAGATTGCAAAACCATATATACGCCAATGGAGTCTAAAACCAAGGGTCTTAATGATGATACTCCATTCTCTGATCCTACTTTTTATCGTAGAGTTGTTGGTGCTTTATAATATTTAACACTTATAAGACCCGATCTCTCTTTTAGTGTTAACTATGTTTCTCAATTTATGTAGTCACCAATTGTTGCTAGTATGAAAATGGTTCGTCGTATTTTGAGATATGTTAAATGGTCTATTACTTTAGGTCTGTATCTAACTAGAGATACTACACTTGATCTTTTTGTTTTTTCTGATGCAGACTGGGCAATCTGTCCTACTACAAGACGGTCAACAAAGGGCTTTTGCACATTTTTGGGCGAAACATTATCTCTTGGTGTGCTAAGAAACAACCAACAATTTCACGATCGAGTACTGAGGCCGAATATCGTGCTATGGCCAATACAGCAGCCGAATTAACATGGCTCACATTTCTTTTACGCGATCTTCGGGTTCCTCAATCCCGTCCATCAATACTATTTTGTGATAACTTGAGTGCATTACACATGAGTGTCAATCATGCCTTTCATGCTCGTAGTGAACACATTGAATTAGATTAACATTTTTTTCGTGAAAGAGTTTCAATGGGACTCCTTATTCCTCGCCATGTCTCCTCTACCCTTTAGTTTGCAAACATTTTTACAAAAACGCTATATAAGGCCACTCTACATCATTTTTGTAGCAAACTGTGCCTTTAACCTCTTGACACATTTCGAGGGAGGGTATTAAGCAAGATCACACTTTCAACAACCATCTTGTGTCAACCAACTGTATGGATAAGGTTTGGAGAGATAAGGGTGATAAATGGAGTGATAAGGAAGATGATCAAGTCATTGTTGTTATTCCTAATGTAGCAGATCATGAGAGTAATTCAAGGGGTTGTATTGAGACTTAATCATGTCAAAATGGTAAGTCAGAAAAAGAGCATTTATCTCCTTCATTCATGGAAAGTGACAAAAAAAAAAAATAGGGATTGATCGATTCAAATGTTATCCTTCTATTCTTTGTATTATTTTCTACTGTAACAAAGTCTATAAATATAATAAGATTTGAACTCTCTTCTCACGTTGAAAAGATAAATCATATTTACAAAATCTTGTTCAGTTTCAATTTTTCTTTAGAAAGGACATCTGTTATTAAAGACAGACTCTCCCAATCACCCCTGTAAATAGAGGTTGACTTCTCCAGGTAAAATAGACTGTCATATTTCTATATTGCTATTCTACATATATAATTCGATCATCTACTGATTATCACATTGGAGTGGGCACGAGGATAAAAGTCCCGCACTATTTGTAGGTCTACACTGCTGTTGCCATCGCGCTTAGAAGATGAGAAAAACGTTTATCATCATTTGGCACCGTCTGTGGAAAATCCACACAAAAAGTCATGGCTCAAACTAGAAGAGCGAAGAATGCAATTGTCCATCCATGCCCATCGGAGATGTTGACATTGAGTCCAACGCCGCCACTAACCACCAACAGCAAGAGTTTGCCCTTGTCGCTCAACTAGCTTGCGCAGCGCAGGTCGCGGCTTTGGCGGCTCAACTCCAGGATTGAAACACTGTGGCGTTTCAACCGCCTCAGGCTCCTAGTCTTCCACCGGTGGGACCATCACCGATAGGTGCTCCGCCCTAGACTCCTAACTTTCCAGCAATGAAAACACTGCCAATAGTAGCTCCACAACTAGCCCCAGGTTCTTTGGCTCTATCATTTGCACCCCACATTCATTCATTGACATTTGGCCAAAATCCACTCTGGGGAAAACTATCATGGAAAGCCCCGCCTATGCTAGGTGAGACATCAGGGTTAGGACTCGTTGCCTCGAGCAACAGTTAGAAATGTGATGGGTTGAAAAATAGCAAAGGCCGTGTCTAAGGAAAGTGGCAGGCAACAATCTTTGATACTGGAAGAAGATCCTTTTGCTCCAGAAGTGATGGTTGTTCCCACGAGACTTCGAACAGCCAAAGAAAGAAAAATATGATGGGTCATCTGACCATGTTGATCACCTCAGAGCCTTTGTTGATTTGATGAGGTTACTAGTCATCCCAGATGCTATTATGTGTAGGGCCTTCCCTCCAACACTTAGGCATGAGGTAAGGGACTCGGTGGCAACCCTTTTTCAAAATCCATCTGCAGGTTTGATGATTTTTCTAAACAGTTTGCTGCATACTTTACCAGTAGCAAGAGGGCTAAGAAAATAACTTTCGGACAGATGCAATTGACCTAGGACAAAGACAAGTTGCTTAAAGATTTCATTGCCCGGTTCAATAGGGCCACTCTAGGGATCAAGGATCAGAGATGTCTGTTATAGTCACTACCATGGTAAGTGTAAGTCGCAGTCACTAAAGATGGTAAAAAAGCCCACCGCCCCGTGCCCTGCTTATTCGAGTAATAGGGGCAGGTCCGTGGTAGAATTTTCTGCCCTACGGAGGTCGTGGGGTGGGTTCGAGACAGCCCCAGCCCATCATTTTTTTTTTTTTGGTAAAATCATAAAATAGAATACAAATTAAAATTTTGCTAGAAATGAATTAAAGAAAAATCGAACCCGGGTTGAAATTATAAACTATAAATTTCAACCACTACACCACAACTCAATCTTGTATTTTTTTTGTTTTGTTTTCTACAAACATTTAAAAAAAAATATATTTCTTTTTTTTAATCATTTTTTTCAGTTTTACAAAAAAAAAAATTTTGTGGAGTGGTTAGCGGGTCAAAGGGTTGTCCCCCCGACTCGCCCTATTACCATCTCTAGCAGTCACCTATTAAAGATGTCACTTTTCAAGAATCTACTGGATACGATGCATGAGTTACTAAAGAGAGGGGATACGTATGTGGATGTTGAGGAAGCATATTTCATTACCAAAGACATGAAAGATCGAAAAGAACCTGAATCTAACAAGCGGAAGGTTCAGTAGGTGCATTAGGACTTTCCAACTAGCATGATCCTTCCTTAGCTCCCTCGTCATTTATCTACCTTAGATGATTTGCTTGTCTTTGTCATCTCGGGTTTTGGCTCGTCCCGAGTTCTTATTTTTACTACAATCTTTATTAAGGGTAAGCCAATCGACAAAAATATTCTCAACTATTGCGACGGTCAAACAAGATGACAAGCCTTGGTTATAAAAAAAAGGCAATGAACATCTGTTTAAAAATCAAGGCGATGAGCCTTTATTAAAAAAAAAGACACAAGGCAATGAGCCTAAAAATCAAGGGAATAAGCATCTGTCTAAAAATCAACGCGATGAGCCTCTGTCTAAAGATCAAGGCGATAGCCCCATATTTAAAATAAAGGCGATGAGTCTCTGTCTAAAAATCAAGGCGATGAGTCTCTATCTAAAAATCAAGGCGATGAGCATTTGTGTCTAAAAATCAAAGCGATGAGCCTCTATCTAAAAATCAAGGCAATGAGCATCTATTTAAAATCAAGGCGATCAACCTGAGTTTATAAATCAGGGCGATGAGCGGTAAGGTGATAAACCTTAGTCAAAATAAGCAAAATTCCAATAGAACGAGAACACAAGATGAAAGGGGATACCTATGCCTGTGCGCCCGTCCCACCGAAAGGGGCGAGGCGAGGCGAGGCGAGGCGAACGCCCGCCCAACCAATGAGGCGTGTGCCCGCTCCCACCAAAAAGGGCGAGCGAACTCCTACCTCATCATGCGCCCGATCCGTCCTACTCGTACTTATATTTTTGAACTACTTCACCATCACAATATTGATTTGGGGCTATACGCACTTATAGCACACAACATAAAAACAAATATTCGTCTCAATAGAAAACTGAAAAAGTTAGAGAGGAGCATGTGCAGTAGATTATTTCTACTTCCAATTGCCACTATTTTGCAGGTCTCTCCACCACTGTCGCCACCGTACTTGGAGGAAGAAAAAAACCTTTATCATCATATTATATGACATATTTCTTTAAAATATTTCAAAAAAAAAAAAAAAATCTAACATCCGCAAGGTTTTGAAATTTGGACTCGAGCCAAACTTGAAAAAATAGTGTCAAAAGGTCGAATTGAGGTTGAATCGAAGCTAAATCTAGAGTAAATTTTTTCAAAAACATTAAAAAAAAATTAAATTTTTAAGATGAATCGATTGGTTTTTTAGTTTGAACACGTCGTTTCTTGTTTTGTTTTAAATATTTTTATTTTTTATGTATAACTAAATTGGTTTTTGGATCGATTTTTTGACGATTATTAAAACATTGATTTTTTTTTTTGGTGACGACGAACATCAAATACTTAAAATAACTCCATTTCAATAAAAGAAACGAATCTCTCCATATTGTGTAATTATTTTTTCACAATATTATTTTTAGTTTTTTATTCTTTTGCTAACTTCATTTTTCTGAAAACCAAATGTCCATTATACTTTCAGAAAAGGGGGGGAAAAAAACTAATGTCCATTTGACAGTTTTTTAAAGCACCGAACGTGGAAGTTTGTGTATTTCCGTTTATACTTGTAATTTAAATATGATATGAGAAAACACAATCTACTTTTGGCTCTGTCTAAATTAATATATTGTCAATAAACAATATCACAAATTTATTTAAATATGGGTGAAATACGGATAAATAGTATTAGGGGTCTCAAAATTTTGAATCAAGTGACAATAAAGTCTTGAACTTTTGATTTCTAGCACTTGAGATTTCAAACCTTTCAAACGTCTTAACCCGAAGTCCTTTTGTGACAGAAAACATCAGTTTGACCGTTAAATGATCATTTTTCATTGAAATGACATTTCTTCCCTTATTTTAGTTTAGGGTAAATAGCACTTAGAATCCCTAACCTTTAAACTTTATGACAATGAGATCTCGAATCTTGATTTTTAGCACCCGAAATTTCAAACCATTCAAATGTATGCGCGTGAGGTTTTTTTGTGACGGAAAATATTAGTTTGACCTTAGAAAGAAAAGAAAAGAAAAAGTAGAAAAAAAAAGAAATAATCACCCACACCCCTTCAAACTAATAATTTCATCAACAATTTAGAAATACAAACTAATTATCATAACATACCATTGTCACTTGGGTTGGGATGGATGGTTGGAATTAAAGAAGATGATTTTTTTTCCCGTTTTTCATTTTTTCCTTTGCTTTTGTTTCTTTATTTTCTTCTTATTTTTATTTAATTCAAAATTAAATATGAATACACTAATTATTTTACTCAAATTTTGACATTTTAAAAGTCAAACTGACGTTTTTCATCATAAAAGAACATCATGCGCAAACGTTTGAAAGATTTAGAATAGGACGCTAGAAATAAAAAATTCAGGACCTCATTGTCATAAAGGTTAAAGGTTAGGGACTCCCAACACTATTTATTCTAAATTAAAATAAGGGTGAAATTTCAATAAAAATGACCATTTAACGATCAAACTGACATTTTTGGTCACAAAAAGATTCCAGGCACAAAAGTTTGCAAGTTTTGGGATATTGGTTGTTAGACATAAAAAGTTTGGAACCCCATAGTCACAATATTCAAATATTTGAGACCTCTAGTACTATTTATCCGGTGAAACAATTTGTTCTTCATATGCATAAATGTTGCTAGAGCATTACTCAACTTGAATGATATCACAAGAAAATCATAAAACATTTATCTACTAATTCATGTAAGTGAACTTTTAATTCTTTCAATTTTGTTGGAGCCATTTTGTATTGTTTGTGAAATGGAAGATGTCCCTCAAATCAAATTGATAGTAAACTCAAATTTTCTTTTCTGGTGGTAAACCTAGAAACTCTTTTGAAACACACGAGAAAAATCTCGAACACTTGGAATATCTTCAAGTTTTAGCTTATTGATGTTCCTATCAATCACATGAGCTAAATATGCATAGCAATCATTTTCAAGTGATCTTCTAGCATCTATAGCAGATATTACACAAGATGGCAAGATTCTGCGATGTCCTATAAATATAATTTCAGGTTGATTTGGTTTTCTAAACACAACTTCTTCATGGAAACAATCAACTGAGGCACAATGTGCAGCTAAAAGTCCACGCTCAAAATAATATCAAAAACATTGATAGAAAATGGAATAAATTTTTCTTTAGTGATCATTCACTTAGCTAAAAGTGATTATCTTATCGGAGTTGCCACTACCAAATAATTGTCTAAAGTTTCCGACATTTGATTCGCATACATAGCAAGTGCAAATGTAAGAAAAGAATGTGTAAATCCATGGTCAACTAAATTACAATTATCTTTACCAAAAATAGATAACATGCCCACGACAACATCTGGTGACTCCTCTGAGGCCTACTGGGTCATAACAAATACTTTAGCCTCAGTCATGGGACGTTCTGCCTAGTCTTTCTATTTAGCTCCACTGCTAATCGCATTAGACTGCGCTCCAATATATGTGCTACTTTATCTGTAGAATCATCTTTCTGATTTTGATTCAGCCCTACAACACTCTATTGGAAAAATATCCTTAGTGATATGTAACTCTCTTGGACAAGAGCTGAACAATTTCTCCTCATGTGTCAAACTTGACCACGTTGATAACAGGCACCAATCTCCTTTAGCATTAGACATTCACCTAGATGGAATCTTCCACAAAATTGGCATTGAGGAAATTTAGCACTACTAGAAATCTTACACTTTCTCGGGATGAATGGTCTTTGAAAAGAACATTGAGTTTGAGTACGACTATTGCTGTACTCTGACTGAATCTAAAATCTGACTTCCACGAGATTTGGAGTTGAAATTGTCAATGTGGAAACACCTAGTTCACAAGTCAATCCTAATATTGGCCATATAAAAAAAAAGCATTAAAATCAATAACAAGTACTAAATCACAAATAAATACATAAGAGTGAAAACGAAAGTATATAATCAAATATTCAAAATTAAGTTCACACCTTCATCCTAGCTAGTAGAAATGTAGCCAATCATGTTCAAATTACAAAACACGCATATGAAAGATGAGACACCACCTATATTGAAAGAAGAGAATGAGACAAACAAACGTTGTTGAATCTTCGAGCGTTACTTCAAAATTCCAGCAATATTATTTTTCCTCAAACAAAGTCTAGAATTGTGTGTTTACATGTGTTTTTGTCCCCTTTCCCCCGAAAAAATCTCTCCATGTTGTATACAAAATCTCGTATATAACAGAGTACTTAAAATTTAGTGTGAATAGTGGACCAAAACAACCCACGTAGACCTAAACTAATAGAAACTAGGGGACACCAAGAAAATAGGTTAGCTCGAGCGAACAACTTAAAAATTTTCTACTTAAGTAGTCTGTATGAACTGATAAAGATCACCTTTTCTGACTTCTGGTTGTTGCCTTGAGCGAACTTCACTTGCCAAAAATCCAATTTTTGGTACTTCTATTTATCTTTAGCTTTTAGGGTCGATTCTTCACTTCAATTCTTTATTCTTATTTCAAAACACTTTGTTTCTTCTCATTTTTCTCTTCTTTATCATCATTGTGTCTTGAGCTCGGGATTTTTTCCCAAAACAACAAAAACATACCAAAAATCAAAAGTAATCAACTTCGAAATACTAACAAAAGTTTTATAAAAGAGTTGAGATAAGTGTATAATTTACACTTATCAATTATATTTCAATATTTAAAAAAAATATTGTGCTAATGCTAGTAAGGAATCATAACTTTATATATATATCAATATTTTAAAATTCTCAAAAAATATGGCGATGTTTATGAAGAAACACGATTTAAGTATATAAATATTATAGAACAATATATATTGTTGTAAATATATAATTGCTTCATTTCTTATCAATTTTTATATATAATTTTTTTTTGTAAAAGAAAGAAATTGAATGATGCTTGGTGGCCAATGACAATGGAGTCTATATGTTTCTGTTGGAATTATTTCCATATGCACTATAAAATTTGAATTCAAAAAAAAAAAAAAAAAAAAAAAAGAATGTCTGGATAAAAAGTGTATGCTTGGTTGATTATAAGCAGTTGGTACTACAGAATATGTGGATAAAAATTGTGAATCCTACAAAATGTGTAGATAAAAATAATATTTTACATTACTTATAAGTATTTATGATTGCTAAGAAACTACAATTATGAAATTCCACTATACAGTCTATATCACTTCTCCAAGACAGCAGATACCAGGAAATCTTCCATAAATTACTCTTTAACGGACAAAATGATACAAATTGACGGTTTCTTCACCTAAAAAATCTTAAACTTTTCCGCCCGTTTTCTGGGAATACACGCAGAATCTGACTTGGACTCGAAGAGTAAAGATTAGTATTTACCTGTTGGGGAAGAACGGAACCGATCTCCTCTCCACTGGGAGAGGTCAGTCTCGTGGGGAAGAAACTCATTCAAAGTCTCATTAGATATTCTATATAGTTTTCTGTTAAATACATATATGACCTTTGATTTTTCCTATTTTGACAGTACAAAACAAAACAAAGCAAAAAATGTTTGATAATTCAAAATGCATCTTTTCCAATACATTTACACGGCAAGACTACCAATTTTTTCATCTAGAAACCTCAGGCCCCATCATTTTAGTCCTCGGTTTTTTAGATGATGAAATTAATTTTTAAGTGTTTATATATCGTGGATTATTAAAAATGTGTAGATAATAAGTTAGTAGTAAATTGTGCTATAAAATGTGTAGATAAAAAATATATTTGTAAATTTACATTATTCCCGCAATATTTTAAGGTTTTGGTTTGTAGCTTTTAGATTTGGTTAAATACTTAAATAAGTAATCCAAAAAATACTGTAATTTTTTAAAGATTCAGTCGTTGTGTCTTTATGAGGTGTCACTGAACAAATGCGCAGTAAAAGTTTTTGTAAAAGCAAAACATCCATTTTTGAATTTTCCATTAATCTGTTTGAATAAGTCATGCCAATTAAGATTCTTCTACATGTAACTATATATATATATATTAAACGATTTAAGTCCATCAAGCTTTAAGTTGCTCCAATACATCATTTTCTCTCCAGCTAATTACATGGAAAAAAACACTTTGCATAGAAAAATCTGTCTTCTTATGTTCATCCTGTTCATCTTCCCTGCAGTACTCATGCAAACAAAAGCACAAGAAAATAAGAAAATAAGCAATTGTCCAGTAGATCATCCTCACACAATTCACAGAATAGGGAGTGTAATTGATCAAAGTTCTCGCGTTGGCAAGGAGCAGAAAATTGCCATTCAAATGGCTGTCAATGACTTTAATCAGTTGTCGACTTGTTCAAAGCTCGCTTTACACATCAAAGATTTACATGGCAAGTCAGCTCGAGCAGCTTCCACTGGTAAAGTCTCACTTAGCAACACAACCCATTTTTTTTTTATGATTTGTAGATGTTTCTTGAAATTTATTATTCTGTCCATTTTCAGCTAATAGATAACTTCGGCTAGTTTTTAAGGAAACTCAGTACAAAGCTTAGTTTTTTGTTTGTTTTGTTGCTGTATTTTTAACTTTTTGAGAAAGCTAGAATATATACAAATTTCATTTTGAAGTTGCAGCAATTGAACTTGTCAAGCACCAAAAAGTTCAAGGGATTGTTGCAGCATTGACATTGGAAGAAGCAACCGTTGCCACAGAATTTGAAGAAGTCGCCAACACCCCCATAATCACCATTGGCTCAGCAGCCATTGCTCCATCACCGCTATTACTTCAACCACCATCCATTTTTCAGCTGAATACTGATATTGGCATACAAATGCAATGCGCTGCTGCAATTATTGGCCACTTTAGATGGCAAAAAGTCACGGTCATATATGAACAAAGCAATAGCTTCTATGCCGATTCTAGACTTGTAAAACAACTTTCTAAGTCACTGAAACCCTTTAATTCTGTTGTTGAATTGGATCTTGCATTCCCTTCCATATCTTCTCTCCAGGAAGAACCCAAGGCCTTTATTGAAGAAAAGCTTTTTAATAAACTCGGAAGCAAAAGCAGTGGGATTTTTGTACTTGTGCAGTCTTCTTTGGAGTTTGCTACAATTCTTTTTGAGAAGGCCAGGAAAATGGGAATAATGGAAAAAGGTTATGTTTGGATTGTGTACGATGATATTGTTAGCCTAATTGATTCTGTGGAACCGTCTGTCATCCAAAACATGAAAGGGATCATTGGATTCAAGGAGAATTATGAGGAAAAAAGCAAGTCTTTTCGGGACTTCAGTTTCAGTTTTCGAAGAAAGTTCAGATCAGCATATCCTGAAGAAGAACATCCATGTCCAAGCATGTATGCTCTTCGAGCATATGATGCTACCTGGGCCATTGCAGAAGCCATGCAAAATTCTAAAGGGAAAATGAACTCAAGTGAACTGATAAATCATATCTCTTCAAGTGATTTTGAAGGTCTTAGTGGAAAAATCAGCTTCAAGAATGGAAAATTATTGCGAAAAACTACCTTTCATATCATTAGTGTGACTGGGAAAATTTATACAGAAATAGCATTGTTGTCACCAGAGCTTAGCTTCTCAATGGATCTCAGAGATCAGGAGAGAAATGGGACTAGGATAAACACTAATATGTCTAAGGAATTGGATTCAGTTCACTGGCCAGGAGGTGTGCAAACAGTTCCCAAGAAAAGGAAACTGAAAATTGGAGTTCCTGTACTGGCCACTGTCCATGAGTTTGTCAGAGTGAGGTATGACGAAGAAGAGAAGACAACGTCCTTTGACGGATTTTCTGTTGAAGTTTTTAAAGCCGCAGTTAAGCTGCTTCCATATCTTTTTCCTTACGATTTTGTTCCATTTAATGGCACCTATGACGAGATGTTGGTTGCAGTTTCTAATAAGGTAAGCATTGTTAGTCCTTCTCTATGTTTGATAACACGAAACAAGATGTCCTAACATCTTTCTGCTAGATCCTTATATTACTGAAAATCCATTTTTTTTCCTTTAATCAGAGTTTGGATGCAGCAGTTGCAGACATGACTATATTGGATGATCGATATGATTATGCTGATTTTTCACAGCCTTATATGGACTCTCAAATTGTTATGGTCGTAACTGCAAAAGAAGATTCGAAAAATCATAGATTCATTGTTGTGACGGCCTTTGAATGGAAATTGTGGGTGGTGATGGCAGCATTAAGCTTATCCACTGGGGCCATTATCTATTTAAATGAGCACGTGAACGACAATCCAGAGTTTGGAGGTTTATTTCCACAGATAATTGGTTCTATGCTTTGGTTTTCTGTCACTCTTCTCTCATTTGCACAAAGTAAGTCTCAACTAGGGGAAAAAAATGACATTTGAATGAGAAAACCTCTCTTTTTCGTGTTATTAATGATTGCTAATCTTGTGCACGCAGGGGAATCTATCAAAAATAATCTGTCACGATTGGTTCTTGCAATATGGTTGTTTGTGACTATGGTGGTGGCAGCATCTTATACTGCAGTTCTAAGTTCTAGGATGACTGTGCCGAGGCTCCAACCATCTATAGTACAGGTTGATTATCTTCAGAAAACTAATGCAATTGTTGGATGCAATGGGGAGGGTTTCATCCCAAGATATTTGAGGCATAGGAATTTCAAGGAAGAGAACATCAAGAAAATTGATTCTATCAGTGACTACTCGGTAGCTTTTGAAAAGGGGCAAATTGAAGCAGCCTTCTTTATCAGTCCACATGCCAAACTTTTCCTAGCAAATAATAACAAACGCTACGTCATTGAAAAACTTGGCTTTCAAGTTGGTGGTCTAGCTTATGTAAGATTCAAACCAAAAAATTAATATGCACTCTCAAGGAGGTGGTGTAAACCAGGCTGTGTAAGGCCAAAACGGCCTCATTTTGAGATGACCGTGCCTTTGGCCTGACACAGCTCTTGTTAGGCGTGGGCTGCGAGCATCTACAGTTGGGGCACGATATGGTTTGACTCTACAACAGGCCGCCCCACGGCACTGCTCATGCCACACTGCCTTAATTACAAATTTTGACACCTCTACTCCTTGAAATTGTTTTTCATCCCTTAATTTTCATATGCAAATTTCTGTGGGCTTACATTAATCAGTGTTAATAAATCCCGATCCATTTTGGTTTTCTTGTAGGTATTCCAAAAGGGTTCTCGTTTCACTGCTGATATATCGAAAGCAGTTCTAAGTATGAAACAAAACGGAGATATAAATCACCTGGAAGAGCGTATTCTTTCCTTCTCGAGTAGCTCCTCGTCAGATCAACAAGTTGATAGCCTAAGTCTATACCTTTCATATTTTTCAGGTCCACTAATTGTTTCAAGTATGATTACTTCATTTGTGTTCTTGATCATAGTTGTTCGTGTAATTCATAAACGATGGTCGATTCATGGCTCTATACAATCTTCGCTGATGCGTAGTAGGATTTCAAGATGGGCATCATTTCTTTTATTTGAATGCCATGCCAAATTTGGCTCAGGTTTCTTTGGGGCACCCGTTATTCAGAGAGAGAATAATTTAACGAATATTGCAAGTGAAAACTGAGGCCTGGAGGACTGACTAGAGCATCTAACCATATTTAATTTGTATAAGCATTTTTTAAATATATATATTGTATAGAAAAGTTTTCAATGATCAAGGAATTAATTAGCTGTATATGGATAAATCTAAGGCTTTTTTTATATAGATGCCCTCTCCCTCCTCAGGCTTCACAGTTCATAGTCCCCGCATGCAGTAATTTATAAGGAAGTTGATTTCATCAATCAATTAATTGATGCTGATGTCAAAACATATTATGATTTTTTTTTTTAATGAACTCAATCCGTACGAGATGAGGGATTTTTATGCCTACTAAAGCCCCGTTTGACAGAGATTATAAACAAAAAATGGTTTAATTTAGGCGAATTTTTTGACTTTTTAAACTACTTTTAACATGAAATGTCCATATTACCCTTAAACAACAAAATGTCATTTTAAAGTAGAAATGACAATTTTGTCATTTTATATTAAAGCGATTTGAAAAGTCAACTATTTCGACTCAAATAAACCAATATTGATTTATAATCTCTGTCAAACTTGTTCCAACCTGATACTAGTGTTAGAGATAAAGATAATGTCAATCACATTGTAGTTAAGTAATGTCAATTACATTGTAGATAAAATAAGTTAAAGTTTTAGTATATATACTATTGTAATCTAGTTAGACTATACGTCTCTAAAGTTGACTACTTTGCAATACAAAACAAAATCAAGTTGCTCATTATTAGCTCCAAGTGTTTAAACTTTATCATGAGATCACACCTCAGACGAGGAAAATATCCAAGACCCTCTCCCAGCAACTTCCCTTGCCAACGACACCGTGGCTGGCCAAATAGCCACCATACCTCCTGGCAGCTCCACCAACCCTCAACCAAATTCGTCCCCTGATTTTTCTCCCAATCTTGTTACCTTAAACATCTTTTCTCAAGTACCTCTCAAACTCACGACCACAAATTACCCTTTGTTAGTTGGATATGGTCTACTTAGATTTTGTTGATGGATCACACCCATGTCAACCATTATTCAAATAATGGCATTATCCTACTAATCTATCTTTCTTACAATTATTCTCTTCATAGCATCCTCTAAATCTTCTCAAAAAGCCTAGAACACACTCAAAAACAATCTATGTCAAACCATCCCAGCGACAGAATTATGCAATTACAAAGCCAATTTTCAATCTGACAAAATCACCCATTCCATTTAAGAGTTCCTCCAAATAATCGAAGGCAAAGTTGGTGAACTCGCACTTATGGACTCTTCTATTCACGCAAAGGATTTGACCTTGAAAATACTCGATGGATTACCTGATGAGTAAAAAGACATATCATTGGTTGTTCACGCTCGCGAATCGTCAATTTGTTTCGATGAACTCAGTGAAAAGCTTATCACCTTTGAAGCTCATCTTCAACAACTTGAAGCCAAAAACTCTACGCTACCAGCTCATGTTGCCACTCAACAATTTGAATCCCATCAATATTGCAATAACTCTAGTCCTCCATCATCCAATCACACTATCGGTAGAAATAATCCACGTCGACCCTACAATGGACACTGCCAGATTTGTGGTGTCCAAGAACATTCTGCCTGAAGATGCCGTCTTCTGAGCAACATCCCACTTCCACCATCGCCAAACGAATTTAACGTCCAACAAAGTTACACATCTCCAAACCCGACCCCATGGTCCCTGACGCAGGCAAAAACGTGAAAGAATGAAACAAAACTCAAACTCAACCCGTTGATTCCTATGAATACCGAATTAAATTGATTATAGTGGAGAAACTTCAAGAACAATATTCTTATTAAACAACAACTACTTTAATGAATGAAAAAGGAATCTTAAATACTAAAATTCTAGTTGAAATAAAATCCTAATTGATAAGTAAATGTAAAAAGACGAAAATACACATGACAAATTAAAGATTTCCATTTTAAGCTAACAAGACGATTTCAAACGGCTAAAATCTATCGTCAATAGTGACAATTCTAAGCCAGTATGCAAAATCTATGTCCGTTTCTTTGAAGAATCATGATTACGATCAATCGCGTCCAGATAAGCCAAAGCTAGGTCCTCTACGCCTTCAGTCCACCTGCCACCACTATGCCCATTTCAACCTTCATATCCGCCTCACGAAAACTATACTATAGCTATACCACCACAACATAATAATTGGCTTCTTGATTCTGGAGCTTCGTATCACATCACATTACATCAGACCTTGACAATCTATCCCTTCACTCTTCTTAATAATTACTCATATTGGTTCGGCATCCTTGTCCCTAAAATTGGATCGTCGATATGGTTTTGTCATGTTGGAAAAAAATCTCGTGATTGTATATTTTCTTTAATTAGATGATAGAATATTTAACATATTTCTAGAATATGCTCTTGTATAATTTTATATACTGTCTCTTGTAAAGATGAATAACATATAGAAAATAATCTCTTCCATTGCCATTACTTATTCTCTTCCATAGCCATTACTTATTTTTTTAACATGGTATCAGAGTACATTCATCATCTCTAATAATTTTCGAAGCTTATTTTTACCATCTTTACCAATCCACAACTAGTCTCCATCAATGGCCGATACAGAAATTAACCCCCATCGATCCTAGTTCTGCCACCAAACAAAAGGATGGTCTTGACCCTTCAACCTACTATTACTTTCATCATTCAGATAATTCATCCATTTCGCTTTCATCTTAATTGCTGAATGGCGACAACTGGGCAACATGGAGCAAGTCCATCGAGATTGTTCTTTCGGTGAGGAACAAGTTAGGCTTTATTGATGACAGAATCAAGAAACCTTCCAAAACATCAAATTTGGATGAATACATCTTATGGAAAAAGGCGAACCACATGTTGATTTCGTGGTTCTCTCATTCAGTTTCACCAGAACTTGTTCATAATGTTCTATTTGCTCCTACAGCACAACACGTTTGGGAAGATTTTCGAGCACACTTTTCTCAAGGTAATCTACCCCGCATATTTAAAATTCAGCAATCTATTGCATCGCATGTCCAAGGAACCATGACGGTTGCAAACTATTTAAAAAAATTATGAGGTTATTGGGATGAATTCATAGCCCTCTCTTGTCCATGTGATTGTTGTAAGTGCGATGAAATGAAGAAAATGGATAAATACCACGATGAAGATCGACTTGTGCAATTCCTTATGGGACTCAATGAATCATATAAAACAGTTCGAGGCCAAATATTACTCATGAAACCAGTGCCTAACATCCGAGAGGCCTATAACATGGCAACTCAAGAAGAGAAATAGCGAGAGGTTGGTAATGGATCAATCAATGAAAACTTTTTAGTTGCCGCGGCTGTGCGACCATCTTGAGGCTCCAATCCGAATAAAAAATCTTCTAGTAACTCTTCATTTTCTAACAATGACGAACTGTTTTGTTATTATTGCAAAAAGGATGGCCACACTATTGATAAATGTCATAGACTTCATGGTTTTCTACCTGGACACTCGAGATATGATCCTAACTTTAAGCCAAAGTATGATCCCAACTACAAATCAAGAAGTAACAAAACACTAGGCAGCCGACAATGACAATCTTTGGGCGTGATTACCACATCGCACATATGATGACCACCATGTGCGGCATGAACAATACAGGTAGTAATATCTATGGGCTTGCAGCCGTTACTTCTTCCCGCAGTCTCGACTTGCAGACTATTTTTCCAAACCTTTCATTCGAGCAAATTTAGCAATTAACCATTGCCATGGCTAATATGACACATCTACCTAATGGTAATAATGATGTTTATGCAAACGCAGCAGGTCTGTCTAGTCATTCCTCTATTAATTCTATTTCGCCTAACTGCTGGATTTTAGATAGTGGGGCCATGGACCACATTGCTTTCGATTCTACATTATTTGTTCAATCACATTCACCTAACATACCTTCTATTAATTTACCAACTAGCTCTACCGTACCCATTGACACTACTGGTATTATCTTATTTAATAAAGACATTGTTTTAAAGGTTGTTCTCCATGAGCCTTCCTTTAAATTAAATCTTTTATCTGCCAGTAAAATTACCAAGTCCTTGAATTGTTGTGTAATTCTGTTTTGGATTATTGTTTTGCATGACTTGGCTACGGAAAAGATGATTGGCTGGGGTAAGCAGAGTTGAGGTCTTTACTTCATATCACCGGATTCCAAATCACCCATCGCATATCATACCAACACTGCTAAAGCTACTTAGCACCACCGACTTGGCCATCCATTCTCCTCAAGTTTACGACTAGTATCTAAGTTTATTTCTTCTTTTGATGAATCTTTTGAAAATAATTGCGACATTTGCCCGTTAGCTAAGCAAAGTTATTTTTCTTTTCCGTCAAGTTTTATTTTCTCTACTTTACCATTTCAAATAATTCATTGTGATATTTGGGATCCCCATAAAAATCCTACACATTCAGGTACTCGTTATTTCTTAACCATTGTTGATGATTTCACCCGTTGTAAATGAGTATTCTTTATGACACACAAATCTGATGCAACTACATTACTTATGTCATTCTTCACTTTTATTTAGACTCAATTTAACTCACAAATTAAAATTATTCGAAGCGATAATGGAAAAGAATTTATCTCTCTCAATTTTTTTCTCTCAAAATAGATTGAATTTCAACGTTCTTGCATTTATACTTTACAACAAAATGGAGTTATAGAACGCAAGCACCATCATATTTTACAAGTTGCTCGTTCTCTACTTTTTTAATCCAATTTACTTATCGCATTTTGGGGTGAATATATATTAACTGCTGTTTATTTAATTAACCATTTGCTCACACCACTTCTTTCTAACCTCACATCTTTTGAACGTTTATATCATCACCCTCCATCATATCATCATCTTTGTGTTTTTGGTTGCTTGTGTTATGCGACTGTAGTCCACCCTACAACCAAATTTGAGCCATGAGCTAACTGTTGTGTCTTTGTCGGCTATCTTACTGGTCAAAAAGGTTGCAAACTTTTTAATTTAGACACTAAATTTTTTTGGTGAGTCGCAACGTCAAATTCCATGAACATATTTTTTCTTTTAAACAAACCATTTCCCCTCACATGCCACCCTTACCTACTACACTCTACCCCATAGATATTGACCCAACCACCATCGCACCCACTCTAGAAACCGAACCACCCAACACCGATCCTACCCCTCATCTAGAAACTAATTTAAGTACCAACCCTCACACTCCTCCCATTCGCCTCCGTCCATCACACAAGGGACCGTCCTCCCTCACTCTCTCATTTCATCTAGCTCGGACCCCGTCATTGAGTCTCCTCACCCTACACCCATTCCTATCACCCATCGCTCAAACCGACCCCAGAGACAACCTGCTTGGCGTGCAGATTATTTCATGCACTTTGTTCACACTGGACCCCACCAGTTGTCAACCCCGTCATCTAGTTTTTCTCGAGGTACAAGTCACCCTCTCTCTAATTCTTTATCATATTCACGCATTTCTCATTCTCCTTTTTCTTTTTTTACAAATATTTCTAGTCTCTATGAGCCCACTAACTACCCTCAGGCAGTTCTTGACTCAAAATGGAGAGAGGCAATGCAGGCTAAGCTCGATGATCTCATATATAACAACACTTGGCAACTTGTTCCATTACCCGTAGGACAACGCCCCATTGGTTGCAAATGGGTCTACGAAATCAAATACAATTTTGATGGTTCTATCAAACGGTACATAGTCCGCCTTGTTGCTAAAGGATATACCCAGATTGAAGGGGTTGATTATTTGAGACATTTTCTCCCACTGCCAAACTCACCACTATCCGCTACCTATTATCCGTTGCTGCTTCTCGCAATTGCTTCTTACATCAGCTAGATGTTCAAAATGCTTTTCTTTATGGTGATCTGGATGAGGAGGTATACATGGATGTTCTCCTTGGTCTTCGTCGACAGGGAGAGAATATGGTATGTCGACTCAATAAATCATTGTATGGCTTGAAGTAGGCTTCTCGTAATTGGTTTGCAAAATTTTCTCATACTATTTAGAAGGCCGGTTTCAATCAATCAAAGACTGATTATTCATTGTTTACCAAAACTAAATGGGACTCATTCACTATGATACTTATTTATGTTGATGACATCATTGCGACATGCAATAATGAGCAAGCAATTAAATCTCTTCAAGGACTTTCTCCTACAACAATTTCGCATCAAAGACCTTGGTAATTTGAAATATTTTCTTGGAATTGAAGTTTCTCGTTCTCAAAAAGGAATATTTGTTTCTCAAAGAAAACATTCACTAAACATTTTGAAGGATGCGGGACTATTGAGATCTCGTCCTAATTCTTTCCCGATGGAGGAGCTTTTAAAGTTAAAACTTGATGATGACGATTTACTGCATGATCTTACCAAATATAGAAGGTTAGTTAGAAAATTGATTTATCTTACAGTGACAAGGCCTGATAAAGTATACTCCGTGCAAATCTTAAGCCAATTCATGCAGAATCCACGAAAACCACATTGGGAAGCTGCTTTAAGGGTTTTAAGATTTATCAAAGGCAATCCTGGTCAATGATTATTCTTTCCTTCCTTTAATGATCTCATATTAAATGCCTACCGTGACTTGGATTTGGCAGGTTGTACAATGACTTGACGCTCTATTTCGGCATACTCCATCTTCTTGGGAAATTCTTTAATTTCTTGGAAATCAAAAAACAAACAAATGTGGCTTGGTCATCTGCAGAAGCAGAATATCGAGCTATGGCTACAACATCTTTAAAGATTATATGAATACAATACATTCGACAAGATCTTAAAGTTTCACAAGAACGATCGACAAATTTATTTTGTGATAACCAAGTGGCACTTCATATTGCCAGGAATCTTGTCTTCTACGAGGGCACTAAACACATAGAAATTGATTGTCACATTGTGAGAGAAAAACTACAAGATGGAGTGATTTCAACTTCATATGTTCCATCACGTTCTTAACTTGCAGATATCTTCACTAAACCTTTGGGAAGTGAACAATTTCGTCTCTTAAGTGACAAGTTGGGACTTCATGATATTCATTCGTCAACTTGAGGGGGAGTGTTGGAAACAAATTTCGTGATTGTATATTTTTCTTAATTAGATGATAGAATATTTTGCATATTCTAAGAATATGCTCTTGTATAATTCTATATATAATGTCTCTTGTAAAGATGAATAACGTATAGAAAATAATATTTTCCATTGTCATTACTTATTCTCTTCCATATGTTGGATAAAATTCAACATGTGGAGCCAAACATGTATATATTAAAATGTGTGATGCTATCTTAAGGTTTTAGTTAATAAAGTGATCTACTTAAGATTATTTTGGACTAATGGATATTAAGTGTCATGAGATTAAGGTGTAGAGACGGATACAATGTTTTAAATTGATGAAGGGTCAATTTAACAACATTGAAACATAATAACTGCCCTGCAGTTATATATACAGGTCATGGTCCCCAATTGAGCGTGATTTTTCACAACTCTCTGCATCTCCATCAACAAGAGACACTAAGGAGAAAATCACGGATCAATTGGAAGACCATAACCCCGTTCGATCAAACAGAATCATAGATTCAGGTAAGCTTCCGCTTCAGTATTAATCTTGATAATTACAGCATGATATTTTTTAGTTATAGATGTGAAATCATCTATATATGAATTAAGTAAATAAATCTAACAAGTGGTATTAGAGCCACCTTCATGTTGAATTATCAGATCTATATGGACATGATTCGTTTTTTTTTTTGAAATTATAAATTCATAGTCTATCTATATATTCTTCAATCATGGATTTAGAAATTCACGAACAATTCATATATATCACGAACATGTCCAATTTCTGTATGTATTTGACGTTGAAATATATGTATTTATATGGATTTCGATTCTGTATGTATATATATTGTTCAAGAATATGGTTTTTTTTCAAATTTTTGCAATCTATATATTGTTTTAATCGAATTGGGTTTTCGGATTTTATGGTCGGATTTTTATGGTCGGATTTTGGTTGATGTTGGATCATGGATTAAATGTTGGCGTCGCTGGGCGTGGTTGTGGACACGGCTGCGTGCGTCGCCGCCGTGATGGATGGATGGATGTCGCGACGCGCGCATGGAGAATGCAAAGACAGGAGATGGCGTTGCGCAGGCATGGAACGTCGGCTCGATCTCCGCGATCGGGGGTGGCGGCGGCGGCGGCTAGGGTTTCTAACCCTAGCTGTTGCATTTTTTGACCTAGGGACCTCCTACGGAAATTAGAAGAACTAAGGGCCTAGTTTGCAATTTTCAAAATTTTGGTTTATTTAATCTCTAATCCTCCTGGTTTTCCCTCATTTATTTAAACCCAAAAGTTTTAAAAATCATTTAAGTTGGCCCTTTAGACTTTCGAATTTATAAAATAAATCCCCTACAGTTTTAGTAATTAATTAAGTTGGACTTTGAAGTTTCGAATTTTATGATTCAGGTCCCTAAAGTTTAAGATTTTAATTAATTGGCCACTAAAGTTTTTGGTAAATTGCAATTTAGTTCTTCAAGCTTAAAATCTTTCATAATTGGCCAATCAAGTTTAATTAAATTGCAATTTAACCCTCCAACTTAATGATTACTTAATCCTAAAGATTTGAACTTCAAAAATTCAAATCTTAAAGTTTTAAAATTATGCAAAACAATCAATTCAGGTTCAAATTTTGGTATGATGGACTCCTTTGAGAAATATAATATTCCAAAGTGAATTAATTGAAGCAACATGTTGTCAAAGTAACCTCTCTTGTAGAAATTAATTAACTTAGAATATTAGAAGGTTTAGTGTGTGTGTGTTGTTCATGCGAATATTGATCAGTCCAAAAGAAGGTCAATGTTTGGCTGGAATTTTACATGCACCTATGGTGATAAACGCGTGACGATTATTTAGTTTAACGTGTGATCAATAAATCGGTCCAAAGAAAGGTTTATTGATTGACATGTCTTATTGTCAGTGTTTGATTGTTACATCGAGTTACCACTTACGAGTCAATATTTTTGTCCAAAGACTTAATATTGATGTTGTGCTAGGTATCTTGTGATGGGACTTATCAATATATTTGAAATAATTATTTGCATAATAAAGTACTAATGTAAGCTATTTCTATCTCTTTCTCTATATAGCTCATTCATCTACTTCCACAATATCTGTAAATATCAATTCAATCCCCATACTTAATGGGTCAAATTTCAAGGATTGGAAAGAGAACGCTTTAATTGTTCTTGGTTGCATGGATCTCGACCTTGCTCTCAGGATTGAGAAACCTACTTCTCTTACGGATGCAAGTTCACCTGATGACAGGAGGAACTTTGAGAAGTGGGAACACTCAAATCGCATGAGTCTAATGATCATTAAGCGCGGCATTCCAGAAGCCTTTAGGGCGCGATGTCACGAGAGATGGCGATGCCAAGAAATTCATTCTTTTGAAATTAAAAAGCGTTTTTTTAAAGGCTGAAAAAAGCATGTACGCAAGAAAAAACATGCTTACGCAAAGCTTGATTTCAATGAAGTATAAAAGCAAGAGGAACATAAAAGAGTACATCATGTAGATGTTTCATACTGCTTCAAAACTTAAGGTACTAAAGCTCGACTTGTCTGATGATTTGCTCGTGCATTTAGTATTAATATCGCTTTCTGCACATTACAATCAATTTAAGGTCAGTTACAACTGTCAAAAGGAGAAATGGATTCTAAATGAGCTCATTTCATATTGTGTGTAAGAGGAAGAAAGGTTGAAGCAGGACATAACTGAAATTACTAACTTGGCAAGTACCTCCAAAGATAAGGACAAGAAAAAAAAATAGAATATGAAGCTGCTAAGGATCCAGAACAGAAGAAACCACATAAAGACAAAGAGGGTTGTTTCTTTTGCGGAAGCCTAGACATTTAAAGAAAGATTGTATCAAATATATACACTTTGGCGTGCAAAGAAAGGTACATTTCTTAATTTAGTGCATTACGAGGTTAATTTAGCTTCAATACCTAGAAACACTTGGTGGTTAGATTTTGGTGCTACTATTCACATAAGTGTTTCTATGCGGGGTTGTCTCTTCTCGTCGAAAGCCAAATGATTTGAAAGATTCATCTTTGTGGGCGACAAAAATCGGTGGAAGTTGAAGCAATAGGCACTTTTAGGTTATTGTTAGGAACCGATTTTTATTTGGATTTGAAAGATACTTTTGTTGTCTTGTCTTTTAGGCGAATTTGGTTTCTATTTTTTATTGGACAAATTTGGATATTATTGTTCTTTTAGAAATTGTCGGTTTAGTCTTTCTTTAAATTCAAATATTGTTGGTATGTCTTGGTTCATTATGTTCATACGATAACTTATATTTGCTTGATACTATTGCGTCATATAATGAAACCTTGCATGTGGAATCACGTGGTACTAAACAAAAATTAAATAAAGAAAATTCAGCAAAATTATGGCACAAGCGCTTAGGTCACATCTAAAAAATTAGAGTTGAACGACTAGTGTTAGATGGCATTTTGGATTCCCAGGACTTTATGGACTTTGATGTTTGTATTGATTGTATCAAGGGAAAACATACCAAAACAAAAAAGTTAGGTGCCAATAGAACTTCGGACGTCTTAGAATTGATACACACAGATATTTGTGGACCATTCCCTACGGCTTCTTGGAATGGTCAACAATATTTTATATCATTCATAGACGATTACTTACGTTATGGGCATCTATATCTTATTCATGAAAAATCTGAGTCACTGGACATGTTCAAGACTTTCAAAGCTGAAGTTGAGAATCAACTCAACAAAAGGATTAAAAGCGTTAGGTCTGATCGTGGTGGTGAGTACTACGGCAGATATGATGGTTTGGGTGAACAACGTCCAGGACCATTTGCTAAATTCCTAGAGGAATGTAGAATCGTCCCATAGTACACCATGCCAGGATTACCTAGCATGAATGGTGTAGCTGATAGACGAAACATGACTCTTAAGGACATGGTAAGGAGTATGATTAGTCATTCTACTTTACCAAAATCACTTTGGGAGAAGCATTAAAAGCGCAACTTATCTTCTAAATAAAGTATCAACTAAATTTGATGCTAAAACACCTTATGAGCTTTGGACAAGCGAGAAAACACATTCTAAAAGCATTTCCACATTTGGGGATGTCCGGTGAGGCTAGGCACTTATAGGCCACATGAAAATAAATTGGACTCCAAAACTATAAGCGGTTATTTTATTGGTTATTACGAGCGATCAAGGGCTACAAATTTTATAATCCCACACTTAAGTCAATTTTGAAAAGAGAAGCGCAACATTTTTGAGGATGTTGAGTTTGGGGGAGAAATAAGGTTAGAGACATTGTCTTTGAGGAATAAACTAAGGAAGATCGATTTCGATTCCTACTATTACTTTTGACAATGTGCAGATTTCTAAACCCGTCATTGATCAAGAAGTATATCCGGAACCTCAGCAAGATAATGTTGAAGAACCTCCCACCATTCCAGAAGTACAAACTCAACAACCTCAAGAACCAATACCATTAAGGAGATCCACTCGAGAAAGAAAAAATGCTATCTCGGATGATTTTATAGTATTTCTCCAAGAACATGAGGAAAATAATGGAATGATGGAAGATGATCCAATCAATTTCCATCAGGACATGAAGGGTTCTGATTCTCAAAAGTGGATTGATGCCATGAATGAGGAGTATAAGTCTATGCAAGATAATAAAGTTTGGGATCTTGTCCCATTACCAGAAGGTGAGAAGCCCATTGGTTGTAAATAGATTTTTAAAACCAAAAGGGATTCGAAGGGTAATGTGGAAAGATATAAGGCTCGCCTCTTGTAGCTAAAGGCTTTACACAAAAGGAAGGCATTGACTTCAAAGAGACTTTCTCTCCGGATTTCAACAAAAGACTCTTCGGGCGGTCATGGCACTTGTTGCACATTTTGACCTTGAGTTACATCGGATGGATGTTAAGCAGGCGTTTCTCAATGGAGACATTGATGAGACGATCTATATAGTGCAACGAGAAAACTTCGTGTCGGGAGACTCGAAGAATATGGTTTGCAAATTAAAGAAATCTATCTATGGACTTAAGCAAGCTTCCGTCGGTGGTACTACAAATTTCATCAAGTGATTATCTCGTTTGGTTTTGAGATAAATATTGTTGATGATTGTGTATATCACAAGTTCGATGGGAGTAATCATATTTTCTGGTTTTGTATGTTGACGACATCTTTGCTTGCCACTAATGATATAGGCATGTTGCACGAAACCAAGAATTTTTTGTCAAGGAATTTTAAGATGAAAGATCTTGGGGACGCCTCTTTTGTATTAGGGATTCAGATACACCGGGATCGCTTTCGAGGTATTCTTGGATTCTCACAAAAGAGCTATATCGATAAAGTTCTTAAAATGTTTGACATGCAGGATAGTAAACCAGGAGACACCTATGTTGCTAAGGGAGACAAATTTAGTCTCAATCAGTGCCCGAAAAATAATCTTGAAGTTAAGGAAATGCAGAAGATTCTCTATGCATCAGCTGTTGGGAGTTTGATGTATGCTCAGGTTTGTACATGTCCAGACATAGCATTCATTGTTGGAATGCTGGACAGATATTTAAGTAACCCTGTGATGAATCATTGGAAAGCAGCAAAAGGGTTATGAGGTACTTGAAGAGAACGAGAGATTGCATGCTTACAAACAACAGATCGGATTAGTTAGAGATCGTAGGGTACTCCGATTCTGATTTTGCGGGATGCCAAGACAATAGAAAATCCACATCAGGCTGCATATATCTGCTAGCTGGAGGAGTTATTTCCTGGAGGAGTGCTAAGCAGACACTCGTAGCTTCTTTCACTATGGCAGCGGAGTTTGTAGCATGTTATGAGGCATCTAACAATGGGATATGGCTACGAAATTTTGTCACTGGGCTGCGCATTCTGAATGGTATTGAAAGACCATTAAAGTTATATTGTGACAATAACTCTGCAGTGTTATATTCTAATAACAACAAGAGTTCAACTAAGTCAAAACACATTGACATTAAGTTCCTGGTTGTGAAGAAAAAGGTATAGAGTGGACAGATTTCCATAGAGCATATTGGGACAAACTTTATGATTGCGGATCTGCTTACTAAGGGATTACCACCCAAGGTCTTTCATGAGCACACTTGCTTTCGTATGGGTGTTGTATTTCTTGAGGATATCATGTTTTAGTGGGAGTTTGTATTTTGGATTGCTTTATGTTTTAGTTTTGGACACATTTGTGTATTTGGATAATTTTACATATGAAATAAAGTACTCAGTTTATTCCACTCTGTTACATTATGTTTGGTATTGATCTCACTTAAGGAATAAAGTCGGACCAATTGAAAATAGATATGTTTGGATCACATAACATGTAATTTTTATACTACACTCTCATGATTGATCTATGTCATTTGGTTGTATTTGGTATACGTGACCATTGATGGATTTAGTTACGATTAATGTAACGAAAGTCGCTTTGATACTACATTGATATGGTGATGGGCGAGATTGTTTAGAAATACCCTTAACAGTGATAGCAAAATTTTGAGCTCATAAGGTTGTACACATTTGTAAGGATACATGTATAGCCCAGTGGGAGATTGTTGGATAAAATTCAACATGTAGAGTCAAACATGTATATATTAAAATGTGTGGTGCTATCTTAAGATTTTAGTCAATAAAGTGATCCATTTAAGACTATTTTGGACTAATGGGTATTAAGTGTCATGAGATTAAAGTGTAGAGAGCGGATACAATGTTTTAAATTGATGAGGGCCAATTTAACAACATTGAAACATAATAATTGCCATGCGATTATATATCTGGTCGTGTTTCCCCATTGAGCGTGACTTTTCATAACTCTCTCGCATCCCATCGACCAAGAGACACTAAGGAGAAAACTACGAATCAATTGGAAGACCATAACCCGTTTCTATCAAGCAGAATCATGGATGGATTGAGCGCCTCGCTTCAATATTAATCTTGATAATTACAACATGATGTCATGATTTTTGAGTTATAGATCGAAATCATCTATATATGAATTAAGTAAATAAATCTAACACCATATCCATTAGTTATTTTCTTAACATGTCATGATCTTTCTAGGGAAACTCTTCGAGTTTTCATTAGGGTTTGACGCAACAATTGGAGATACATTGTGTGAATTGATCATCGATATGATTTTGCAGACTTTCACAGCTATACCTCTATCATTCTTCATTTATGCGATTACGTGCTTAGAAAAATTGGTACTCTTGATGATGCTCAATCTTTATGGGAAACTCTTGAATCAACTTATCTTGAAAAATCTCTTCCAAATAAATTGTTTTTATTGGAAAAATTCTTTAGTTTTAAAATAGATCCCTCAAAGGATCTTGATGAAAGTATTTTGATATATTCAATAAGTTGATCCAAGATATTAAGAGCTGTAGTGATAAAGGTATTGATGAGTACAAAGCCATTATTTTCTTGAACTCGATACTGAAGCCTATAATGATGATGTAAGAGTGCCATCAAATATGGTAGAGATGATCATTGTTGATATGATCATAAATGCTCTAAAGTAAGAGTCAGCTGGAAGCTGAAAATGATAAAGAGAGAAGAAGTAATGGTGAAAACTTGTATGTTAGAGGTAGATCACGGCATAGGCATTGATAATCAAGAAGGTAATAATACAAATGGCCTAGGTCACAAAAAGAAAGGCAAGGGTAAGTCTAGATCTAAATCAAAGGTAAAAGGAGAAAGTGTTACAATTGTGGTAAGTTGGGGCATTATATTAAGGATTGTTATAAATTAAATAACAATTCTCGAAATATAAAACTCTGAACAAAGCAATGTTGCTACCCTGAGTTCGAGGCTCTTGGTGAAATTTGTATGTAGTGTTTGATTATATGGTAATAAGGCTTTTGTTAATTTTTGTAATCAATATGGGATTAAGAGGCACAAAGCGTCACTTATTCCCTCGGCAAAATGGTGTTCTTTGAGAGGATGAATAGAACTCTTCTTGAAAGAGTTAGATGTATACTAACCGATTCTGGTTTGTCTAAACCTTTTGGAGTGAAGTCAACATTGTTACTTTGTTATCTTGTAAGGTCTCCTTCTCTTTGCCTTAAGTGCAGAGACTCACGAAGAGGTATGGCATGGTAAGCCCAGCAGACTATTCAAATCTAAGAACTTTTGGATGTACAATCTATTCTCATCGAAAGATGATAAACTTGACCGGATCTCAAAAGTGTGTGTTCTTAGGTTATCTGAAGGAACAAAATGGTATAGACTATGGGTTAGGAGTCAGGAGGGTTTAAAACCATTGTCGATGAGATGTTGTTTTTAAAGAAAATGAGATGCCTTGTTTAAAACAATCTCATCGAGAGTAGTGATGTTAATAACCCTACTAATGAGAAGTTGGTCTTGTATGGTTTGAAACAAATTCTGAAGCAATGGAATAAGAGATTTGACACTTTCATGTTATCCTTAGGTTTTCAAAGCAATTGGAATGCCTCTATTTTTTGACACTTCCCATGTTATCCATCAATGTGTTGACTTAAAGTAATATTAAAACTGCCCCTAAGTTTGATGATTATTACCTTTTTGAAACTCAGATTTTCGATTACTTCTTCTTGCTTTATATGGATGATATGCTAATAATTAGTTCATGTGATGACTATTGGAATATTAAAACTAAGTTAATTTGAAATGAAAGATCTTGGCAATGCCAAGAATTCTTGGAATGGACATTATAAGAGACGCATTGTCTAATTCTACTTTAATGTTAAAGCAACATTCTTATATCTTGAAAATTTTTCACTGTGGAAGAAGTTCTCTATGCTTCCAATTTGTAAAACAAAGGAGTTTACATGGTGAATTGGACCTTTGAATAACCATTTCATTCTTAGTAAAGACCAATGTCCCCAATCTGTTGAAGAATTAGTAAATATGAATGAAAGTGCCTGGATGATTCTAATGTGATTGGTTATTAAAAGTAATGTATGCCATGGTTTGTGGACCGGACATTCGACTTTAATTGCTATATCTTGTCGAAGTTCTCTATGCTTGTTAAGTAGATATATGTCTAACCTTGGGGAACAACATTGGGAGGCTTTAAAAATGGTTTGTTTGAAGTATCGATTGTGTTAAGTAAAATGTCACCGCAAATGTTGGTTTAGTTTTTAGACATTGTAGTGAAGGGATAAAACTCAAAGGGTATGTTGATGCTAATTATGCTAATGATAGAGATAGTAGGAAATCTACTACTTCATATATGTTTACTCTCTGTAATTCTTGCATAAGCTGGAAATCTCAGTTACAACATATAGTGGCTCACATCCCACCTTGAGTGCGAATATGTTGCAATCCATCTGAAATTTGTGAAAGAGGCTTTATGGTACGAAAGGTTTGTTATCTGAATTAAATTTTCTCCATAATCAAAGTAGTTGTTTTTTCGATAGCCAATCGCTATCTGACTTTGCAAGAACCCGTTTTCATGATAGAACTAAGCATATGGATGTAAGATTACATTTCATTAGGGACATAGTGTCAAAGCAGTTGATTAATCTAGATAAGATTCCTACTCAGCATAATCCATCTGATATGGGAACTAAACCACTGCCTTTAAACAAGTTTAAATCATGTTTGAGTTTGCTTAATATTGATTCAGGTTAAGTGTGTTAAAGATATCTAATTAATAGTATATGTAGTATATATGTTAGATTAGATTATCTTGCTTTACTTTAATGTTCTTTTTCCTTTCTAACTTGTTTAAACTTTTGCAATTGTTATGGTTGTAATGCAAAAAAAAAAAAAAAAAAAAAAAAAAAAAAAAAAAGATTTGACGAAGCAAAGATTCATTGTGGTGAAGGCATTTGAATGTAAATTGTGGGTGGTGATGGCAGCGTTGAGTCTATACACGGGAATCATATAATCTATTTAAATGAGCACGTGAACCAAAAACCAGGGTTTCCAAGGTCCATTTCCTCAGACCATTTGGTTTTCTTTTACTCCATATTTTATATTTTCAGAAAGTCACGTGTTGATTAGTGTTAGTAATAATTCTAAGGCATTTTGGTTTTCTAATAGGTATTCCCAAAAAACTCCCCTTTGACTGCTGATATATGGAAAGCGTATTCTTTCCTTGAATGGCTCATCATTATCGACCGAAGAAGTCGATGAACAAAGTTTAGATATTGCGCATTTTTCTCGTAACCTAATAATTTCAACCACAATTTTTGTAATTGTGCTCTTCATCACAATTGTTCGTATAATTGGTAAACGATGGTCGATTTGTGACTTTATTCAATCTTCCCTAATGCTATGAATGGGCAGCATTACTTTTAGCTGAAAGCAATCCAAGATTTGGCTCAAGATTCTTCAGGGAATCCATTGTTAGGAGACAAAATAATCGATTTAGGAAGAAAAGAGGTATGTGCAATCGAGGCGGATCCAGGAAAATGACACAAGGGTGGGCTAGGGGAGGAGAACTTACGGAGGTTCGGGCAAATACCGATTTTTTTCTTTCTAAAATGACAATTACTTAGTCTATTTTATAAGAATCTAATTACAAATTGTCAATTCAAAAATTCAACTATAGTATTGAAGGGTTTAGTTTTTGAAAAATAATTACAAAAAGAAAAAGAAAAATTAAATTAGATATAACTTGACGATACAATTAAGTAGAATTATGGTAAATATCTTAAATTTTAAATTCAGTTTAACATATTAAATAATGAAGAAGCAACATTAAATATCAAGAAATAATCAAATAAGTCAACCAGACAATTGGAATGGGGATAATTTCACTATAATATTACATTATAAATTCTTATGAATATGTTAATGGTGGAAATTGGATTAAATTTAAAGTGGGTATGGGCTTTGGGCTTATGTTTGGGTTTGGGTTTTGTCTATTATACTAATTGTATTCATTGTTTCAATTGTTTTTGGGCTTGGCTTCTAAAAATTCCTACAACTTTTTTTTTGGGCCATGTTTGGGTTTGGGTTTGGTTTTGTCTATTATACTAATTGTATTCATTCTTTCAATTGTTTTTGGGCTTGGCTTCTAAAAATTCCTTCAACTTTTTTTTTGGGCCATGTTTGGGTTTGGGTTTTGTCTATTATACTAATTATATTCATTGTTTCAATTGTTTTTGGGCTTGACTTCAAAAAATTCTTTCAACTTTTTTTTTGGGCCGGGTGGGCTCAAGCCCACCCGTGCCCTGGGCTGGATCCGCCCCTGTGTGCAATAGGAAAGCTTGTTTTATATTTCTTACTTGTATAATATTTATAAACAATGTTCTTAGATATACATACACATACACATACACAATGTTCTTGATTTGTAATGGTACAATTTGATCGACTAGATCGAAATTAATCTAACAAGTCAACAGCCTTATGTGTATGTTTATGTGTGCTTATAAGTACTTATAAATTAGTCAAACATCTCGCAAGATCTACAATATTTACTTTTTTTTTATTTACATATTTCGTAAGATTCACTGCTTATAATGTATAAAAATCTTTACCAAACATATACTCATTTTTTTTTTCAAGCTCAATCCTAGTCCTTCTTGTTGCTATTTTCTCCCATTTTTAATAGAACTTGAGGCTTTATTTAAAAAAATAAATAAATTAAAAAATAAATCTGATAATAGGTTAAGGAAAAAAGAGAGATTTTATTACTTATTGACAACCGCTGAAATATGAGGAGTCCACAACCAAATCACCAAACACAAACAGAAACCCAATAAGCGGCCTATGTCCTAACATATCGCTTCGTTCTCCGAAAAAGCACTCACATAAATTCTGTATTAAATCAATCTTTCATTATTCTTCATATTTCTCAAAAATGGTATCCCGAAATTCCATGAGAAAATCTATTAGTTTGTCAAATTGAAAAATAAAAAACCCATATTTTTTCTTCAGAATGCCTTCATTTAATTCCGCGTCAAAGGCGCTTACGCGCTTGTTTTCGTGTCGTAATTTATTTCGGCAACGGATATTGAAGTATACTGATTACAATCAGATTCGGTGCTTCAGTGCAATTGGTGGGTCAAATGCATTTTCTTCATCCAATAAATCAGCAATCGCTTATTACTGGAATTATAATTTACGGGATTCAGGAATATTTTCGAATAATCATAATGTTATTGTCCAGAAAAGGGGATTTTTGGGGTGTGGTGATGGCGAAGAGGGGAATATGTTAGCTAAAGTACACGAAGAGAGACGTGTTTTGGGGTATGCTTCTTTCAATTTTGATTTCCCATTTCCGTTTTTATTATTCTTTAATTACATATGTGTGCTGTGCCCAATTATGTTTGTTTCCTGTATATATATGCCTGTGTTTCTTTCTCTGAGGGTTTGGAAATAAAATACTTTTATTTGCATTTTGCATCGCAGTAGGTGGATTCTGAATTTTTATTGAAGATTAAATCTTTGGACAGCGTAAATGAATGGCGAATTCATTGCATTTTTTTAAATTTTACATTTTGCTTGTGACGAAACACATTTCATTGTTGAAAACATGTTGTCATTTGTTTCCAGAGATTTTGAACCTTGCTGAGTACATTTTCTTACACCAACTGATACTGGTTTATGATAGATATACAATGTTGCGTCTCAGAAAATAAGTTATGATGTCCTGGAATTTTAGATTATCCTCTACTGGTAAGACATTGTGATATATTGCAAGCAAGGTTCTTAAAATCCAATGCTATTTAGTAGAGTGAACCCTAGAGAGGGCTGATTTTTTTTTTTTAATTTTTTTCTCCGATTTACAATGGGGGCGATGGTGCAAATTGTATGAAAGAAGAGTTTTAATTTTTCCTCCCCTTGTCTTCATTTTTGCCGTCACTAACTGAAAACAATCAAACATGCCCACACTTGCATGCAGCTATTTTTATCATATTAGATTCGTAGTACTTAATTTTCTAATGATTTGTCGGATGATAGAGTTGTTGTCAAACATTCACAAATTTTATTATCAAGCTTGATCAAACTAGAAACAAATTCCTGAGCTCAACCCCTGATTAGACTGGGGGAGCTGGGAGAGACGAGCTATGAAAAACGCACAATTGCAAAATGAGTTAATTTGTCATTTAGAAATCAAAATCAATTTCTATGGACCTCCAATGCTGTTTCTCGATCAGTATTTTTATTATTCTAACTATTTCTTAAATCTTAGACTTCAATGCAACTTTTAAGTTTTTTGATCATCTGCTAGATGAACTGACTATCTCTTGATTGTTAGATACTCTCCAGAGCAATTATTTGCTGTGGTTGCTGCTGTCGACTTATATGAGGATTTCCTTCCTTGGTGTCAGCGATCAGAGATAATTCGACGCCATCCCGATGGATCGTTTGACGCAGAGCTAGAAATTGGTTTTAAATTTCTTATTGAAAGTTATATATCCCACGTGGAGTTGAAGAAACCAAAATTTGTTAAGGTAAAAAATTACTTTTTGAGTATAAATGACTTCTCTTCCTTTATTTTAGTAACTTTTATATCCTGTTCACTTTATTGTTGGCAAGTCATGTTTGCTTCTTTATCCTTTTTCGTTTTTTATTTTTTATTTTTTTTAAAAAAATTTCGTGAGGAAATTTATGTTGGCAAACAATATAAACTTTTGTTTATTTTTTATCTTATTTTATCATTTTTTTCTTAACAAGAGTTAGCTGCACAATTTGACTACAGAGGATTGCACTTAAAATGTTGAGATCAATAGAATATGATGGTATCCTTTGCCTATTTGCATGAATTTTCTGTGGAGTTCTTGGTTTGAGTTTCCTTTCTTCTACTACTCCTTTGATGGGGGTAAGGGAGATGGGGAGGGTGAGGGGGCAGGTTTAGAAAGTCAGAATGATCTATCCTTGATGTTGGGTGAGAGTTCCCAGGTTTCATCCATATACAATCTTTCACAACCGCCTTTAGAAATATTTGCTGAAAATTTAGAATTTCCTCTTAAGTTAATCTGAAATCTCTAAAAGACTATAACCATGATGTAATTTCCTTGATATCAATGGCATAGCACTTTGAAGGAGAAAATTCGGATTTGCAGCCAAATTGGTGTAATAAGTGATGCATGGAGCTGTAGAGTGTTGGAATCTGTTCATATGGTTACTATTAGTGTGATAATTGGTCTTTTTTGATCGTACAATTTATTTATTGGTTAGGATGGATAATTAGAATTAGATTACATAGATGAATTGGACATATTTACAATTAAAGCTTGACTTTTTTTTTTTTGGTGTTAGTATTTGACTTTTTTTTTTGGTGTTAGTATGATTTTAGCTCCGCGCATGCCTTGTACAGGCTATAATTTAGTGAACCTATGTTCAATCATTATTCTAATACCTTTTAGAATTCTAGACTTTAGTATGGATCGTAGAATATATGTGGAGTTATTATTGGTGTTAATTGACTTCTCCCCCAATTCATTTACCTGGCAATACTGACGTTAATATCACAGGGATAATTGATATTCATGTTAGTAACTGTTCATAGTTTGAGAATCTGAGCATTGTTATTGTTTTGAAAGCTTAACAAGGGTCTGCCAAATTTTGTAAGAAAAAGGGTTCGTGGATTTTCTAAGCAGAAGATATTAGTTCTGAGCGAATTGCACATTCTGTTGATTAAGATATTTGATATTTTTGAAGGATAAATGTTGTAAAGGAGGAGATGTCAATTAAATGAAGAAACATTGGTTATTGTTCCTGTTCTGTAGTGTTCAGTGGTAGATTAATAACTTTTGGGTTTCATATTTGTTTCATATTTTCTGCTGTGAGAAGATTGTTACAAAAAATTTGGGTTTCATATTTGTTTCATATTTTCTTTTTTGAATGAGGCACAAGGATTCTGTACTTAACTTCTTTTGGATCCTGAAAAGAAAGAGTAAAGAGGATTCTCTGGATATCTTGTTGATTTGGACAGCCAAAATTCAGGGACAAGTTTTCCTTCAACCGATGAGTATGATGCAGGAAAGAGTTACTGTTCACAAGTTATCATCGAGAGATCTATATCTCACCACGTCTTTTCTGATTAGTTTGGTTCTTTAGTTTCATTGTAATAATTTATACTTTGAGGATGATGGATAGTAAAAATCGATTACATAGATGCCCTAAGCCACCAATCTTATTTTCCCATAAATGTAAAATAATGGGTTTTTGACCTTGATGATAGGTGAATGTCTTTGGCTCCTGAGTTATTTTAAGAACCTTGTTAAGTTTTTCCCCATGGTTTTCCCTTTAATGTGCCACAGGTGTTGAACAATCTACTCTACACAAATAAACCTGTGTTTTGATGTGAACTCCTCCGGGTCTCGTGTCTCCATGACTAAGTCAGTACCTGATGCCGTAGAAGTGCGGCCTTTGAATTTGAATATGTGAATTATCAACTTAAATTTGATAGAAAAAATAGTCTAATTCATGTTCCCGAAACCAAATTCACGATTGCAGTCCGCAGAACTGCAGAAGGAGCACTAGTTTATGAATAAGTTGCTATATTTGGAAAGAAATGGGGATGGTAATGCTTGTGATGGTGAAAATTAACTTTTTCTATCTGTTTGTAAAAGGGGAGTATGTTTTGGAGATTGATCAGCTTAATCTATAAGATGCCACGATTAGTTTGTTACGTTTTATCATCTAAGGGATCTTTATTATCATGCAAGGAGCTACTTAATAGAATTACCTAACTTCAAATTTCTTAATCTGTTCCTTGTTTTTTTTGTCTTGCAGACAACTTCTTTCCAAAGCAGCCTTTTTGATCATTTGATTAACATCTGGGAATTTAATGAGGGACCTGTTCCAGGAACCTGCAACCTTTATTTCTTGGTGGACTTTAAGTTTCAGTCACCATTTTATCGACAGGTGAGCACAAACATTGTGTTTTTTTGTGTTTACAACTTGTAGAAGAGTATAAACACAATTGAATTGTTACAGCATTTGATATATGTATCATTGAAAGATGTTTAATTTCCCCTTCACAATATTTAGACTAGTGATAAAGATATTTATACAATGCGATGATATTCTGAATGGGAATAAAGAAAATCTTCCTTGAATCGTTATAGTAGGAAATACAGATGAGTTATCAGAATTCTTGCCAAGGCAACATCAGAATGATGGAAAATTTAGGATCGTTCTTGTGGCGTTGGTTGGTGAGTCTATTATTGTCTCTTGTGATTATGGGGACCATTCATTCCCTGCCGTCATCACCCATATAAAGCACTGCCCAATCCTGTATTTAGCTGAATGCAGTAGGGCATTAGATCAAATCCCATTCCTGCCATCACCAGTTTTATTTCCAATCCTCAGTGATTTAATTTTTTCAATAAATTATATTGATTTATAGTTTTTCTTAATAGTTTTAAACCTCAATGTCCATGCATCTATTTCTTGAAACATGGCACTTCGATATCAAGAATGTCTATCCTGTGTTCTAATTGAATGTTACTAACAGTCGCAGAATCGAATCATGTTCATTTAACAACATTTTTAAGCACATCAGCCTAAACTTCGCCCAATCCCATTCTTCTAGTTGTCATCATGTGTGGTATTGCCATTCTTTTGCAACATGGATAAAAAGTGTGGATGGGAGAAAGATACGTATTTGCTATTTCTTGAAGAATTTTATGTTTTTAATGTGTGTCTTGAGTAATAATATATAACAATACAAGTCTTATTCTAAATAAATTTGAGCCTGACATGAACCATTTTTCTTTACAATACAAGTCTTACTCTCAAATTTTAGCTTGACTACATGAACCACTTTTCTGTACTTTGTTTGATTTAGAACTACTCTACTGGAAAGTCGTACAAATCAGGTCCCTTATTGCTACGTCATGCCATCTTAGTTTTCTCGTCTCTCCCTCTTCTATTGTGTTGTATTGAAAGAGTGTAGGCTTTTAAATAGTATAAGTTAGCTAAATGGGAAGTGAAGAGGGTAATATAAGTGTCTCTTGCAGAAAAATATGAGAAGAAGTATAGTTTTCTTGGAACCAAGGAATGAGATAAAGCTACTTACAGGATATCTCAGCGAAGGGAATGGGGATGTAGAGATCTAAAAACCAAATCAAGTGTATTAATGATGAGAACGGAAGAATTTTTTTAGTAGCGATGGGATTACAGAAATATGGAGGAATTATTTTGACAAGTTGTTTTATGAAAGACATAGTAAGGGATGCTATGAAGAGGATGGCATGAGAAAAGAAATCAACCCAGATGGAATTCTTATTGAAGTTTGGAAGTTCTTGGGTGATGTGGTACTATGTTGTTGACAAAATAGTCTACTCTTAAAGAATAAGATGCCAGATGAAGTGAGAGGGCAATTGAGCATAGATTAAGGTGCAATTCAAATGTTACAGGAATCAGTTTGGCTTTATGCCAAGGATACTGTGGAAGTTATTTACTTGTTTAGGAGATTGATGGAGAACAGGAGAAGTACAAATGAGAGAACAAGATTTGGATATGAGCTATGGTAAAAACCTATGATAGGGTGGCTAAAGGAAGTGCTATGGTGGGTGCTAAGATAGAAAAGTAATTTCTATTATTATTAAGAACGTGTAGACCAGTCATGAGAGTGAAATGTACTGGCAGTAGTAGTAGATATTAGTTACCAATAACTATAGGCTTGCATCAAAGTTCTAATATTTTCACCTTACTCAAACGAGCTTAGTGACATTCAAGATGAGGTCATAATTATAAATTCGAACTTTGAAGGAGTACTTTGAAATCTAATTGGTTTTAGGTTGAGTGGAACCAAGAGAATACATCTTATGCCATTTTGGTAATGGTAGAATCAAGGATTATAATAGAGTCAGTATAGAGGATTCTGTTATCCCCAAAAATAATTGTTTTAGGTATCTAAGTTCGATTACTAACAAGGAAAGAGGAATTGAAGAGGATGTAATGCATTGAGTTAGAGAGGTTTGATAAGAAGTACTATAGGAATTTTTTGTGATAGAAAGATCCTTATATGGGTAAAAGGATAGTTCTAGTAAACAGTAATAATGCTTTATGAGTGTTAGGCCGTTGAGGGATACAATCTCAATTGTCCATGAGATATGTAGCGGAAGTAAGAAAGCTAAGATGCATAGGTGATTATACTAACATGGACAATGTAACACATAAGAATATATCAACCATGAGAGGTAGGGACGAGTGAGGATAAGTTAAGGGAATGATGACTTGGGTAGTTGGGACATGCTCTGTATAGACCTAAAGAGACTATCATTCATAAGAGTGATGTAATCTGAGTAGAACATATTAGAAGAGGGAGGGATAGACCAAAACTAACATATCTTGTTGTAGTTGATAAGGATCAAGTTGCCATAGATCTTCCAATGGATTTAGTAATGATCTGAATTCTGAAAGAGTGAAGAAAAAGGAATGATGTAGCTGACCTCAATTTACTCAAAACAAGGCTTAGTTTGTTGTGTTGTCGTATAATGGTGCTACTCTTAGCATCACAAGTATGTAAGGTCTAATAACTGTTCTATCCTATTTGCCTTTAAATTTGGTACATATCATTCAAATTTGGTCCAATTTTCTCTACTCACGTGCTTTACATCCTTCTCCGATTCCTCTTTATTAATAATTATAAGCCAACAACTATTTAGGACAACTTAAGTCTGCATTTTGATTACACTATCACTCTTACCAACTATGACTAAAAAGAACTTTCAACGTGGTCCATTTTAATTCTACTAAACCTAAAACCTTTAGATCCGAAGTGCTTGTACGAGGTTTTGACTTAGATTTGCCCATTATTTGTCTCATCAACAAAAACTATATCATCTATCATACACAAGACACCTCATCTTAGTGTCTCATTAGCCTATAGGGGATAAAACTGGAAGATAAAAACTTGGAGCGAAGTTCTTGCAAGCAGATTGGAATAGAAAATACCCTACTATTACAACCTATTGGTATCGCACTCATGACTTCTCCTTCATACATATCCCTCATAATATTGATATATCTAGTAAAAATTTCTTTTCTATTTCACACCTATTGTCATATCATGTACTTTTTCTGAAGTAATGAAAATCACATGCAAGTCTTGCTTCTACTCTCTATACCTTTGATTAATTGTTGAAGTAGGTAAATGTGTTGCACAGAAGTTCTCCTTTGAATAAAATCAAATTGGTTCTCGACCTTTCCATTACATCTTGATATGTGCTTGATCACCCTCTCCCATAATTTTATGATATGCCACGCCAACTTAATATCTTTATAGTTCGTTTAATCTTGAATATCCCATTTATAATCATTTATAGGAATAAATTTATTCTCCTCCATTCACGGGTTTACAAATATTTATGAACTTTAAATTAATACCTGGGAAAAAGAACAAGCTTTGCTGGTTAACTAGAACTCTGACTATTCCAGTAAACATTATCAACACTTTGTGGTCACATCTTAACTGAACTCTTGGTACACTTCATGAACATTTGTGGTGACTGCTATACTAACATTATATATTAACTTTTCCTGGTCCGCAGTTGTGGTTGAGCCCTTATTGTGAATATTTACATATTACATATATTTGCACTGACATTAAGATATTATTTTGCTTCAGATCTGCAATTTCCTTGATTTAAAATGAGTGCATGGAATTGAGTATTTATTCATACTGGGATTATTTGAATATGAGTCCCTAATATATATGATCTGAATTGTAGAATAAAAAGCATATATTTGAGTTTTTTCCTTTTACAGTGGCCTTTCTAAGCATGTAATGGGGTTTTTGGCTGACAGATGGCAAATATGTTCTTCAAGGAAGTGACCTCTCGATTAGTTGGTTCATTCAATGATCGATGTCATTTGATATATGGACCTGGGGTCCCAGTTCTTGAAAATACTTATGAACAGAGACCGTGAAAAGTTACATTGTCTATGCCTTCATGGTGATGTCTTCAAATCCAGTGCCAGATGAGTTCATGATTTTTGAAGTAAGCTCTCAATTTTAATCAGTTTCAAGCGCTCGCCTTATTCTGGGTTGTTTTGTTTCACGCCACTGATCATTGCATGTGTCTTCTACATGTTGAATTTGAAGGCTGAAAGGTGCTGAATTGGCATGCTCCTCCTTCAATTTACTCAGCGTGAATACAGCTTTTACCGAATGGATTGGTGCTGCAGCTTTGATATTGTATTTCTGTTCCTCTAGAGCTAGAAGATACTTGGTTGGCTCCAAATATACTGACTATTATATGATTTCGTTTATGATGGTTAATCCTTGGTCATGGCATTTTGCATCGAGCTTTCTGTAACTAACACGAAATTCTTTTATTTCATTGCTCCATTGCTGAAACTGTGCTCATACTAAAAAGTCACTAGACGGACTTCACTCTGGAAGAAAATGTTTTTATTGGAAGCTTGAATAATCACGCTGTGTGTGTTAGTAGTTTAGATTCCGAATTATATTCAGGAAAGGAATTGTTTACCCAATAAACGACTGACCCTTCCAAGTCAGTAGAAATTAATTCTTCATTACCTTATTTGTCATGCCATCACGCATACAAAGCAAGTAAATTTATGAACGTGTCACCCATTTATGAATTACTGTATGCATTAATGATATAATATGGTCTAGTCGAGAGAAGGCATGTTGGCAACTGAATAAATGTCTCTCTCTAACAATAAGGTCATCTTATATTTTTATTTTTTATAAAAATATTATACGGGATAACTTTTCATCTATCACAACTACGATTACATGTTTGTAGCAAATATTGTCCATCGTCTTGCACGCGTGAACATGAAAAAATGTCCAAATAAGACAATAAAGAATCATATACTCTCCATCCAAATTGTTGATAATAGAGAGGAGGATGAAGTGCAGAAGATTCACAAAATCTTCATTCATCTGATAAAATCTTTAGAGATGCCATTCATAAAATCTCTATTTTATTTTTGTGTTTGGTCTTGTAAGCCCACCACCAGATTGCAAATCTAGCAAAACATCCTATATAATTCTACTTGTTAGCATCTTTGTAGGATAAAAAGAAATCTGAAAAGTTGATATGCACCTTATCAACAAAAATACTAGAAAAAAATGAAGACAAAATCCATGCATCTAACCAGTTAATATCTTCCAAAATTAATAGCATAATTACTTAATTTTAATTTAAATAAATCATATTCTTCTATTTAATTAGTAATAACGCTAGGTTTGAAGCTCTTTAGAATTTTGGTCACAACATTTGTGTTTAGTTTAACGTTGAAGAATATATCTATCGTTGTTTAATTTTTTCCTCTGTAAAACCCATACTAAGTACTAACACTACGCTCGACTAAGTCTCAAAATATTAAAATGATCTCTTTTAATAACTTTTTAAACTTAAAACATGTTTGAATAAATACTTGGAGGTAAGACCCGAAGGCTTCTTCTTTGTACTATTTTGTTTTTTTTTTCTTTTTCTAAAAAGAAATAAAAAAAAAAAGAAATCTCTGGCTATATATAAAATTTACATGAAATTTTTTGGAGGATGATCGCGCTCTTCATAATGGATAAAAAAAAAATTTTCTTGACAGATCATGATTAAAAAAATAATGAGTATAAAATGATTTTTTTGATCGGACACCCAAATCCGTCACGACATGAATATTATAAATAGGTAGAACATCATTACATCAGAGACCGTTATTTGAAATGCATGCATAAACCATAATATATTTTGTGATGATTGAGTTATCGTACTTGTAATGTGTGGTTACAAAATTCAACAAGGCAATGATTTAATGTCACATGCACAGTGAAGGATTTTTACACGTGTGTTGATGTCAGATTTCACCAATATCGCCTTGCGACACTGCCCATACGTTTATTCTAAATTATTTGTCAAATCTTAATTACTTAAAAACATGAATAATGATTTGACCAAACACGTGCCATCTTATTATCCAAACACTCTACAAATGTGACATAGCCATTGAATGAGGCAAAATTTCTACAAATTACAAATTCTAGTTCTGATAAAAATAAATCCTTGATTCTGACAAATTTCGAATGATAAATCAAGAAATAAATTGGACAACTACAAAATTCCAATGTATCTAATCTTCACAAATTCTCTAGTGCACCACAAGTCCCTACTGGTCACTTTCGAGTGGTCGCATTTTGCGTAAAACTCTCATGTCTTTGTCAATTCAGTCGTACTTCCTATCTTCTTTGTTTTAATTGTTTTAATATTTGTTCATCAAATTTATTATGTTATTTAATTGTAAATTTTATAGTATATCGCTAGAATAAAACTTTAATTAAAAAAGTTATTTATAAAAGTTCAAAAAACATCTTATCAAATGGACAATGTCCACTCAGAAGGCACTTATGTTTCAGGAGTAAGCAAACATGAAAAGCTGTCGAAACATGAAGACTTCACTTCCCCCATGTGAGGTGCTAATTTGATTATTATCAACTACAAAATCGTTAGATTGAAATATCCAATAGAAAAACATATTATTTTCATTGTTAAATACATTTCTTGATGAGACTTCTATTTAGATTTAACTATCTTAAAATGTCAATCTTATGTGACAAATCTATATATTTGTTAATATATATTTCGAAATTTATCTTTTAATACAAAATCGATTAGGTTGAAATATCCAATCTGAAGTTCGTTTGAAAAAAAATTTACTTTTTCCTTGTTAAATACATTTCTTGATGAGCTATTTAAGGACGCGTGATTTATCTTTTAATACACTTGACTATGACCAACACAATTGTATTGTTGTTAATTATATTTAAGAAATTTAGAGCAAATGTTATTAACATTTGTCTTTAGTGCAAAAATTGTTCTCAATGTTTGTTTTTTTGGAACGAATATCCCTAATCTATGTGTTTTGATATACAATTAGTCTTTATTTAACGAAAAAGACTAATGTGTCCTTAATTTTAATAAAAAAAATTTAAAGATGCAAATGAGTCCGGTACTTTTATTTTTTTATAAAAAGTTAAAGGAAACTAACATTTTTTTTTTTTTTTGAATTAAGATTTTATTGACTAAATTGATATTATAGTTAAAAAAAAAAAAACTAACGAGTTCTTTTACATATATATATTTATGAATTATTATGAAATAATTATAATTTAAACTCATATTTATTAACAAACGGTTAAATAAAACTATTGGTTTTATTATTTATAATTTAAAATTTTATTTTATAGTCATAACCAAAAAAAAAAAAAAAAAAATTGTCACAAACTTGATCCTCAAATACTTTTATTTAATTAAGTTATTCGTTTATTAACTACAAATATTAGAACTCTAATTTTATTCTTCATATTTTATTTTATCGTTTTATTATCATACAAAAATAAAAAAAATATAATTCATAAATTATTTTTTATTAGTATTTTTATGTTAAATAAAAATATTAAAATTGGTTATACGCCATTTTGTTATTTATTTATTTAAATTATTTAAGTTTTTCACATCACCTAACAAATACATATACTTAAACACAATAATTTAACATTTTTTTCTCTTATGGAAAATTTAATTGCATGACTATAATTATATATTTAGTACACTAAATTAAATAATTTATATATTTTGTAAATGTTAGAACTCAACTGTAATTTTTTTTAATTAAAAGTAAGGAATATTGTCTTTTTTCATTAAATAAGAATCAATTATGTATCAAAATCATAAATTAAGGATGATCGTACTAAAAAAATAAATTATATTTTTTCACATTGAAAACAAATGTTAGAGGTTATTTGTGCCAAATTCGGAATTTTTTTGACTTTTTACTATGAATATTGTTGTCTGAAAATGGCATTATGTCTTGGTCACAAATGAGGAAGATTGTTGTAAAATGTCTTGGTCGGTTTGATACAAAGTATCCATGGGAGATTTTCTGCCCAGTGTAGTGATTGTCACGTACATGTAGGGCAACCAAAAAAAAAAGAAGATAATAAAGAGTGTGACACGTTCGAGGGAACCATCATTGCTCATTCTAATTCTCATATTTTCATAATTTCTTACTTTGAATTGGACGTTTCCCATATTAGTGTAAACCCATCGATCTCAAACATATTTTGTACAACTCTTTTCCAAATTTTATTACAAATTTCAAGAATGTGTAAAGAGTAGGCATGGAAAGTACAAATATAATACGAGAATATATAGTATAATAGATTAGACAGAATTATAAATAAAAATTTTATATATTTTTATTTTATATTTACATTCAAGAGTACTTTCGAATATATTATACTAAACATGTACCATAGTCTTGCTCAGAGATTTCAACTTTACAATCTAAATGGGCAACGTTAATTTTTATTTTGATCGAGATAAATAATGAGAGAGAGAGAGAGAGAGAGAAAAATATATATATATATACACACACACACACACACACACATACACATACACATTTTGACCGTCAAGACTATAAAATACAACACCAACAACATCATTATAATCAACATGGTTGACAATTTAGCAAAAGCCTTAATTGTTGCTTGTATTCAAGAAGTTCTATAAGACAAATTGAATGTGGTTTCCACCACCATTAGTTTGAGGATGATGTTAGATCATTATATGAAGGATTTTAAAGGACATTGTTATCTTGATGGGAAGGCAAATTTGGAGTAGTGGATAGAATTTGTAGTGTATACTTGATACTATAAAAAGTTATTCATTTAGATGTGTTAATATATTAATTAAATTGAAAGTATTGAATCACATTAAATACTCGATACTACAATAAGTTATTTATTTAGATGTATTAATATATTAAACTGAAAATGTTAAATCTCTAGAATTGTGTACAATACACTAATTTATGCAATTCGCATCTTTGTACCCACATTTGGTAGAGATTGTCTCTCTTATACAAGCAAGCACCTCATATTTTTTGGAAATTTTTGAGATGAGATAAAAATTTGATTTGATCTCTTTATTTTTTTTTTCACCCCCCGAATAAGTAAGACTCCATTCTTTCTAATTAAAAAAGAAAAAAAAAGAAAAGAAAAGAGGGGTGAATGCCTATGCTACAGTAAGAAAGAAAGTACGTTGAGCGTTACAAAGTCACTTAGTCAAACTATAAAAAAAAAGAGCTTAAGATATTCAGATGTAAGATATCTATCTACCAGAAGTACCATTCATTGCACTTGTTTAATAGCTATATTGAGCTCTCTTGATTAAGATACTAACAAAGAATAAATATATAGAAGAAAATTTAAATTATTTTGTTTTATTTTTAAAGAATATAACAATGAGTTTCAAAAAAGAGAAAAATCTTATCATGACAATGTTATTGTGACCTTTATAAGGACAGTTATAAAACGTTAGTTATGATCATCCAAAAACTCTTCTATAATGATTACGACGTAGTCGTGATAGAATCAACGTGTTGATCATATATGTTGTTACCCATCATAAAACTCATAGATTTTTAGACGTTTTTGTTGAAATTTGGTTCATATGTGACCCAACTAGTGCATTCATAGTGGGCCGAGTGAAATTGGTCAAATATTTGAACTCCTATAAACTTTTGTTGGAAAATTCAAGATGGATCGGTAATAATGTATTTATGGATTTTGAAAATATATGGTCCAACTTAATTTAATTAAAATCATATTCAGTGTTAAAAGATCAATGCGTTTTTGCAATTGTAAAATTGTTAATTCAAACACGGTACTGTTTTATTAAACATCTATTTTTATAATAATTGTTTACTTTTAATATTATATAGTTTTACGTTATATTAGATATACAAATCTTGCTTTTATTTATTCGAGCAAAAAATGATTACAAAACAATTATATTCCTACATATAAAAAAACATTATCTCCAACAAAAACAACATAATTCAAGAAAAATAAGATAAACCATTTATAAAAAACTGAATTTACTTATAAAATAACATTCAAAAAATAATTGTTTTCAAAATTTTACAATTCAGGGACTGCTTAATACTTCTCAAAATCACCGCCATTCTCTGATAACAATAACAAATTGTTAAAGTTCAAAACTTCATCTTTTACATGATTGAGAAGAAAAACAACAGTGAAAAATTGTGAATCCACAATTATCACTCATGAAAATAGTGAAAAGGTTTGGGTGGCCGACGGTGTGTCGCATAACGTTAGTGACAAGTTGCAAGAGCCAACGGAGGAGGTTGGAGAAGATGGTAGCCACGTACGTGCGGTTGAAGTTGAAATCACATTTAATTTTAATTAATTTATATCACATGGGTAATTATGTGATTAATTGAATATGCCTGAAGCAATATGACATAATAGTAATTTTGAAAAATATTTAGACCTAATTTGAAAAAAGTTACATACGGATAACTTATAGGCAATTTCTCCAAGTTTTAAATCTCATATATTTCAGAATAATTTTAATAGACTATCAAAGATTTTAATTAATTCAATGTGAATGGGATTAACATCTCATTTGAGATTGATTTTATATTTAACTTTTTATTGTAAAATAATTAGAAGTAGTTTTAGGTTTTTGAAAAATTTAAGAAAAAAATGATTATAGTAGAATTTGTACTATTTGGAGTAAATTTTGAGAAATACCAAAATGATGCTTATATTCACACTACAATTTATTATAAGTGCACCACATTTTAATTGTTCTTAAGATCCTCAACTTTTATTCATTATTGCAATTATGTTCTTAACTTTTGGTTATCGAATTTTTATCTTTAACTTTCAATAATTAGCACATTTCATCATGGATAATGGTTTCTGTCAAGATATTTTGTTTACGTGCTTTGAAATGAAGAAAAAATATTTTGTTGTACTTTTGTATCTATTATTTTTTAAAAAATATAGCAGACAAATAAGTCTTTTTACAAATTCTCAACAAATATTTTTTTGAAGAAGCCGTTATCAAACACAAGATTTGCTAATTAATAAAAAGTTGAAGACAAAATGTGATAAAAAGTTAGGGACATGAGTGATATAATGTTAAAAGATTAAGGATGTTAAATGTAATTAAAATGTGATACAGAAAATAAAAAGTGTTGTGGGAATATAATTATCCATACCAAAATGGTAGTTTCTCACATTCTGAAGTACCAATTTTGACCTAATTAAATTAATTCATCTTCTACTATATGAGATTATGCTTTTATTTTCTAATTTTATGATTTTTGATTTTTAATAGATATTAATTGGTTTCATTTTAAAATAAATATTACACTACGAATGATAATAATAATACAAAACGATATCATTACTATCAATGTTCATTTTAGTAATTATATAAAAGCACAACAATAAAGTACTTTTGTTTACCAAATGTATGCTAAAACAAAAGTTTACCAAACACTTAACTGATTCTTTCTCCATTATAAAAAAAATTAATTCTCTAAAAATCAAATTACCATGACGAATAGATATATAATACGAAGTATACATGTCAACTAACAATACGAAGCATAGAAGTTATATAAAGGTAAAATCATACATGAGAATTGTTTTGTAATATTGTCAACGTAATGGGCTTTTGAATTGATTGAGTAAATCTTCAAATTAATCAAGATTTGGGATTCATATATAGAATTAATGGTGGGCATTTTAATCAAAAGTGAAAATTTTGAACTGAAATTGAACTGGAACCTTCTTCGGTCTAGTTCCAAAAAACTAAAATTAGGAACTGGAACCGAGAATCGAAAATTGACCGAGTTCAGGTCGGTTCTTGAACTAGAACCGTATGTACCGATTAGAATCGAAATTGTCATTTTTTTTTTTTTACAATTTATTCACTCTAACCCAATGATCCACGATCCAACACCACAATACTAAAGACAAGAGTCCAATTGTCCAAGATCCAAACAAAAAGTACAAAACCAATTACTCTTAAACTCAAACTCAAACTCAATTGACCCAATTCAAATTATCGAAATCTTAAATTCTCAATCGCTATTTGCCTAAATGCTCAATACAAATATTGTCGTCTGTCTTGCACTTTTGTTTATCTCTCTCTTGTTCAACACACAGTGAGACGGCGAATGCGAAACTCCTCTGTAACTAAAACGAATCTTCAATTTTGAGAGACATAATTTTCTTTTTTCTAACACAAATTTATGAGTTTGCAATTTTAGTGTCTATTCTTCTAGTTAATGTTTATATATTTCATAAATTGTTTTAATATCTAACATACTTTAATGATAACGAGTTTGTAATTTTTAATTTTTTTTTCAAAACATGTTGTCAACTAAAGACTTTTTTTAAAAAAAATGTTATGAGTAAAACCGAACCCGAATCGGAATTGACGGTTCCAGTTCGGGTTTGGTTCTAATAATTACGTGGAACCGATAGTTCCATTTATGAAATACCCGAACTGTAACAGGTAGTTTCGAGTATTGAAATATTCTGATTGACCCATACGACGCCCAAACCTACATAGAATGATATAGCTGGGACAGGTTCTTGTTAATTGCTCTATAAGGTTTTCTTTTTAAATGAGTCTTGGTTTGGTTTGGTCTGGACAATAAAGTTACATGCTTCAACAATATTGTAGTACTTCAATTCCTATACGTGCATCTTAGTAGGTTTGGGCACTCAATGTCGAAGGTCAGGCACAATGATTCCTTACATTATCATGTGCCAAAAGACCTACTTGCACTAGCAGATTTCTAAACAAATTGTTACCATTGCCAAAAATTTGTTACATGTCGAACACTATTGTTATCTTTAAGGACACAAATAAAGCAGATAGAATTAAGAAGCATAGGATTGAGGGGGATAGTATTACGGAGGATTCTAGAATTTTGTTTTAAAGCTATACTGTATTAGACAAACATGTTTAAGTATGTAACAATAAAAAACTTGACAGTAATTTTTTCTTTTTTTAACCTTATAGGTAGATTTACTTATAAGTGAATATTCTCAACTTATGAGTAAAATTGCTTAATAAGTGAATTATATACTTGTAAGTAAATTTAGTTAATAAGTTAATTTTTTTTACTTATTAAGTGAATTTACTTATAAGTTGTAAGAATATTTGCTTATAAATAAGTGTTTGTTTAGTTATGCTTTAAGTGTTTATAAATCGTGAGTTCTACATAATGTGTGAATAATAAGTAGGTAGTAAGTTGTGAATCATATAGAATATGTAGATAAAAAAGTATGTTTGATCGAGATAAATTTATGTACAATTCAACTAACCGTTATTCATATATAACATGGTGAATTAATAATTCAATTTAAACCTACTTTATAAAGTGTATTAATTTTATTCAGTTGACTAAACGAGGATGAGCACCGTATTAATTTAATCTGGGTATTAATTGCACAAATTTCATATAGAATATAATTAATTAATTATCCAATTTAATTGCCAAACTTATCCTAAATGTTTATATGATTAATGGTATCAAATAGATTTGGAAACTGTTGTAAAATTATAGATAATGATGAATAACTATTGAATTTTATCTAGATGTCTACGTAACTATTTACTTATTTTGAATAATGTATTTTATTCAGATTATAACTCTCATTAGAACCATACAAATAAGAGTCATTGTATTAATAAATTTACACATTTGCTCTTTCAATTCTTTTCTATTTTTCTATCTTGTTCTCTTAGTTTTATAAAAGAAACCAATTTATTGGCCAATTTTGAGGAACTTTTTAGTGGGCCTCATGTGTAATTAATAGCAATAATTAGGGGTAATTACCTTTTCCATGAGGTTGTTACAATAATCTATTATCTTCAAGAAAATCTTTATTTGTAAAAAACATCTTTAAATTTTAAAGAGTATAAATTTTGATACATTTTAATAAACACTTTATTTTTAACTTTTCATTTTATTTGTTCTAATAATCATTTAATGTTTTTTCCTGATTTTTCAATTAATATCTTTTTTTTCTTTTAAATGTCAATGGCTAAAATATTTAAATATGATTGGCATAATTCAAGAAATTCAACATTAAAACTTGTAACTTATTAAATCAAAATCAAATTGAGTTTGATCAAATATAGAAAGATACACAATTTTAAGAGAGTGAGTTTGATTATTTACTTCAAATTTATATAGAAAGAATAATTCAACCCATTCTCTATTTTAAAAATATATCCAAGAGACTTTTTAAAGGTAAGATTATTTTAAAGAGTGAATACTTAAAATAAAACTCAAATACGCTCTTTATTTTAATTTTATAGGACAAAGTAATTTGGCTCTTGTATGTTTGTATATTGTCCCAGAACTTGTATAGAGAAGGATTTCCTACTGTGTCGTCGTTGTCATTGGACTCCCTCCGAATGTTGAGATATATTAAATGCTTTAATAATTTGAAAATTTAAATATTTCACTTCTTTGATTATTTAATTAATACTTGAATATTTTAAGCATTAGCCCATCATTTGATTGTAAAAACAATAGGAAAAATTTTGGGTCGGTCACTGTTAACGCCATGATGGGCTGAAAAGTCATATGATATAATCTTAACTCAACTAAAGTCATACTTTATTACTAAAATACCAATATACCCTCCAATTGTAAAAACTGTTATTTAAACACGTAAAACTAACAAAATCATTTTAATGCCTGTTTACAAACTCCTTCATTTACTTTTAACAATTTTCATCTTCTTTTTGTGTTTGATTCTTCTTACCATAACCTGTAACCGCATACAAACAATTCGAAAGCTGATATTTCAATAGCGAACATATTGTTTTTTTTTTTTTTTGTATAAAGTAACCATTTTAGGTTAAAAATAATCATGAAAATATTGAGATATTGTTCCAATTGAAACATATGCAATGCGGTTAATGAATGGAGTTTGGATGAACCGATTCAACTAGTTTTTGATAATGTAGTTGTTGTGAGTTAGAGTTTTATGTTAGAACATGTAAAATGCTTGACATCTTGTTTCAATAGATGTGTTTCAATATATGATCTTGCTTCTAATGATAGTGAAATTCTTGATTTTTTTTCTTTGTTTTTAATGATAGTGAACAATTATTCTTTCTTCATCTTGGCATTGCTCGGTGAAGTATGTGTTTGCTTTTAAAGGACTCGAGACTTTGGAAGAGCTTTTAATTTGCAAAGAAAAGAATGTACATTAATCCGTGACATTGTTTTTAGAGGATTTGTGATATCGTTTTGAAAAAAAAATTAAAGATTGTCATTTTAAGCTAAAGAGACGATTTCAAACGGGTAAAATCCATCATAGGCGATAAGCGAAGATATCGGTCTTGACCGTCTCGTCGAGACCATTTCGAAAACATATTATAATAAAAATTACGAGCATGTGTGTAAATTCTATGTTAATTTCTATTGTGATACTATTTTTTTGTGATCATTGTTTTGCATAATCTGGTATCAAACAACACACATGACTATGATACCATGCTTTTATCTTTGATCTTTGTATTATGCAAAACAATATAATGGATTAGAACATGGATTAAAACAAGATAAAAATTACTAATGTACATTACCTAAACAAAACGAAGATCATAGATTAAAATAGTATCATAGACAAAACTAAGACATTTAAAACAAGATCACGAGTGTTCAAACGTTGGCATAATTAGACAAGATCAAAGAATAAAAGTACGGTATCATAAATAAAACCCATTCCACATAGAATAAAAACAATTATCATGGATTAAAATAGTATCAAAATATACTAATGCACATTACCTAAATAAAACAAAGATCATAGATTAAAACTAAGACATTCAAACAAGATATCATATGATTAATACATATGCCTACATAATTTTAGACGACTTCCCTTTAACTTGAGAATGATTCGATGGTTCTTCTTTCTTCATTTTAGCATTGCTCAAGTATGTGTTTGCTTTTAAAGGACTCGAGATACTTTGAAAGAGCTTTAATTTGCTGACAAAAAGGATGTACATTTATCCGTGATAATCTTGTTTTAAAGAATTTGTGATCTTGTTTTGAAAAAAAAATTAAAGATTGACATTTTAAGCTAAAGAGACTACTTCAAACGGGTAAAATCCATCATAGGCAGGTGCATGAAGCCACTGGTCTTGACAAATCTCGTCGAGACCATTCTCGAAAACATATTATAATAAAATTACGAGCACGTGTGTAAATTCTATGATCATTTCTATTGTGATATTGTTTTTGTGACATCACTCTTTTTTGCATAATACAAGATCAAACAACATACATGACTATGATATCATGCTTTTTATCTTTGATCATGTTTAATTAGTCATATGTTTTATTTGATATTGTATTATGCAAAACAAGATCATAGATTAAAACATGGATTAAAACAAATATCAATTTATATGAATGCATATTACCTAAACAAAACATTATCATGGATTAAAACTAAGACATTCAAACAGTATCACTTAGTCAAACATTGCCATAATTAAACAATATCAAAAATCACATAGAAGTATCACAGGATAAAAACAGTATCATGAATTAAAACGGTATCAAAATATACTAATTACCTAAACAAAACAGTATCATGGATTAAAATGGTATCAAAATATACTAATTACCTAAACAAAACAGTATCATGGATTAAAACAATATCATAGATTAAAATTAAGACATTCAAACAATATCACGTGTTCAAACATTGCCATAATCAAGCGGTATCATAGGATTAAAACACTATCATGGATTAAAAGCGGTATCAAAATATACTAATTACCAAACAAAAGCAAAGATCATGGATTAAAACAGATTATCATAGATTAAAACTAAGACATTCAAACAATATCACGAGTTCAAACATTGCCATAATTAAACAAGATCAAATGATTAAAACACTATCATAGATTAAAAGCGGTATCAAAATATACTAATTACCAAACAAAGCAATTATCATGGATTAAAAACAAGTATCATAGATTAAAATTAAGACATTCAAACAATATCACGAGGTTCAAACATTGCCATAATTAAAGCAAAGATCAAAGATCACATATATATATTCAAACAAGATCACGAATTAAAACAGATATCATGGTTTAAAACATGTTTCAAATGATAGTGAAATATTATGACAATGTTTCAATCTATTAAACATTGCCATAATTAAACGATTATCATGGATTAAAAGCGGTATCAAAATATACTAATTACCTAAACAAAACAAGATTATCATGGATTAAAACAATATCATAGATTAAAACTAAGACATTCAAACAATATCACGAGTGTTCAAACATTGCCATAATCAAAGCGGTATCACGATTAAAATACTATCATGGATTAAAACGGTATCAAAATATACTAATTACCAAACAAAAGCAAAGATCATGGATTAAAACAAGATCATAGATTAAAACTAAGACATTCAAACAATATCACGAGGTTCAAACATTGCCATAATTAAACAATTATCAAAGATCACGTATATATATTCAAACAAGATCACGTAATTAAAAGCAAGATCATGGATTAAAACATGTTTCAAATGATAGTGAAATATTATGACAAAGTTTCAATCTATTAAACATTGCCATAATTAAACAAGATTATCATAGATTAAAACTAAGGCATTAAAACAAGATCATGGATTACAACTAAGACATTCAAATATTAGATGATGGAACATTCAAGCTCCTATTTACAACAATTCTATGTCCATTTATATTGTGATAATCGTTTTCATGTGATCTTGTTTTTGTATAATATAGTATCAAATAACATACCATGACTAAACATTAGATGATGGAACATTCAATCTCCTATTTCTGACAATTAGATGGTGGAGCATTCAAGCTCCTATTTACATAAGATAGTAGAATATTCAAGCTCATATTTACTGCATTCAAGCTTATATATACAACATTATATATTAATTTCATTTGTGATCTTGTTTTGTTTAATACAATATCAAGTTGCTATTCTATAATACAAAGATCAACAACGGATGTTACCTCATTGTTTATATAAGCTGGAAAATGCTCATTGTTTACATAAATGCTAAAATACTCAACCTAAATACTCAACCCAAGTTAATCATATTAGTCGGTCTCTCTCTTGCAAAGACGGAGCTAAGCTGTTAAGACATTAAGAATAGAGTACAACCACGTAAGTCCATAAAATGTTATTTTTTAGTTTCTGACTAACAAAAAGCGCCTAAAAAGTGATCCAATCTTCACCAAAAAAGTGCCTAAAAAGTGATCTTGTGCCTTAGAAGCACTCATGGGAGGTCATTTGGAGGTGGAAGCGGTGGTCGCTGGAGGTCATGGGAGGTGGAGGTGGAGGCGGTTGTCATGGGAGGTGGAGGAGGAGGTCACCGGAGGTGGAGGCGTGCCGAAGGTGGCCGGAGGTTGTCGGCGGAGGTGGAAGAGGTTTATGGAGTTGAAAGATTGTGTCAATGAAAATATGGTTAAAATGGGTGATTTTGGAATTAATATAAAATATTGATGTGAAGTATAACTTAATCACAATTTAAAAAAAAGTTTTGACCTAATTTGAAACAAGTCATGTGGAGATGACTTATTGGCAATTTTTCCAAAACAATATATATTAAATAAAAGATAGGGGAAACGATAAATGCTTATTAAAAAAGTAAATTGATAAGTCAAAATAAAAGAGTGTTACGGCTCTTAAATAACACATCCACGTGGCATCCCACGTGTAATCGCCAACTCAGTCCCACGTAAGACAAGTCACACAGGCAACACTTGGATGCTTTCAATCTCGGTCGGACTGCTTTTGTCAAGCGGTCGGTACACAATAAATACCGGACCGCCATGACTAATTGATGGGACGGGAGTAAAGCGATTCTGTTAATCTGACACAAAGAAAGAGTATAAAGGGGATGAAGTGACTGTCTGCAAACTAAAAAAAAGACGCAAAAGGCAACGGCGACAGTGACAGCTTGATGGACGCGTGTCAATCACACACGCAGGAGTCAGATGCACTCATCCCAATTCGATTTCAGCTATAAATAAGAGAAGAAGTGCGAGTGAGATGGTAAGTTCTTTTAACTCAACCTCAATAATAATGTATATTTTACAAGTCAAACCAGTCCGGCTAAGACATGACTTCCGACTTGGGCGTCAGAGTGCATACGGTGGCCATTCCGGCTGCCTATGTTTGCTGACATCTGGTGTTGAGTGTTTAGGATCAAGACAGTTGGACAGAAGAAAAGTAATTTGGTGTTGATTTGGAATCCAGTGAGGATTAGTGGTCAACAAAGAGTATTGTTGGGCTTGTATAAAAAATTTATTCTTTAAATTTAAAGATGATTTTTAAAAATAAAGAGGGACTAAGAGATACATTAGATTAAAGAACATATTGAAACATAATTTCAAAATTCGACTCTTTAAAGTAGAGATGTTTTACATTTGAATAGTCTCTTGAAGATACTCTATGTATATAAGTTAGCCAAACGGATGTAAGTATGAATTGCAACAAGGCTCCAAAGTATGTTCCATTAAAAGCTTTAAAAGTGTATTTGAGTCGGGGCCGGCCCAAGATAGTTAGGCAACCACCTAGAGTATATATATATATATATATATATATATATATATATATATAGCATTCTTACATGTGAAATGATCCTAAATAGAAAACAAGTTCAAATCTAACATACATTATCTACCTTAATCTAGACTTTAAATTGTAGACCATGCAATTTTTCCTTTAAACCTCATTTTAGAAATTTTTATCTTGAGGCAAAACGATTTTTCAAATTGTTAAGATTAGAGCAATAAATAAAATGGCGAAAAATAAAGAACACAATGATTTATACAACTTCGTCTCAATGTGAAACTACGTCCACGCCTTGACCACTACACAAGATTTTCACTATAATGAATGATGATCTTTGTTTACAAGAGATTAGTCATATGTATAACAATTCAATGAAAGTTCATAATTATAATAAAAAACTAAGATGACCCAACGAAAGTTCTCTAATTATAATGAAATACTAAGACAACCTAATTACAAATAAAAAATCTCGAAAAACTCTCTTACTTAAGCAAATACAAATACCGTAGACCTTTCGCGCTTAGTTCCGCGTAGGGCAACAAATTAGGCTACATAACTTAACACAAATTTCAACTATTTTTTTATCTAGTGAAGAAAAAGAAAACATTACCTTTTTTGACTTGTAAATCTTTTATACATATAGACACACACACCTATATTTTAAAAGATCTCAATTTATTAAGAATCTTATTTAAATTTTCGTTTAAGGTCTCTCAAATCTCAATATCGGCCCTAATTTGAGTATTCCATATTAGTTTATAAATGAGTCATCAACCTTAAGTTATAATTGTTTACAACTTTTCTTGCTACATCCTAGGCTAGCATTGGGCTAGCCACATGGAAGCCGCAAGAGTGGTGCTTCGTACCACTTGCAACTTGGGCATGCACGCTTTGCAAAGGGTGCATTGAGTGCTTTAGAGGCACACTTCACACGTACGCAAGGAGGCAATGAGCTAATAAGTCTTAAAAGTTTTCCAAAATGTAGCCATGGTGCAATGACAGGGCAATTGGTGGCGTGGACATGGCACTAATGTGGCGAAGATGTATCGACAAATGGCGGTCCATGTTCATGTGGCATTTGTATGGCATATTCAACAATCAAACACGGACGAAGTGGTGTGATTGAGTGCTGATTGGATGCGACTATTTCCATGCAACATGTGCATATAGAAAGGTCATAAACTATAATAGGGTGCGATCTAAACCATCAGATTGTGTCTAAATCTGAAATGGTGTGATATAAGAATTCAAATTGATCCATGCAAAGAGTTGTAACGATTTAGAAAAGACACAATCAACCTTCTAAATAGGACCTTCGTATTTCCATTTCAATCATTCCAAATTAATTCAAGTTTAATTGATTTCTAAATTCTTCTCTCTCCTAAATTTTGTTCAATATTTTTGAATTTCTTTAAGAGTTAGTGTTCGATTTTTCAAGCCTCTAAAAAGTTTATTATTATTCCAGTCAAAGAAAAGTACAACCGAATTTCTAGTTAAACCTACAAAGTTAATATCTTAGAAGACATACATCTAATTATTCGCAGGGGAGAATTATGTCTAAATGGGATTTGCTAGCTGCATACCTCACTTTATAATCTGTACTTCAATATCTATTCTCTGTTTTGGTTGTCTAGTCAAATTTTTGACAACATGTTTATCCTTCAAAAGTCAACTAGTGTAAATGTGTGACTTTATTACGGTAATGATAGTGAAATTGCATCATATTCTTGTAGTAATTAATATTTCTAGATTTTTAAATATACAAGATATAGATCATAGTCATCATACTAATATTTCTAGATTTTAGACACGAGATAATGAGAGTAGTCATTTATCTTTTCCTACTTTTTCTTGTATAGGAATTTAAAAAATAAAATAAAATAAAAAATTGACACGTCTTTGCCGCCTCCACTCTCATTCCTATATAAACCTTCGGCCCCTCCATATCTCATTCACTGAAATCACCTGAGTATGCATTAGTATTTTATTACAGCAAACTATACCAGCCTACAGAAAAAATGGAGATGAGTGCATTCATTGTTTCCATTTTTCTATTTCTCATTGCTATTTTACTTAGAATGAAAAGAAGAAATCCTGAGAAGAAATCTAAATCTAAACTCCCTCCTGGTTCAATGGGGTGGCCTTATATTGGAGAAACACTTCAACTTTATACTCAAGATCCAAATGTGTTTTTCTCTGATAGACAAACAAGGTTTTTTAAACTCTTCATCTTCTCTCTCTCTCTCTCTCTCTCTCTCTGTGGCCTTGTCATACCATTCCATGTATGATTAATTACTCCTTTTTCAGGTACGGTGAAATCTTCAAGACTCATATACTTGGTTGTCCTTGTGTCATGTTGGCGAGCCCAGATGCAGCCCGGTTTGTGCTGGTCACTCAAGCACACTTGTTCAAGCCTACCTATCCCAAGAGCAAGGAAAATCTTATAGGCCCGAATGCGCTGTTTTTTCACCAGGATGAGTACCATGTCCGCCTCAGGAAACTTGTTCAACGCTCCTTGTATCCTGAAGCTATTCGAAACCTGGTGCCATATATTGAAACCTCAGTACTTTCTGCATTGAATTCTTGGGCCGACGGTCGTGTGCTTAACACTTTCCATGAGATGAAAAAGGTTGATCTCTTTCAATGATGCTTGTTAAACTCATCTTTGATTGAATTTTCAGTTTTTTTTTTTTTTTTTTTTTTCGTGTCCGTGTCAACTGGTATCCTTATCTAGTTTATGTCAATTGTTGCTTTCCTGCAGCTCTCATTTGAAGTAGGTATACTGGCCATTTTTGGTCATTTGGAACCTCATTACAAAGAAGAACTGAACAAGAACTATATCATAGTAGATAGAGGTTATAATTCTTTCCCAACAAATTTACCTGGAACTCTATACCAGAGGGCAATGAAGGTAAAGTTTTGCTACTCATAAATTGAATTTGCGTTGATCATTTAAAAATCCCTACTTTATTGGACAAATAAAGGTGAGCCCTCACTTTATACTGCACTTATTTGATGTTCTTTTGGGTTGTAAAAAGCACGAAAATCTCTACTTTTTTACTCGTTGTGCTTCAATATTGAAGGCGAGGAAGAGGCTAAGTGAAATTCTAAGTAACATCGCTAGAGAAAGAAAGGAAAAGAAACTAGTCGAGCATCAGGACCTGTTAAGTTGTCTCCTGAATTCAATAGATGAAAAGGGTGTGATTCTAAATGAGGATCAAATTGCTGATAACATCATAGGAGTACTTTTCGCTGCCCAGGATACCACAGCAAGTGCCATGACATGGATTCTCAAGTACCTTTACGACAACCCCAAACTCCTCGAGGCTGTTAAGGTAAGAACTAGAAGTTGACTCACCGTAATCCAGACTTTAATCTTGCATTAGGCTCGTTGTAATTTCTGATTCATGCAGGCTGAACAGAAGGCAATATACCAATCAAATGGCAATGGAAAGAATCATTTGACATGGAATCAGACAAGAAATATGCCAATTACTTACAAGGTATAATTGACTGTTTAATTGATAATATATCATTTCATAGTGACTTGACTAAACCCTCTTAACAATTAATTTGATTTTTCAGGTAATTTTAGAGAGCTTGAGAATGTCCAGTATTATATCTTTCACATTCAGAGAGGCAGTGACTGATGTACAATATAAAGGTAGGCTTTCTCTGAAAATGACCATCTTCAAAATGCAAATAAATGTGTCTACATTTATACTCTACAATATTAATGAAGATCTAGGGATTGGAAAATTAATTGTAAAAATACGGTTTCAGGGTATCTTATTCCAAAAGGTTGGAAGGTTATGCCTTTGTTCAGGAATATTCATCACAATCCAGAATTCTTTGCTGATCCCCAAAATTTCGATTCTTCAAGATTTGAGGTACCAGTTTATTGTACAATTATTATGTCCCATGTAAAGAAATTCCTTCCCTGCTGACAGGGCACCAAATTTTTCCTTGCCCAGTTTCTGTCCAGTTGGCATACCAAACATATTGGTTAGATGTCTAATTTGCAGATTAAGACAATTTTAATTTATGTTCAATGTAGGCTTCTCCGAAACCCAATACATATATGCCATTTGGCAGTGGAGGACATGCCTGCCCTGGTAACGAATTTGCCAAACTAGAGATGCTCATTATGGTGCACCACCTAGCTTCTCAATTCAGGTATTCTTCTTAATTTGAGTAGTGTCTTCTGTGTTTCACTGTAATCGGTATCAAATTTCACAACCCGATTTTTTAAATGCATAGACTCTATTACATATATCGAAAAGATCAAAACAACTAAATTCTTAACAATCAAAAACAAATAATGTTGATTTCAATTTACCGCTTTTAATTCTTTTAACTATTGTAGTAAGATAGTCTTAATCTTTAGTTCGGTCTATGCAATAAATATTCCAACCATCGAATTCGATCTCTTCAAATATTCGTTCAATTAATAATTGTAATAATGCACACGTCAATTCATAATTTAACATCAAACATGTGTACATTAATACACGCATTAATATCTGGCAAGTGCTGTTGTACTAATATCTGACAGGAGCATTTTGCTGTGTTTGATAATTGTGGTTTTCAGGTATGAAGTTGTGAGGTCTGAAAATGGAATCCAATATGGGCCATTCCCGGTCCCTTTACATGGACTCCCAGCCAGTTTTTGGAAAGAAGAATGGACCAATTAGAGCATGCAGCATGGTCTCACCTGATAGCATTTTTCAATTTTTGCTCTCTGTTTTCAACTCCATTCCTTCAAACTCTTGTGGAATGAATGATACCCTTTTTCCTTTTACTTTCACAGTAGGTTTCCTAATATTAAACTAAGAACTCCCCATTCATGAATCCATCATTTACAGCTAGCAATTTGTATCATTTCACATTGAAGGACTGGATTTGAAAATGTGAATGTTAGAAAAGGTTAATTTTTGCGTAATGAGCTGAATTCCCTTTTCCTTGACTTGGGAAAAAGTAAGTGTTGGAAACTCACTTTCTGCTGGGTCCTCCATTTTTGGTTGGGTGATGGCTACATTGTGCCACACGTTTATGCAAGGTGTCGATCATTCTTTGCCTATCCCATACCGTTTTTTCTTTTTTTTCTTTTTTGTTTTGAGAGGCTAACAGAGAACCAGGTGGTGAGTCTCTAATTGGTTGAGTGAAAGAGGGAAGAGTACACCACTTTCTTGACTGCAGTTTGGGCCCTTGAGTGTTTCATTAACGGTTGGGATTTTTTTAAAGATATAACCACGATAAATAAAATATTTTTTAAATTATTAAGATATTTTTTTATTCTAAAAATCTGTTTATTTTTATTTTGTAACATTTGTTATTAACAAACTTAACAAATGTAACAATGTGTTACAAAAATAAAAAACAATATTTTAGAATAAAAAATTAAATAATATTTTTAAATTATTTTATATTTTTCAGAAGACTGTGATGAAATCGGGGGGAGGAGGGGGGGTCCTTGGGGTGCCCAGGACCCCCAAATTCTGAAACTGATATTTTTTTTTTTTTTAAATTTTTAATTTTTTTTGTAAGTGATAACCATAAGCCCAAACCAAAACATAAAAAAATGGCCCAAGCTATAAAATACTCTAAACAATGCTGTAAACCCAACAAATATTACCCCACTCAAATTCTAATTACCCAATCAACCAAAAGCCCAATTCATACTTCTTCTTCAATATGATAGTCAGAAACGCAATTGTAAATACACAATCAGTAAAACTACAATGAGTCATGCTTATTTTGAATACGCAAATAAAAATAAAATTAAATCACTTCCTCATCTTCTACAAAATTCAGATCGAACAATCGATTTGGCGATTCCATATATCATGTTTTTGGCGTAGAACGAACCGACTAACAAACAAATTAGCAATGGAGAGTCCCTCTTTCTGGTAAAATCTTATGTTTCGGAGAGATGAAATTGATATGGGATTACAAAATTACAAATGATTGGCTCATTCTTCAAATGATAATACAAAATTAATAAATACATTTTGCTTGTTAATACATATCGTGTTCAATTGTTTTTTTTTTTGAGCTTGAGTAATATTTAATTTTATTTGTAAATAGGATCTTCCTATTTTGGAAGATAATTTTATAGAAAACGTGAATAATAAGAAGTTTGATTAATTTTAGATATTGAATATTTTCACAAGAACGACTTCTTATAAAGTTTTTAAAGACTATAACTTATTAAAAATATTATTCTCATAAAAATGAGCTCGAGAATTATGGTTTGAAAAAAAAATTGGGGCAAGAACCCCGTGAAGCTTCGCCCCTCCCCTGGCCCGCCACCTAAAAGACCCCATAACTTCAAAAGTCTGGATTCACACGCTGGGTGAAATTATCACTAAATTGTGACATGAGGTATCTATTTGCAGCTCTCTGGAAGCCCATAGTTAAGTTCAGGATTTACTCGAAATTCTTACTGCACCTAGTGCATATATCAAATCTTTCTAGAACAACAAATGTGTACGTAAATACACTATTTACGAGTTATGACTTCATAACTAAAGGTATAGGTTGACGTCAAAAATCACATGGGATTCTTGTGTTAATTGCGTGAAGTTACCTCAACTAGATAATTTGTTATATAAGAGTCAGTTAGTAAACTTGACCACACCCCAAACTCTAATGGTCAAGTTAGAATTTGTTAAAAGCACCGTGAAAATAGAGAGTATTACTGTCTTGGCAGCAATTTCATTGCTATGGTAATTTGTCCATGCATATTGAGAGTGAAGCGGCTAGGAAGCTTATATATATGTTTCGAGTAAATATTGTCCAATTTGAGTATGTGAGTAAATGTAGAAGCTGACTCGCATGTCCCACATGATACTAAATGAGATTTCGTTATTTTACACTAGATTCTATAATTTTTTCCAAGAACCATGAGTGGAGCTCGGCACATTGGAGGCGTGCTGAATCTTGTTGAGTTTAATTCACTGAGGCTCAACATGGTGTTGCTGGATCATGCCATCTCACATACACTGGAGCTCAAGTTGTGCTCCTTGGTCGTCCCAAAAGTATCATGTTGAGTTATTACTTAAAATGTGATTTAGTCTCTATCTAAAACTCATTTTCAACCACACATTCAAATTTTATCAACTTTTTAACTACACATTGCAACAACTTTCATCCATTACGCCAAACAAGAGCTTAATGAGCTCGAAGCCTTTCAGCACAGTAACGCTTCCCAGTGAGCAAGGTCGTGCCTACACTTTTGTTTGACACCCACACATTAGGTTGCTATGTGATAACCCTTCTTCTTACACAGTTTCTCTCTTTATCTTTCAGTCTTAGCAAGTCATGCTCAACCATTCTTGCCTAGGTCCAGGCTTCATCATCACTAATCCTACATTAGGGGATGCTCCTGAGTCCCAAGCAAACTGCACGTTCTAGGATATAGTGTTCTCCACTATCCCCTTGGATATATTCCTAAACTCCCATATTTGGTGGCAAGAGTTAGCCCTTCTCATCCATTTTTCAATTTCTGCATAGTTTATCAATGATTACACAAAGTGAGGTGGCTGGTGGAATGGAATAGGTTAATCTTTGCAGAAGCCAATTGATGTGTCTAACACACTACCATCTCGTCTCTTTGATATCTGGGATTTTGTAATGTTGTGCTAGTACCCTATTCCAAGCTCAACATGTTGTTGTGCGACTGTTCGGTTTTCACATGCACTGGGGCTCGGACTAGTCCTTGGTCGTCCCTGAGTACCTTATTAAGTTGGTTCTTGAGGTGAACATGACTCAATGGGTTTGTGGCCTTTGAGCTTGACCACCCTTCCTCTAAAGCATGGTTGGCATCTAGATTTTTGTTGGTGCCCACCTATTTGGCTACTACATAATAACCGTTCTCTTAAAACAAAGTTAGCCTCGTTATCTTTCAGGCCTAGCAATTCATGCTCAACCATTCTTGTCTATGACAGACGACTGAATCAGTTGCTCCTTGATTTCATTGCCACGTTAGCTTTTACAGGCCACGGGCTACTCTCTTATCACCTGCCTCTCATATATAACCCACAATGTAAAAAACCATGAGGAACAATGGCATGGATGGGTGGTTCAAAACTTACTATCTAAATAATCATTGACCTTCTCATGTTGAACAAGTCTAAGCCATTAATGTAATTAATAGGACGCCAACAGCTTCCTATAATCAACAGTGACAAGATAATCACTCCATAGTTTATTACCCTTCTTCATCTTATTAAACAGTGTTTCATCACATTTTTATGATGCATTGTGTTTAAACAGGTTGTTCTTCGAGTTCAGCACATATACAATCTCAGCTTCAATTTCAAAGCAATTATTTCACTTCCCAGTAACCGCAGTCTTAATCTTAGTACCAAGTCTGGAGAAATTTCAACTAATATCATCAGCCCATGCCCATCCCTGCAATATCTTCAATCCTCGTGTTTGTTGCTGATAAAACTGTTACATTAAGCCATGTACAGTTTGACCATTCCTTTGCTTTTCTAATTCCTTGTATTATCAATAACTGCCCAAGCATGAAACTAAGTTCCCTTTCATCATTATTTAAAACCTCAATGAACAATTCATTTTCTCCACAAAACATATGAAAGTAGCATCATATTAACTCCTGAATAACAGCTCAGACCAGTTATTTCTTTTTTCTTTTCATTATCTTACCTTTGCACAAAAAGGTTCCACTACTGATTGATCTCGTTCAAGTTAAAGTGAAGATGAAATTGCAACAGTACTTTTGTCTTTTGTCATATAGAATCATGTAATGATTTGTACCTCTGGGATTCCCAAAGGAGAAATAAGAATTGATAGAAAGAACTATGAAATTTTGAGTCACTCAAGCTTAAACAATTCAAAATGAAACATAATTGGATATTCATTAAGAAAAAAGAATGGGTTGAAAAGTACCAAACAATAATGTCAACTTGATGTTGTCATTCAAATTTCCAAGAAGACGTCTTCATTTCCAACCAAGGCTAAGATCATAGACGTCTCTGTAAAGACTCGTACAGGACTACAGGGAGGAACTTCACATTCGGAAATGGAACCAGCGATTAATGTTCTTCATATTTTCCAATCGAGAAGAAATTTATGAATGTTGTATTTTGAGTTAATGGATCATAGTTACAAAAATTTAACATATCAATAAAAGACATGTTTTTCATATTCATAATACAGATCGGATACAAGTGTATTCTGTTATTAGAAAAAACTAAATATCAATCTGGAAATTGAAAATTTTGATTGACTGGATAAGTAAACTCATACATTCTAGAGCTAAAAGCCAACTAAATATTATTAGTGAACAAAGAGTCAACGACCAAAACAATAAATTATTTTCCTTTTTATTGTTTATATATTATATAAAAACGTGTCGGATGAGGATTCCATTACTGATCAATATAATTTCCTTCCGCAGAAGTTTCATTAACAATATATTACAGATGCCACATGTGACAAATCTTCTTGAACACGAATTTCAATTATTATAGCACTGTGATCATATATGAATTCAAAGTTTAGGACATAACCAGATTGAATCAAGCTTCCTGAGAAGCAAGGGATGAATATTTAAGAATGGCTTCAAGTATTCGTTCTTTATCTCTGGTAGGAAATGCTTCCAATAGAACTCCATTTTTGTAAAAATGAAAAAGGGGAACAGTCTGCATCAAATCAGTTTATTTTGGTTAAAGAAAAGAGGATGCAGTGAAGAATTCACATATGGCATATTTGGCTATTCATAGATGTGCAGTAGGTGTGGAAATATTGTGGTAATCATTATAAAGATTTTCGAATAAAGTTTAGCAAACGAATAACTTTTTTTACTTTCCTTGTTTTATCAAACCTCAGTTGATAGTTAATATCCCAATCGGTTATGAGCAACAGTTTTTGTTTATACATGAACAGAAAGAATTTAAGAAACTTAAAATTCAAGTAAAAGGCACTAAGAGATGTTACCCTAATTCGCAGCCGTTCAGCAACTTCAGTTCGTTCGTCATATTCATCAAGTACCTGCAGTAATAGAAAACTAAGAAAGTTACAAACATATATTTTCTTCTTTATAACACATTTTGTTCCTAGCAACTATTAGTGACAAAGATAGTGCCACTATATTACTAGCCAGAAATGTTCGAGATCCACAACAGGAACTCTAGGAACAGCATAGAAATGGGAAAAATAACTTCTTTACATTTATAAATATACAGACATGTTATCTGTTCCCAAATTTTACGTGAGGCAATACATCCTCAAATTCAAATGAAGAGACACTTACATTGTGCTTTAAGAATATAACTGGGGATTCTTTATCACCAGATCCCTTGCATAATTTTGCAAAGCCATGCTCTATGTACTTGCAACTTCCGCAAGAAGTTCGATAGAAGTCCACAACAACTAATGAATTTGATTCTTTGGCCTTTTCCAGAATTCTGAAAAATTCCTCATCTGTCTTAATCTCTCTTACACATTCAACTGGACAGAGCTCATCGTCATCATCAGATAATTCTGCAACATTTCCATCAGGCGTACTTTTGATTGCAAATAATCTTGGCACATAACTTTTTTTATTACGACTATGACTCTGTTTCCAGTTTTCCATTGAATTCTTGCTTTCAAGTGACATGAGTTAATGATGCTTCTATCCAGAAGCAAATTTCGCAATACAGCCTGAAGTCCAGAATCCAGTCGCCCATTGATATTTCTCACAAAATTGAAAGAAAAGTTCTGGTGAAGAATCTTCATGTGCACCATATTTTCACGTTGAGGAATTCTCGAGAGAAAGCTTTAAAATGCACTAAACAACTATTCCACATGGTAGAGCAACAACTCTTCAAGAATTTCTCGTCATATCTGATGAATACATCTACTGATTTTAACTATCATGAAAATCACAAGTAAAAGTAATATAGCCTTGCCAGCTTTCAATAGAATATCTGTACACAAGAATGCCACCTATATCAATGACATGAGTTATAGTAAAGTAAAAAGGAAATAAGATCAAAATCAGCAAAAGATACATTCATAGTCATTATTGTATAAATATGACTTCTGGTAACTGCCTAATAATAAAATAAACAATTTTACGCTGCACACACCTAGAAGTCAGCTCAATTCATCTAATAATCAGAAGGCATGAAAAAAGGGAGTACATCTCATACCTATTTCTCACAGTAACTGCAGATACTGAAGGAAGAAATAGCACAACTCATACACAAGAGCGAGAATGCAGACAGAGACACTCCCCACTACTCAAACTTTACATCATTGTTAGGAGCGACCAGCAGAGACTCGAAATAGAGACCAGCAGAAATTGAAGAACTGGTGGAAAAGCAATTTAAAGAGCGATGCCTGGAAACCCTGTTACTTTTAACAATATGCCTATGCTGTTCAAGTTTTGGTAATTATCACACCCATGTGATTTCCATCAATATGGAAGTCAAAGCAAATTACTCTCTGTGTCAATTGAAGTCATTTGAGTTCAAATCTAATTAATAAAATCTAAGACAAAAGATGCCTCTCTTGTTCAATATTTCCATAACATTCTGAAAAGGGCTACCAATACAACAACATACAAAGTTCATCCCAGATTGCACAAAACAAAAAGGCCAAGAAATTAAACAGACAGCATCAGTTACAGGCAAATGTGCATTAATCCAACACAAGAAGCATTAACAGAGTATGCAATCAAGAAACAGAAATGCTGTCCAAATATAGAAGAGACCTAGAGGGATACATAAGCAAGTTTAATGATGGGATTTAACATTTTTAGAGTATAAGGAGAGATTTACTTACAGGGGATCTCTAGAATGGCGCGCAATGACTCGAACGTAAGTTGTGGATGAGGAAAAGGACATGAAAGGCCATTATACTTCTTGGATTTTCAAACTTTTATCATATTGCAACTAGCCTCCCTATTTCACTCTAAATTTCAGAATTTGCCCAAATTTATTGTCTACTACTGTGAATTGTTTATTAGTTAGTAGGAGATTGGCGGAGTTTTTTTAAGTTTAAAAGCGCTCTCTAAATAGTAAAAGTGATTTTTATTAAAATTTTGGATATTTGATTAAAATCAATAAGTATTTTTTAATCATTAAAATAGATTTTTTAAGTTGTTTTAGAGAAAACTCAGAGTTAGAACTTTTTTTTTTATAAGTTTTAAATTTTACTTTTACGGAAAGTTGAATTTATATTTACTATAATTTTTAATTTTCTAAATATATTCAAATTTTTCTTCGGAAAAAAAAATTCTAAACCTTAACAATATCAATTAATTTAGGAGAATTTATGACATATTTTAATCATAACTTTTGTTATTATTTGTCATTTTATTTTGTCATTGACGTTACTTTATTTAACAAATATATGTCATATATTGGTGTGTTATATATATTAAAGTAATCACATATTATATGTTTAAACAAATATATTTTACGTAAGTATATATTAAAATAACTATTCCGTGCTATTTTAGTTAAAATATTAATTTTAAAATATTAATAGTATATTAAAAATAAATTTTATTTATGAAAGAGAAGATTGTGAAATACACATAAAATAATTAATTATTAGTCAAATAAATATTTAGTTTATATAAAAACATTTTATAACTATGATACCGAATAATCATCTAATGTTGAAAACACTTTTTGAATTGACAACCAAATAGTCAACAGCATTTTACTAAAATTTCTACAAAAAAAAAAAAAAAATTTCCTCTACTTACTATAGATGTGCCAAACGAACCCTTATTTGAATTTCATTGACTAAAATATGTTACATTAAATCTATAAAATAATACTTTTGAGATTAAGAAAATAGAAAATTTATTATTTTTGAAAAATATTTATTTATCGAATAATTTATTAATCTATCAAGAAATGTATATTTATTAATCTAAATAGTGTTTTATCTTCCTAATACTCATACATGTATTATTTTCTAATATGCATAGTTTGTTTCATTTAGGACACAGGATCTAGAAGATGCATCGTCCAGTCCTATGTTTATATATCTCATTTGTGGAAAAGATAACCTATTCTGATACCAAATTAAAATCATATAACTTAGGATGTCATCTACTTAAAAGATGAGATTGAATAGGTTGCATCCTATGTTTTGAGCTAAACAAATAAAAATTGAGGGGAGTATATTCAAATTGTGAATTTTAAAGATTTTTATGTATTTAAAAGTTTAGAGGTATTTAATATAGACTTTTAAAAATTTCTAAAAGTATTGGTGTATTCAATTGAGACTTTTAGAGACTTTTAAAAAATCTTTAAAAGTCATAGAGTATTCAATTAAAACTTTGCGAGTTTCTATAAGTTACGGAGTATTCAAATTGAAAAAGATTTCTAGAAATTCTCTATTTACCAGACTTCTAGAGACTTTAGGAGACTTTTTAATGGAAAGTATATATAGCAAATCTAAAAAAATGTCTCCCATCTACCGTGAGATTTGTGAAGACTTCAGAGCCCCAAAATAAAGAACGTCCATTTTTTTTCACTTCTAGAGCTTTTTCGTACCACTTCTATTCAAGTAAGAATTTGTTTTAATCAATAATTTATATGCAATTGTATCTAGAATTTGCAGTAATCAAAACTTTGATACCACAGTTGTCTTGTGTCAAAACTTGAGGATATTTTACGTGATGAATTTCTGATATTTTGATTAATATTAGTGGGAGTCAAATTTTTCGCTTAATTATTAAAAATTATTTCATGGTAATAGTTTGGTATTGTCTCGAAATCTTTTGTTTTACTTTGATTATTTTATTAATGTAATTTAGCCAAGAATTCATTTGGCTAATAGGTCAACAAAATAGGTGTGTCATTATTTATCCATTATTTATATTATTATAAACATTTGTTAAAATAATTTTGTGCCAAAAAATGAATCTAGAATACACAATCTTTTATGATTTCTCTTTATTTTAGAGAAATTTTTTTTATTGAAAATAAAGAATAAATCGATCAATACTTATGTATATATACAATAACATAAGTTAAACTACTTTATTAATTTCACACCCAATAAAATGACATGCTAACAATGAGAAATATTATTTATTATTTTGAGTTCTTACGATAAGGAAAAGTCGCAAGGCTGCCCCTCACCTGTAGGGATGGCAATGGGAGGAGGTCCCATGGTCCCCGCCCGCCCGCCCGCCCCCTGACCCATGAACTTTTGGCCATTCGCCATGACCATGACCATGGATGGCATGGGCTGCGTTGACCCACCAACCGCCTGCGAACTTTTTTTTTTTTTTTTTTTTTTTTGTTAAACCGAAAAATAATTAAAAAATATATATATACAATTTTTTTAAATATTTATACCAAGCAAAACAAAAAAAATTATAAGATTTGGGGTTGTGGTATAGTGGTTAATGTTAATAGTTTATAAGTTTTAACTCGGGTTTGATTCTTCTTTAGTTTATTTTAGTGAAAATCATAATTTTACTATATTTTATGATTTTCAAAAAAAAAAAAAAAAAAAAAATTTTTTTTTTTAGGGGGGGTGGTCATGGGGCGGGCGGGAGGGGTCGCCCGGTCCGGCAGATTTTTTCGCCCCAAACCCGTCCCTATTGCCGATGGGGGGGGGCGGGTTGGTCGGCGTTTTTTTGCCATCCCTACTCACTTTGTGTTAGAGCCCTTAACCAAACAGGTTGTAAATCGAAGGATGTCTTGTTGAGTGCAGAGAGACACGAGGAGAGAGCCAACAGCCAACCCCACGATGCAGAACCCCACAATATTTCAAATGAAAGCTGTCCTACACGGAAATCGAACATGCGTTGTCGGATGATTTCTCCCACGTCACCCTCGCGCCTACTAACTCGCTTTATGCCCATGGGGACTTATTATTTTGAGTTCTTAATTACATGTGTTGTTGATGATTTGGACATATAAATAATATTATAGTATATATAAATTTAGCTTAATATTTTTAAAAAAAAATGAAAGTATATAGAAAACTACTGTAAGTCTTTAATAAAAATCTATAAAAGTTTAAAGAAGACTTTTAATTAATTCCAAACAAATTTATAAAAGTCATTTAAAATTCTACGAATTCCACAAAAGTCACCCACTTATAAAAGTTTATAAAAATTTTAAAAGTCTCAATTGAATATACACCCCTAAGTGTTGCAATTACATTCAATTTAATAATTAGATTGCACATGTGTGTTCACTCTTCAGATGAAATTTTGATTTTGCAAAGTGTAGCAAATCCGAGAATTAAACTTCAAGCAATGAACACAAAGTAACTACTAATAATAAATGATATATCACGGTATATTTTGAAGGAAAACATCTAGAACACCATATCACGGTAAATAATCAACTATTAAAAATAGGATACAATCATCTCGATCTTTCAAGAATACAATTTTATGACCACGTTACTTAAACCCTTACTCGAAACTTAAAGTAATAAGAAAAATGAATGCAGCTAAAATCTTCTACTATTTTTGTTCTTTCAAAATATCGAGGAATGCAAGCAACTGCTCGAGTGTTGAACTTGCACCATTTCTACGAAAGTACCCAGATTTCTTTTTCCACAATCAGAATAACAATCTCATTTTTATTTTCAAGCTGAAATGTCGTCTTCTAAGTGGATTACAGTTCACACGGTGTTTATGAGTCTTCACAAACAAAGTTTAGGAAGAACTTTGGAGCCAATAACGTTATACACGATGATATAATATTTCATGCGACTATGTCTAACGTAGAGATCGCTTTTCTTTGGTTGCTCAAGCATGAAGAATTCTATTGAATCCTTCTCTAATTAGTCTAAATGCCATAAATAACTTCTTGTAAATTCATTAAACTTTAGACTTATATAATAAGATAATAATCAAAAGATGAGTCCTATCTAAATTAAGATTCATTGTAATCTTTCATTATTTGAAGAGTCTCAACATATACAAATCATTTTTCATATTCCATCAAAGCAAATCGAGTTTTGATATAAAAGAGTATCGAGAACACAAGTTTTACAATTTTTGACTCTCTTAAGGTTCATTCAGATGTGCATGTGAACATATGAAACTAACCACCTTTGTTATCCAATAACCAACATATCCCACATCAATTCGATTCTAAAATAATTTGCTGAATTGATTAAGAAAGCCATTAAGACGAGTCATACTCGGGGTTCGTTTGAGATAGATTTTGGAGCCAAACTTACGATTGTTTGACAATCGAAGTTGTTTTAAGCGTTTGGTAAAATAAAATAAAAAGTGATTATAAAAGAATTTGTATCATCCGACAATAGATGTTGAGAAGCGATAGCTTCTCGGATTACATTTTGGCTTTTCCACCTATCTAATATTAAACCTTAATTAAGTAATTCTTTTTATGTCTTAGTTTTAGCATATATTTGGTAGTGCTGAAATTATATTTTAAATGCTTATATTATAAGTTGTAGGTAAATGTGTAGATAAAAAGTGAGTTGTAAGCCGTAGGTCCCATAAAATGTGTGGATAAAAAGTATGTTTGACCAGTTTAACCAGCTGAAATTATATTTTAAGCAATGGCAAACATATGCTTATTAGTATTCTAATTATAATGCATCTCTAGAAATAATTTAAAATTAAATTAAATTAATTTTTGTACAATATGACTATGCTTTTATTTTATAAATTTTGAGATTTAATAGATGATTATATTTTTATTTTAAAATAATTATGGTGAATACATATTGTCTTAGAAAAATAATTGATAATATTACATATTGTTATAAAAATAAAATAAAATTTACAATATGACACATGATAATAATAATAATGATACGACGTTATTATAATCAATGTCTATTTTAGTTATTTTATACAATCACACCAATAATTCACTTTTATTTACCAAAAGTTTAAATACTGACTTTGAATATACAACAATTTTGAAATAATAATTTACCAAACACTTAAATGATTCTTCATATAGCTGATTTTTTTCTATATCATAGCAAAAGTTGATTCTCTTAAAAGTACAACAATATCAAACCAAGTCTTAATTAGAAGTTCTCATAATCTTTATTTCAAAGTGTCCAACAAAACTAGCAATTGGTTTAGATCGGTGTCGTTCTCCCGCCCACTGTGGACTAAAATTATAACGCCCATCTGTGGACATGGATTGCTTCCTCAACATTTTAATCTATTTGGCAATCTTCCACGTCATATGGTATAACCCCATCCCCGCATAACAATCATCCCAATTTTCTCTCACTGTGAAGGCGATTTACGCCCTAAATCTCGCGACTTTTGCCGCAGACTAGGGGTGGGCATCCAAACCACCAAATTGCTCAAACCCGACCGAACGGAATCGAATCGGGTCGGCTTGGTTCGATTTTTTCACACCTTGGCGGTTTGGTTTGGTTTACTAAGTTAAAAATATATTCGGTTTGGTTTGGTTTGGTTTGGGTTTGTAGCAAATAAACCAAACCAAACTACTAAAAAATCGAACCGAGAAAAACACACGTGAAATGAAATTCAACCCAGTGGCCCAACCCAACAACCCGTACCCCAATTCATTTCACATTTCAAGATATGTCACAATTCATTTCCACATATCCAATTCTCCAAATAACAAATGGACCCTAAATCACGGTTAAATAGCCGCTTTTTCTCCATTCCATCATCTCCTTCTCATTGTCTCTTCATCGTCGTCGAAATCATTGTTTCCTTCTCTATTTCATCATCTCCTTCTCATCTACCGTGCAATGTTCATTATCCATTTCATCATTTCTACTATCTTCATCAATTTCGGTTCATACTTCAAAGTATTAAAGTGAAGCGATCGCGAAGCTGCTGAAGTGCTCATTTCTTGGTGTTGGCTACTGCGTCATCAGCGTCAGTCCGTTAATCTCTCTCTGAAGGTAAAGGCGATGATGGCTGCTGTTTCTTGTCTAAGCTCCAAGCCCCAATTCGAAAACCTAGGGTTCCTCATTTTGATTTGCCTCCATCTTCGACCCAAATTCTCGGACAAATCAAGTAATAGGTTATCTCTTATGCTCTTTTGTGTATAACTCATTCTTTTGTGCAAAATCAAAGCTGATAACATCTAATTATCGACTACAGTGACATTATCTCCAAAACATTAAAGCCCAAACCGTTAAAGCCCAAACTGCCTAAACCAAACTGCAAGACCGAACCAAGATTGGTCAATTTGGTTTGGATCGGTTTTATCCAACGCTGCGGTTTGGTTCGGGCCAGATAATAGCCAAACCGAATTGGTCGGTTCGGTTTCGATTTAGCCCAAACCGAACCAAACCAACCCATGCCCACCCCTAGCCACTGCCAACTCGTCACCGCCCAACCTCCGTCATTTGGAGTGATTCCATTTCGGGCATAAACAAGATCTCTTGCTGGTCGCCATCTTGTTTCATCCACTCTCTATCTCTCTTCATGATTTCATGACGGTGGGTTCATTTAAGCACCGTCCGCTACACAATCGCCGGAATAGAGCCCATTCTGGTATTTCTTCTAAAAAATAAAAACTGAGGATTGATAGAGATTAGGAAATAATGTTTGTTGTTTCCCAATTTCTTCCTGCCCAGTGGTTTGAAGAATTTACTTTTATGATTTGAACCGAATAATTGTCGTTTATGTATTCTCATAATGGGTTCCTGTTTTCGAAATATATTTATCCAATTGGATTAGTGATATATTATATGAATTTATGGGTTCCTGTTAGGGATGGCAAAAAAATTCGCGACCCGCCGGATAATAAGGATGGGTCCAGGCGAATTTTCTCGCCTCGTCATGGGTCCGAGGCAGCCCCTCCAATTTTTTTTTTTTTTGGAAAAATCATAAAATATAATAGAAATTATAATTTTCACTATAAATAGACTAAAGAAAATTTGAACCCGGGTTGAAACTTGTAAACTACCAATCTTAACCACATCACAATAACCTAAATATTATAATTTTTTTTGTTTTGTTTGATACAAATATATAAAAAAAAAAAATTATTTCTTTTTTAAATAATTTTTTAGTTTATAAATAAAATAATATATATATATATATATATATATATTTAATCGAGACGGTTGGCGGGGTAGCCTCACTTCGCTTCACCCCACCCCACCCCGTCCCATAAATTTGTGGGTCGCATGGAGTGAGTGTATGGGGTGGGGGGGCGGCCGGCGGTCAAAATTTTTGCACCCATCCCGAATTTGTCCTATTGCCATCCCTAGTTCCTATTTTCTCGAAATTTCATGTTTTCATCCATGTTCTTGGTGTTGATTGTGAATTGATTTGGGTGATATTGTGTTCCCATTTCTCTCTTGCCCGATGATTTTGAAATGCAATTACTATAATGCTGTTTTGAATGGTTTGTGGAATACTTCTGAGAGGAGAGTAAGATATGGGTTGTGTTCTGCTGTGTTGATCTACTTACCAGTGGGCAAGAGAACATTGTTGTTATTTTACAATAGGCTATGATGATCTTTGATTATGAATGTATATGATTTTGGTAATTTGGCTACTAATCAATATGACTCGTAGCTTGGCTTAGCAACCCAGATGGCATGAGTGATAGGGTTCTTGTAAACTCTATTACACATGCAATGGGTGCTTTGCAGCCGTGGCGGTGCCGTACCTATCTAGTCCGAATAATGATCTGAACCTCCAGAATTACTATATTTGCATTGTTTTTTGTGTTGTTAATGTGATATTGGTATTAATGTGATTTGGTTGAAATTTTTGATGAACAAATAGGTAAAGAAAAATGTCTTCATCTAGTGGAAATGATGTGCAATCACGAGTAAGATATAGATGTGGTGCGTATATGAAGATTCATACTTCGTACTCAGAAATGAATCCTCAACGTTGGTATTGGAGATGTCATAATTTGAAGGTCAGTTCCATTTGTTGCAATATGTGCATTTAGGAGTATGTAAAGTTATATTGATATGAGTTGTTTTTTTCCCCGCAGGATGGTGTAATGTGTAGGGGGTTCACATGGGCAAATGAGGTTGAATCCAATTTTGCATGCCATGATGAAGGACGTGAAATTCAAACAAGAGTTTTGACAGAATTGAATTGTAATGTGATGACGTTACTTAAGAAAATGGACAACATGGAGAACAATACGAGTGCAATTCGGCGTGATATGAATAGGAGAACAATATTCACGGAGGTTATAAAATTTTCTTGTTTCGCCGTTGTAGTGATATTCGTAGTGCAATGGTTGTCATAATGGCATGTCATCTATGTAATTGATGATTGTAATCTTGGCAATTTTCATTGATCAAAATTTGGAACAATTGATATTAAATCTGCTGTTCAACACTTCATTCCACAAAAGTGCACCCCAAACTTTATTCATTGTGCCATATCAGAATTCAATTTTCACATTTCAATTTCAACACTTCATTCCACATTTCAATTTCAACACATTTCATGACACAAAATTACAATCCAATAAATATCTCAAAACATGACATTATAGCTATCGTGAACTACAATCCAAACGAAAGTACCAAAATAAAAATAAATACAACTAACATGAACTACAACCTAAATTGTTACTACTACCAATTGTAGTGAAAGTGGCATCTTCGTAAGGCTTGTTGGGCGTGTTGTCGATGTCATAGGTATCCAGTTGGACCTAGAAATGGATTTTAGAAATTATATTAGTACTACTAATACAAAAATAAATGCGTGGTAATCATATTCGGGTGAAATCACGTGATCCGGAATTCAAACTCAAGGTGTTCTTTTGTTACGTCCGACTACTCCACAAACACTACATTTTGAAATGGTTACATACTAACTCTTCATGCTTTTGATGAGTTAATGCCCTATTGAACCTTGTAACGAATCCCATAAGTGAATTTTTCCACTAAATGAGTTCATGCCCTATTGAACCTTCATAACCTTGTAACATATCTTGAGATACTTCTTAAAGAATGAGTGGCCACTCTCGGATCGTTGGCTACTAGACATTCCAGCACTGAATATGTAATTCACATAGGCTGGTACCTATCGGCTCCGAATGTCATACATGGTACGTAGCCATTCATTGCAATGTATGTTCGTCAATTCCATTGCTTCATTCCATCGTTGCTCGAATTCATCAGGCGTCTCTGAATCTTTAATGATATGCACTAACCTGTTATACTGCTCGTTGTCGTTGTACAACATCACATTAATCTTTTCTGAAAACTTGTTTAATAGATTCCATATGCGAGCGATGGAATGTTACGTGCATCACTATTGATATGGCCTTCGCAATTGCGGCATCTTGATCCGTTATAAGCAAATGGGGTGCTTGGTTGGACATAGATTGTAGAAACTTTGTGAATAACCACACAAAGGATTCTGGTCGACTCATTACTCATCAATCCGCAAACAAAAGAATAGTCGACCATGATTATTTACTCTAACAAAGGGCCAAATATCATGGAATACCTATTCGTGTTATAAGTTGTGTCGAATACAAACGACATAGCCAAAACAACCATATGACATTCTCAACTCGGCATCAATCCAAAAACATCGAAGCAACTTATTTTCATCGCCAAGCTGATAATCAAAATAAAAGTTCAGAATTTTCTCTTCCTCTAATGTAAAAAACTCAATTAGTGTTTTGGCATCCCTTTACTCTTCCCACATATTACGTTCATGTTTTTTCAGATCTCTCTCCAGACAATCAATCGATGATGGACCGCCAGAATCTATCTCCATAAGATGTAATTGTTGACAAGTGGGTATGTTGCTTCTGTGAATTGTTGTATTAAAGCTTTCTTTGTAGTCGAGATGCACCGGTGAGATCTTAACAAATGTACCCGACTATGGGTAGTAAGAGCACGATTATGTTCTTCTACCAATTTGTTTACAATCTACATGTCATCGGTTTGTTGCTTGACCACTGATAATCTAGCACCACATCCAAGTCTTGTTTGTCCACAATTTCGTTCCCCAACATGCAGCACCGCATCTTTATGTTTTCGTTGGTAAGTGTCATCAGTTTTTCCTTCCTTCGAGCAGATAAATAATTTCCAATACGTTTCATTTGTGTCCTTCTTTTTTTTACTGTTTGCTATTTGAGCACTAAATCCCACTTTACGAGTATATTGATTGTAAAAATTATACGTCGCCTTATGTGATTCAAACTCTTGCCCTACTATGGAGATTCGACCAACTGCAACTTGATGAATAAACATGTTGTCTGCACTTTCTGATTCCATTCTATCCACTAAGAAAATTTTAATCAAATTTCAACAATATCAATATAAATTTATCCATTACATATTGAAAGACAATTTACTTCATACATTGGCATTTTCATATAAAATTATCATTAAGTTAATTAAATAGAATTACTATAATCAACAATTTTCATTCAAAGTTATACAATGAATAGTTTTGAATCCCACATTCCAAGTGCAATTGTCCCATAACAGAAAAGTTCAAATCTTACAACAACAAATAGAAAATTACTTTCGACTAGCACCAATGGTTTTTCGAGCACTGCGCAGTGGTGGGGCATCGGCTAAGGGCACCAAATGTACTGAATATATGGCTCAGAATGGGCTCTATTCTCATGCGATCGCGCAGCCGGACGAGTAAGTGAACGGTGCTTAAATTAACCCACTATCGCGAATCGGGAGAGAGAGAGAGAGAGAGAGAGAGAGAGAGAGAGAGAGAGAGAGTGACCCACAACAACGGTGGTGTTTTTTGCCGAAATGGAATCGCTCTGGCGAACAGAGGTTGGTGCGACGAGTTGGTCGTGGCAAAAAGTAACTAGATTTAGGACACTGAAATCGCCTTCACAGTGAGAGAAATTAGGGATGATTGTTATGCGGGGGATGAGGTTATACCATATGACGTGGAAGATTGCCAAATAGATTAAAATGCTGATGAAGCAATCCACGTCCACAGTGGGCGTTATAATTTTCGCCTTGGCCGCAAGCGTAAGAACAGTGTTGTTGGTATAGGTAAGTTACATATCTCAAGATAATCACAATGATCCACTTATAATTACATCATGTCGTAATATATAAACAACATATCGATTTTAAACAAAAAATTCAGCTATACAATTTATGGTTTTTGTTATGATACGCTCGAACGTGCATGTAAATTTTATTGAAATAGAATTCTCAACACTTTATCTATCCAAATAAACTCATAGAATACACAGAAGTTCGACCATAAAAAATTCATGAAATTAAAAAAGTAAATCCTGACAAAATATATGTTTTCACACCTATTTTTTCACAACAATGTCTATATGATATAACTTATTAACGTTGACCTATGATTAACTTTAACTTTAATGTTTTGATCATAACAAAAAAATTAATCTTGTTTACTAACGATTTGGTTTCAAGTAATTTTTAAAGCGTTCAAATCAATCATTGTCAAGATCAAGACTATATTACAAATCGGACTCTCAAAAACCAATATCAAAGTCAATCATCCAACACAAGAGTTCAAGAGTCAAATTTTAAGATCGAAGATTATATTTTTAGATCAAATGTATATGTACCAACTCTTTAATTTTTAGTAACATGATAAAAGCTCAAAATATTATTATGAACCAAAATTTTGTTAATATTAACTGCATAAAATATTTTTGGATATTTTTAAAGTCATAGGGTCAACTAAAAAATAGTTCGCCGACCAAAACATTAAACTAGATGTGTCAATCCAGTCGGATGGGCGGGATCGGCCCGATCCGATGAAGCCCACCGACGGCCCGCGTTAGAAAAAGTCCGCATTACCACGGCGGGTTGCGGGTCACCAACCCAAACCCACCTAAAATTGAATATGAGCCCTACCACCCATCGGCTCATCGTGGTCGAGCCCATGTGGGTGGGGTTCAACCCGGTTTGGCCCAGTATGAATAAAAATTAATTTTTTAAATTACTACAAAAATTTACTAACTTATTGTACTTCCAAAAAAATGTTTACATTTATAGCAAAAATGTGTTAAATTACTAAATAAAAATAAATAACAATGTTTATATATTTTTATTATCAAACCAAGAAGCAATCGCCGTGGTGGGTGGTTCGGTGTCCTCGATCGTGATCGGCCCGTCCGGGTTGGCGGTTTAGCGTCCTTAGCCCGTGATCAGCCTACTCGGTTCACAGGCTGGCCCGCGGTTACGGGTCGAGGTGGGTGGGCCGATGCAGGTTCGACCAGCCCACCTGTCTTGACACCTCTACATTAAACTGGTCGACCGACTCAACTTATAGGTCGACCAATTGAATGTCAGTTTCCACAAATTATAACCATTCTGATTTTTACTATTCCAACAACTATTTTTGGTAATTCAAAATGTTGTTGGTCGACCGATTGATCATCCAAATGGACAGAAAATTCTAAAAGTTGATCTCTATAAATTGTCATTAATTTATTATGATTAAAGACATTTACTAGAGCATAAAAAGAGAGAATCATCTCGAGAAAATTCATTCAAACTTTATTGCATCTACATCTTCTAAATTATTCATTGAAAAATTTTGATCGATCAAATCAAACTTTTGGATCATCATCTTCATCAAAGTTTCTTTCTAACGCTTGAGCTTTTCATCTATTGCTAATTATTGAAATGTTAGTCTCTCTTGGTACTTAACTTGTATCTATCATTTATTAAGAGAAAAATCGTATCTTAAATCAATTTCTTTATATCTTTGGGTCATATTGAGGTCCCATAAAGCTCAATAGTGTATAAGAATTGGTGCTCCTTGTTTGCAAGTCATCGAAAGTGTTGTAAAGGTGTTGATTGCACCATAAGTCAATCAAAATAATGGAAAGGTAGCGCTTGTGACGGAGAGCTTGCTAACGGGGGACGTAGATAATTGATTGGATCGAACCTCCATAAAAATATCGTTTGTACTCTCTCTACCCTTTTATTGACTTATATTGTGCTTTTATTTTTTATTTGATTAATCTACATCTCTTAAGTTTCTTATTTTGAGATTATTTTTTGAAAAAGTTTGTAAAAATTAATCCACCCCCCTCTTGATTAGTTGTTCTTGGGTTATCAATATATGTATATTAATAAGGAGAATTTAGAAAAGTAATCAAAAGTAGAGGGTGATTTTTAAAAATAACATTTGTAAAAATAGCAACTTTTAGATGTAAAAAGTCATATGTATCATTTTTCAAAATGACAATTTTTTTTTCTGACTTCCAAGAGAAATTATCTACTGTTTTTTCAGACAGTTGAACTATTATTTCGGCAGTTCAATAGTCGTTTTTTTTTACCGATAGTTCCACTAATTTTTTTTTCAATTGTCTTTTTTGTTTTTTGTTTACAAACATTTCAACTGTTTTTTTCAAAACAATTGAACTGTGGTCACTTGGACAGTTCTATTGTCATTTCCACAGTCGTCTTCAACGATATTTCTTGATTATTCAACCACACATAACTCATCAATCCAGTTTTCTTCAACAAATTTTATGCAATCATATTCAAGAAATTTTCGGTTTGAGTTATATCTAAAAACAAACTCAAACTAATTTACCACAAACATTTAGAATTTTTATTCTTTTATAACCCAAATTAATTTATCAAAAAACTAACTTACTTGGATTGGATGGTGACTAGTAACGGCGCGAGACAGTGGCACGAGGTGGTAGGCGGTAACACGAAGCGTGAGTTGATTTTTTTTTTCTTGGAATCTTGGTGTATATCTAATTTTTGTGGAATTAGCTTTTGATTGAATTTTAATAGGATATGTTGAAATTTTAAGTAGTTGATTGAGGGTATTTTTGTCCAACATAATTATTTTTCTAATTCTTTTCAAAACTTGTTATATTTCAAAAGGGGGGTTATATTCACACCACATTTAATTATAAATACACCACATTTTAATTGCATAAAAAGTCCTTAACTTTTATTTATTATCACATTTATGTCTTTAACTTTTTTTTTTCATCAGATTCTTATATTTAACATTCTATTAATTAACATATCTTGTTCCTACAAACGATTTTCTTCTAAAAATTCTACTAGCATGCTTTAAAATGAGAGATAAATATTTAATTGAAATTTTGTATTTAATTATTTTTTTACTTATTTAAAAATATGAGGAAAAATTGAGTTTTTTTGTTCTTTCTTAATAAAATTTTTGGATGGAAACCGCTATCGAGACAATATGTGCTAATTAAATGAAGGTTGATAATAAGAATGAGATAGAAAAAACATTAGGGACATAAATGTAATAAAAAGTAAATTTTATAGACCTTTTATTCAATTTAAATGTGGTGCACTTAGAGTGTGTTTGATTGCAAAGAATTTTTCATGGAAAAAGCTTTTTTCTATTTATTTTCCAACTACGCGTTTGATAGCCACATTTTTCATGGAAAACGCCTTTTCCCACCTATTTTTCAACTATGCGTTTGATTGATTTGTATTTTTTTAAAGGTAAAACGATTTCTCATTTACCTTAAAAAAACAACATTTTCCTTGAAAAGCAATGAAAATGTTTTCTTAGGAGAGATGATGTTTTATTTTCCATGGAAAATTTGTCTTTATTTTTCAATTAACAATTTCTTGACAATTCATTTCCATGAAATTCATTTTTTTTTCCACTCAAATTTCTTGCTTAATCAGACACACTTTTATAAAAAAAATATGGTATGAAAATATTTAGCTATTTCAAAATCACCACATGCAAATACACATTTCGTATAATTTCCTCTTTAAACCAATTTCCAATCTCCTAAATCTGCAATTTCTCTAGTAAACTGAAATCTACATCAATTTCTTACATTAGAATTCTAAAATATATTCTAAACATATTCTCTTAAAAAGATATTCATTGATTTACTATCTCTTACATATTAGGTTTTATTTATTGAGTTGGACTCAATTAATTTGATTTGGTAGTGATCTTCAACGTTGGACTCTATATTAAGGCTGAGTTTGGAATTAATTTTAGAGTATAATTTTTGATTGACAAATAAATAAAATTGTCTTAGGTAATTTGGTAAATTTAAAAAAATTATTATAAAAATATATGTAGTATGGCAACAGATTTTAAAAAGTAGTAAAATAGTAGTTTCTTATATTTTACTTTTAACTTTTAACTTATCTATTATTAAAATACCAATTTTAACTATAATTAATTAAAATATTCCCTATTGTATCATAAATTTATTAGTATTCTAATTATAATGCATATCCACATATAGTTTAAATTTAAAATTTTTAATCGATTATTGGACTATATGGCTATGCTTTTATTTTATAATTTTTATAAATTTTGAGATGTAATAGATGAATATTATTTTTATTTTTAAATAATTATAGTAAATACATTGTCTTGAAAAAGTATTTGATAATATTACATATTGTTATAAAAGTAAAAATAAAATTTACAATACTATTCATGATAATAATAATAATAATAATGACACAAAAGAACATTATTATAATCAATGTCTATTTTAGAGTATGTTTGGTAAATATTTGTAGATTATAAATAATGGTCCTACGAAATATGTGGATAAAAATAGATAAAAGTTGTAGGTCCTACAAAATGTATGGATGAAAATAATGTTTGACCGATTTATAAGTATTTATAAGCACACACAATCATACTCTTAGTAAGTTTTTCTACCGTCACCATAATTAATCACTTTTATTTATCAAACGCTCAAATGTTGATTTTGAAATACTCAACAATTTTAAAACAAAAATTTATCCAACATTTATCTGATTATTTCCATAACTAATTTTTTCTGTAACACAACAAAAATCGTTTCTCTTAAAAAGTCTCAATCAATAGTTCTAATACTAAGACCATGTCCCCAGCAATTTTACAATGGAACACAACGACTTAAATTTGATAGAAGAATAGGTATTATTATACATACTATTAACTAAGTGCATGTTTGACAGAATTGAAATTATATTTTCAAAGTGTGTATACATTGTGAATCTTATAGAATTTATGAATAATATATGAATAGTAAACCGTATATCATATGAAATGTGTTAAAAATATGTCTAAATAGTTTAATTAACTTAAATTATAATTGATGGAAATAGCATACAGACAAAATATTTGAGATTAACTAGGTTGAATGTGAAAATTGATGGGAATAGCATCGAAATTTTATTTCATCATGTATTTATCTTCCACAAGAACTCCAATAATTTGAAAAATATCAACAAAATAAAATAAATAGAATTTTAAAAAAATATCAATTGAAGGATCAAGAGGGTATTTTTAGTTATCCATGTTCTAGCTTGTTTGTTGAAACTTGATAACAAAATTTGATAAAAAGTTGATAAAATATGTAGTTGAAAAATTAACAAAAATTATGAATTCGATAAATTATGTAATTAAAATTAATGTTTAATTTTGATTTTATCTTTTAACAAATTTTTAAGTTTTCCAAATTAATCCTTTTTTACCGATTTCTTTAGAAGTTGAAGGAAAGTAATCGACTTTTCTCGAAGATGTTTTTTCTCGCCCCTTAATTATTTCTGTTTGACAGTGAGAAAGATTGTCTTCCAGAATAGCCACGAAATTGCCAGATTTTTCTTCTACTTCCTATATATTCCACGCTCCTCTAAAGAATTTCATCCCAGAAGATTTGAAAAGCTTAAGAAAACAGTCTTGTGTCGTGATCCAGCGTTCTTTTATTCAAGAAAACCAGCCAAAAATATGTCTCTGATTCCCAGCTTTTTGGCAACCGACGAAGCAACATATTCGATCCATTCTCTCTAGACATTTGGGACCCCTTTGAGGCCTTCCCTTTCTCAACCACAGTAGCCAATGTTCCAAGCTCAGCCGGCCGCGAAACCTCTGCTTTTGCCAATGCTCGCATAGACTGGAAAGAGACTCCGGAAGCCCACATTTTCAAGGCCGATCTTCCGGGGCTGAAGAAGGAAGAGGTGAAGGTGGAGGTTGAAGAGGGCAGAGTGCTTCAGATCAGTGGTGAGAGGAGCAACGAGCAAGAGGAAAAGAACGACAAGTGGCACCGCGTCGAGAGGAGCAGTGGCAAGTTTCTCCGCCGGTTCAGGTTGCCAGAGAATGCGAAAATAGACGAGGTTAAGGCTAGCATGGAAAATGGTGTACTCACTGTGACTGTGCCTAAGGAGGAAGTGAAAAAGCCTGAAATTAAGGCCATTGACATATCTGGTTAATTAATTAGCCCTTTGGCCTTCTGTATCTGTATCTACTGGTGCATTGTTGCCGATTGATCGAGGTTTGATGATGTTGAATGATAGTGTCTTGTCTTGCGTCGTGTGCGTCGTCCGTCGTCTGTAGTATCTTCGGAGATAAGTAACAATGGTGTAATTCATATTTTACTATTAATATAATCAAATTATGATTTACATATTGTAGCACGGTCTAATCTCTACAAGCTTGAAGAAAAATAAAATATAATTATTTCTGCCAAAATCCTAATTGTATATTCATGTGAAAGTTACAATCAAATGATTAAATTTAATCCTGGAAAGTTAATGACAACGTGCCCTCTACGCGTGGCTTTCTTCTTGACCTGGGATGATTTTTTAATTGCCAATTAAACTGTGTGTTTGATTCATCAAAATTTTAATGAAAAATACCTTTTTTTCACCTATTTTTTAACTAATGTGTTCGATTGCACAAAATTTTCCATGTAAAAAATATTTTCTTCTCTATTTTTCTTTGTTTTGTTTGATTATAACTTTTTTTTTTTCCATGTAAAACTTTTTAAAATTTTTTTTTGTTTTGGCCACAATTTCCTTGAAAACAAGGAAAATAAATGAAGTTTTATTTTTCATGGAAAATTTGTCTTTTAATTTTCAATCAATAATTTCTTGACAATTCAATTTCATGAAATTCATTTTCTTTCAATTCAAATTTCTTGCTTCCAATCAAACACAACCTTAAATTTTCCAACCTATAATAGTGCCTTAATCCACTACCAACAAATGTTTCTCAATAGTAGCACCCCTTGACTCGGTGTGAAATATGGAAATTTCTCAGTTGTCACTTGTCATGTAGCAATGAAAAATCTATTGGAACTCCAGTGTTTGTATTTCTACAAGAAGTCAAGAATCCCGGCTGTGGCGTCCTATATATTTTTGCATTTCTCATCATATTGGTCATAATGGCCAAAGAAGAATCAACAATGACTCTTGTTCTATCTTCTCTTTCTGGTCTCTGTCTTATTTTCTCACTTTTTCCGGCTTTCGTTACTCCTACCTTGTTATTTCAGGTGTTTCAAGAACTCCTATTGTTAAATTAGTTTGATTTGTGCCTGTATATGTTGGAACAATCATGTTTATAGTGAGTGTTTTATGTGTTGTTAGGGATTCAATTGGGAGTCAAGTAACAAGCAAGGGGGATGGTACAACTCCCTCATCAATCTTGTACCAGACATGGCCAATGCTGGGGTCACCCATGTTTGGCTACCCCCAGTCTCCCATTCAGTTGCACCCCAAGGTGACTTATAGAACTTTGTAACATACTTAGTATTGGACAGGATAGAACGGTATAGTGAAGAAGATTTTACTATCCCGTGCTATCCTATCATTATTGGACTTTTCTGCATATATAGACTAGTAAAAAGACTTGGTTGTTCAATTTTTGGCCTTAGAACAAAAGACTAATCCTTGCTTCTTCACTCCATAGCTTAGTATTATGGCAGAACCAACTCACAGCAAATATGTCAGTTTGTAGCTTTGTGCTAATTGTGATTCATTGAAATATTATTGGACTTTTGATTTCAGCCTCAGGATTGCTATTGTGGGCCTCAGTCTTATCATAATTGCTCTGTGAAATTGCGAGATATCATAGAATTTAGAACATTTTGGTATAGGAATTCTAATATAAGTATACTCAGACTAATGGAAAATTCGCCCTTATTTTCCAGGCTATATGCCAGGAAGATTGTACGATCTTGATGCATCCAAGTATGGAAACGCACAGCAACTTAAGACTTTGATTAAGGCTTTCCATGACAAGGGCATCAAATGTGTTGCTGATATAGTAATAAATCACAGATGTGCTGAGAAACAAGATGGCAGAGGTATATATAGTATTTTTGAGGGAGGGACCTCTGATGATCGCCTCGACTGGGGGCCGTCATTCATATGCAAAGACGACACTCAGTTTTCGGATGGCACAGGGAACCCTGATACCGGAGATGACTTTAAACCTGCTCCTGACATTGACCATCTCAACCCCAGAGTACAAAAGGAGTTATCAGACTGGATGAACTGGCTCAAGACTGAAATTGGATTTGATGGTTGGCGAATTGATTTTGTCAAGGGATATTCCCCTAGTATAACCAAAATCTATATGGAAAACACTTCACCAGATTTTGCAGTTGGGGAACTCTGGAATTCGCTTTCTTATGGACAGGATGGAAAGCTGGATTACAATCAGGACAAGCATCGGAATGAGCTGGTGCAGTGGGTGAATAATGCGGGAGGCAGTGTTACAGCTTTCGATTTCACAACAAAGGGAATTCTTCAAGCTGCAGTGCAGGGAGAATTGTGGAGATTGAAGGATTCTAATGGAAAACCTCCTGGAATGGTAGGGATTTTGCCACAGAATGCTGTTACTTTTATTGACAATCATGATACTGGATCCACACAGAACATTTGGCCATTCCCAGCAGAGAAAGTAAGTCTTGGATATGCTTACATTCTCACTCATCCAGGGATTCCATCAGTGGTAAGTTCCCATCTACAAGCTTCTCCAGGCTTAACTTTTGTTTGAGTTCTACACATACTTTACTCTAAATATTGACTCTGCTCGACTCGTCAAAGCTGATTTCTACTTGTAAATCGACTTGAATGCTCAAAATCTAGGTTGAAATTGACTAATTGACAACCTTACCATTCTGTTGTGCAGTTTTATGATCATTTCTTTGATTGGGGGAAGAAGGAAGAAATCACTAAACTGTCATTGATTAGGTCAAGGAATGGCATCTCACCAACTAGCAAAGTGCAGATTATGGCTTCAGATTCTGATCTCTATGTGGCAATGATTGATGATAAAATTATTGTCAAAATAGGTCCAAGGCTTGATCTTGGAAATCTAATTCCACCAAACTTTCAGGTTGCAACCTCTGGTATAGATTATGCTGTTTGGGAGAAAAATATGTAATCAAATATTTTTTACCGTGTTTCCTTAAATAAGTGACATGACCTGCCACCAACTTCAAAAGAAATGATGATAATAGTCTTCTTATCGTATATAAGATGAGTGGTATTGGTCTTGATTTCTTATTTACTTATGTTGTCTCATTTATAATGTCTATATTGAGGTGGCTATCACATGATTAGTAAAAATAATGAGTGTGAGATCATGAACTACTAATTATGTGATGTTATTTTAGTGTGGACAACATAGGTAGATAAGAGATTAAGACCAATAAGATGAGGTCTATTATGTAATCAAATATTTGTACTGTGTTTCTTTGAATAAGTGACCTGTCACCAATTTCAATTTAGAAGAAATAATGCTAATAGTCTCCTTATCCTATATAAGATGAGATCATTGAGTAATGGCTTTTATTTTTACAGTCACACTTATTAATTTACAAATTAAAACATGTTCTGGTTTTTGATTCTAGGAACTATAACTATTTGATATTTATGTAGAATTGAATCGAACTGACGAGTTCTACGATTTGGGTTCTAATTTGGTGTTGGTTCGATTTAATTATTCCGGTTCTTTTATCCACTCTGTTCTACGGGTTTAATTAGTTTTTAAGAATATAAGCCCTACATAAAAATAAAAAAGGTACCCTCGCGGAGAATAAGCAAACTCATTAATCGAAACTATGAAGGGAAAATTCAGGGTCGATTATTAATCACGCGTTTATGGGTTTCGATTAAAGTCATATTTCAGTGTTAAAAGACCGATGTACTCTTGCAATTGCAAAACTATTAATTCAAATACGATATTGTTTTATTATGATATTGTTTTATGAAAAATGCTTGATACAATTTTACTTTTGATATTGTACACTGGTTTTTGTTATATTAGAGCATGTTTGGCTAGATTTATTTTAAACTCTTTTTCTCTCAAACTAATTGTCAATCATATATTTCATGAGCCTCGCAAATTTTATCAACTTTTCAACTACACATTTTACCAAATATTTTCAAAATCTTTAAAAAAACTACTTTTACTCCACCAAACAAATAAACATTCAAAATTAAATTTTTTATGGTTGAAGTAATGATATTGTTTCAAAATGATTTATTATTAGTGGTACCAGATTATTGATATTGTTTTCATTCAAAATGTTTGATACTATTTCAATCTATGATATTATTCTTCTATTGGGTTGTAGTTTTGGTGTGTCTATGATACTGTTAATTTTGTCCAACTCAGCATCTAAATCTAAATGTGGTTGGTCTTTGAACTATACACTTTGCGCGCAAAAAAGTCCCTTAACTTTAACAACATACATGTTTAGTCCTTCAACATAACAACATGAATTCCGTTAGTCCATTCGTTTGTCTCTGTCATTCCAACTAATGAAAATGATGAGTTGAAAGACAGAATTACTTACGTGGTTTTTTATCCAACTCAGCAACTATCTAGACAAAAAAATGTAGAATTTTGTCCAACTAAACGGAATTACTCAGTGAAAGGGCTTTGTAAGGTGCAGATGGCGTTGTATGGTACACACGAAAAAGTTGGATGTAGATGCACCATATTTTTTTTTTCTCTTTGTTTATATTAAGATTTTTTAAGTCATTTTTTTCTTTTTTTTCCTTTTTTGTCTAATTTTTATTTTATTTTTTGTTCAAGGTGTATGTTGAGTTGAACGAAATTAACCTTTATATAAGTAATTTCATCTGTCCACTCATCATTTTCCATAGTTTGAAAAAAAAAGGATGAGATTGGTTCCATCAAATTTAAACAATCTTGTTTTTTGAAGATAAAGAAGTCATTGCAATTGATGAAAATACTTTGCAATTGATGGAAATACTCTTACCAAAACAAACACAAAACAAAAAAGGAAAAATTGAAATTTGAAATAAATTGGGCACATCTTGATTTACTATTTGTATATGTTATTATTTATTTTTCATAAAATATATCTTGTAATATAATTATAATTATTAATTAATTAAATATAAAATTTTAGTATAAAATAAATATTTTTATATATCTAAGTGAACAGACGAATGGATTTATGAAATTCACATTGTTAAAGTTTAGAGACCTTTTGTGAGCAAAATGTATAATTCAAGACGAACTATGGTTTTTAGATGCAGAGTTGGACAAAATTAACATCCACATAATTCGAAATCAATTCTATCTACTAATTCACCATCTCCGTTAGTTGGAATGGCAGAGATAGATAAAGACACTAACAGGGTTCACGAAATGAAGTCCGATTTAAAGTTTACAAACTTTATTCGCACAAAGTATAAAGTACGAAGACCATTCAAATTTTTTTAAGCCTTTAATATTTGTTTTGTAAATTTAGCATCCATGTTTAATGCAAAAAGTAAGCTTGTATTGGTTAGGCGAAAAGGAAAGGTTCTAATGCAGCCCAAGTTAGCTAATATTTGGACACTAACTCATACGCAGAATGTATAGAATGGAACTCTAAATTCTTTCTTCTCTGTAGCAAAAAATAATTATAATTCTGCTCTTTCGCTTTTTTTTTTTCAAGATTCTGTAGCTGCTTCAACCAACTTTAACATAATTGATGCAAAATTCTCCCCCACAGTGATCTCCCGCCCACATGGAAGACATGAGATCATTGGCCTAAACTCTGTGTGGTTACCATTTACCAACCTCCCTTTCTTTTTTTACTTTGTATCATAATTAACTTCAAAAAATAAGACTTTTCAACAGGTGAAGACTGAGTGCCCGTTTGGTAGAGATCATAAACTAGTTTATTTGATCAAAGCAGTTTATTTGACCAAAATGGTCAAAATGACAGCCGCCAATGCAAAAAATTTTGTCAAATAAATAATTTTTGGTCAAATAAACTGGTTTATAAACTCTACCAAACGGGTTCGAATCTCATGAATGTTATATGAAGAAAGTGGGTTTGAAAGCTGTTGCTTTATGCACGATAATTTTGCAGTCAGCGACTCCCATGAAAGTTAGCCCCTTCAGCGTATCGAGCAGGCGGTTGAATTGACAAATCTTGAAGACTAATTTTGGAGTTATTTGGTTATGCCAGCAATCTTGACAAGAGGAAATTAGATTAGTGCTTAATGCCTTTGCATATTACACTTGTCTAATATTCATTTATTATAAATTTTTTAGCAATTTGCTAAAGTATCTATTCATTTTCATCGTGTTTTATAATTTAGGAATAATCCCAAGAACACATTGACAAATAAATGTGCGAAAACGGAGGTTGATCACTGAATCAAGTGATTATTTTAGAAAACTACGAGAATATGCAAAGATTTCTACTAGGTATATATTATACCATTGAAAGTCTCCTTGTTACGGTTGATGATCAATTACAGTTGAGCAACCGTAATCTAATAATTCCAGCCAACAAATTCTTCCTCAAAATGAATTAATTCACTCAGTTTTATATATTCAAGAGCTCAATAAACATTTCAGCAACGATAATATAGTGATAAAAAATAAAATGAGAATTAAGATGAGAAGAGATAAATGGAGGAGTGCAGATTCAGCTCAGCTGAATTCGTTAATCACAACAAAATTGTCCAGATAACCTTCTCTCTCCTTGTGCAGCTATTTAAATGCAGTTGGAAGAAGTCACATTTCTAATCCTATTACAAAAAACGTGTCTTGGAAGAAATAAAATAAAACATAAAGATAATAATAACAATATATCCCAAACGACGCCGTATCTGTTTGGCTTCAAACGACGTCGTGCACTAATGATTCAAATTTCATTAACTCTCCCGCTTCTCATCTTCTTTCCCGTCCATCGCATGCGGACTTCGTAATCTTTCTTGACAACCCTCCTCGCTTTCAAATTGACCTTGTCCCCAAGGTCCGATATCTGGATAAGCCCTCGTAGTGCTTTTGCATCTTCCCACGTAGCATCTTCCACACTGCTATCACTCCACTGCACTAACCATTGACTGCCTGAATTGTTATTCCCACTAGTGAACCCGGTTTGCAAAACTTTTATGGGATTTGGTCCGGAATCTTCGTCTCCACCTTCTATAGGTAGTTGTTCCACTATTACAAAGATCGCCTCCCACTTTTTCTTCTTTATGATGAGACATGGAAACATGTGGTGTATTTTTGAGCTAACTGGTAATGCCAATCAGTATGCTCACGCCCCCACCTTCTTGAGTACTTGATAGGGTCCAAAATACTTAGGACCGAGCTTTTGATTATTCCTCATAACCACAGTTTGTTCTTTGGGATGGTTGTAATTTCGAAACACCCAATCACCTACTTCAAATGTCCTCTCACTCCTCTTCTTGTCAAGATATGTTTTCATTCTTGCCTTGTTTGTGCTAAATTTTCTCTCAATTGTTGATCTATCTTCCGCCTTTCTGCAATAATCCATCAACCGAGGCTACATTCGTTTCTTGGTAAGGTCCCAAAGCTAGTTGAGGTGGGGAAATTCCATAAAGAGCTTCAAAGGGGTCATCTCGAATTCTTTGAATGATAGGTGGTGTTATACCACCATTCGACTAAAGTCAACCATCCGATCCATTGCTTTGGGTTATGGTAAGTCATACACCGAGGTACATCTCCAAACACCTGGTCGAGTCTCTCTCGTCATGCCCATCGATTGGGGTTGATATCTTTGTGCTCATGTGAAGTGATCGCCCAACAATTTAAATAATCCTTGCTGAGAATCTGTTGGTGAAAACCTTGTCTCTCTCGAAACAATACTACTGGGTATGCCATGTAATTTGAACACATTCTCCATGAATGATTGTGCCACTTGCATAGCGGTGAAAGGGTGTGATAAAGCCACAAAATGCGCATATTTGGTAAATCTATCTACTATCACAAATATTACATCCTTTCTTCCCGACTTTGGCAATCCTCAATGAAATCCATTGAGATATGGCTCCACGAATGAAGGGTTCGGGTAGAGGCTGCAGCAGCCTCAGGTATAGGTTATGCTCTCCTTTGCATCTCCGCAAACTTCACATTGCAATACCCTTTCTTTGATTTCTCTTGACATCCCACGGCCATATAAAGTGTTGCTTGGCTCAGTATAGCTAGCTTGCACGCCATGAGTGCCCTCCCTCCCGTGATGAGTGTATACTTTCAATGACTTTCGCTTTATTTCTTCCCACCGCCAATGTATAATTTTCCTTTGTGCTTCAAAAGTCCATTCTTGTATTGATACTCATGTTCTGTTGACCCACTAATGGTGATAGCTTGGATCTTATTTTGTGCTTCTTCATCCCCTTTATAACTATTCATAATTTCAGTGACCCAAGCGGGTGTAACAGTAGAGATGGCATTGCACTCTTCTCTCCTGGATAAGGCATCAGCAACAACGTTTTCTACCCCCTTCTTGTACTGAATTTCATATTCTAATCCCAATAGCTTAGTCAGCCACTTCTGCTGCAGAGGGGTAGTGATTCTTTGCTCCAATAAGTACTTCAAAGATTGATGGTCAGTCTTAACTATGAATTTATGCCCTTCCAAGTAATGCTTCCATTTGCTTACTGCTGTAACTAGTGCTAGGAGTTCTTTCTCATAAATGGACATCCCCAAGCTCTTAGGTCCCATGGCTTTGCTTAAGTAAGCCAATGGTCTTTTTCCTTGCATTAGCACTGCTCCCATTCCTCCATAACATGCATCTGTCTCAATTATGAATGGTTGATCAAAATCAGGTAGTGCCAATACTGGAGTGGTGCTCATTGCCACCTTGAGATTCTGAAAAGCAGTCTCAGTGGCCTCATTCCAAGTGAACCCATCCTTCTTTAATAGATCAGTAAAAGGCTTAGCTATGGTGCCATATCCCTTTACAAATTTTCTCAGTAGTACCTGTCAATCCAAGAAATCGACAGGTTGCTTGATTTTTGTGGAGTAGGCCAAGTTTGCATTGCTTCAATCTTCCTCCCGATCGGTGATACTCCTCCTTTACTTATGACATGTCCAAGATAATCAATGTAAGTTTGACCAAAAGTGCATTTGTTTCTTTTGGCAAACAATGTATGCTTTCTCAAAATATCCAGCACTGATTTTAGATGTTCACAATGGTCGTCTAAATCGAACTATATACTAGGATGTCATCAAAGAATACAAGTACATACCTCTTGAGTTGGTCCTGGAAAATTTCATTCATTAGGCTCTGAAAAGTTGCAGGGGCATTGGTTAACCCAAATGGCATAACTCTGAATTCATATAATCCTTGGTGTGTCTTGAAAGCAGTTTTGTGGACATCTTCAGGTCTGACCCTTATTTGATGGTAACCAGCCCTCAAATCCAGCTTTGAAAAAAATTCTGCCCCTTGAAGTTCATCTAACAATTCATCAATCAAGGGCATAGGATATTTGTCTTTAATTGTGAGATTGTTCAACTGTCTATAATCCACACAAAACCTCCAAGTCCCATCCTTCTTTTTAACCAAAAGCACAGGTGATGCAAAAGGACTATTGCTGCTTTGTACAATTCCAGACTCAATCATCTCCTTCACCATCATTTCTATCTCTGTCTTCTGTATGAAGGGGCATCTATAGGGTCTTATTTTAAATGGTTGTGCACCTTCCTTCAAGTATATTTGGTGGTCATGTGATCTAAGCTGGGGTAGTCCTATAGGCTCTGAAAAATATCAATATATTCTTCCAAGATAAGACCGATTATCCACGGTAATTCTTCATTGTTCTCCACCTCCAAAGTACACAGTTGTCCCACCACACCATAGCCTCGAGTACTTAGTACCTTCATAATTTGTTCTTCATCAATCAATTCCATTCCATGTGTAGGTTCTTCACCGTTAGTTCAATGGTTCTTCCTCCATTTTAAAGGATATACATCCTTTCACAAAATCAAAGGTGGTTGGACCAAATTGGTGAGCAGAGTCTACTCCAAGAACTATATCACTACCCCACAACTTTAGTGATTTCAAACTGAAATTGAAATTCCAAACCTCGCATTCTCCACACCGATGGGTCGACATATTGATCTGTTGGTTAACCACATCCATTTGCAATGATTCTTGTCATGTCCTCGCTATCATCGGTCTTGAGATTTAAACCTCGACTAACTCCTCATCTATGAAACTCGTAGGTGCTTTGCCATCGTCTATAAGGATAGACACCTTGTTTCCCTTTAGTTTACGGTATCCTAATAGTTTTATGTCTCATGGTGCCAAGTAATGCATTGATAGAAATCTGCATTACCTCTTCTCTCTCTTCTACTTGTTCTCCACTCTCTTCCCCTTCATCTTCTTGCTCTTCTTCATCAATCAACATGAAATTAAGCATTCTGTTTTTACAAATATGGCCTGGAGTGTACTTCTCTTCACACTTGTAGCACAAGCCTAGGCTTCTTTTTGTCTGGAAATCAGAGGGTGAAATGGTTTTGAATTGCATTGGTGTCTTTGAAAATTTTGGGGTGGGCTCAGAAGTTATGCTTGTATCGATAGTTTTAGAAGTTGGGTTACTCCATTTAGTGTTAGGGCTGGGGTAGTGTTTAGGTTTCTGGTTTCTATTGAGAGCTGATATGGTAACTTCTTGTAGAGAGGCAATTTCAAAGGCTTGGGTAATGGTGGTGGGTTTCATTATCTTAACCATGGATCTGATCTCACTTTTCAATCCACTGGTGAAAATGGAAACGTAATAGGTCTCAGGTAAGTGGGGTAGAGACATCATCACTTGAGCCTTCAACTCCTCAAATCTCTCCTGATATTCAGCAATGGTGCTATTCTGTCTGATTTTACTGAATATCTCTATTATCTCTTCCCCGAGGTTTCAGTGAACCTCCTACATATTTCTTCAGCAAATAGATTCCAATTAGCATCTGGGTGTGAGGCAACAAATCCATGAAACCATATATCTGCCTTCCCCCTCAAATACATTTCTGCTATACCCACTTTGAGTTCTTCAACCACCTGATGTAATTGGAAATACTTTCTTGCCTTTCTCACCCACTCCCTTGGTTCTTTTCCACTGAAATAAGGAAAATCAATCTTGGGTATTTTAGTATTCAATCTAGTATCCTCCCTGACTAGATTAATCTGGGGTGATCCAAGTCTATTGCTACCAAATCCAGCCCCAGATGTAGCCTGAGGGGCCGAACTCTCTGCTTGCTTGTCCTTAGCTTCCTTTCTTTCCCCACTTAGCTGGGCCATCATAGCTACTAGACTCTCATACTTTTGATTTATATCTGTCACAATATTCTCAAATCTTTCTTGTCTATTACACAACACTTTGAGTGATATATCAGATGATTCTACCTTACTTGTCACGGCTCTGAAGGCTGCATTCAGATCACCCATTTCCTTATCCATCTTACGCAAGTGTTCTTCATGGGCTTTGCTCCTAGTTTCTGCCATTCCGTCGGATCGGCGGCTCTGATACCAATTGTTACGGTTGATGATCAATTACTGGTTCAAAGAAGTCAGTAATCTAATAATTCCGACCAACAAATTCTTCCTCAAAATGAATTAATTCACTCGGTTTTATATATTCAAGAGCTCAATAAACATTTCAAAGCAACGATAATATAGTGATAAAAATAAAATGAGAATTAAGATGAGAAGAGATAAATGGAGGAGTGCTTGATTATTTCGGTGAATTCGTTAATCACAAACAAATTGTCCGAGATAACCTTCTCTCTCCTTGTGCGACTATTTAAATGCGGTTGGAAGAAGTCGCATTTCTAATCCTATTACAAAAAACGTGTCTTGGAAGAAATAAAATAAAACATAAAGATAATAATAACAATATATCCCAAACGACGCCGTATCTGTTTGGCTTCAAACGACGTCGTACACTAATGATTCAAATTTTTGTTAACTCTCCCGCTTCTCATCTTCTTTCTTGTCCATCGCAGTCTGGACTTCTGTAATCTTTCTTGACACTCCTCAAATTTGGAGTTCAACGCATTTTATGAATCTTAATTCGGAGTTTCTTACCTAAAGATATACTCGTTTTACTCCGAACTGCCAAGAAAGTGCCACACACAGTAGAGTACTCGTGGCCGTGAGTTCCACTTGCGCGGCTGTGAAAAGGTCAAAGAATAAGCCTAACTCACTGCAGCTCGAGAGCTTAACCTCCGCGGTCGCAAGACGAGGTCTCTGAGTTCGATTCTAGTGCTACTCAATTGATGAATTGAGGATATTTTGGGGTTAATATTACCAGGAAAAGAGGTCTAAACACCTCAAATTATAAATACACTCAATGCATGACATTTAAGGAAGACAATTTTGCTTAAAACATTCAAAAACACAAATTAGAATCTAGGGTTGGAGAAAAATTTGAAGAAGAAGAAGAAGAGGAGCTGCTGCGATTTGGAGTTTTTGCCACCACCACCAATCATCGTTTTCTTTTCTTTTCTTTTTTTTTTTTTTTTTTTTTTCCTTCTAAATCCCAGTGATGCCTTCTCAATTTATTATGTGTTTTTGTGATACAATGATGTGTAACTAATTCTTTCGTTAGGACGAACGATATAGCCTAGTTTGATTTTTTAATTTCAAATTTTGAGTTGCGACTCTAATTATGAATCCGTGTTTAATTTATATTGTTGCTTTAATTACTTTTCATAAATTTGGTCAATTTATAAATTGTTTGTAAATTTGTGATAAACCAAGAGGTAAAATACTAATTTAGTACTAATGATAAAAATTTTGAATTTTGATCATAATTTTTAATAGAAAATAGAGATATATTTCTATAATTTATGCAATTGTGTGTGAATTTATTGTGATTGAATGCATCTAGATTTGTCGTGATTTACATCTAAATTTTCAATTTTGAAATATGTTTGATTTTACTAGAGAGATATTATCAAATAATTTATATAAATTTGATTGTCAATACGGATGAAAAAAATTGTCATAACTCAACTAGGCGAAGTTAAACTCAATAATTGTGTGAAATTGTGAGTCATAACACCTTTAAATAGTCAAATTTTCTCAAATTCAAGATTGTCAATTGTGTTGCCTTATTAGTATAATCGTAGTTTAGTAAAAAAAATCACCAAAACATTTCATGTTACTTTTTAGTTATTCAAATAAAAGTTAGAGTTAATTAGATTGATAATTGATAGCACATTCTCTTAGGGAACATATTCTACTACTTGTTATGATATTGTACACTTGCGATTTTCGACCAACATGTTTATTTGTTCTTGTATGGGGAAAAAAAATACAGAAGCAGCTGTACTGCTATAGCAAGGGAGTTTTACCAGATACAAGACAGAATAATCAACAACTATGAAGAGGAAAACAAGCCAAGGGCTCAAAATATAAGGATAAGCTGTGGGCCCATCCTATCATGTTTGTCATGCAGTTAATTGCAAGCAGTGTTGTGGTCCGAATTTTACAACTACCCCCACCACCCACCCCCACACCCTACCCCCACCCTACCCCACCCCCACCCCACCCAACTGATTTGCAGGAAATTGATAGAACCACACACCCAACATTTGCAAAATGGACAGCAAAATGGACGTGCAGGGGAGGCTTCCAAATTCTGGCGCATGCTGGTTCATCCCCCTTCCCTGGAAGGTGCAGCCACACAACTGCATTTGGTACAACGAAGACTAACTGGCTTGCGGAAATAGGATCTTCTTCGCACCACCCTCGAGTGGTAGTTCGAGCCCAGAACCGCCCAACATGGCTTCCTGGACTCGACCCTCCGCCTTATCTTGATGGAACGTGAGCCTCACCCCGCCCCTTCTTTTCAATATGTTCGTATAAGGATGTCTACACTTGCTCCATTATAATGATCGATGTTGTTATAGACTTGCTGGGGATTTTGGGTTTGATCCCCTTGGACTTGGAGAGGATCCAGAAAGTTTAAAGTGGTATGTCCAGGCAGAACTTGTTCATGCACGCTTTGCCATGGCCGGAGTTGCTGGGATTCTTGTGACTGATGTAATTGACTGAACTACCATTTAGTTACTTGAAGTTTCCTTAACAATTCCTGCTGATTTTCTTTTCTTTTTCCACAGCTACTACGCGTTACAGGAATAAGAAATCTGCCAGTGTGGTATGAAGCCGGTGCAACCAAATTTGATTTTGCTAGCACCAGAGCATTATTCATTGTTCAGCTTCTATTAATGGGGTACAATCCTAATTCTCTAGAATAAGGTTTGATGGCATGTTAAAATCCTTGTCCAGAGATATAAGTTCTTATATCACAGCTTTGAATAGTCTTTGCTTATTACATCTATATGCAGATTTGTTGAAACCAAAAGATACATGGATTTCAGAAATCCTGGATCTCAAGCTAAAGAGGGGTCTTTCTTCGGGTTAGAAGCATCACTAGAAGGGCTCGAAACCGGGTAATCTTCATCTGCAATAATAATTTGGGTTTCTATTGAGCATTTGGAGGGCAAGTTGTTGATTTTACATTGCTGTGAATAAAATGGCTCAAGAACTAAATTCTAGGTTTTATTGTGTATTCCACAGGTACCCTGGTGGTCCTTTGCTAAATCCTCTTGGCCTTGCTAAAGATATAAAGAATGCTCATGAATGGAAGCTGAAAGAGATTAAAAATGGTCTCTTTTGCTGCTTATGACTTTCTTTGCCTCTCTTTTCTCTTCTATATTTAACACTTTCCTACTTGTTTCTTTCCTCCCTTTTCCGTTTTGTAGGACGGTTAGCAATGGTTGCCATGCTTGGAATTTTCGTTCAAGCTAATGTTACCCATGTCGGCCCTATTGACAATCTCGTAGAGCATCTCTCCAATCCCTGGCATAAAACAATCATTCAAACACTTGCTGGATCTGGTTCTTAAATATCAAGTTTCCGTTCCATAACAGGTGAAGTTACCTGTTGTAAGGAGCAATTCGTATTATAGGGAATTTTTTAAAATGTTTTATTTTAACCGATTTTGCTTTGAATATATGATAATGTGTTACCTGGAATTTATTCCTTTATACCACCGCTAAGATTCAATGTCGACCCCAGACTTTCAGTGAAGGACAAATACCATGCTTTCAAGTCGACAATCCAATCTAATTGGCAGAACATAACAATTATGAAATAACAAGATGATATGTGTAATATTTCCACTGGAAGAGAAATCTCAAAGAAAATGAAAATGCCCACTTATATGCCCTCAAAATCCTAATAATCACACTGGATTAAAAACTTTTTACGTCCTTTGACATCCACAAATTGTTTATTCCTTGTGAACAACAAAAATTAATTTCATCAATTCATTCTACAAACAACAATACTTAGCATTTACAGAAATAGAGACAGTCATGATGTACTCACACCAATACCAAAGAACTGGGGGTACCGATAAACAAAGGGAGGTACACATAAATAACCACAAAATTAATAAGAAGAAGAAGATTATTTCTAGGAGTATGAAAGAAGATTACTTCGACTTAGATGACTGTACCTTCTTTCTGGCAAAGAACATGAAGATCCGTGGGAAGAATTTTTTCTTTTTCTGGTTAACTTTCACTTCTCGAGATGAATCAGTTTCTATGTTGCTCGTATGTGGATTAGGACTTTCCCCATGCTGCACATTAGTTTTGCTGACCAAATTCTCGGGTTCTTGTTTCTCCTCAAAGCTTGTTCTTGGAGTTCCATTTGGGTTTACCAGTCCTGGAACAGATTCCTCAAGTTTCCGTTTTTGCTCGTGATCAGCCCTCCACTTTCTTAGCTCCTGTTCTACACCCAACTTTTCTTCCTTGGCTTTCTCAGCCTTGTGTAGGGCAACTTCTAGAGTATCCTTTCTTTCAGCCATCACACGATTTACTTCCTGCAGCTTACTCAAGCTCCTCAACTCAGACTCCTTTGCTACCTCAATTTGGGAGATAGCCACAGCCACCTTCATGTTAGCCAGTTCTTCTGCCTCATGGACCCGCTTGTTAAGATCATAATATTCTTCTAAAGAAAGTGTTAAACCAGCAGGTGAATCCTCATAGTTGGTAGCAGATTCACTCTCTTGCAAAGCATTGATGGCTGCTAATGCCACTTTCTCTGATGCTTTAGCTGATTCTATTTCCTTTTGAGCCACACGTAATCTACTTTCCATGGTACTTGCTCCTGCTTGTGCTTCTTCAGCTTCTTCCTTTGCCTCCTGAAGATGTGCTTGAGCCATTTGGGCAAGAGCCTTTGCCCCCTCTGCATCTTGAGCTGCCTCTTGTAGTTTTTTGAGGAGCTCCATCTTCTTCTCTTTTTCTTCTTTTTCCTTCTTCTGAACAACGACAATCTCTGATTTTATCCTATTAAGCTCATCTTCAAGAGATGCAATTGCAATTGATGACATTCCTTCTCTCTGTTGAAAGGTGACAAACTCTGATTTTTCTTTCTCCAGTTCTGACTTCAATGACGCGGATTCCACCTCCAAGCATTCAGATTTAGTTTTTGCTTTCTCAATGTTGAGCTTTGTGTTTTCAAGTTCCTTCCCAGCAGAAGCAACAGCTTCTTTAATATAACCATGAGTTTTTGTCTCTGGTTCTTCCAGTGCATCCCTCAGGTTTGCTTCTTCGACAGTTTCCTGCTTTGAGTTTGATACCATATAAGCTGCCAATTCAGCTTTTAAATCCATTAGTAACGCCGAAGCAGTATCTAACTTCGATTTCATATCCTTGGCCAACAATATTCGCTGGTTTAGTTTCTCTAACTCCTCACCAGCCTCCTTTAATTCCTTCTCCCAATTCAGAGTGTCTTGCTCTTTTTCCATAACTGCTGCAACTCTGTGTTCCTCTGCCTCCAGATGTGCAGCATGTGCAGACTCCAATGACTCCTTTGTGGAAATGAGTTCAATTGTCAGATCCTCTACCGACTTCTCAACTTCTTTTGCCGTAAAAACAGTTTTTCCCGCCTTTTTCACTGCAGAGTCCTTCTCAGTCCTCAACAAAGTGTAATCTTTCCTTAGTTGTTCCAATTCATCTTTAACAGTTTGAAGCTCTGAAACCGCGGCTGCATTCCTGGCTCGAGCAACCTCAAGCTGTGCCCTGGCTGCAATGCTAGCATCATCTGCAATCCCTTGCTCCATCTCTTCCACCCTAAGTTTTGCAAGTTCAGAATCTTGTTTTGCTTGATGTTCTTCTGTTTGTGCTCTTTCCAGATTAAGCTTCAACTCTTCTACAAGTCTTTTAGTACTGTTTAGCTCTTTTAAAACTTGTATTTTAGCCACTTCAGCATCCTCAGCTTGTTTTTTATACAACGGAATCTCCTCCTTTGCTGTCTCGAGTTCTAGTTCTATGAACTTTCGTCTCTGCATGGGGAACCAGAACCAGTTAGAGCTATACTGAATGCCATGTTATAAGCAATGTTCACATGAAAGCTGGTGTGTAGAGATCTCAACTTCTTTCCTGAGGTTATAAAACAATTTGAGCTACTTATAGAGAGAAAGTAGGATACCATATTCACATGAGATAAAATGTAAATGGGCAGGAAGTTTGAATAACACTTTTACATTAATTTTGAATGGTGTACCAATTTCTGTTTCTTGATAACCTGAACTGCAATAAATTTGTGCAGCAATGTGAAACACGAAATACATAGTGATGTGTAAAATCCACCTCTTGGCAGCCAATTCAACTTAATGACGAAAGTCCAAATGCAGTTATAGACAGGTAAGAGTGTTTGAGAAGATTATACCTCCTTGGTACGCACTCGGTGGGCTTTCCAGTCAAGAATTCCCCCAAACTTTGAAACAGCAGCCTTAACAGATTCAAAAGGTGCAGCTGTGTCAATTTGACCTCTATTTGTGTCAACATTGCCCAGCTGTTTATAGCATTCAGTGGATTTTGGTGTCGTATCAGAATTAACAGAAACTTCAGTAATAAGAGTAGCAACCGTACCATTTCTTGCTTGAGGCGAATTTATATTATCATCTTCTGGAGATTGCCGCACAACAATTTTGGCTTCTAAATTTTCTTGTTTCTGAGGCTTAACTGCGTTCTGATCCTTAGCTAGTGCAATCGAGGCCTCGTGCTCAACTCGAGGCCCATTAGAAGCATCATTTTCTTGAACATTAGGTCTATCAAGAGCACTATCTAAAGGTTTTGGTGAAGCATCATGGGGATTTGTTTCCAATGTACTTGAAATTGATTCCGAAAGAATTGTTGAATTTTTTTCGTCATGAAACTCCAGTGGTACTTCATTCTCTGATTTTGTGACTGTGGCTTCTTGTGAAACTACTACAGGCATGCCAAAGTTATGTTCTGAACCTATTCCCTCAGCTGTAACATGAGAAGTGGCAAATGGATTTTCTGTCAGAAGTTTTGGACTATCGTATGAGCCATCAAAAGCATCATATAAAGGAGCTGGTTGAAAAAAATCCACCATTGGCCCCCAAGTGTTAGATTCCACTTCTCCATTAGTATCTTGGGTTGTTGGAGAAGCATTAGGTGATTGATCCTTGTCGGGAGAGAATAATATTGGTCCAAGAGAAGATTCAGGAGGACCATCTTCTTTGAAATCTTTAGCGTCCTCCATTCTCATAAAATGCTATGGAATGTCAAGTTGGTGCCTGGGATTCAAGAAACCAATATGAGCAAGTGCAAGAAACTAATAGATTTAACATACTGTGGCCAGGGAACGCTTCCATGAATAAGTAGCAATTTAGAGAATGAAGTCCCAAAGTCTTAACCCCCACCCACAGAATGATACAAACTAAAAGCAAACATGAATAGAGGAATAAAGTAGAACAATGATAAAAATATAAAATACACCACAAATGCCTTGCGCGAGGCATTAAAAACACACGGTATCTAGGAAGCACCGGGACAAATAGCAAGGATAGACTACTTTTAGTTTGAGGGTATTATGGCAAGACATCTTGGATTTTCATGACACTTGAATTTACTTGTTTATTTACGAGTGCCTCAAGATCATTTACTTGTCGATTTTGGAACAACCAAAGATCATTTACCTATTGATTGGGAGTGTCTTTAGAGTTATACTACGTTATTTAGCAGGTATTCAGAGAGTTCGGATTCTTTCTTGGTTAGAGTTTATAAGAGAGAGATGTGATTAAGGTTTCAATCAAAATTTCAGACTTTGTTTAATCTCTAAGGTAAGAACTAGGTCTCCTTTTGCATCTTGATGCAACTACTTGAATTTATTGGGATTTAATATCATGATTTTATTGACATAATAATAATAATAAATTGTTCGTGACATGAAAAAATGTAATTTAATTGCTTTTCCTAAAATTAAAACTTTAAACTCTAAAACATGCTTCAGCTTCTCAAAGTTTCATCTCCTTCAAGTATACATACATACATACATACATACATACATAAATATATAAATACACAGACACAGACACACACACACACATTACAGATTATGTTACCTTTATACATAAATTCTCAAAAATCTTAAAAATTATTAATGCTGAAAAGTTTAATGTCCTTCAATTTATGAATGCCGAAAAGCTTAATCATGATTAATCAAAGATAAATACAGGGATGACTATAATCATAACAATTATAACAATAATCATGGCAGACGAGGAAAAAGCAAAGGAAGAGAAAAAGAGAGAGGAGCGCACCAAAAATTAGCAGAAGCGAAAGAGACAAAAGTCAAATGAGAAGCTATAAATTGTTTATCGAATATTAGCCAAAAAGAAACATTACTGACTGCTAATCCTTAACACCCACGAAATCCATTCTCTGCCCAAAATTAGTAAATCAGAATTGGAACAATTAATCAAGAAAATATAAATATGGTCATATGAAGGAACTTTCGCTAATACACGTGTGGGGAGGCTACTTTTGCTCATGGTCAGCGTCGGAGATCCATTTACGTACTTTGGTTGTTTAGTTTTTAATTAAATTAAATTACATTATGGGTAAATTATATATTATTTAACTTGTATATCGATTTTCGGTGGTAGAATTCGACGGTAGGATTTATGAGAATAGGTCATTGAAATTTGAACTCATTTGTTTCTGATGGAGTCTTGATGAGCGAAGATGACTATCTGAGTTGCGGTGGTTATGATTTTAGAATTGACACAGTGAATAAAGTAAAGAGAACATTGTTTGAAGAAGAGTTTTGTTTGAGAAGATGATTGAAAATTTAGAGACACACAAACGCGTATATATATATATATATATATAGTAGCAGAAAAAATTCCATACGGTCATAATAAAAATAATAATTGACATAGAAGAATTCAAATATAAGTAATATGTTTGATGAAGTCACAGTTTTATGATATTTAAGTAAAACAAAAATATTTATTTGATATTAAAATAAGAATTAGTTAAACTTGTTTTATTTATTGTGTTGACAAATAAATAATTTTAAACTTATTTACTTATAAGTGAAGTTACTTATAATTAAAGTCACCCAAGTTGAAAAAAAAATGAAAACAGATTCTTCTATACCCAGTATTACACTTATTAAAAACTTATGTGAAAATAAATTGGACTATCAATTAAAAAAAAATTCAAATAGTTTTGTGATCCTTTAAATATTAATGTAATAGAAAGTTGTATTATTGACTCAAAAAATATAGAAGCCATAAAACATCGATTTTGGAATAGAAATAATTCATTTTACATACCATTGAACAAAACACCACGTTGTAACTTTTGTTTTTGAGAGATAACATATTGTTGTCATTCTTAAACAAAATTTGGACATCAAAGCCGTTGTTACATCAACGTTTCTACACAAGATAAAATGTTGTAACGTGACCGAAACAAAATCTATTTACTTAATTTTCTAAGAACCTTTAGAAAATATTTAGCATCGCAACATGGAAGCATAAAATTATAATACATCATATAAATAATATAAACTAATGTATTTGACCAAAAAATTTACCTTCATAATATGACATTTTTTATCATTATTAATCAAATAAACTATTTTTGATTGAAAAACTTGTTTATAAACTACATCGAACAATATTATAAGTACTAAACATGAAGCTGCAACGCAAAAACTTAACGTTAGAACATGAAACATAAAATTATAAAGTATTACGAGTCCCAGCAAAATTATAAAACATAAAATAATGTACAATATTTTTAAAATTAAATAAAAATATTTGAAATACTATAATCATTTTTAAAAAGGCAAGCATATAGTGTATAATTTCCTCTTTTGCTTTTCTAATAAAGACCAGCCATACGGCCCAGTCCCAACGCAGCCCTTCTAGACTTGGGTCAGGCTCTGGGTTTTTTTTACAAATAACCACAAAAAATAAAATATTTCTTAAAATACTGTTATAGTTTCTAAATTTTGAAAATACTATATATAACGTTTTAAAAAACAAAATCAGAAAAGTTGGGAACTTTCCATTCATCAAAATCACAAAAAACTCAATTTCCTTTCCTATAAATCACGGTGACGAGAAGGAAGAGTGAGATTCAAAATAAATTCAGATTTGCTCCTCAAAAAATAAATTGGACGCGAAATTACAGAACAAAGTTGGACGAAAAATCTCAATTCTAGCCATCATCTGTGAAATTTCATCCAAATAAACAAATTGAACGCGAATTTGTAGCCATTATCCATGAAATTGCCGAACAAATTGGACGAAAAACTTACTTCTATTCACCATCTATATAGGTAACATGTTAAATTGATGTGTATTAATCACAAAACTACATTGACCATCAAATGTTCGACAGAATTCTCTAACTAGGTTATCATTGTAATAAATATAACACGTTCTATAATTTCAAAATTACAAATGTAATACGTTCTGTTATTTCAAAATTACAAATATAACAAATGTAATATGTTCTGTTATTTCAAAATTACAAACGTAACAAGTTCTGTTATTTCAAAATTACAAATGTAACAAGTTCTGTTATTTCAAAATATTTAATCCTAATCCACAAATTAACATGTCATGTTATTTTAATATAGTAAAATGTAATAAGTTATGTTATTTCAAAATAACAAATGTAACAAGTTATGTTATTTCAAAATAACAAATGTAACAGGTTATGTTATTTCAGAATTACAAAAATAACAAGTTTTGTTATTTCAAAATTACAAATGTAACACGTTCTATTATTTCAAAATTACAAATGTAACAAATGTAACACATTTGGTTATTTCAAAATTATAAATGTAACAAGTTCTGTTATTTCAAAATTACAAATGTAACAAGTTCTGTTATTTCAAAATAACAAATTCGGTTATTTCAAAATTACAAATGTAACAAGTTATGTTATTTCAAAATTACAAATGTAATACATTATGTTATTTCAAAATTTTGGGAGAAATTAGGCCGATGTTATGAATTTGAGAGTGAAAGTACTGATATATGTATTTGGGTTATGGGTAAGTAATGTGGACTTGGACGACTATTGATATTATATTTGGGCTTCATATATTTGGGCTTTTTTTGAAAATAGTATTTCTAAAATAAAAAAATTTAAATAGTAAAATTGGAATTTAGAAATTAATGGGAGTAAGGAGTACAATTTCCACGTGAAAGCACTGATATATGTATTTGGGTTATGGGTAATTAATGTGGACTTGGACGGCTATTGATATTATATTTGAGTTTTTTTTGAAAATAGTATTTATAAAATAAAAGAACTTAAATAAAACTTAAATAGTAAAATTGGAATTTGGAAACTGAGTAAGGAGTGCAATTTCCGCTCAGGCTAATTATAGGCAGCCCGGCCCAACTTTACTACCCCATTTTGATTCATTTTAAAACAAATTCCACAAATGTTAGTACCCCTTTACACCCTCACAGAAGCTCAGAGATGGAGTCTTCTCCATCGGCAAACCCCCTCCTAGCCTTCTCCACCTTCTTCCACGGACTCGGCACCCAACTCGCGAGTCGACTGGAAGACACCAGGAGAGGGCTGGCGGCCGCCGCTACCTCCAGCTTCCTCAACCTACAACAACCAGTAAATAAGTTATCCTTGCCTTTTGCCTCCGTGTCGCAGCATCAGGGCAAGTCGGAAAATTCCATTAGCTCCGGACAAGTGGCGAAAAGACTAGTCGGAACTTCGTTGTACACTGTTAGCAACTCCAACAACGAGTTTGTGCTCATCTCTGACCCGGATGGCGTTAAGTCCATTGGCTTGCTTTGCTTTCGCCAAGAAGATGCTGAAGCTTTTCTTGCTCAGGTCTATATTTAGGCATCTACATATATAATTTAATAAATGTATTTACTGTGTGAGTGTGAATCTAATAATATTACTTTTTTTTTTGTTTTAGAATTGTGCCAGTTTATACTAGTGTGATTTGTTCATTTGATTTTTGATTATATGATAATTGTGTGATTTTATATATAATTTTTGAAATTCTTCAGGTAAGGTCAAGGAAAGGGGAAGTGAGAGGGGGAGCAAAAGTGGTGCCAATAGCACTTGATCAGGTGAGTATTTAAGAAGTTATAGGCAAAGTTTTCGTAATATGCTGTATCATTTATTGAATAGTATGGGATTTATGCAATGATTGTGTAGCAAATAAATGAAAACTGATGGCAAAGCCTACAAAAAGGGTGTATAGGAGCAAGCTGCTAACTATGCCCCGTATCTATGATTATAGAGTAGATAATTGGAGTAAATGTGTAGGCAATGTTCTGGTGTTTCTGTTTTCACACTTCTACATACTGTAGGCTATTGAGTAATGGGGAGAGGGGAGACGGGGGAGGTTTTCTTTCTAGCTTCAAGCAGAGATGGTGTTACCGTAATTCAATCTTGTTAGGACAAGCTGAAGAAATGCCTGATAGTTACATTATATTATTTCATATGGTGATCCTGTTTTGGGGAATTGCTACCTGAGGTAATTACTTGGAATAGAATTTGTTAAATTGTTGACTATTCTATTATGTTCTCTTGTTTAGCAAATACTAAGAAGCACGGACACTCCACCGCCACCGGCGTGTCGGTGTCGGATACGTATCGGACACCGACACGTATCGGATACTTCGTCGAATATTTGTTTAAGATTTAGAAAAAATAGGTCAATCTTTATGGGCCGGTCAAGATTTTATATGGGCTAATTATGTGTTTGTTAATGTTAAAATGGGTAAATCATGTTTTAGTATTGTTTTTTATGCAATAAGTATAGAAATTTTTATTTTCTTTAGGCTATGAAGTTAAAAAAATTAAATTAAAAAAAATTAATCTACGTATCGGCGGCGTGTCGGTGTCGGTACTTTTTCAAAAATCGCGTGTCGACATATCCGATACGTGTCGTGTCGGACACGCGTATCCGTATCGGTGCATCATAGTTAGCAATTATGATACCAGAATATAATATTTGGAATATGAAATTTGAATCATTTGTTTTACGGTCCCATCAATTGCAGGTTTATATGTTGAAGGTTGAAGGAATTGCATTCAGGTTTCTTCCCGATCCGGTTCAAATAAAAAATGCACTAGAGGTTGGTATTGTGAGTGTTTCTAAACTTCAAGGGTGATATCAGTAGTCTTGAGTTGATGTTATTGATCAAGTTGACAAATCCCAGTATTCCCAGAGCACCCCAGTTTGCTGCCCTCCTTTTTCCTCAGCATATGGATCTCTTTTAATTTTGTGATAAGATACATTCATTTTTATATTATTTGTAACCAGTTGACAAGCATTGTATTCTTTACTGCCAGCTAAAATCTTCTGACATAAAGAACGGATTTGATGGAGTTCCTGTTTTTCAGGTATGTGCATTGACCTAATGGCCTGTTCTTTTAGATGATCATCTCACATGATGTATCTGTTTTAGTACAGAGATCACTGTTTCAGTACTTCATCTATGAGAAGTACAATCAAAGTTTAATATGGACGAATATTCACGTTACATGCTCGCTCTGAAAATACCTGTTGGAATTCTCTATCGGTTCCATACTGGAATGGCCCGATAGTATTATGCTTGTTTAAATCAATTTGCGACTGGTCCATTAATGAAGGCTATTTATTGGTCCAATCCGAAACACATCGTCTTCCTTGACTCTATGTATCTAGGTGTCCATCTTAAGCCATCCTAAGGTGAACTACATATTTTTCCATATTTTGATGCAAATAGATCTAATTTCTTTCATTTTGGACACAAATGGATATTTTTTTACTTTATTCTTGCATGCTTTCTTCTCGTTTGCATGGAAGTGAGGTTGCTGCTCCCATTTATAACTTATAGTCTGTGCAATTCTAAAATTGATACTGAAAAGTTAGATGGGGTCTCATTCTTTCAGGTGGCCTGATAGGCAATGCATACCCTCCCCCAATTTCTTCCAGACCACAAGATGGGCAATTGTTAATAGCTTGTCACTGTTGCAGCAACTTTATTAAGTATGACAATAAATGATGCCTGTGAATGTGTGTCACCATTAAGCCTTCAAGGCTCACTTTTTGGGTTGCGATCAGTTTGTTTTACAGTGGATTGCTTTCCTACATTCAGATTTGCAGCATTTTGCCATTTTTCATCCAATGCTTTCTTTAAAAATTTATTTGGATTTCTTTATCTGCAGTCTGACCTTCTAGTTGTCAAGAAGAAAAACAAGCGCTACCTCCCCTTGTATTTTCAGAAGGTGTGTGTTTCTTTGTACCATTATGAATGCTAAAGTGGTATGTGATTCAAAATAATGCCGGAGTTACATGTTTAATATGCTCCTTTGTGATACAGGAAGATATAGAAAAAGCATTGTCGACGGTATCGAGGGTGGGAAGAGGATCTGATGTTTCTCAGCACATTATGGTATTGTAATTTGTCACCCATGCTATGGCTTTTGTTGTTAATTTACTCATGCAAGTACTTCAAGAATATAATTGTGGAATAAGGGGACTGACCAGAGTGCATTGAGGGTCCTGTTGAATCTCCTAACTTTTTCTTCCTTCCCATGTTTTTCAGCTAGTTCTTCTAATTGTATTTGTCACACCTTAAACGAGAGTTATGAGCAGCAAGCATCAGAGTGACAATGGCTAATTCCTTCACTTTTTTGGAAGTTGACCTATTGACTTGGGAGAGAACCTAAAATATCTGAGTGGAAGCAACGTCCATGCTGAAAATTGAAGATCCCGAGGTTGCAAAATTTTGCAATAAAAAGCATGATTCTCCATGCTTTTCTAGGAATGTGGTCTATGCAAAAGAAAAAATAGTACCAGATCATATGTCAGCTAAAATGCCCAGTAACAATCTTAAGGATAAATGCAAATGGATGTGTTCGCTCTGGTGGGAAGCAAACAATATTTACCTTTAGAAAAAGGTAAAATGCTATCAAAAGTTGAAAATGTTGGAGGATTAACTCAACGAAAAAAATTTAAAAAATGAATACAAACACAAAATATCAACTTCAAGACGTACTGAAACATTAAACCTGCTGTTCTATATTCAAGATATGTAACATAATTGACTTCTCGAATGTGTGTGCGCTTTACGTTGGGTAATGAATCATTCCTCTTTTTGTGCGTGTGTTTCCCATCTCTGATTTTAGTTTTACAATCTATGATTCTCCTATATAATTTTCTACTTTTATGTACATAGTAACCTTCTTTTCTGCATTTGATAGGTTGGAAGTTTAGAGGATGTTCTGAAAAAAATTGAGGTAACCATCTGAAGAATAAATATTAACTGGCAGTACTTACAAAGGGTCATCAGGTTGTGCCAAAGCAAGTGTATATTGTTAAAGTATGCAGAACATGCTTTGTAGTGCACTTCTTTTGGGCAAAGTAGACCTTTTGGTAGTTCCTTTTGTTACTCTGTTGTTGTCGTCGTTTTTTCTTTCTTAAATGAGAAGTCACTAAGTCAACAACATGTCACTGTGTGTTTCCACTGTCGTGACAGATGAGTGAAAAGAACTCGGGTTGGGAAGATCTAATTTTCATTCCACCTGGTAAAAGCCATTCGCAACACATTCAGGAGGTGGCAAAGGTATAAGATCTTGGATGCAGAACATTTGACTGAGCAGGGAACAGAACAACTAACTGAAACTCTTGCCCCACTGGCTCCACCATTTTCATAAACACAATTGACAGCATTTTTGGATACGTCCTGGTTTTGTTGTGAAGTAGCTCAAAGATATGGAAAGGATATGTATTTCTATTTCTGAAATGAACATATTTATTCTTCCAATATACGAACCGAGAACCTTGTAGAGCGAATTGTAGTAGTTATCTTTTACTTATCTTTCCCCTTGTTACTATTTGATCAATTTTTTGTTGCTATTTCTACTTTCAAATGGTGTTGACATTGGATTCAATGAGCTCATGAAAATAACATTTACCTCTATAGTAGCATTATAGTGCAAGATTGATAAACAGAATTCTAAACAATAGTTTAATTTTTCTTCTCTAATACTATGTTATTCAATTCTTTCCACTGAACATGCTAAGGATGATCAATGTTTATGCATATTGGTGATGTGGGAAATCAAGTTCCAGTATCATATAGGAGATTAGCACAGAACTCACAATGCTCTTAACATATGGATGAACTTTAATGACTCACTTAATGAACATAAATTTCAAAATCTATGGCACAAATAATTTGAGAAATCAAATCTAATGAAGAATAGTTCACTGTGATTTGTGACATAGATAGAAGTAATGTGATATTTGAATAATTTCATTTCGAATACTTCAATTACTGATGAATTGGTTAAGCAAACATTGTTCTAGAGTAGAGTGTAGCATATAAAGGAGAGCAAAACATGTACAAAAATATCTCTTTCGATCACCAACATACATTCTTTTCTCTCTTGCTTTTGGAAAATATTATTATGCCAACCGAATTGACAAACAGCTAAGATACGTGGTTACGGAAATTATTAATAAAAAAAGAAAAAAATTCTTACATATATTGGTACCACGCGCCAGGTAGGGGTCGAACCTACGACTTTCTGCTTAGGAAACAGACGCTCTATCCACTGAGCTACAGGCGCCTTGTTATCTGTTATATGCCAAATTAAAAATAATTACTTCTTTATGATAAAAAAAAAAAGAGGTTACCCTTAACAAAATAAAAAAGAATACTCCTTTTATATTGGGGAATTTACAAATATAATATAATTCAATTTTTTAACCTCTGTAATTTAGTGTATATATCATTTTTCTCTTTTACTAATTTATTATTTTTAGCCTTTCAGATGTGCTATAATTTATGGGCTGGACAATAATTATTTAACAATATAATATTTTCCTTCTACAAAAAAGTTAACATAAATATGAACACAGATATAGGAAAATGTTCTTCTCCACTTAGTGGGGAGTGTTATTTTGCTTCATTGACAAGTGTTTAATGGGCATTGGAGGAGGAAAAAGTGTCCAATGGGCAAAAAAATACTCTCCACTAAGTGGAGGAAAACAACTCTGTAGAGATATAACCCATAATAAATTTATAGTGTCCCTATATGCGGCCGCACTATTGCACAGCCTGAGGAATATAATGGCTCTATGTGAACATACTACCATGAGAATAAACAACAACTCTAATGCCTGGGGTTATGCTAGTCATCTGAGGATCTATACAACTACATGTTATGCGTGTAAAATGTTCTATTGTGCATTTAGGCTTGTAATGATGGCCATACTCATATATATATATTTTGACTACTAAATGTTAAAGTATTGAAAACATGTATTTACATCCAACACTTATAAATAAAGGTTTGTCCTAACAATAAGGCTTGTGATAAATCGTGCTTATATCCTACAGTGTATTATACTGATTCACGATGGTTATATGTGGAATAATGTATAAACTGATATGGAGAAGTTATATTTCCTATTCTTTCCAGAAAATCCTCTTTTTTGAGCAAACTATGAGTTATAAATGTTCTGTACTCCTAATCGTGTAGAAGATCAAGTGACAATTTAAGTTATCAATCATAACAACATATATGACTAATTAAGTGTAAAGTCATTGTCATATGTTGAATCTACATGAAATTCCTACAATGTTTTTCCCCCCTTGAAATTCTTATTTTGATAAATCTATAATATTGGCAACCAATCTCATGAAGTTGCATCTTCTTGTGACTTCTTCTTGAATTCTCAAAACTTGTGTTGCTCCGTCCTCTTTGGACAATGACGTACTAACACACTTTTACTTTTCTTTTACTTCTTAGATTCAATAATCGATTTATTAATTTCCATAAGTATCGTAAAATAAAGGGATAATTGCATGAAAGGTTCACAATCTTTCAAAATCGTTGGAATATGCTCATAACCTAAAAAAATAGCACCATACATCCTCAACGTATGAAAAACTTGGCATGGTCGGTCCTTTATGACAAAATTGTTATTCCCTTTAAATAAACAAAAAAAAAAAAAAAAAAGAAAAAAAGAAAAACATGATTGAAAAGTAACCAACCCCCCAAAAAAAGTAAGAAATATACTCCAAAAAAATAAAAAGTAAAAAACATCATCTTCACCAAAAACCCCAAATCCCATTTTGATGAAGAAAATTACTGAAGAAAATTCCTCCTTCCTTTTCCATAGAATACCATAGAGAATGATGTCGGTATTGCTTTGCAATTCTGCCTTTATGTCTCTTGCTGCAAGTTTTCCCCCTGTGAGTAAGGACACTGATTGCAAAGAGAATATTGTATGCGGTCATAAATATGTTAATATAGAAGAACTACGAATACCAGAAAATAAAGAGCAATCACACGTCTATCGAACCGAGCAAGATATGGGTTATCAATTTGTAGAAAATGGAGAAAGCCATATTTTTCTCCACAGGAAAGGCTCTGCCAGGTTCAGTGGAAGATGAAGTCATTGTCAAAGATGCAGTTCAGGGTTTTCTAGATGCTTCCCGTGATGAAAATTTAATAAATATTACTGCATCTTGCTCCACTGATTACTACTTACAGGAAGTTTCTGCTATTGGAGGAAATAAATTACCTCCAACAATTTTGTGGCCCTCAGGACGGAAAAATATCATGCCAAGAAAGCTTTGGAGAGTTGCAAAGCATGAAAGATGCCTTTAGTTCAGACACGTCTGGTTTGAATGGTACACGTGCATTGCATTCCAGTGCATCCCTTCTCCATTTTGATGATAAATACTGCCATTTTTAGAGGTGGAGAGGAGCATTATTGGAGAGAGGGGTAGAGAGAAATGGAGTGAGAAAAAATGTGTGTGATTTCTAAGTAAGATTGTTGGACGCGCAATTATTGTACGCAGAGGCACTCTAAGCGAGGATGAATTTTGAGTTTTTGAGAAGATGACATTTTTCTTACTTTTTATTTTTTTTGGTACATTTGGTTAGTTTTCAATCAATTTTTTCTTTTTTTCTTGTTTTTCTTTTTTGTTTATTTAAAAGGAAGAGCAATTTTGTCATAAAGGACCTACCATGCCAATTTTTTCATACGTTGGGATGTGTGATGCTTATTTTTTTTAGGTTATAAGCATATCTTCAACAATATTGAAAGGTTGAGGACCTTTCATGCAATTATCCCTAAAATAAAACGTATTCTTAAATAATGTCCTTTTTTTTATTGAGGTAGAAATTTCATCCTTGTAATTGTAACCAAGAGCCTAACGATGGCAAAAATACCGCCCAGCTTATTCGAGTAAGCGGGGCAGAAAATCTTACCTCACGGAGGGTCTGGAGCAGCCCCGCCTCGCGACCAGCAACACAATTTTTTTTTTTTTTGAAAAAATCATAAAATATAATACAAATTACATTTTTTGCTAGAAATTGGCTAAATAAGAATCAAACTCGGGTTGGTGTTATAAACTATAAATTATAACTACTATATCACAACCTCAATCTTATATATATATATTGTTTTGTTTGCTACAAATATTTAAAAATTCTCATTTCTTTTATTTTTAATTATTTTTTTCAGTTTACCAAAAAAAAAAAAAAATTTATCCGAGGTAATTGTATGATAAGGAGGAATCACCAGTCATCCAAAAAGTTGAAAATTTTGGATTTTTTCTTCTTCTTTAAGTTATTTGGGATACGTATCAAGAAATTATATCTAGTCAAGATAAGTAGGAATCACCAGTCATCCAAAAAGTTGAAAAAATAGAATTCTTTTTCTTTTATTTATTTATTTTGTAAGTGCTTAATCAAGAAAATTGTATCCAATGAGACAAGGAATAATTAAAAGGCCCAGTCAAATAGATAAAAAGTTATTAAAAACATAAGTTTCATCATTTTTGTGTAAAAAGATCTCTATTAATTTTATAAAAAAAGTTATAAGTATTCATTTAGTTGTTTAAACGATCGCATTCATTTGGTGTCAAACGACTACCTCTCAACATCGTTCCTTCATCAAATGCGTATTAAAAGAAATACAACTAAGACACAAAACGAAGTTGAGACAGAGCAAATAAAAAGAGGAAGAGGAAGAATTTTGAGACCATCCTCTTGTTGAAGAGAGAAAAGATCTAGGAAGAGTTGTTCTAGTAAGACTTGGGACGAGCTTCATAAATTAAGTCTCTTACGGTCCTTTCAAATTGTAACATCCACAATTATTTTATGGAACTAATTGTGGTCTGAATCAAAGTATTAAATTCTATTCAAACACCATCATGATAGACATTTGGATCTTTCTTGAAACATAAATATAAATAAATCACGCATTTTGGAATTATGGGATATTGGGATCAACTAAAACTTGTAGCCTATTCTTCATTATCCTAATTCGTCTTTTCTTGTTGTATCCTCTTTCTCATTTCAAATATTTCACCTAATTATAAGCCTGGAAAAGGAACCTCATCTTTGATAGGGTTTCTCAAACACTACAATGGAATTCACAAAGGCAATTGCTCAAGAAATTCCTTTCAAATCTTGGTTACTTGGACAAGAAGAACTCCATTAATGGAGTAAATAATACTAATAATGATGATTTCTTAGAAGCAGTGCTTGATGTCAATGGAGTCTTGGATTTGAAAATGTTGAATCAAATGAGCCAACCCCAATATGGGTGCCAGATTTTATAACACTAGTGAGTACCCGTGCGTTGTACGTGGTAGAATCGTAATTAAGTATTTAATAATCTATAATAAATATCAATATTTAGAATTATGAATGAACATAGTGTAGAAAATGAGAACAAGTACTAAAAGCTCATGAAAATTACAAATCATTTTACCATGAAAGATACAAAACGCTCATAAAATTACAAATCATTTTGTCACGCTCATGAAGTTACTAAAATGTGCAAAGATTACAAATCCTTTTGCCATCTAATCGGTCAATCTAAAGAACCAATTCAAATCCAAACATCTTGGATTCCAAAGTTACTAAACCCCCGTGACATGTAAACATTTTTTATATTATTTTTCCTTAATCTTGTCTAGAAATATTTAATTCAACGTACCAAACATATCTGAAATGCTTAATTTCTTCTCCCATAAACATATGCTCTCTATTTTGGACTCACTCGTGTTCTTTTATCAGACAAAACAACTGAACCTGCAAATAATAAGATTGATACAAATTACCACATAATCCAATGCCAAGGACTAACATAGCTCTGTCTAATGTGGTCGACAAACATAACAACCATATAAGAGGACAAGAATTTGATCCATTTGCTAACTTTGAGAAATATGAATAATGAGAAGGTTGGCTTCCATACATATAAAACAAGAAAGATCTTACGAATATCGTAATCTTCAAGAAGAAAAGTTGTGCGTCCTTATTCAAACAGTCGCCATAGAATAATCTGCCCAGGTAGTTTAACACAAAAGTCAAGAAATGTCGTTATATTATCTAATATAAGTATTCACGTGTTGAATGAAATTCCAATAAACACTCCCTACACTTGAATCAATTTCTTTGATTTGAGAGAACGGATAGACGATTAGGCATGTGAAAAATGCTTGCAGCGCTTGTATTAGTTTTTGTGTTTTCAGCATTGTTGTTGCAAAATGGAGTTCTCCAAAGGAAATGGAAAGATTTTCGGACAGTTTAGGCTGGCCTATTCTAGGAGAAAGTTTTTCATTTCTCTCAGAGTTCTCCAATCCTTCAGGCATATTTAGTTTCCTTCATGCCATGTTGGATTCAACTTTTGTCCATTGAAGAAAAGGAAAAAGCTTCAAAGAAGATTTTGTAGAATATCTTTTAAAGAAGCACAATAAAGAAACTTCAGAAGGAGAAGGCGGTGATAAACTCACATATGCGCTACTAAGTGACAACATATTGTCCCTGCTGGTTGTTGGACATAACATCACTACAGCTGCTTTGACATGGCTTATCAACTTTCTTGAAAAAAAATTATGTTGCATTAGAACATCTAAGAGTAAAAAGTATTCTCATTATTAGAATTTTATCAATCACTTTTCTTAAATGCTGCAAATGAATTTCAATATGGTTTTGCAGGAAGAACGTCTTACCATTCAACATAAGAAAGAGAACCAATCTAGGCTTACCTTATCAGAAGTTAACAAAATGCCGCACACCCACAAAATTAGCAGCATCCCAACGAATTATTAATTTGTCTTTATGGCTTTTTAAGTTTATCAACTACAACATTGGATCCTTCAATGAATAAGTGATCAATGAAACTCTGCGAAGAGCCACAATCCTACATTGTTTTTCAAGAAAATTTCAAGAAAAGCAACACAAGACTTCAATGTTGATGGTAAAGTTCTTGCCAATTGGACATCATAGACGAATATTCAAAGATATTATGGTATTAAACCAATCTCATATAAACTTTTTAGGGTATAAAATTCAAAAATGTTGGTCTGTTAACTTGAATGTTGTGTCTATCCACCATGATTGGAGATTTTTCCTGATCCACAAAAAGTTTGATCCGTCCAGATTTTCTGTAAGCTTTTTCATGAAACATGAAACAGTCTATTATAAAAAAGAAACATCAATTTCATCTATTGTCAAAGTTGTCATCTATTAGCGCATGAATATAAAGTTGAAAATTGTTCTGATCGATGGCAAAAATAGGCATTGGGTATTGAGAATTACCTGCCAATCACCATCAATTGTAATTCTCAGCAGCCCCGATACATGCCACTAAACATTGAATTATTCACTAATCAAACATTTCTTTATATTTACAAACAACGATAAATCTAATTTTAAAACTCCTACAATAAACAACACAAACTTGTGAATTGTATCATTAAAATCAGGAACAAGTACAGTTTAAGAACTACATCTATCCCATCAATTATATTCCAATGCAAAATTTTGTTATCCCATTTCACTACGAAATGAAAGAACCCTAAAACCAAGAGTTTTGATGGCACAAACCTAAAATGCCCTACGAAATAGAATGTGAACCCTAAGATAAATGTTATAGGCTTTGTTGGCAACAAAACATCCAACAGAAACCATAAAGTTCTACCATTCACTTCATATACAAAGAGAAGAATATTATACTCTATAAATCATAAACAATCCATAAGTTATCTAAATACACAAACAATTATCTTTAATTTATCTCCAAAATTGTTTTGGCGTGAATTATGATCAACGAATTTTTTGGTGTCTAAAATAATTATGCATCATCGCTCCTAATTAACAGGAGCTTCATATCACATGAAGAACTGATGATTGACACGAATGCCTCAAAAATAAAAACAAGAAGTCCAGATGCAAAGACAAGACAGAAAACTTATTTCCATCTTCTAAATAGCTAATTATTTATTAAAACCCACTCATACTTGTTTTATGATACGCTATGCTAGTTAATTAGTTAGGACATGAGCTTCATTTTTTCTCAAATGTGACAACATTGAAGGTTTCTGATTATAGGAGTACTAGTATATCGTCATTAGCCATTGTCTATATGTATACTTTTTTGAGTCATTAGCCATTATCTATATATTATATGCACAATATTTTGAGTCTTCTCATTTATAACAAAATAAGGAGTTATATAACAATGGGCCACCCCCACCCCCACCCCCACCCCCCAATTCATTATCCAGAGTGTGTATATCCTACATGATTGCAGACATATACTTTATTATACATATATTGTTACAAACAAAAGTTACAATCTCACAGGAATTGATTCCTTTTTTCCAACTTTCTCCATTGAACCATGGCTTCCATTACATGTTCATTGCCAGTTCACCATGGATAAAAAATTTTTGCCCACCATCTGCTAGCAAAAAAGATTTTTATTACATCAACAAATTTATAAGAATACAAATTACAACACTAAAACACCGAGACCAAAGGCAATACACCTTAACTAAAGAATCAACATAAAAAATAAATAAACATGAGCATAACTCAGTTCAGTATAAATAATAATTCATAACATTAGTATAAGTTCAGAAAATCGTAAAACATACTCACAACCAGGGAAAAAATGAAAATTGTCCTCCTAAACAAAATATGTTGTATTTAGAGCACAATATGCTGCAGAGGAACCACCTCTCCCAAACAAATTGAAATATATATGTATATATATCCAAACAATCAAATAAGCATTGATCGATGGTGAAACAATGACAACTTCAGATGGTATTACAAAGGAACAGTCGAAAGTCAGAAATGAAAAACATAAATTAACCAACTGAAAAAAATATACTTGGTGGTTGGTGCATTCAGTTCTAGAAGAAAATACATAAAACAGGAAAAAAATTACATACATCTATAATAGAACAACTATAAAAAATAGCTTTTATCTCACAAACTAAAAAGCACATATGTCAATAATAGATCAAGCAAAAGAAAATTTCAAAAATATATAATACATACATAATATTTAACAACAGTTCACACCACTTTTTCAAGAACACAAAGCTTCAAATAGAGTGATACTTATGAAAAAGGAAAAAATCTATAATGCAAAAACCAAATATCAGGCGAATCGGAATATGAACCACAAATGAAGAGTTATCTTTTTAGATTTGAGAAACAACAGAAATTTACAAACTCCTATCAAACAGTTCGGAGGATCGAAAAAGAGCCAACATATGCTATTCTTTTCTAATTTCAAGAATAACACCAACTAACGGAGTCCAAGCTAACCATATAAATGTAGAATCGAATAGGAACTACATGATATGAGTATTTTTCTTTGATTTCAGATTTCAGAAACAACAGAAATTTACAAAAAGATCCTAATATGTGGAAAAAGAGAGAGGAGAGAAAATGTGAAAGAGAAAAAAAAAATGGAGAGGAAAGGTAAAAGAGATAGGTAAAAGGTTGAGATTGTGGCATGTGTTAGGCGAAAGAGACTGGAAAAGAAAAAGGCGTGTTAGATTGGAAAAAACTAAAGCAACAAACAGCGTCAGTGAAGGAGCCTTAAAAAAAAGACCTGTCAGATTAGAAAAAACTAAAAAGCAACAAACAGATGATAAATGACATTGTATTCGTCTTTTTGGGACAAAAAAATGAATAGTGACAACTCCAAGACTCTTTTATTATAGGTTAGGTTAGATTATTATATATATGAGTAATTATAAATTCACACTACATTTTAATTGCAATAAATGTTCTAACTATTTCTCTTTTTTGCATTTATGTCCCTATCTATTTTTTGTCACATTCTTATCACCAATTTAGTAATTTGCACATCTTATATTTGTCTTTGATGATAGCTCTATCCAAAAAGTTAATTAAGATGACGTAAAAATATATTTTTGCCTCTAGTATTTTTAAATATGCAAAATAAATAACAAATATAAAAATTTGACAACATATTTTTCCACCATTGCAATGCACATTAGCAGAATATTTGAACAAAAATCATTATCATATGTGAAATAGGAACTATCAATAGTACCTAAGCCCATGCCTCTTTTATAAGTTTATTATAATTTATGGATGGAAGTCTATGGATCTATAGATTATAGGAGGACCAAATCTTAAGAACAGTGCCTTACACATTGGCTCTTTTAATATAGTTAGGATTAGGATTAGGATCTATGGATTATAGGACGACCAATTCTTATGAATAGTACCCTACACATTGGCCCTTTTAATAAAGTTAGATTAGAAAATAATCTCAAAGCCTGTTTGGTACAGACTATTTAAAAAAAAAAACTGTTTTTTGAGCTCACAATTATTGACTTTTCAAACATTTTAAACGTAAAATAACAAAATTGTCATTTTTACTTTGAAGTGGTATTTTCTTGATTAGGGTGTAATTCGAAAGTAATGTAATCAAATAACTTTAAGACCTAACTTAATCCTTTTAGAAAGTGGAATGGCCACTTTTGCTAAGCACCCCCACACTTTCATTGTAGGATGCCATTCTTTCTTTCTAAACTTCATAAGGTATTGAACCAGTTTTCTTGTGGGGTCTCCCCACAAGTTTTCAGTAACCCAGAACTGATAAGCATAGCATTTATTATTGTCGTTGCTTGAAATCCATGCCATTGAATTTCTCCGATTTCTCACATCTAATTGTTCCTCTTGTATGCTCAATACTAGTCATTTACTATAATCACAATATAGAAAATATGATAAAAATAAATAAAATAACGTAAATAAATTACGTACCAAAAATAAAAAATATATTTTAAGATTGTTGTAAAAAATTAACAGGAACAAACGGAAAAATAGAAAACATAAATGTAGAAATGAGATGAAGCGAGGTATGCCATAGCAAATCTCTTTAAGACAGATTTCGTCCACTACAAAGATACTAATCAGAATCAATGGACGCATGTCTTCTAAGATACAACGCTTCTTCCAAAGTCAATATTGTATTATATCACCTTATCGATCGAACTTAAATATTGATTGTACTCTTCTCGAATGGAATAAAAAAAAATGAGCTTTAAGAAAGTTGTACAAAAGTAATTTGAACAAAAAATTGCTCTGAAATTATGTAGACAGAATTTAAGAGGGATGGAAATTTATAAATAAATAATTCAGAATTGATTTGGTGTGAAAAAATTGAATTTAGAAGTTCATATTTATAACATTTAAAGTGTCTTTTTGAATGGGTGTACGCCTCTTCATGAATAGGTGCACCATATGGTCTAATTAATCTGAGTCCTTAGATCGCATCATTTCATATTTTTATGTGATATGATAGTTCAGATTAAATCTTGAATGAATGCGTCCATTCATCATATCCATTCACCAATTATGAATGAAATGTGTCAATTGATATTAATTCACCAATTACGTACTTTTTATTGGAGATTTTATCAATTTACCCAAAATTAATTATATTGGTACATATCATCATATATACCACATTTAATAATTCAACCAGATAAAATCCAATTAATCCCAACAATTATAACTTTTGGCACTTTTAATTTAGGCTCTGATTCCTTACGAATTATTATTATTATTATTTTTTATTCGGTAAGAAATAATTGTTTTAGTTTTGATTTCGTAAGAAAGTTAAAGTTCAAAGTATGTTTGGTGAAATGAAGCGTCCGTTTGATTTTAATTTTAACCACACAATATATGAACTCACAATTTGTATCGACTTTTAACAATATATGCTAAAACTTTTATAAATTTTTTATGAAATAGACCCTGAGTCAAACTAACTTTTGAGTAAATTTTTGTTAGATAAATTGACTTTTAAAATTTGTAAGTAATGACACGAAGGTGTTGATTAATTTCACAATAAGTAATTTATTGATACTCAACTTTGATCAATCACAAAAATTCTTTATATATAAACTTATACATAATAAGTAAAAAAAAATTAAATTTAGCTAAACATGCACTATAGTTTTTTTCTTAAAGATAAACAAAAACTTTCAAGAAAAAAGAGTGATGATTAGTATATGTTTTTTTAGTAGAAATCTAAATCTAGACCGGCAACTCCACCTAAACCTAGTGGAGAGGTTTGAATTCTTCGACCATATCTATTGAATAGTGTTTAATACTAATAACTTAAAAGTTTTTTTTAAGTACATAATTTATGCGTTAATCAATTAATTTAGCAAGAGATCAACCACGAAAAACAACATTTATTCCCACCCCTCCCAAAGGGGGGAAAAAGTAGTAGGACAAAAACACTATAAATATGAGGGTTTTAACAAATATTTCTCCCAAATACCACTACGTACGTACTATTCTTGGTCAAACAAATGAATTTTAATGCTTATTTTAATAATCTGGATAAAAAAGAAATGTCTGTTGAAGAATTCAAGAGATGGTTGAAGAAGTTTGGTAAGGATGAAAGTGATCGAATAAGCGAGCCTCAACTCCAGCAAGCCATTCGTGCCACCACTGGAGGTTGGTTTTCGAAGTGGAAGGCAAAGCGCGCCCTGAAGGAGGCCGACCGTGACAACAAGGGGTACATTGATGATCATGATATCGTTAATCTCCAAAATTTTGCTCGGAGAGAACTAGGTATCAATATTATCACGGACTAATTAAGTTTGAGGAACCAGCTGATTCTATTTGTATTTACAAAATTCTGCATGTTTGTATGAACTAGTTTGCTTAACTTTAACGCATGAGTGTAAACTTTGGAGTTTTCAATGTTATAAATAAATAACATTTCAATTATTTAAATGCAATTATAATCAACTACTCCAATCTTTGTTTATTATTATCCATAATAATAAAGGACAACATTTTTTGTTACATAATGTATTAAGAGACAACATTTTTTTGTTACACACTTTAATTATAATCAACATCTCCAATCTTTATTTATTATTACATTTATGTTCTTAATTATTTTTTTCACATTCTTATAATGAATCTTCCATTGATTAGTACATCTTGTTAATTCCTACAACGCTTTCTTTCCAAAAATTCCAAAGGTATAAAAGAACTTATTTGCCTCACCTTATTTTTTAAATAAAAAAAAAAAAACAAAAAAAAAAAGTTCGACAAAATATTTGTCCGTCATTTCAAAGTACGCTAACAGAATATTTGGTCAGAAATTGTCAGCAGAAACAAAATATGTTAATTTCAACAATCTCACCATAAATGGAAGAAGTTGACTCATAATAAAGAAGACAAAATTAAGAAGAGTACTATCTGAAACATAATGCATTAGGATAGATAGCTTTCACTTTAAACTTTTCTTAGTAAAATTTAGGAAAAATAAAATATTTGGTCTACAACCTCTCAAAAACGTAAAGAATATATCCCTCCAACCTTTAAAAATAGTATCGGACATCTCCAACATTGGAAGAAATATGCATGATAGATCATTTATGACTTAAATTGTCATCTCCTTTATAAAACAAAAACAAAAACATGAAAAAAGAAAAAAAGGAATAGTAGGATCTAAAAATAAAAAATAACAACGAGAGCATCTTCTTTATCTAATCCCATCCCAAAATCTAAAATTCACCATCACCCTGAAAACCCAAAAAGCCACCATCCCAAACCAATCTTTTATATAAACAACTAGAAGAAAAATCCAATTTCATATGTGAAGTCACTTGCAAAATCTCTCTCCCTCTCTCTTGGCGATAGTGCTCCCAACGAGGCCTTTAGTTCAGGCACCATAGTTTGGGTTGTGAAAGAATAAAGAAGAATAGAAGAAAGAATAGAGAAGAACAGAGAAAGAAAGAACAACCACTTTATTAAGCAGACGGTATTGTGAAAATACTGATGCAATTGATTTATATAATAAGGTAAACCCAATCTATATTAAGTAAATCAATCAACTAATATATTCTAATATATTGGGACAATTTTATAATATATATGAGAATCTTCTAATATATATTCTAACATCCCCACTCAAACTCACGTTGCTACAACAAAAAGCAGCGAGAGTTTGTCAAGCAAGAAACGAAAACGATGGACCAGATGTAACATTGTGAAAAAGTCAGCAAGTTATATCAGCAAGTAACCAAGACAACCACAGCAGGTAACCAAGGCCACCACACAATCTCAATAGTAGTAGACGACATAGCACGATACTTTGCTTCAGTAGAAGAACGGGAAACAACAGTTTGCTTCTTACACTTTCAAGAGATAAGAGAATCACCCAAAAGTGGACAAAAAATTAGTATTATAGAAAGAAGGGAAAAGGAGAGAGAAGAAAGGAATAGGAAGGGGAAGACAGATCGTCCAGATTAACCAGAAACAAAACCAACCAAATTACATGTTATTGGACCAGATTCCAAATCCAAATTAATGGATGCAAATACCAAAAGAGAGGAAGGGGGAGACAGATTGTCCAGATTAACCAAATTCTAGGATAGAACAACTGGACAAATTCCAAACTGATTTGGACATACTGGATGCAAAATCAACCAAATTTCGAGAATAGAACAATCGAACAAATTTCAATCATCCTTTTTAGTTGCCATGATTAGCTCGAAAAGATGCACAATGCGTAAGCGAGACATTGCTTAAGCCGTGGGCACGCCTTACCGACTCGAGTAGCCAAAGTCTTTTTCTTAATGCAGAATCGAACCTTGCGTAAGCCGTGGGCACGCCATACTTACTTAGATTTTCAGACTTGGCGGACGAGTGGCACAAGGCCACTCGACGGAGAACGGAAGCGATTTCAAGTTTAAACCAAGTTGGATCAAACCTTCTCTGATACCATGTGAAAGAATAAAGAAGAATAGAAGAAAGAATAGAGAAGAACAGAGAAAGAAAGAACAACCACTTTATTAAGCGAGACGGTGATTGTGAAAATCTTGATGGAATTGATTTATATAATAAGGTAAACCCAATCTATATTAAGTAAATCAATCAACTAATATATTCTAATATATTGGGACAATCTTATAATATATATGAGAATCTTCTAATATATATTCTAACAAATGAGTGGGGGCTATCAACTTGGGTTCCAAATTTGTGAAAGCGCTAAAGAGGCACAGACCCATGGCATGTAGACCATGGTTTGTATTCCAACTTCAAATGGAGTAGCTGAATTGGGACATATGTTATCACCACAAAAAATTAGAGCTTGGTGTAGGTCAAGTATTTGTTTGAGTCAGATCTCGATGATTTAGGCACGGTTCACGACATACCAAAACTTGGTAATAATGGCGTTGCTATACAGTTCTTGGAGAGAACCATTTCTTTTGTTGATGATATGGATGTACTAACTGGATTTCAAGAATATGATGGATGGATTTCCTAATTCCAAGCATTCGTCAAAATTAGATTGTCAGTTTGTCGCCAAGAGGCTCAGAAGAGAGAAGATGAACAACCGATTTTATGAACTCCGATCGATGGTCCCTTGTGATATGTGAATTCATTCGTGGATTTCGAGAGAATTTCGGCAGCAGATTGGCAGCACAACTAAGAAAATGCTATTGCAGTAAATATGCATATATACTATAAATTTTTCGACTGCAACACTATCCAATTTTCCTATGTTAAATTCCTTTTACCAAGTCCAAGGGTTCTCCACATATACTCTTAAAAACACATTGAAATTTCTTGGGAAAAATCAGGTAATTCTAAAATAGTCAAGATTAATTCAAGAAACCGAACATGGAAGCACGTGTAACTTCAATTTAGACAATCCAAGAATTAAAAAAAAAAAAAGGAAATATCAAACCAAACATGATGTATTTTGGAATTTTTGGGGTTTGGAGTGGTGGTGGACATGTAAGTTTGGGGTTTGAGATGATGCATTTTGGGATTTTTTGGGTTTGGGGATGGTGATAGATTTTGGATTTTGGAGTTTGATAAAGAAAAATGTATATTTTTTATTTTTTATTTTTTAGGGGTACATTTGATTATTTTTCTATTCTTTTTTCTTGTTTTTGTTTATTTAAAAAGGAAGGCAGTTTCGTCATAAAGGACTTACCATGCTTATTTCTTCAAATGTCTGATTCTATTTTTAAAGGTTATGGATATATCCTGTACGTTTTTGAAAGTTTGAGAGACCAACTATGCTATTTTTCCTAAAATTTATTGAACTTACTTGGTTAATTAGTGAACTAATGTTCTAAACTCTCAACAATTGTTGCAAGCCCAGACAATAGATCTAGGCATCTAGCACATTGAGGATAGAAATTCTTTGTAAGGCAATTCAGGTTTTGAAGATGAAAGATATTTGATTTCTAGATATAAAATTGGAAGAAGTTGAGCAGTAATAATTGAAGATTGATCTTCGATCAATCTATCTGAAGATATACTTTTACTAGATTGATCTGTCTTTTTAAATAATGAAAATAAGATGTTTGTTCTTGGTAGAAGACTTGACCTTTCATTCATAAATTTTTAAACTGCAATCAAACACAAAAAATAATATATCAACAATCTAGCAATATGCCGGCAAGGCACAATAATCTAATAACAAAATAACAAAGCACAAAATATGCCGTCAAAATACAACAATCCAATAAACCCACAATGTAACAAAATAAGTTGGTAAGGCAACAATAATCACAAAAATTAGTAATTACTAATTAATACAAATAAAAATTGAAACATAAAATATTTCAATATTCAATAGCAGTTAAAAGGAAAAAATTAGTAATTAAGCTTTTTTGCTATATATTTCTTTCTTCCATAAACAAAAAACTATTTCAAGTGTGCAAAATAAATGTATACAAATGCTGAAAAAATATCAAGAACTAATTTCAAATAATATACAAAGCAATATAAATATATAATATAAACATTACAATTTATACAAATTCTGGAAAAAAAAAAAAAAAAAAAAAAATACAAAAAATACCGATTATTTGGTCGCACTTCGCACTGTTGGTCAAACACTTCGAAATCGCCCAATTGCTGATCAGGGAAGAAAAGAAACGGAGGTGACTGGGATAACTGTTTTTGGCTAATTATTGTTTATTGGAGCTTGAATTTGAGGAAATGAAGTGAAAATAGATGAAAGTATTGGAATCGGATTTAAGGCTGCACTCTTAGGCTCGCTTGGGAGTTTTTTTTTCCACCGGTTTTGACCGATTTTGAATGGCACCGTTTATGAGGGGTTGGAACAACCCGTGATTGTTAGTTTTTAGAGCACTAGTTTTGGGAGGTTTAAAACCACCCAAAACGCTGTAGTATAATTTTAGGTATACTTCTCAACCCCTCAAATCGGCGGTTTTTTGCCGTTCTTCAAAATTTGTTCCAACTTTACCCTCTTTAAACAATTAAAATCTGCAAAGAAAAAAAAGACACAGACTACTCCTCTCCCCCACCAACAAACTAGACACAGACTCTTCTACTTCTTGGGAGGCCCGGCTGCTGCTGTGAAAGGTAATCTCCCGGCTGCTGCTACGTGTATTATTCTGTGTGTATATGTGAAAAATCTGTCTGTATTTTATCTGTGTGTATGTGAAAGTCTGCGTGTATTATTCTGTATGTATATGTGAAAAATCTGTCTGTATTTTATCTGTGTGTATGTGAAAGTTTTATCCGCCGATTTTAACAAAAATTGGAAGATGAAACAAGTACATGTGTATTGATAACCGTAAGATCAGTGTGTACCCTGAAATGGGTATAAAATTAACTTCATAGATGTACCTTCATCCTAAGCATACTGAAACCAAGCAAATAGCACTCCCACCCATCCCCAATCCCCAATCCTCAATCCCCAACCCGCCCACAAAAAGAACTAGACAGAAACCTGGTTTTATAAAAAATTAATCAACCAATAACAAGTAAATGTACTAATATTATAAGCTTTTTGATAAATGAAAAAAATGAATATATCTGATTGTCAAAATTGAGGCTTTCTTATGTTGAATTTGGATTGGATGATTGAATTTGTGGATAGTGTTGGAGAAGGTCATTATGTATTTCTGTTACCATGATTTTGAATGGTCTTAAATATATTGTTTTTTTTAAAGGGAACCATATAAGGGTCCCAAGGACGTTTTCTTTGATTACGTCATTTACGTTGAACTTGTATAATTTGTTTTTAAGTTTTTTTTTTTTTTTAAGTTTATCATTTAGAATTGTGTTTAGCACTCTTGTCCAATTTTACAATATATTGGATTTGTTTTCACGATATGCCAGCATGCTTAATTTATAAGTTTGTGAATTTGTTTATCTAGTAACTCAATAGCAAATTTTTTTTTAGATGGCCGACCGTGACAATTTCGATAGTGATGATCTTATCGTGTACATTTCTATATGTGTACATCATATCCATATGATGTTTCTCTTACTATTTGGACTTATATTAATGCAGCAACCCACGTCAAGAAATAGTTTAAGTTTAAATAGAAACAATCGTGCAATACGTTTGCATAGTGAGCGAGTACGAGATGAAGTAATGCAACGTGTTGCGGGACCACGTGGTCGAAATTTGATTCGAATGAGTCCTGCTTTGCATTCAGAGAATTTTGTAGTATTTTAGTAAGGGATGGGAGACTTCGTGCAACTCAACGAGCCACAATTGAAGAACAAGTTGCTAAATTCCTCTGGATTTTAAGGCAAAACACAAGACATAGTGCGTGTTCGATATTCTTCCATCGGTCCGGTGAGACGATTAGTCGTCACTTTCATAAAGTGATGGAAGCAATTATAGAATTGGAGGATAAATTCATTGTACAACCAAATGGAGGCCAAGTGCCACCCGAAATACACCATCATACCAGATTCTACCCCTACTTTAAGGTAACATTGTCTACACTAAAAACTTTGAATACAATTACATAGTGACATACTTGGATAAGAAAAATAAATAGTGCAGGACCGTGTTGGGGCAATTGATGGTACACATATTTGTGTTAAAGTACCAAATAGGACAAGTCGCTAATACAGTGGTAGAAAGGAACATCCAACTATGAATGTTTTGGCTGCTTCCACATTTGACTTGAAATTCACGTATGTGTTAACTGGGTGGGAAGGAACTGCCTCTGATTCTAGGATAATGAAGAATGCCCTCACACGTGATTATCCACTTCATATTCCAAATGGTAATTACAAAATTTATAATTTTTCGTAATATTTGACAGTAGTATCTTGACAATGTGTGTTATAATGTAGGAAAATTTTATCTTGTTGACGGTTTCATGCTTCGAAGTGGTCTCATCACACCTTACAGAGGAGAACGTTACCACATTAAAGAGTACTCACAACGAAATCCACCAAGAAATCATCGCGAGCTTTTCAATCATTGACACTCTTCATTACGCAATGCAATAGAGAGAACATTTGGAGTACTTAAGAAACGTTTTCCCATTATAGCAAGTGGGACCGAGCCGATGTACAACTTTCGAACACAAAAACTAATTGTATCAGCGTGCTGCATACTTCATAATTTCTTGATGGGAGTTGATCCGGATGAAAGTCTCATAGCCGAGGTTGATGCAGACATGGCTAGTGAACCTATAGAGCAAATGATCAATCAGCACAATGTAGATAATAATGAAGATGCAGCAAAAGGAGAGTTTATTAGAAATTCAATAGCAAATGCAATGTGGGAAGAATATAATTTAAACAGGCAGTGAATCGCACTTACTTGTGTATTGTCTTTGTTTAACGTGTTTTGTATCAAACATTAACGGTGTATGATTTGTTATTAATACTTTTTAAGTGTTTTGGTTTTATCATATCAAGTAAGATGCATTGTTTTAATGTCAATTACATTTTTTTATATTTTTTCTTGTTGTGTAACGATTCTTTACAGGAAAACGATGCCTCCAAAGGTGAAGAAAGAGCCACACTTGCGTTGGACCCAATTAATGGATGATATTCTCATTGAAGCATATTTACATGAGCATGTGGGTGGCAATAGAGTGGGCGGGACCTTCACATCGCAAGCACACGAGAAAATATTACAAACTATGAAGAAAGAGTTTCCACACATTGGATTGGACAAGGACAAGATCCAAAATCACATGAAAAATATCAAAAAATCTTGGTCTGCTTGTCATGACGTGTTTAAGGATGGATTAAGTGGGTTTGCATATGATCATTCTACTTCAACATGGCTTGCCGAACACGAAGTGTGGGACAAACTTATTGAGGTTTGCATAAACTATACTCCTATTCTTATTTTATTTAAATTTACTTTCATAAATAAACATCCTTTTTTGGAATTTTTTGTAGTCGAATCCAAATGTTGCAGAATGGAAGAACAAGCCTATATATAATTATGATAAGTTATCCGAGATTTTTGCAAAAGATAGGGCCAATGGAGACGAAAGTGATACCCTAGGGAGATCAAGAGGAAAAGAGCCCATTTAGCTAACAAAAACGCAATGAACACAGTTGACAAAATTGATGAGATGATGTAATGAATGAAGTTACATTAGAAGCTATAAATCTTGAAGTAGATGAGAAAGATTTAAATTCTCCGTTTGCCAATCCGAAGGTGGCGGTGCATCAAAAAGTGCAAAAGTAGACGTAAGATTAGTGAGGATAACAACATATTCAAAGAGGCGGTTGGTGCAATTGACAAGACAACAAATTGTCTAGCCGAAGTGTTGTTGCAATGTGCGAACCAATCTTCTTCAAAGGACAATGAATTGTTGGAGCATTTAGTTGAGTTTGGGTTGAAGATGATGATGAGTTGCTTAATGCTCAGACTTTTCTTCTTGAGAATCCTACAAAGATGCGGGTTTTTTACTCATTCCCGGTGCACCGTCGTAAAAATGTGTTAATGAAGATGCTCCAAAATGCAACTAAATAATTGAGTTTTATGTATTGCACTTACTAGGTGAATATTTGATACTCATGAGCGATGATCCATTACTGCATGAATTTTTATTTTTTGTGTTTTTCATTGTGGGACTAAACAATTATATTTGTTATAAGTTTGAATTGATTTATATATTATTTTAGTTAAATTATCGTTGCTCCAACAATGAAAGAAACAAGGATTATAGGTTTTAGTTAATGTATAATAATCGGGTGATGAATTAAAGATGAAAAAATTTGAGAAGTTGGTTCATGATCACAAGGAATTTTATTAACTTGATTCAATAATATAAATTTATTAATACAATTTTGATTATGAGAAAAAAATAAGATAGAAAAAAAAAAGTGGAGAGAAAAATTACACAATACCATATTATTACATAGATCTTCTTTGTTATCTATATATGGGCATATATGTAATTTGATTGTTTTAAAACACTTTCAGAATCGCTGGATAATAAACTCCCAAGTATGGGTTGGACTGTTTCTAAAACCGCTACTAAAAACCACTCAAAACCGGACCGCTCATAAACGCTCAAAACCGGTACTTTAAAAAACGCTGATAACCGCTACTCCAAAACTCTCAAGCGAGCCTTAGGTGAAATTGATTTCGGGTGAAAGAGTGAGTAAATATCGTATCCTCTATGTGGACTTTTTCCATTGCTTTGTTTTCTTCTCTTCGTTCCTCGTTCTTTGTCTTCTTCTCATCTCCGATGCTCAACTCTTCATCTTTGCTCTAAATCTTTGTCTTTAAACATTTTTTCTTCTTCTCATTTATCACCTCATCTTCATTGACGCGCCTCAAGTTCAGGGATTTAGTCCTAAAAGGCAAAAGTAAATTAAAATCAATAATAAACATTCTGAACACATTCGATATACTAACGAAAAGCCCTTGCAAGAGAGCCGAGATAAGTGTAGAAATTACACTTACTACTTACCCGTACTTTTAGGAGAATTAGTGCATGTTTAACAGTACTGAAATTATTTTTGAAGTGCTTGTATGTTGAGTCTTACTGAAATGTGTAGATAAAAAATATATTTGACTAATTTGGTTAATTTAAATTATAATTTAAACTTAGCCAAATAAGTTGTTAATCTAGTTTCTTTTTATTTATTATAGGATGATTATGTTAGGATTCATGATAAATGTTATAGTCTAAGAACAGAGAAAGCACTTTGTAATTCTAAATATAGAAAAAAATTATGTCCTTTCACGTTATCTCGATTACTTTTAGTCTATAATTTCTTACATAATATTAAAAAGTAAGTTTAAACTATCTTCGTTAAACTTGTAATTGCTTTCTTCTTTTGACGAGTTCATATTAGTATATCGTTGTCCATCCAGTCAATTTAGTGTATTATATTTTTGTTTATATGAGAAATTACTTTAATCAATCGATGTGTAATTCGAAAGTAACGTATGATCTTATATTTCCTTTCTCATCACTATTCTATCGCTGATTATTATGTTCAACTTGATTGGGACTCGGCCCAAAAATATAGTGCATTTATCAATAGTACATATGATAGTCAAATATCATATGGTATAACTTCTATAAGGATTGGAAGAAAGTAAATCATACAACCACAAAATTTAAATGCGTTAAAAAGTAAAAACTCAATATTTTGTCTCGAATTTGCTAATCCACGTCTTGGATATGCTTTGGGGTCATGAACAAAATTTTCAAAACGAATTATGTTAAAAATTGATAAGGCAAAAATAGTGTGCTAGATCCGACCAAGACATATGAAGAATTCCGATCTTACCGCTACATGTTCTCCACCTCAAGACCAATGGTTCGAGCATGGAGGGCCAGTCGCCAACAATTGTTGCTGAAATAATACTATATATATATATATATATACAAATATAAAGAAAAGTAAAAAATAATATTTTCGTCCTATAAAGATCAATGTTCAGAAAATCGGACTAGCCATTGACATGGAAAAAGCAACGGATCAAGGGTCAAAAGGTCGAATCGGGTTGAACCAAGGTCGAATCGGTTTCAATTAAAATATTAAAAATTAATCTAAAAATCTCATAAAATTTCTAAAAATAAGTTATTTTTAAATAAATCAACATTTATAGATAAAATTACTCACAAAACTTGGCTTAAAATAGACTTTTCATAAGTTTCAATTAAAAAATTAAAAATTAATCCAAAAAAATCCGATTTTCAATAAAACCGGACCGGTTCAACCGGTAAAAACCCCGGTTTCGGATCCGATTTTTTGAAGGGCGGTTAAATAGGTAAACCGGACCGGTTTTGTGGCCAATTCCCGGTTGAACCGGCCGATTCGATCCGATTTTCTAAACACTGATAAAGATATACTTACTTTTATTTTCACAAAGATTAAGAAAATATAATTGCTATATTTAGAATAATAAATTTTACTTATGTTTTTTCTAATATACTCCTACAATTAATATAATATAATGGCAGTTTATATTTGTTGATAAAAAGATAGAACATATTAGAAAACTAAGAAATTAATTATACTATCAACAAGAAAAATTGACTATAATTTGAGATAGTTAAATAAAGAAGGTAAGTATATCTTTTATGGGATAGAGAGAATAATAAGTTGAAGTATTCTAAGAGCATCTCCAATGCACTATGTCTATTGCTTTTTAGATGTGCTAATAAGTATAATTTTGTACTTATCTAAGCTCACAAAAGGGTTATTATGAGTACTTTAATTTATTTTTGGTTTAATGGCGTGTTGTTTTCTTATTATTTTAGAAAATAATCAAATTCAAGTGTCAATCTGACGAAAAGAGAGCAAATATAAGAAAAGATGATGTAATTGCAAGGATAAAGATACTCGAAGAACTTGACATGCAAATACTAAATAAATATATGCAAGAAATCAAGAAAACTAAACATGCAATCGCATGGTTAGTAATGTCTGCGATCGCGAGGTGCCAAAATAAACTGCAGAACATAAAAAGATAAAACCATACGATCGCAAGGTTTTTAACCATGCGATCGCATGGGTATTTCGCTCAGCATTAAGTTGTGTTCTAATTCAAATAAAATTCTACCAAGTCTAGATTAATACAACTACATAATTCACGTTTTGGAGGGTTTTGGGAGGAATATAAAAGGCAGATAATAGCTAGAACAAAAAGGAGAAGAATTTGGGGAGAACAAGATACAAACGAAGAATCGAAGATCAAGGCACGGGATTGAAGATTCTTGAATCGGAATCACGGATTTTATTTACTTTTTGTTTTTCTTTCTCCGAATCATGATAAATTCAATTATTGTAATAATTAACGAAATCATGTCCGGCTAAATTTACTTTTTCTAGGATGAACGATGAAACCTCGTGTTTTTAATTAATTATAAGTTTTCCGTTTTAGTAGGTAATTGCTTCTTGATTGATTATTCTTTATTCAATATTTTAATATTTTAATGTTTGATCATCATTAGAATATTTTGTGATTTATATTGAAGTCGAGAGATTTAATATAAAAATTTAGTACGTGGTTTTGAATAACATATGGTCCAATAATAGATAGAAATTACTATTATGCTCTGTGAAATTCGGTTAGATGTTCTTGAGATTTAAATACTTATTTTTATGTTCGAAACTTAATTAGAGATAATTAGATTAGCATATCGATATAGAATTGATCGACCATCGAGAGAGGCTTTTGATTATTATATGATCACCGATTTTCAATCTAGGGTAATTAAACGTGTAGGTGGATTCGCAAATCCTAGTGTTAGTAAAAATTCGAATTCGTTCTCCTCATTTAAAGTTGATTTTTGATATTTTATATTTAATTAAAATAGTTTAAATAGTTTTAGAATCACACGCCAAAATCAAATCTGTGTTTTTCATATTGTTAGAATTCAAATTATAAATAAATTGATCAAATTGATATCTAGTCCTTGTGAGTTCGACACTCTACACATCAGTATATTACTTGTAAATGAACCGTACACTTGCGGGATTAAAATTCTACAACAAGTTTTTGACGCCGTTGCCGGGACTAGTTTTATTAATTACTACATTAATTAATAGTTTAGTTTTAACAATTTTTTTTTTTTTTTTTTTTTTTTCAGTTCTTCGTGTTACTGCTGAATTTTAAATACTATTTAAAGTTTCAGGTGTTAAGTGTGTATGTGCTGTAAAAAGGATCTTGATCTATTTGATTTAGACTCGAGAAATTGAACAGAGCTTTCACTGACGACAATGTGAAAAACGAGAAACGAAAAAACAGCAAAAAGACACAATGGCAGACCACCAAGTACTTGATCAATTACCTGCAGATGTGATATATAATCAAGCATCAATAGCTCGACCAGTTGAAGTTATTGAGCGAGATATTCTTATGGGTGAGTATATGATGCCACCAATTGTTGAGAATCGGTCCAGCATAGTCTATCTGTCTTATGGAAACGATAACTTTCAGTTGAGACTAGATGTGATGAATTTGTTCTTGAACAATCTACCATTCTATGGGATGACAGATGAAAATCCTCACTATCATATTTCTCGCTTCGATGAATACCGTGAAAATTTCAAATACCACGATGTTAGTGAATATGCACTTAAGATGAGGCTATTTCCACACACGCTGAAGGATAAAGCTAGAGAATAGTTAGATTCTCTGCCGCCTGAGAGCATTACTACTTGGACAGATCTGATTCAGAAATTCACATTGAAATATTTTCCTCCGGCCAGAGTAAACAGACTGAAGTATGAAAATTTCAATTTCCAACAATCTGAGTTGGAAAACTTTCACGAGGCATGGAAAAGATTCACACAACTGCTCCGAAAGTGTCCAAGTCATGATTTCTCTTTAGCAGTTCAGAATCATTATTTCTACTCTGGACTAGCTCCAACAAGTCGTTCTTTAGTAGATTCTACAGCAGATGGCTCTATCCAAAATAGATCCCCCGGTGACCTTTACGATCTATATGAAACCATGAGTGAACATTTCATTATGTGGCCAGAAATAGGTTTGCAGAAGAAAGCAACAGGATTACATGAAGTTGACACCAATTTGCTTTTACTGGCGAAAATCGAAGCATTGGCAAAATAGATGGAAGCACTGAAATATTTTCACTCAGCCAATATGGCTCAGATGTCTCTACCAATCTGTGTAACATGCAGGGCAAACCATCAGTCATCAGAATGCCCTTTAACCAAAGTTGATATGTCATCACCTGAACAAGCAGCATATGCTCAGAACTTTCAACAACAGCAAAATAATCCATACTCACATACCAACAATCCTGGATGGAGAAATCATCCAAATTTGTCATATGGCAATACACAAAAAATTCAAAATCTGTCAAATCAAAGAAGACCCCAGGAAAGAGAATGAGGATTAGAAGAGATAGTCACTAAATTGTCAAAACGGATAGAGATGAGATTCAAGGAAGTGCAGAAAAGACATGATGACGCGATAAAGAATAGAGAATCAGATTGGGCAGTTAGCTAAATTGTTGACCGAGCGACAACCAGGCACATGGCCAAGCAATACCGATGTCAATCCAAAAGAGCAAGTCAATGCAATCACCACGAGAAGCGAAGCTGAATTGCCAGAAATTCATGTAAAAAGGCTAGGTGTAGAAAAGGAAATTGTGTCCAGCAAAGAGAGATAAAACAAATCAGATACAGAAATTAAACAAGAAAAATAGAACTCTCCATCAGATTATATTCCACCACCGGCTTACATCCTCTAATTTCATTTCTTCAAAGGCTGCGAAAACATAAGCTAGACCAACAATTTTAAAAAATTTCTATGTATTCAAAAAGTTTCACATCAACTTACCTTTAGCCGATGCCTTAGCTCAAATGCCTAGCTATGCTAAATTCATGAAGGAAATCCTTTCAAATAAGTGAAAGTTGGAAGAGCATGAAACTGTGATGCTAACTGAAGAATGCAGTGCTATATTGCAAAATAAGTTACCTCCAAAATTAAAGGATCTAGGGAGTTTTAATATTCCTTGCACTATTGGTAGTTTATTTTTTGATAAAGCTTTATGTGATTTGGGTGCTAGTGTGAATTTAATATCTTATTCTATTTTTAAGCAGCTTGTTTTAAGAGAAGCAAAGCCAACAACAGTAACACTGCAACTTGCAGATAGGTCCATCAAACGTCCAAGGAGAATAGTTGTAGACATATTGGTAAAAGTGGGCAAGTTCATATTCCTTGCTGATTTTATTATTTTGGATATGTGCGAAGACATGGATGTACCACTCATTTTGGGTCAACCTTTCTAGGCTACCGGTCGAGCAGTAATTGACGTTCAAAAAAGAGAACTTATGCTGAAAGTAAATGATGAACACATTACATTCAATGTGTTCAAAGCAATTAAATATCCAAGCTCTCTAGATTTCTATTTCGAGATTGATGTCATTAATCAGAAAGCTGGGAGTTTAGATGATAGAACTGTCACCTAATATCAGGATGCACCACTTAGAGAATAAGAGTATGTAGAGAAAGAGAAGTTACATCCATCTTCTGTGATCAAAGCTGATGAGGAGGCTAAAATCTTCATAGTTGAATTCGAGCAGGGTGGCAAAATAGAGTCTTATCAATATGATAAGGAAAAAATCAAATTCTGGAAGGTCAACGAAAATTGGTGCCAAGATAATCAAGCCAAGCAAATCAATTCCTCCAAAGATCTATTCAAAGTGTCTTAAGTGATCACTACAACAAAGTCGAGCTAAAGACTGTAAACAAGCACACAATAGCAGGTAACCCATTTTTCTATCTTTTTATTTAAATTTTTGTATTTTTTTAGTTCTAGGATTTCAATTGACATTTTGCATGTTTTAGGTTTTTAGGATTTTTAGTAGGCTTTCAATTCTTAGGCAATGAGGCTATGATTATCGTCATTCTGATTTAAATTTTTTTTTTTATCGATTTCAAAAATTTTACACCATGTGATCGCATGGTTACATCATCTGTGATCACATAGATTGGGTAGAATACAATCTGCCCAAAATTTACATGTCTTGCGATCGCAAGAATTTTCTTCTTTGCGATCGCAAAGACAACCAGATAAATACATATAATTAAAAAAAATTATTATTATTATTATTTTTTTTTTTTTTTTTTTAGGATTACAACCTGCAGTAAGCTAGCTAGATGACATTCAAGCAAAAAAATTTCGACCAACCAGTACAAATTTCTCCACCAGTTGATCACATCACACTACTTCTTCCAGCACCATCTGATCCACCCCCGGAAGTCTCTGAACTTTTTATGTGTTATATTTCTTTTGAATTCTTACATTGGGGACAATGTATATTTCAAGTTTGGAGGTAGTGGACTAAAATGAAAAATTTGCTTGATTCGATAATTGATATTTGATATTTGATTTTTAACTTATTTCCATTTAAAAAAAATTTGTTTGCATATTTATGTGATATGAATAGTCTTGCCGGTTAACGATGCAACTTTTTATTTAAGTTTAATCATGACTTGTGAACAGATCATTACTTTGTTTAAATGTGAGGTTATTTAACCATGTCTGATATAGTGATGTGTCGGCCACTTAAGATGATTTTTAGCTATGTTGGTGCACTTAAGTTGAAAACAATAGGATACCCTTTTTGAACCTAAAAATCATCCATACTATCAAACCAGTAACCAATGTAGTGAGAAAGTGTGGTATACCAACAGTGATGGTGGCTATCTAGGTCGTGATAAATTCCATATATGCTGAAAAATTGTGTGGAGTACTTTAGACCAGTTAGAGGAAGCTAGGTATTGACCGAATGTTAGGAATCTAGTCCCCTAGCATGAATTTATTGCACGCAAGGAACAAAATTATTATTATTATTGCTTAACTATTTTTGTAGCCTATTTGACTTGAGTGAAAAGGTTCGTAGAGGTATCTCAAAACTCGATGTCCTAAGATTCAAAAGACCTAGGAGTCATCGACCTCAAGCTCATTACACGAGTTATTTATAAAGCTTAATGGACTAAGTTTTGCACCCTATTAATATCTTATAACTCTTTTCGTAACCTATTTGACTTGAGTGAAAAGACTCGTAAGAGTTTCTCAAAATCCAATGTCCTAAGGTTCGAAAGACCTGGGAGTCATCGACCTCAAGCTCGCTACATGAGTCATTTAGAAAGCTTATTTAATAGATTGAATTTTGCACATAAGATTTATATATATAATAAAAAAATTATTTTTATTTCTGCTAAAGCCGGTGAAAAATCATTTGCAAAGTAAATTTGGAGATTAGATAACTAATGTATTTGACTTACTTAGTAGAAACTTTCTAGTCGAGAGTGTTCAGAAAATTAGAGAATCTTCGCAAACCTAGGTTGTCATAATTACTAGCTTTCAACCAATTTCGAACAAGAAAATAATGAGCGAAGTTTAACCTTTGAACCATAATCTCGAGAATTGAAGGAGAAAATCATTTTGGAAAGAAGTATATCTTACGAGAGGGAAAGGAAAAGTTGACCAAGTAGTTGAGCTATCATCACCATAGAATTTAAGTTGATCAGATTAACTATTCTCACACACATATCAAGTATGGTTTGAGTATAATCACATTTGCAATAGTAACATCTGAACACTTGTCATGAATTATAAGTTATTGTAAAAGTTGAAGCAAGAACGACAAACTATTTATATTATGACGATTTTTATTTATTTTATCAGTATGTGCATAATTGTGTTTAGCTTGTTTATTCGAGGAAGAATAAAAGTTCAAGTTTGGAGGTATTTGATAAGTACAATTTTGTATTTATCTGAACTCACAAAAATGGGCGATTATGAGTACTTTAATTTATTTTCGATTTAATGGCGTGTTGTTTTCTTCCTATTTTAGAAAATAATCAAATTCAAATGTCAATCTGATGAAAAGAGAGCAAATATAAGAAAAGATGATGTAATTGCAAGGATAAAGATACTTGAAGGACTTGAAATGAAAATACCAAAGAAATATACGCAAGAAAACTAATCATGCGATCGCATGGTTAGTAATGTCTGTGATCTCGAGGTGCCAAAATAAAATGCAGAACATAAAAAGACAAAACCATGCGATCGCATGGAAATTTCGCGCAGCATTAAGTTGTGTCTTAATCCAAATAAAACTCTACCAAGTTCAGATTAATACAACTACCTAATTCACTTCTTGGAGGGTTTTGGGAGGAATATAAAATGCAGATAATATCCAGAACAAAAAGGAGACGAAGTTTGGGAGAACAAGATACAAACGAAGAATCGAAGATCAAGGCACGGGATTGAAGATTCTTGAGTCGGGATCACAGGTTTTATTTACTTTTTTTTTTCTTTCTCTGGATCATGATGAATTTAATTATTATAATAATTAACGAAATCATGTCCGGCTAAATTTACTTTTTTTGGATGAACGATGAAACCTCGTGTTTTTAATTAATTAGAAGTTTTCCGTTTTAGTAGGTAATTGCTTCTTGATTGATTATTCTTTATTCAGTATTTTAATATTTTAATGCATGTTCATCATTAGAATATTTTGTGATTTTAATTGAAGTCGAGAGATTCAATATAAATTTAGCACGTGGTTTTGAATAACACATGGTTCAATAATAGATAGAAATTACTATTATGTTATGTGAAATTTGGTTAGGTGTTCTTGAGATTTAAATGCATATTTTTATGTTCGAAACTTAATTAGAGATAATTAGATTCGCATATCGATATAGAATTGATCGACCATCGAGAGAGGCTTTTGATTACTGTAGGATCACCGATTTTAAATTGGTCAAATTTTGATTATGAGTATAATTTTTTTGTTAATTAACAGACCACTGGACAAAATTTATAGAGACTCTAAGAGCCCGTTTGTTTTCAATTTTTATTTTGCTAAAAAGCTAAAGTCAAAGTCAACAATTAATTTTAATCATACATTTTATGGTCCCACAACTTTTTAACCACAAATTTCAACAATTTTTACTAAAAAATCTGATTTTAATCAAATACATTTTAAATGTCATTTTGGTGAATAAATTAAAAGTTTTGGGCTTGATGACACATTTTTTATTATTTTAAGTGTAAATCTGTAATGAAAAAAAAGATTTAGGACTTATTTGTATTTTTGAAAAGGTTTGGAGTTATTTTTAATTTATTAAGTTGGAGGTAAAATTGTTAAAAAGTTTGGGGTCATATGTGTTAGGATTAGAATGTTAGGGGACTTTTCGACACTTTTTAAAAGATTAGAGACTTTTGCTGCAAATTTTTCTTTACTTTTTAAATCCAAAATTTTCCAACATCAACTTTCACGAATAATTGGACGGAAATTGATTAAAATGACTATTGCCACAAAAAATATTTGAAATATGGGTTAAACTGTCAAAAATGAAACGATAGATCTTCAACTCGCAATAAATATAAAAGTCAGGAATCATTTGTACAAAAAAAAGCCACATTTTAACTATATAACAAATTTATGCTTTCACCTTTATTATCTTACAAGAACACACTATTGAAGACCCCCAGTTCAAGTATTTATTCCTAGCACTAGAATAAATTCTCCACATGGCTGAAAATATTCTTCATATGGTACTGGAACCATTTAGAAGAAATACACAACATGCAGAATAACTTTTGACAATTTAATTTAGAATCCGATTCCTTAAGAATTAATTTTTTTTTTCTTTTGGGTTCTGAGTCGGTAAGAAATAGATTTTGTAGTTTTGATTTCGTAAGAAAGTTAAAGTTCAATGTATGTTTGGCGAAATTAAATCTTCGTTTGGTTTAGCATAAAAATTCGATGTTAAAGTCAACAATTAATTTTAACTAGACAACGATTTTAATAATTTCCAAGTACATAATTTATGCGTTAATCAATTAATTCAGCAAGAGATCAACCTGGAAAAAACAACATTTATTCCCACCCACCCAAAAGGGGAAAAAAGTGGTAGGTCAAAAACACTATAAATATGAGGGTGGTAACAAATACTTCCCCCAACCCCAAATCCTCTTGAGTCTCTAAAAACAACTCGTACTACTACTCTACGTACTATTAATTATTGGTCAAAGAAATGGGCATTAATACAGCTGTTCGTAATGCTTATTTTAATAATCTGGGTAAAAATGAAATGTCTGTTGAAGAATTCAAGATATGGTTGAAGAAGTTTGGTAAGAATGATCAAAGTGATCGAATAAGCGAGTATCAACTCCAGCAAGCCATTCGCACCACCACCGGAGGTTGGTTTTCCAAGTGGAAGGCAAAGCGGGCCCTCAAGGAGGCCGACCCCAACAACAAAGGGTACATTGAAGATCATGATATCTTGAGACTCCAAAATTTTGCTAAGAAAGAACTAGGTATCAATATTATCATGGATTAATTGAGGAACCAGATGCTTGTGTTTGTATCAACAAAATTCTGTATGTTTGTAATGAACTATAGTTTGCTTTTCTTATTGCATGAGTGTAAACTTTGGAGTTTTCAATGTTATGAAATAATAAGATTTCAATTATTTACATGCAATTCTTGCTTGAATTAAAGAATAGGAACTGAATTAGTGTTCCATCCAAATTTATTTTAAAAAAAGGAACGACGTAAAGTGGATCGCAATTCAGCTTCTTTTTTCTCTTGTCGATTTTGATTATTTCAGATAAAATTGATCATTCTAAAGTAAAATTTCGATTTTTATTCTTATTATTCAAGAAGCGGTTTTATCTTATTATAATTTATAACCACGAAAGATGTACAACAATAGAAGTTGCAACGAGATCACAAACTTAACTACACACTATCTATAGACCCCAGACTGGAAATATAAGGTGCACACAGTTAAAAACAATAGAAGATAAGAAATATTAAACAAAAAGATTAAAAGGTTGCTAAAACAATAACATATATTTATAATCTAGATTAGAAGATTAAGAGGTTGCTAAAACAATAAGAATCTAAACAAAAATATTAAAAGATTTGTTAATTAATTGAAGGTTAAAGACAAAAATACGATTAAAACAAGTTAAAGACATAAATACAACAATAAACAAAGATTAAAGATTTTTATTTTACTTAAAATATGGCACATCAAATAAAATACGTGGTGTGAATAAAATTATTTTATTAAGAGTAACATGATATGAGAATAATTTTATGTACAATTTTATTAATAGTATAATGACAATATTTTAGTAGTACCCTTTCTAATTACTCCCTTCAAGGTTAATATTAGGCGCGCATGTTTGGCTAAGCTAAAAAAAATTCTTTTAAGTAAATAATTTTTTTTGTTTTTTTGTCATAGTTGACAATAAGTTATTTATTAAAAATAGAAAAAATAGCATCGAACATCCTCAATGTTTGATCTTATAATTAAAGGATATACCTCTAACATTTAAAAATAGTATTGAATATCCACAACGCTTTTATATACTAATTTAATAGGGACTTAAAGGGAGAAATATTTTTGGACAAACATGTCCTTATTAATATTTTATATTTTCTAAATTGTCCTTGAGTTAATGTTATAATTGAACTCTCAATTTAGCATTTATAACCACTTATAGTCCTTAAAAGTTGAAAATGCTAAATCTCCATTTATTATGTTTAATTACTGAATTTTGAAAATATTTTCTTTGAATTGTGAGAACAGATTTGGTCAGACACAATATTAATAGTAATTGACATTTCACCAACAATTTATTCAGCTTATTTAAAGTCTAATTTGAAGTTTAAAATTGTTTTATTTGAAGGTAATTATTTGGTTTGTGATGTCCATAAAGACTCTCTCAATGTTCTTTTTTTTTTTTCAAAATAATAATAATTTGCATTTGACTATAAAGGTTACGATTGTATTTTTAATTATTGTGCACGCCATGCGTGATTGTATATTGTTTATATATCTAATTGACTATAGGTTTCAAATTTTCTAAACGAAAAAAGCGTGGGCTAACTTTAGTTTTGGTAATATTACTTTATTTCCCTTTACAATTTGGATAAGTTCACATTGAAGATCGAATAGAATTGAGCAAATGAGAATATTTAATTTTGCCAATTTCTAATATAAATATTATTTATTTTTTTTCATAATTAAAAAAAAGAAGAAAAGAAGAACTTCTTCACATGTTAAGCTATATTAAATTACAAAGATTTATTATAAGTCAACTCATAAATCTACCAAATAAATAAATAACAAAGAGATCTTCTTCCACCCAAACCCCAAAAATATCCAAAGTCCACAACCATCCCCAAACCCTAACTGATGGCTTCTTGGTAACTCTCTCTCTCTCTCTCTCTCTATATATATATATATATATATATATGATACATTGCCAAAATGTATGAATTGCTTCCAATTTTCCCAAACTAAATTTCGGCGTTGATTAAAAATTTTCAATTTTAATTGTTGGCAAGTTTGCCAATTTTGAATTTGTCGAGCTTTTAAATTTTAATTGTTGGTTAAAAATATTGAATTTTCAATTAATGGCACATTTATAGATTTTTTTACTCTTTATTTTTACCCATGCACGATTATAGTTCCAATAATAGTCAACATTTTTATCCATACACAATTATGATTTCATTTAACTTAATGATTATTTAAAATTATTAGATTTATAAATGATTAATATTAAATGGGGTATAAAAGAAAAAATGTGTGAAAAATTTATAATTCCAATTACATTAAATAAGATTTCTTAATCTGTGTGAAAAAAAATGAGCCTATCTTTATGGGACGGAGGGAGTATATTTAATACTGACTACACAATTTTAGAAAATGCTTTGTTTGAATAAAACAACAAATATTATATTTCACCGCATTTTTTAATGTCAGATTTTTATATTTTAATGCGATATTAAATTAAGTTATAATTATTCAAATATTTGAATAAACATATATCTCACAATACCATTATTAAATCACATGCAACACATGTATTACATACAGTCTTATAAGTAAGGGATATACCTCTAACCTTTAAAAATAGCATCGAATCCCAACATTTGGAAAACAGAAAATTTAAATCAGATCCCCTAATAAATAAATAAATAATACAAGAAAAAAAAGAAGAACAATAGAACAAATCTATCCCCAAAAATAAAACATAACAAAGAAATCTTCTTCCACCAAAACCCCAAATCCAAGGTCCACAACCACCCCCAAACCCAATGATGGCTTATTGGCTAAAATAAAAAAATATTTTCACGCATAAAGATTCATCTAGATACAAATGACTACACGCCTTTCCTCCAGTCAATTTTACTTACAAATTACACGAAAATGTTTTCCTTTTCCATCTAAAATTCTTCTTTTTTTTTTTTTTTTATTTTTTCTTTTGATTTATTTCTTTAGAAAATCCAACCAACAAATCCATTTAATCTTAATCCAAATACCATATAGCAAAATTCTTAAGCAACTGCCAAGAGATCCCGTTCAATTTATTAGTAGAAAGATCTCCTTCCCCGACCCAAAATGAAAAGAGGAAAAAAAATAGAACAAATGATGAATATATTGAAGCCCAAACCGTTACCCACAACAATTAATGAGAGATTAGCAGCGTCGACTTCGCCAACAGTGCCGCAACATTGAACGCCAAATCCGAGGTTATTATTTATTTTTGTTTTTTTTTGTTTTGGGTAAATTATGGGTTCTTAGATATGATTGGATTTATTTATCGTTGGAAAATTTGGAGGCATTTAGCGAGTGTCGGGAAGTGGGAGAGTTTTAGAGAGAGAAATTTTTAGGAGAGAGATGATAATGTTCAATTCAAACGTCGGTTTTGATAACAAAGACACTCTTTTGGATGTCCTGGCATAAAAGAATGGAGAAATCAGATACGGAGAATTTAAGAGACATAATGGTATTTTTTTTTTCTGGATTGACAATGCATTTGGAGATGATAGATACTAAAGAATAATGAAGGATGGGGAGTTGGGTGGAAGAAGATGACCTATTTGTTATTATTTATTTTTGGTGGTATATTTGATTTTTTTTCCTCGTTTTTTGTTTTTGTTATTTAAGGGGGATGTCAATTTCGACCTATCATGCCTATTTTTCTTCAAAAGTTGAGGATGTTCGATGCTATTTTTAAAAGTTAAGAGTATATTCCTTATATTTTTAAAAGATTGGGAAGATCAAATATGCTACTTTTTAAAAAAAAAAAAAATAAGTCTTACAGAAAAATTAAGTGACTTTTTCAATTTATAAGTAAGAAAAATTATTCTAAAAATATTCAAAAAAAATATACTAAAAGGCTACCAGGGGTCCAAATGACATGATGAAGGATGGTACACTCAATAACGACAACTATGACTTATAAGTTATCATTTTTAAGGAATATATTTCTAGTTTATAATAACTTAGAATGTGGCTCGAATACGTTGTAAATCTAATTTTTTATTCTGCTTTAAATTTCACATCAATGTTAAAATATCGAAGCATTTTTAGTCATTGTCTCTAAAATCTTTTCTCAAAATATCGTTTTAGTTATTCTACTACGTGTTAAGCCACTTAAACATAAAAACATAAAGTTACTAAAAAAATTGACTAGAAAAATTAAAAGAAAATAAACAAAAAATAAAGTAGAAAATAAAGAAGTGAGATATGCGACTTGCAGAAAATTGAAATTGAAAAATTTCTTTAAAAAGCACAAATTATGCCAATGACGAAATGTGGACGTGAACGTCTAACATATTTTTTATTTTTGAACTTGAATTTAAGTTTTTATCAATTTATAACTTAAAATATTTGAAGGACATCCAACATATGTACTCTTTTGTTAAAATTTGGTGTGAATGTTGTTTGACTAGAAAAATTAAAAGAAAATAAACAAAAATTAATGCAGCTAACAATATTAACTTTTTTTTTAAAATTAATGCAGCACAATATTAACTTTGACGGGTGAATTAATATTGATTGTACTCTTCTCAATTGAATGATTTTGAACACTAATAGTCGGGATTTAAACTCAAAAATAATATGAAAATTATTTTATAAAATTTGAAAAGAGAGATATTTCAATTATATTTATAAATAAATTCTTTAACCATAACATTCTACATTCATAATCCTTCATATTCTAATTCTTCCACACGTATTTGTTTAATTGTTTATTTTCAACTTACAAAAAAAATAAAAATAAAAAATTCTTGTTAATCAAGACAGTGGCGGGTTAATGGCGTGCCCCACCCCCACAAATTGGCGGGTCATGGGGGCGGGGGCTGACCCGCCCCATTGCCATCCCTAAGATTCGGGATTTCGGGATAGGGACCATAATTCTCGTCTCGGTCTCGATTACGTAACAGGGCAGGCCATGGACAGAGTATTTTGTCATCCCTATATTTTGGTGATCAGGTGTGTACATAGCTATATTTTGGTGTATAATAAATTTAGCACAAAATTCATCAAAATTTGACGAACCATATTCTCTGCCTCTATCGGATCTCAAAACCTTGATTGTCTTTCTAATTAGATTTTCTACTTCATTTTTATAAGTGACAAAAGCGTTCAAAGCTTCATCTTTACTATTTAACAATTAATCATTGCAATATATTGAATAATCGTCAATAAATGTGATAAAATATTTTCTACCACCTCGGCTATGAATAAATTTCAAATTACACATATATTAAGCCTAGAGGTTCACTATTCCTTTCAATTAAATTAAATTGATTTTTAGCAAACTTGATTTCAACACAAATCTCACATCTGTATTTATTTTATGTTTCAACTTTAGGTATAAGGCATAAACCTACCAATTTTCTTTAAAAAACACGATTGACATGTCCTAATATGCTATGCTATAAAAATAAAGAGTTAAGCAAAAACAATATAATCAATTTTCTCAATAACTTGTGGGTACATAAATTTGGACTTTTTGTCCACAACAAACAACATTGGTCTTAGACTATCAAGTAAGTACCATTTTCCACATACATATTCCTTTAGTAAGTACAAATTTATCTGACTCAAAGCAATTTTGAAACCATTTTTACTAAGAAATAGAATGAGAAATTAAATTATTTCTGATGTCAACGACGTGTACCACATTGTACAGCATCATTTTTTCACCGAGATGTGAACTTCAGAATGACATTTCTAATTCCTTCAATCTTAGACACTACTGCTAAGTTGTCCATGTAGAGAATTCGTCATGATCCAACTTCTTGTACTTAACGAATAGACCTTTATCTACACAAATGTGCCGAGTGGCTCTTGTGTCCACCCATCATTCATTGACATTAGATACCAAGTTAACCTAAAAAATAAATGCAGATAAGTTCATATCGGCGACATCTTACACCTCTATGATGTTGGCTTTGGATGGTTTCTTCTCCTAAGCATCTTTATTTTTGTGACAGTCTTTTGCACGATGACCAAGCTTGTTATAGATGTAACAATCCCCTTTGAATTGTTTTGCATCATTTCCATTTCCTTAGAAGATCCAGGATGCTTCCTTTTGTTTTTCTTCTTAGGTTTGGAGTCTTCAACCATGTTAGCCTTTGCATCTATGTGTTGTGCAAAATTCTTCTTTTCTACTGCTCTGTTGTCTTCTTCTTTTGAATATGGATAATCATATCCTCCAAAGTCATCGCATTGCACTTATGTACATTTTTGAAGTCTTTCCACTGCAGAAGTAAATATTCGATCATAGAGCAATCTAGAATGACTTACTTAATTTCAATTTCATGAAGGAGACTCTTCCTAGAATCGACCATCTTAAAATTCAGAAATTTGTCAATGATAAATTTCTTGTCCCAGCATCTTGTGTCTTGTACTTCTTGTTAAGAGTATACCAAAGTTTTTTAGTCGTCTAGATTTATACAATGTGTTGTCTAACCCGTTGAGATGTAGTTATAGAATAAGAAAGCTGCATGCTTCCATGCTTCAATTGCCAACTGTGTGTATTAGTCAGTGGCGTTCTCATATGTTCGTACAGGGCAATTTTAAGGCAAAAATTTGACCAAATTAAATGTTGCCAACGCTTGAATTATGTGCCATTGACTTTCTCCGACTTTTCATGATGTGATGTCAGTAGCATGGAAAATTGATTGGACCCAGAACCTTGTCCAACCACCAGTAGTTTCTTCAATCGAACTAGATATTTTTCTATAAACAAACTTACAGAAAATAATATCAATATAAAAATATTGAATAACCAAATTGACTATGTAAAAAAATTACGTACCAACCAAATAGTAAAATAATGTAGAAACTATGTCTTAAGATTGTTGTCAAAAAATCAACTAGGACAATCAAAAGAAGAGAAACAAAAAATGAAGTAAAAGATAATGAAGCAATGTATGCGGCTCGTAAATTTTCTTAAGACAGATTTCGTCTTTATAGTGGTGCTAACTGAATAAGTAGATAAGTAAATGTCTATATCTCAAGATACAAAAGAATAACTAGACGTTATCTCTCAAGATACAACACTTCTTTCCAAATTAATATAGGACAATGTTAATTTTCATGGGCGAAGCAACCTTGATTGTGCTCTTCTTAATCAGATGATTTTGAATACTAAAAACTCTCAAAATCTCAAACCCTACTTGCCAAGATTTAAAACTAAAAAACCAATATGAAAATTATTTTGACATCATTTGGAAAGAGAAAGATTTAGATATTAATTATATTTGAATTGAAATTGGAATGAAGTGGGTTCAATTTATAATTTTAAATGTGTCTATTTTCAATTGGTGCACTTTTTGACACTGATTGACCTGCAACGTTAGATCACACCATTTCAGATTGGAACACAATCTGATGGTTCAAATTGCACCCTATCTGAAAGTTCATGACTCTTTAGCATGCACTTGTTACATTTCAATAATCACGTCCATTTATCACACCCTTTCGAAATTTATTTCAATTCACACATTAAAATCATTAAAAAAATCTATTTAATTCCAACAGTAACTAAAACATATTAGAAACTCGAGTCATCAAAATTTTGAAACAATTTAGAAATAAATTACTGAATGAAACTTCACTATAAGTTGGGCTACTAAAGTAGATTCTAAAGAGGAGCATCCTACAACATCAGAATTAAGAACCATAATTGAAGAATATATCCAGAAAAAAATGTTCTCCACAAAGATTTTAAGATAAAATAGAATCCACTAAAGTGGTCGAAGATATTATAAACAAATATATTAACTATATTCTTGTCGCGTGACACGACATCTTTGACCACCTTAATTTTTGTTTCAATTCTGTAAGAAGTTATAAATTGTTCACTCTTGAGAGAGATATAAACTCAGAAAAATCTAGGTGAAGTTCACAGTTTATACAAAATGTAACAAGTAGGTTATTGACATTTAATTTATGGCAAGCAAATCGTCAACCTTTCAATGTTGTAGCAATTAGTTTTTCAATAGATGACTTCCATCCATTAACATGTTAATTTGTCACTCTTACTAGAAAGACTATTATCCCCTTATTTGAATTAAATAAAAGATAATAGCAACAGAAAAATAAAATGAACAAATTATTTTGCAGCCAAGCTGGTGGTGCGAGGAGGAGGAGGGGGAGGGGGTGTTTCCTCTGCCCCTATAGTACTCCTCAGCTTAGTAGTTTTCACTGCCTGTTTAGGGTTGAGGCTTGAGATTTGACGACAGATTTCAAAAGCCACTTACAAACACTTTACATCCAATCATTTTAGATAACGTTTGCATCTTTTGTCTTATCGCGGCTGCTGGCACAGAGTTAGCCAAATGTAAATAGTAATGGGAATGGGAAGACAAATATAGTTGGGTTGGGGGGCGAAAAAAGTAGGGGAGAGGGGTTTTCTTACTTCTTCTTTTTCCTTTTCTCTTTATCGTTTTTGTTTTTAAATTTTAGCTATTAAAATTAATTGTGTGTTTGGTGGAGTTTAAAAGAGGTTTTGAAAAAAATTAATAAAATGTGTAGTTAAAAAGGTAAAGGAGCAAAACATGATGGTATCTTAACGAGACGTTTAATTTTCAAAATATTTTAATTTATTTTTCTTAAGAAATCTGTGTACCAATCATATCCCAATTTGTCTAATGAAGTTGGAGTAGTGATTATAAATAACATTATTATATTAAAAAAAAATACAAAAACATTAATGAACTTCTCGTCAATTCAAGATTTGACTACCCAACATTCTAAAGATTCACGTTGAGCAAAACAATAAATTACATAATTCAAAGAATCTTTGACACAATACTGAAAATCTGATTTTAACTGAATTAATTTGTGCATTATTTCTAACAAAATGGGCTAAAATTGAATTGTTTTGACGGACTTAAATCCTTTGGTATTAGCAATGGATTATCGGCAACTTTCCGTCGAAAAGGTTAATTCTTGATGGATTCTTGGCATCCATTAGAAATTTCCGACAGTATTGACGGTGTATTTCCATTGAAATTGGTGGTTTTGGGCAGAAAAATTATGCCGGTGAAACCCTGTTTTGTTTGGAGTTAAATTGATGAATTCCGGCTGGCCATTCGATACGAATTGCAACGGTGTTGTTGATTAAAATGAATTCGGAAACCTCGTAGAGTTTGCTGAGAAGCAACTGGGTCTTAAAATTGTCTCTCTCTACTCTCTGCATGTTTGCATGAACTAGTTTGCTTATATATCTTTGCGTCTGTGCAAGTCAATACAAGTTGGAACTTTGGAGTCTTCATATTAAAAATAAGATTTCACTTGTCATTGGAGCAAACTTACAGTTATTTGTGATTTTACAATAGTATTAATGCATGTTGCTAATGTATATTGCAACTTTCATGCTCTTTTGCAAAAATTTAATATAAATAGAAGTTAATATAACATGTATTTTGCAAAGTTCGCCTCTCGTGGTATAGACATCAATTTTTAATAATAAATATAGCCCGTTGTTAATAAATATAGAACGTGTTGTTAGTTAGGATACCACTTTATTAGAAGCCCGTAAAAAAAAAAAAATGCTAAGTTTTTAGGCGCGAGAATAATTGGTGCAACATGCGTAAGGATTAGTTTCTTTTGAAATTTTCAATGAAAAATTTCAATGAAATAATTGGAAAATTAATATGTAAAGTAATTATCAATTTTTAGTAGAGAAAATTAATAATTAGTGGTCAACACTTATTGAGCGTTGGAAAAGTGTTTAATTTGGAATCAATCACTTTTTCTCTCCCAATGATTTGAAAGATAAAATAAACGTCCAAAGACATTAGATCGTATTGGAAAACCTTAAATTCATTACTCTGATGCTCTACTTCTTTTTGCAGTTAGTTTCATGTTTATTTTTTTTTTTTTTGGATATTTGTGTTTTAAGATTGAGATGCCTTGTAGTTGTTGTTCTTTTTGTATGGGTGCTCTTGAATTGTAATTTTATTTGGAATGTCTTCTTTTATGAAATCTGGCATGTTCTATGGTCTTGGTTTATAATTGGTTTATAAGTACTTATAATTTGATTTTATCTATATATTTTTTAAGATCTACAATTTTTATTTATTTTTTATCCACACATTTTCGTATGACCTGACCACCACTTATAAATTATAAAAAGCTTTTTCAAACATATGTACGATTGCATATTTAAATCCAATAAATATAGATTTTATGTTGTATTTTCATAAGCACACTCCTACAATAACTTTGGGAGAAGGCATGAACAGAGACTCTCCATAACACTCTCTTTCCTCACCAGAATCAAAGAAGAAAAGCTCTCATAAAAAGGATGTGCAGTCGGAGAGAGAAAACATATGAAAGAGAGAGAGAAAAGGTCGATTGGAATGAAAAATGGTAACAAATTGCCTTTATATAGCAATTATTGCAATCCGTTAATCTTCATCTCAATCCAACGGTTCACAAGCTTGCAACATATGAAAACGCCATTGAGTGGCTACCCAAATAGAAGTGGGATTTTTCATAAAAAGCTAATTTTTGAAAAGAATTGCAAAAACTCATTCTTGATATAAAGTACTGTTTTTTTTTAAAAAAAATTATTATTTTAATTTATTATACTATATATTAAATTTAGTAACTAAATGATTAAAAATCGAATTTGATGAAAATACTTAAATAACATTACATAATCTTTTATTGTTATAGTAACCAAATCCTTAAAAATCAGAATTAATTGGAATATATATATTACAGAATATTTTATTGTTATAATTGTCAAATATATATCATTTATATCACAAATAGCTGTAACAACCACAAACAGAACTCATGATCCCTTCAATTTTAATACTTGTAACAATCTGTGTTACAAATTGAGATGTAATATATAATACCAATTTTCACACAAAAAAAAATCATAATATACTCAATTGTATTATTTGTATCAATCAGTGATATAAAATATCAATTGGGGGGTAACATAATTTGCATTAAGAATCAAAATATCATATTAAATATTAATGTTACAAACATTATATTAAACATCAATCAACCAATAACAAGTTGTAACATCTTTAGCAGTCAGTAATACATAATAACCAATTATCTAACATGTGTTATATAATAACAAATTGTGTAACATAATCTGTATTTCCATGTAACAATTCAATCAAGAACATTTAATTATCAAAAATAGAATGTTCAATCAAAACATCATATTAACACCAGTGTTACAAAATAGTGTATCAACTATACGTGTTACATGCTGTTAACCAATAACAAGTTGTAACATCTTTAATAGTTAGTATTATATAATAACAAATTGTGTAACATAATTTGTATTTTAGGATAACAATTCAATCAACAACATTTGGGACTTGTTCGGTAACCATTTTCTTTCAAAAAAATTAATTTTTTTGCCTACTATATTTGACTTTTCAAACTTTTTACACTACAAAAAAGTTTGAAAAGTCAATAAAGTAACAAAAAAAACTCATTTTTGAAAAAAAAAAAAAAAGTACACCGAACAAGCTCTTAAATATAGAAAATATGGATTTTTGGTGTGTTTGAAATTAACAAATTTTCGCTAGATTTGGATAATTTTTTTTTCTATGCACGAATTCCAAGGATAATTATAGAAACGATTGTATGTAAATTATATTTTGTTTTGATTTTAAACTATTATTTTATTTATTAATATAATAATATAAAAATAGTATTTTTAAAATAAAAAAGTTAAATTTGTAAAAGTAAAAATATTATTATAATGATAAGTAGTTGGTGTAATTTTTACAACAAAAATTCGCATTCTCTAAGTGACACTATTAGATATGGGTCCGAGTCTTGGGCTTTTGTACGTGGGTTGGGCTTGAACCTTATACCCCATAAATGGGCCATCCCTGGAATCCATAATGATTTTCATCACAGCCCAAAACATGGCATCATAGCCCAATAATGTATTCAAGGGTTAATCTTGTATTGTTTATATATTAATTAATTGTTTATATATTAATTAATTTACGTAACATGATTTTTTGTTGAATTCTTCATTATGATGAATACAATATGTTTAATTTCTTGAGTATATGTTATGTGATAAATTGAATATATTATCAACGTTATAGTACCCATCACGAGATCAAAGAAACGAATTGACCATTAGTGAAATTATCATATGCCATGTTTAATTCAACATATGTGATGCAGAACCGGACTTTAGGTTTATTAGACATGAGTCGAACTTTAAAAATTGGACCCTCAAATTTGTAGTGTGTATTCAAAAAAAATTCTTTATAAGAGATGTCACTATACATTTACATAAGCGACCCATTAAATGTATACAATTGGGGCATACTTATGTTATTGTATGTCATATTAGATGGAACGCCAACAAGACTTACCCATGTACTTTTTTGACTCAATACTACAATATTGTTGTTCGTATAAGAGAGTCAAATATGACATTTACAACATTTTATGCATCACCTACACAAGTACATTGCATTGGGCACATGGTATGGTATACCCATCTTTCAAATATCAATGATGATGATGATAAATGGTAGGTACAACATACATTTCTCTTCTTTATCAACTGTGTATTCCATAATTCGCCACCCAAGCATATAAATGGATAGCAGTATCTATTTTGAAACCATAGTTTCCAAGCAAGTTAAGAATTAAGATGCAAAAGTTAAGAAGCAAAATCAACGTAGTGAACTCAAATGACTGGCACGACAAAGCTAATGCAACTAGAGTTCTGGGAAAGAAAAAACAGTTCAGAAAGTGAGACAGAGAACAAGAAAATGGTGTACATTAGGGAAATAATCAAGTCGAAACAATAAAGTAACTACTTTCCTATTGTGACTGTTTTATCTTCCTTGCTTTTGAAGGAAGATCAAATCAATGTTACATGAAATAATTAATATCGATGAAGTTTCTTTCAAGAGCGTGGAAAAATCCTTCAAACTTTAGTCAAACGTTCCCTGTGACAATATTACACTGAGGATAGCTCCCGCTCAATGTTGGCTCTGTAGAAGGAAGCGCAAAATATACAATCGACTGCATTTGGAAAGCATATACGTTACACTAATGTGTTCAGTGATCATAAATTAGTAGACTTGCTCGTCCTCAAAGGAAGGCTAGCTTTCCCCAGCCCAGCATACTATTCCTCATCAAAAGGAGTTCCAACTCAACTTGCCATCTTCTAGTCTACAGCAACAAATGCGAAAGAAAAATATGCTATTGTGTTTTGGCTATTCACAAAAGGGTTCACTTGCCTACAAAGCTTATGGAAAACACAAGGGAATATAGAATTTATCTTGTCGGACAAATTTTCCTTCCCAGTTACAATCAGCTTGAATACATTCGTCAGCGCTCATTGAATGAATCTAAATGAAGGGAAGACTATTCACTTCCACTGCTGTATCTAGACCCATCTGGAAAAAGGAAAACACAAAACCAATAAATAGAATTACATAATTTCACAAATTTGCATGAAATGCAGAAAAGGGAGACTTTGCCATACCTCCAGAAGGTCTTTTCCCTTCCATGGCTTCTTTCTTCTCCTGGCAGCTCGAGCAAAGGAAAGGACCATCCCAAGGCCGCACTTTTCTAGAATCAGATGATCCAGCATGAACTGAAACACCTTCTCCAGGTTTGATCTCTACTTGGCAAACCGCACACATGAACAGCTTAAATATATTGCAGATTGGGTACTTTGAATCCAACTAAAATCCAGTACAAACAAACATATGAGATTCGAAAAATAAAATTATTTAAATACCACATACAGATAAGAAACCAATTAGAATTACAATTAAACATGTAAGGCCCGTTTGGTACGCAACTCTCTACATGACTCGACAATACAATAGTCAAGATTTTAACTCCTTTTTTCACAATATCGTCCATGTCCACCTCAAAACATATTAGAAAGGTAAACATAGCACCATTCACACCTTTCTGAAAGTGCAGCTGATCCTTCCTCAAAGAGTTCCTCCACCACATCTGGTTCGCAGTATTCTTCCTTGTCAATCTGAGATGATGCCTCTGAAGACTTTCTGCGAAACATAGCCTTAAAGACTCCTTTGCCTTGTTTCTTAGGTGGTGGTTGGGGAGGATTTGGCTTCTCTGGAAGTTGAATATCTATAACAATACAGGTTGTATCATCTCGAAGTCCTTTTATGGACAAGGCTTCCTGCAAGTGTGCGAAAAGAGTAAAATAAGATGGAATGTTAAAAAACATATTGATTGAAATGAAGAACATATCAAGAAATAAAAACTACCTTGACAATTTGTGAAGCTGCGGCATCTACCGGCATCCCTCGACAACACTCAAAAGCCGTTTCTGCAGATATTGCGTCCCAAACACCATCACTTGAGATAATAAGCCTGCCACCGGCTGATGACAGCTGCAGATGACAAGATATTTGAAATTAAAATCTGCTTCATAAACAATAAATGACAAATTGCACGAAAGATAGCTCCATAATTCTTAGTTTTCCATGGATAAGTACTAAAACAATGGGCAAAATTATCAGCAAGGAATTTATTCTCTTGAAAATTTTACTGATCAAGTCAATTATGTTTTCCATTTCTTTCCACTCGTGACCGTTCTTTGATTTGTAAAATGTTCCAAGCCCTCTCTAACCCAAAATTAAATGTGTGGTGTTGTTAGCTGTTATAATCTCAAAGTATGAATGAAAATAATAAAATAAAGGAATTTTGAAATTCTTTTCACCTAGTAAATGAAATGAAATCTTGGTTGCATAGATTAAACATTTACGTGGAAAAATGTAAAGTTTTTAACTGTTGTCCATTATACCGAGCATCCTATTCATTTCCAAAAATCTAGTCAGAAACAAGGATTATATTGAAGAACTCAAAAATAAAAATTAGTCCCTTGTCTAAAATTAACATTTTACAGGTATCTCAACTATTTATATAGATATATCTTATTGATTTATATTATAATAGATTAATAGAGATAGCTTGAATTCCCAAAGTTTCTATTCATGTAATAAATACTGCTTATCATATTTTAGTTTACAGGTCAATTTTTGTAAGGTATACTTCATATTGTTAATATGTTTGAACAACTTCTACTCCAATTTGCATTTGTAAAAGAAAATGATACAAATTTAGTCCCAAGAGAAACAATTTAACTTTTCAAATCAGAATCAGAAAAATCATTGGCAGTACAAGATAGAAAATTTGTTTCAATACCGGAACTGAGTACTTCAAATTCAGCAAGCAAGTTATGATTAGAAACAAACCTTTACTTGCTTTACATAAGGAATGGGAACTATGAACTCTCCAACATCCATATCTCCGATAGATCGTGAAAGGCACAAGCCACCAGGCCAACATCTCAGAGGACCAATCTACAGTGAAATCAGTGCACTGGTAAGATTCTGAGCTTACCAAAAATGCCAAGAAACAAAAGTGCGAGAGATAGTATTCTTATAGAAACCGCCATATTGGACTTCTCATCCTTTATCAGAGAAATTAGGAAAGATATTTACTGCCTCCTCTGTTTACAATTGAATGATATGGTTTGCCTCACACAATAGCATGGACAGTTTCCCACAGCCATATTGTATTAATTTACTTTCTTAATTTTAAAAAAAAAAAAAAAAAATCTAATTAGTAGTGTAATATTTCTTATCTTTATCATCCTAAATTTTTCCTTACAAAGTAAATAAATTATAAAGAAGGTACATTCCAAAATTGTCCGGTGGATAGAAGAAGTTTAAAAAAAAGTCCTTCAACTATCGAAAAGAGAACTCCCAGTGCAACATCTACCCAACAGAAACATGTAATATATTTGTAGAACAAAACCATGTGAAACTTTACAAATTTGTTATATGTCAACCATACAATTCCAAAAATATGTACTGTTTAATTTCTAGTATCAACCTCACCTGTGAGAAGATAAATGTACACCAGGATCCACTAGAATCAACAATCAGTCTAAGCAATCATAAAAAGCAGTTTTGTATCCTTAATTTATAGTTTGGTACTATATAACTGGGCTTCAAATTAAATGATTCCATTATTTAGTAATGCTTTTGATCTGTTGTGCTTCCTGCTACAATAAGAAAAGAATAGGCTCCTTTAAGAGGTGAGACAAAGATACCTCTGTGCCACCACCAGTATTAAGCCGACCAACCTCACCACCACTTGATGTTATACGTTCCCTCCTGTTAAACCAATAACTAAAGAATTCAGACCTTACTGTAAAAGGTTTCCATGTTATGCATCAGACAATAAAATATAACTTACTCTTCTTCATTGCATTCAAGTCTATGATCTGCTGACAGATAATATATTCCCCCTTCGGCAGATTCAAGTATGCAACGAGAATCACCAACTGATGCAACAGTTACCACCCATCCGTCAATTATTACAAAGGTGACTGTTGTTCCAGAAGTTTGCGCTGACACATAGTCACAGCAGGATATGAGAATCTAATTTGCGTACAAGAGTGAAAGAGACACAGACAATTTTTTGCGATGACAAGAAGCAACAAGATTGTGGTAACTACAAACTGCAGGTTTTAATTAAATTCAATTGATATCCAATTTGATTTCTTAAATATTACAAGTAAAGAAAACTCTGTAATACCCTCAATTTCACAGATGCAATAAAAAAGTAACTAAAGCTGCTTGAGCAACGAAACATTCACGGATATGTGTGAGCATATGACTATCATAGATCTGTAGAACTTAATCGTCCCACCTTGTAATTTTAAAACAAAGAGAAAATGTAGAAAACAAAAAATAAAATAGTAACACATCTGACTCTTTAACCAAACACAACACATGACATCTAAGAACATGTAAAATTTCATTTGCTTAACTTCAGGTTGGTGCATCAAAAATTAGATTGTATTAGCTTAAACCATAAAATATACTTGAAATGAACTTCAAGAATCTTTGGACTCTGGAAACAGACTTGTTTTTCATTTTCGCACTCCAAAGGTAGTTTTTGCACATAGCTATGGGACTAACCGCATGGAAATGTTGAAAGATTATGATTCACTGTTAACACTTCGTCAAATACATCAACACAGCAATTTGTCGTAATCGATTTTTAAAATTTCAAAATCAAAAGATTGTATTAATAGAAATCTTAATGATCTGTAAAACCGTTTCTTAACCCTCTCCGAAAACCAATGACCCTTTCCATTTCAATCATTGATCCGCAACTGAGATCCTGCAGACATTATATAGTTTTTTCTAGACAAAGTGTGATAAAATACTTTAAAAATTGTTGAACTGACACAATATCATTCACTTATGTAGAAATTTTTTTTTTTTTTTCCAATTTCAATCAGAACTTCAATCTAATGCAAATTCTTGAGAATGACTTGTCTACTGTATGCACTGCAATCATCATGCTATGTCTAAGCGAATTGAAACGAAACCATTTCTACCTCTTTCTTGGAAATCTTTATCTGTTTTGACGAACCCAGCAACCAAAGCCCTTGGCAATGCAGCAACCCACTCATCCCTGTTAAGATCTGGTGGAATAGCACTCAAGACATTGTTCAAGAGATTTTCCTTGGAATATATAGCAGCTGCAGATCCATTGTGACCGTCAAATAACTGCAGATAGATCAGAAAGAATACAATGTGTAAGAAAAGAAGCAATGGACTTAATATAAACATAACTAGTACAAAAAGAAAACAGATCCAGAAATATTCAACATTTGTTTTCCAGCAAATGAGCAACTACTTTGACTTCTCACACATTTCAACATCTACTGTTCACTTTTCACGTGAAATATTCATAATGCACTATGCAAGTGTGTTCTGGTATTCACATTAAAGTTAAAACCACAACAACTGTTCCTGTAAAACAAAATTCAACGCCTGGGAAAAATGACTAACTGAAAGAGAAGCTCTTCTCAATACTCAACAACAATACTAAAATTATTATCACATCAAAAAAATTAATCCGGAATATTGTTGTATCAAGCCAGATGAAATTAGCATCCACTCTGAGCATGACTAACATGATATAAAATGCTAAAATCCAGGAAAAACTGAAGTTCCACAAATACAAATAGCAAACCACAATGACAAAATAGAATAGAAAACAAAGAGAAAATAGATCATACCCCAAAAACAGAGTATGTAGTGACTCCATCACCCAAGACCCGTTGGCATTCAGTCTTGAGGAACGTAAAGTCCTCACCTTTCTTGCTCTGGCTGGCCTGGCCATGCAAAATCTCAGGGTTCTCGAGCTTCTCATTAGCCAATTCCCTCTTTAACAACACCGATAATGGGACCGTGTGATGGTCACCACTCTTAGACAACATTGCTTCCTGTCCCAACAGCCCCAAAAAAGATAATTTTCTTTCTTTTTATCTTTCTTTCTCTTTTCACAAGATTTGGGAAATGCAGCCCATTAAGTATTTCAGTCCGCCGATTTCTTGTTGTAGGTGTTGCCAATCGATTCAATCAACACAAATCCAATAAATCCTATACATACAAACACAATATAAAAATGGAAGAACAAATCAACATCCCAACATAAAAAAAAAAAAAAAAAAAACCAAAACAATTACAACAAGGAAGTCAATTTAATTTGATTCACGTTTATGTCGAAAAAAAAAAAAGGAGCAATTATACAATCAAGATCCTCTTAAGTTATAACAAATCAGAAACAAACATTAACATAAACAAAAAACAAATATTCAACCCATAAAACAAAATTACATATCTACATTAATGAAACGAAATCTGATCTTAGCATAATGTGGATAAACCAAAGTTGTAACGGATTAAGGGCCCAATCTAAAATTGAGAAAAAAATAATCAAGAAAAGAGAGAATAAACATACATTTTATTAAAATTGGCGAAAATGGTCCCTTAGTTGCAATAATCGAACAACAACGATTCTGGGTCTGGGTTTCAACGCTGCAAAAAAATAAAAAGAAAACAACTGTCGTGCGTTTTGTCTGTTGAGGAGAGGAGAAAGAGTGTTAATGTGAGAAAGAGAGAGAGACGGGGGTATAATTGAAGGCGTCCGGCTATTTTGTTGTTGTTTAATGCTATTTTTGGAGAATATATTTTTATTAGTGGAATTTTGTTGTGTTCCTGTTTGTTACTTTCCTGTGTTGGGTGACAAATGACAATTGACATGTCCATTCTTCATTTTCAGAAAGTTGGAATCTGAGCTGTAAAAAGGTTGTGTGCTCCTCCCTCCTCTTGCTAACTTCTTTGTGGGCGCCATTTCAATTCTCCTCAATCTACCCACTTATATATCGTCCGATCCAATTCGATCTACTCTGATCCGATTTTATTTAAATATATATTCTTTTAAACATATCATATATCATCTCTATTAAATCAAACATGCTCTTTAAAGGTGAAAACTATAATATTCTTGAAGATAATCATATCGAGATGAATTGTATTGACTAATCCAAGTAAAGTGTAGTTAATTAAAAGTAAAACAATTAAAGCCAGAGGTAGAGGTAATTGAACTTGACAAAGAATAATGCAAAAATCAGGTCCCGTTCAACATGGATTATAAATCAAAATTAGTTTATTTTAATCGATTTTTTGACTTTTTAACCTATTTTTAACATGAAATAACCATATTATCATTAATAAACAAAGTGTCATTTTATGTTAAAATGGTTTAAAAAGTCAACAATTTCAACTCAAATAAACAAATATTGATTTATAAACTAATTTATAATATCTGTCAAAAAAGGCACTCAACAATTTTCTTGGATTCTAATTACATGAAAGATCGTCATTTTTTGTTTCTATTCATCAATTGATATTGAATGCGGCTTAAGCAACTTGGAGATGTAGAAAAAAAAATTAATATGACTTTTTCCAAACTAATAAAAGGAAAATAATAGAGAAATGGTCGCTGATGGAAATCTAGTTGGTAACGATTGATGATATTACCGTTAAATATTTAGCAAAAATCTATATGTCAGACAAAATTAATGATAGCGATACTGTTGATGATCGTTGATGCACTTTCATAAACGATTATCAACGAAAATGTTATTAGTGATGTCAGCAATCACCAATGGTGAGTCATTGATAAAAAAATTTATTCTTTTTGTAATTTTTTTATATTTTATAAGTTATTGACATTTAAGTTCAAATATCTTTTTATTTTATATTTTTGTAATACTATCGATGAATAAGTTATTTTTTTAATTATTATTTTATTTCCAATGGAATTTTTTATTAATATTTAATTCTTTATTACTTTATATATTGATGAAATTTTAGTCACTAAATTAAATTTATTAAATTATTAATATTTTTAATTATTTAATTAAAAAGTTATTTGTAATCTTAAATTATTTTTATGTAATTTTTATCATTATCGTAGAAATTTTTTTTATATTTTATTACTTCATTTAACAATGAGAATTCAGTTGGTAAATTAAATGTATTAAGACAATTTAAAAAATTATCACTAACGGAAACCCCATTATTATTTTATTACATGCAAACTTAATATTTGCTTTTTTTTTTTTTTTTATTTAGTGATAAAAATTCTTTTTCTATAAATTAAATTTATTAATTTTTTTTTAATAATTACCGCCCAAGTAATTTAAAGTTGAGCCATATAATAAATTCTTACGAACATTTACAACAAACCTACAAATCAAAACCCAAGTATCTATTATTAAATACCCTATATCACTTCAATTCTTATTAATTCATAATAACAATCTCATTTTGTAATGAAGTTTTTGTCACATTTTTCTGCCTAATGAAGAATAGTCAACTTGAGGGGGAAAACAACAAATTATTTCAGACGAGGTGGACCCAACCATTCCATATTATATATTTTGGGTAAATTTTAAATATCTCTTAAAGTTTATTATAATAATTACAAATACATTATTTCTTGTTCTAAAAAATTACAGAAACATACCCTAAAGTTTGTTTCAATAACATGGTCCTAATCCCGAATCTTATTTTTTAGGTTTTTAAATTTAAATTGTATTAAAATAAATAAATAAATAAGTAAATATATTTCTTTTTTCTTTTTCTCTTTTTAGTTAAAATTTTCGTTCAATCTTATTCTTTCTAAGAAAAAATAGAATGGTTAATTTTGACAAACTAACAAAAAATGTTTCTGTAATTTTTAAAACAAGAGACAGCTGCTATAAATGTTACGTCAAATCACAAATCCATAATTTGCATGCAATTTTTCATCCCCATTGTTTAACGTGGAGGCTTGCTCATCAAACCCAGAAGAATCTCTATGTTGTTTTGAAATATTTACGGATACAGTCCTCAAACTATCACAAATGAAGTAAGTATCTAATTAATTTTTTTTGTTGATATTTAAGTCCCTAAACTTTTATCCTCAATGTATAATATCTGTTAATTTTCTATTAAAAGTTAAAACCTCACATGTACTACACATAATGACTTATTTAAGGGTTATTTTAGAGTAACTTTTTTCATTTTTTAGACTTATGAAACAAGAGTGATTAATGACAATCTAGAAATAAATGAATTAATTGGACTTTAAGTTATAGTACGTTACAAATCTATCTATCTCTCTCTATCTCTCTATATATATAATAAGATAATCGTCGAAAATTTCATGCACACACTTTCTCGCTATTTTTTCTTTCCAGATTTGGTAAGTTTTGCCATAAATACTACATAAGAAAGTTTGTTTTTTTTTAATTGGTTTCACACATTAATTTGGTAAGTTCCGCCATAAATGTTGCATAGGAGTTTGTTTTCTTTTTGTTGCAAAACAAAAAGTTTAACATTTAATATTATATACGATTAATGCAAAAAAAATTCAGATTCTTTAAGTGGTTTCACAAATTGATTGTTTATTTATTTATTTTTTCTCATTTCTTGCAAAAAACAAATTGTAACATTTAATATTATATATGATAAATGCAACAACTTTTCAGATTTTTTTAATTTATAGTACCAGGTTGAAGAATTTAAATAAAAATCAATTCACGAGAACTATTAACAATAATACAATAGTTTTCCAAAAATAGATTTATTTTTCCTACAAATTTTTTATATTTTCTATAACGGGTTTAAATATGTTGCGGTTTAAAAAAATATTAATAAACGAAAAACATATAATTATGTTATATTATCAAAGAATCTGATTTATTGATTAAAAATAATAAGTCGATTAAACTAATAAACTAGATATGATAATTTCAAAATTAAATTCATACGATTCAAAGTTAGCATTAGTTGGACCACAAACGTGGTTTTCAAATAGGTGTTTCAAATCTGAATTAGCTATATTATTATTTTTTCAATATCAATGAGTAATCAAATGTTATTTATATGATTTTTTTTATTTGAATGTAATAAATAAATAATATACTCTTAAAATATTTTAAAATCACTATTATGAAAAAGGGTGATATACTAGTATTAATAATAATAACATAATTGGAAAAAAAAAAATATAAAAGATTAATAAAATGGAAAATAGTGTAGTCTCTACTCTCTAGAGGTTATATGCATATACGTGGGTGTGGGGCCCAGCACCGTTTATCCTTTGTCTGCTACCTAATACTTTGACCTCCGATTGGAAGTTAAGTCTACTGCCTTCCGAAATTCACGGCGTCATTTTTATGTCATTCCACAAAATTAATATTCCAACCGCATTCCCAGCGCGTGAGAATCCATCTTCCCCTCATTAAGCTTTGCTTGTTGCTTAGAAGAAATTGATAGATATGGTAGCACGTGCAATACGTAAAAAAGTTGACATTCATCAAGAATTCAAGAATTGGATTTGTAAGATAATACGTGTCTAAAATTAGCCATGGCAGTTTGTTGAATTGTGCTGATAATTCAATAGTTATAAAAAGTTATGTTATGAATGAAATTCATATACAACGTTAACCAATATAAGTTGAAGAAATGAGAACGACACACATTCTTAATTTTTAAAAGTTGCTAATATTGAAGTAAGAATTAAAGAAAAATGAAAATTGGGGTAGTGAAGCAACTGGGGGATGTATAGAGGAGGAAACCACGTCAGGCATATTAACGTGCATGTGGTGTATGGTGAACTAAAGTCTATGAGTAACATGTTTGCATTTTCTTTGTTGGACCAATCCACTTCAATTTCCTGGGTCCAGCTAATGTTCCCGCTGTAGACAACCTGGCCATCATTATGTTCTATTACTATTCAGTCCCACGTCTGGGATAACAAAGTCAATATTCTCAATTTGCCACGGGATAACTGGAGCCGCCATTCTCAATTTTTACCTAGTTTTTTACAAAAGGTCCTTTTAAACGTAACATCTTCCATAGAAAATATCACATTCGAAAAAAATAATATTACATTCAAAAAAATATTTTTCTATTTTGACTGTTTGATATAATAAGGTGGAAAAAGAAAATAAATTCTAGAGTACAACCACTTTAAACTTGTTTTTTGTCAATTCTATAGAAAATATTTTCTTATAGGAGGAGAAATTTTATTTTCTTACTTACATGAAAATTAATTTCTTTTATACCTTCCTCTAATTAAACACACCCTAAAATATCTTAAATTGATTCTTGATAATTAGCCCATCTACACAAATCATGTAAAGAATTTTTAGAGGGAAATTATTATTTTTAAAAAAAATTCTAGAATCAGTCCCACCTCTATCTCCGTTCTTACACGTGTTAATGAAAATCGTTATAAAATTCTACGGATTCGACATTTAAGGAATTCAGATTTGTCAAGGGACGTGCTTTGACTTCCCTTTTCTAATAGCTAAAGAATTTTGATGAGACAGTTTAACAAATGTATCCTTGAAGTTCTAGTCTTTGTATGTATGTTGAAAATCTACGTTTAATTAGTTTTCTACATGGCACGGCTGATTTCTTGCTAATAGTTGAAGACAAACACAATTTCTTTGATTACAAATCCCACTCAATATCACATCAATTTCGTTGAAGCCAACTTGTTCTATTACAAATTGTTTGAACCTAAATCGGTTTAACAGAATTCCTGACTAATGAACAAAAGTTTCAAATACATTTTTCTGCCTGTAAAAAGAAAAAAGAAGACAAAATGTTATGGGAATCCAACAGAAAATAGAATACTTAACATAGGATAGCTAGAGATTTCATATATGTGTATGTTTCTTATTGTTTGATGCCTTTTCTTGCAGGATAGATCATTTTGTCCTTTAATGTCACTTGTTTGCTAATGCAGCAAGCCCAAATGGCATTAGGCCAATTGAGATCCACTTAAAATATAGAAAAGTTTGAGGAAGTAAAGTATATATTACTACGCAACGTAGGTACCTATTTTTTGATAGAAAGTTAACACAAATATCGATTTTGAAATGACCTCTTATAATGTCAGTGGAGGTTAACGAAATTTTATTTCTTATAACATATCACAAAATGAATCTCTTACCTCCATAAAGTCCAGAAACCTCAGTCATTTCATTTCGACGTCTGCACTCTCTTCAGAACTCTTTATCCTGATAATGAACACCTAAGGTACAAAACACAAGAAAGAAAATGATACTAATGAGTGTTAAATTCATCACAAAATTATAAGGCAAAGCAAGATTATGACAAATTGGAAACCCAAAATATTGTGGAGTGGTAAGAAGGCAAAACAACAAATGTGCCTTGTGTGAGGTAGATAAGAAAACGAGAGAGTAAACACTCATATCATTTTGGAAGATGTCTCTGTCGAAAAAGTATATGTATCATCTTAATCACCTTAAGTACTGTTGGTCGAATTAACTGGAAAACGAGTGCATCCCCATCTACTAGGTCATGATCAACAGAAAACTTTTTCCATCCACCACTAAGTCCTGATTTTCGAGCCAAGTAGATTACTGGCCACTCTTCTCCCTGTTCATCTATCAGTGTAACAACTCCATCATTTCTTGGAAGTTTTCTCTTGCAGAAATATGATGAAAGACCCTACATTTTAAAGTCATAATGGAATCATATGTGAAATTACTTGAAATTTGCAATCACTCTAAAAAATAAAGTCGTATTCCCAATAAATTTGGAGTTGGCTAAGTACATCATTTTTCGCCATCCATTCAATTGGAAGGTTCAATTAATCAACTCTGAACCATATCAATCAATGTTCTACCTCTCCTTCTAACATGCTCTATAGTGAAGTCTAAGCTAATAAAAATGGCATGACAATAAAATAAACAACTAACTACTACTATAAACTAGCGTTTATTCTCAAAAAAATTGAGTTGGCTACATGAATCTTTCCCACGTAATAATTAACAAATATTGATTGTTCAAAATTAATATAAGCATTACTGCATTGTATCTTATCCCGATTTTGATATAATAGAAAGGTGAAGCCTAGTTCAACACTAATCACTGTTTTCAAAAGCATTAGTGCATACATTTGAAGTAATATTCGCTATGAAAAACAGAGTAGCTAAAAGCAATTGCTGGATCACCCTAAATCCGCCAAAACTTTTGTGACTTGATCATGGCGATACATCTTGCAATGTTGCCTATGCATCATTGACAGAACACGCTTCAAAAATTCTTCTTATCAATCATACACTCGTTTCATTTACTCCGAAATTTATTTTTACTTAACTTTCATTTCCTGAAAGGGTTCATCATATATACTTGCTCACTCGTAGATTAGGGTGGCTCTACAATCATTCACAGTGCAATAAGGAGCCAAATCCTCCTCACCCTTGATTAAGGTACTTTTCTCTACTCTAGTTCATACGCCGGGTGTTCACAACACATAAGGAACAGGCGTCTGAATCAATACGAAGGGAGGAAGTAAACTGCTGATGCTCACCAGCCAAAAACCACCACTGACATGGGAGGGAAGCATTGACTTCACAAAGGAGGGATAATCAGACTCCAGACTTGACTCAAGCTCCTCTGCTTTCTTTATAGCACATTCCCTATCTTCATCTGATGCATATACCCGGTTCGATAGGTCTCGTGTCCGATTTGTAACTCTGCAAATGCATTAACCCAAAACAAAACAAGATTCCACACAATAATAGAATTTTTATTATTAACAAAATAAATTATTGTGTTAGAATAGTTCTTAAAAGAATTTCTGTAAGGATTTTACCTTCTAGGAATTTGCACACGGTCATAAAAAGTAACCTGGCAGAGTTACAAATATTACTGATTTAAAGGTGGGTTCTTTTGGATTCAAACAAAAAACTAAAAAAAGGAGAGTCGCAGTACTTCTTTGTAATGGGGGGCTGATTTGTTGGAAAACCTTTCTGATCTTCTTACAGGAACAATCTCGGTTCTGGGTGTCCGAGGTTTCGCCTTCTTCATCTTTGAGTAATGTAGAGCAAATAAATGGGTTTTCGATTCAGTAAATAACATACAAACATCATTAGCAACTAATAAAACTAAACTGAACTCGAATAAGTGCACGAAAGAGAGATACCGGAGAGGGTTTAGGAGAGGAGGCGATTTTGAGGGCTATAGAGAGCTGTGAGAGATTGAGTTCCTCAAGTCTTTTCTTGTTCTCTTCCAACCTTTGCTCGCGTAAGGCCTCATATTTCACCTTCGACATCACCATTTTTTTCTTTTCCTGCTTCCGAAAATTTCGATTCTGCAGATTTTTAGAGAGAGTTCGAGCAGCTATAATGGGGAGATGGGGAAGACAATTTTTGCGTGTTTAAATATGGACCCTTGGAGGCAATTTTGACCGTTGCAATGCCACTTTTGAATTACAAAAAGATTTAAAAAAAAAAAAGAAAAAAAAAAGATATATACCTTCTTATTAGGCATAACAAAGTGAAATTAAATGTTTTCTCTCATTATATATATAAGTATTTTTAATCTTAACTTTTCATTATTTAAAATATGTTTGGTAAAGATTTTTGTAGATTATAAACAGTAGATCCTAAAAAATGTATGAATAAAAATAATATTTGACCGATTTACAAGTACTTCTAAGCATACACAGACATACTATAAATATTATTCATCTTCGAATGACTGATTTTATCCAAAAAAATTTGGTAAATAATAATGTGCAACACATGATTATATAAAGCAAGGGATAATAATGTCAAACTGTATATAACATTTAAATAAAGAAAAAATACTTCATTCGACCCAAAAAAAATAGGCTCATTTCACTTTTTTATATGTTACAAATTATAGATCACTTTCTTTCTTGAGAGTATAATAGATTTATTAGTTCTCTAATATGCTCGTATTAAATGTGTTTTGTTATGAACTATCATTATATTAATTATAGGAGCATATTAAAAAAATGTAAGTAAAATTTATTGTTTCAACTATAATAATTAACTACATTTTTTTAATTTGTGTAAAATAAAAACAAATTCATCTTTTTGGAACGGAGGAAATATAAAATAAAAAAATAATAGTTGTCTGACTTATGAACCTGTAAAATGTGTAGATAAAAACAATGTTTGACCAACTTATAAATATTTAGCACTATAATCATAGATCCAATCTACACTTAAATATGAGGAAAAGTAATTATTTGTTCAAAGTTAAGCCTTCGTTTGGTATAGATTATAAAGCTGGTTTATGGTTTATTCGACTACTTTTTGGTCAACAACGTGATACGCATCTTATCACACAAAATTTTGGTCAAATAAACCGTTTTTGGTCAAATAAACTCTTTTGGTCAAATAAACCGGGTTTATAATCTATATCAAACTGACACTAAATATGTCTTTCTTAATGCAAAATTTACCTATTTATTTACTATGTTTTAACGCTCGAATATTAAAAGGCACGCGCTATTGATAAGAAGTTGGGCTCATCTTTTCTTTCGAAGAGTGTACTGTGGGAATAAGGACATGCGGGGAGAGCAGTGGATCAATGGCTACCTCGCCCACCTTCTTTCAGACCAATTATGGCTCCACGACGAAATGTATAGCACATCAGTGAATTGATTCATGAGTAGGGCCAGTGGGACGAGCAGTTGTTGGTTTGTTGCGCGGTAACTTCCTCCCATAGAAATGTGGTAAAATTTGCTCGAGGTACAATTTTCAATATTTTCAACCAAACTAGTAAATATGTTCTGGTTCTTGTTGTGTGCTGCCTTTGGGCTATTTGGGGTGAATGGAACAGGGTGGTGCATGAGAGAAACTAGAAAGGAAAGGCCAGCTGACGTATAGTGATCGAGTTGAGGACTCTGCACAATTCAGTCGACTTGCTGCAGCCGCGGCAAGCAAAGGTGCAAAGGGGCGGCAATCGAGTTAGTTGGAGACGAACTAGGGAGGGATAATTGAAATTGAATTTGAACATGGATGTTGCAGACTTGCAGTCTGAAGTGAACATGGATTTATTGGACTGGGAGTGGTTATTTGGGATCATTCAAGCATGGATGTGGGCAGCCAGTTCTAACTTTTAAGTTGTGGATCTCATGAAATGTATTATAAACATGAAAAAACTTTACCAAATATATTCTAAATAAAAAAAAAAAAAAAAATGAGGTTGTGATTTATTTTTGTAAGAGAATATTACATTGATAGTTGGTAGATTATACTACTTTCAGTTTATTGGATAGATGATAGATCATTGACCTTTGAATGACTGATATTTTCTTTGTTTTCGAACTCTTTTTCTTGAAGTAGTGACATTCTTGGTTTCATGTTCATCATTGAGGAAGATGGTGGTTAGAACTTCGTTGGTATGCAGAGATGCCTTCAACAGCTTCAAGCCCTGAGAGAAAATTAAATAGAATTGAAAATTACATAAGATCAAGTGTGAATCATAGAGGAACAAATGAAAATGAAAAGAAAAATGAAATTTGAACTAATTATGCCAAGAAATGACTAACCAAGAACGTAACAACCTTATCTAAAAATCTCAAGTAAACTAATTTATTTAAAGTTTATTTTCAATGTGCCTCTAATGTGGATGTCAAATTCATTTTTTAACTAAAGACGTGACACATTTACAAATTTCATGAATAAGAAATGAGACTTGAACCTATGATTCTAATACCAAGTTAAATCATTTTGTCTAAAAAGTTCATAATATTAAAGAGACAAGACAAAAGCAACTTTGGCCTTTGTTGAAATAATAACTTTTTTGTATTCACATTTTTGTTTGGATGAGTCGACGATATTTGATGGCATGTACTAGAAACAACGAATGAAAAATAGTATAAAGAGAGGCTAGGCATTCTTGTATTCACATTTTTTTGATCGAAAATGTAAAAATATGTATAGATCAAAAAATGTACAAATATGCTGGGCATACCAGGTTACTTTACAAAATATGAATAAAGAAGTACTCGAATAAAGGCATTCTTGTATTCATATTTATCATTGAGAAAGATAGTGGTATATTGGTAAAATATATAGAGCCCTTAAAAATAAAATTAAAAATCAATTGTGTATCCTAATGCAAGGAGAAATAGGATCAAGACATTTACAAGATCAAAGAACATTAATCTGCATGTTTGGTATGCAAGACAATACAACACTAGACAAGTTAGAATATTTTTGAAACAGATCAAAAAGTGACATCGTTACCTCATTCATCTCCAAGATTACTTCCTTCTGCCGTAGTTCAGCCAATTCCTTGGCATTAAGCTTGTTAAGCAAAGCAATGCTAGAAATACCGGATGCGGGCTTCACCGTTAGATCATCCATTACCATGTAAGTCACAACGCCTTTCACAAATCCTTGGCCTTCATTCGACCCTTTGTTCGCAAGGCAGGAAGGATCAACGTAGTTCATAGTCTTGTTCATAAGGTGTTTGCAACTGGGACAAGTTGCAGTGGGGTCATCAGTAACATAGTCACTACTACTGTAACAGTGACTGCATCTGTAAAATTTCTTCCTAGTTGGCTTATCATTGAGAAGTAAGAGAGGAACTGAAGTAATGGGAATTGGTGCCAATGGTTTCAGAAGGATGTTCTTATTCTGAGAATTTTGAATGTAGGAATCCTTCAAATTCTCAATACTGTCATAGAGATTTCCCAAGCAGCCCACCATTTCTTGTTTTCCAAGAAATCTAATAACAGTAGCTAATGGCAAAGCAAGAATATGAAATATGAAATCAACAAAGTCTTTTCCAGCTTCAGCAAATAAAACCCTTTTGTTTTTTTTATCAATCAGAAGTTTCAAAGTCACTTTTGATTTTGCCATAATTGCTGTTCATGAAAATAGTGCTACAACTTGGAAATTTGATATCATATGTATATTTATACTAGTATACCGCTTTCCAGGCGTTGAGATCCAACCGTAGACTCAGTAGATGAAGAAGGAAGAATGAGATGAATTTGAGGAGGAAGAATGAAGAATTAGATGGATTTGTAGAGATGATTTGAAGAGAAGAAAATTGAGAAATTGAAAAATAAGACAGACGTATGTAATAATTTTTGGGCCAATAGAGGAGAAAATTCCCTAATTAAGAAGACCACAAGAAATTCAAAATGATTGAAACAAATCCCACAATCAATGGGAAACATAGATCCTTTCTTACATATTAGGCAAATAAATGTTTATTCGCACTTGAAATTGTCTTTCTTAATGCAAAATTGGTGCATTTTCAAAAGTTGAAAAAAAAAAAAAAAAAAAAAAACCTGAAAGACAATAGATGGGCGGATTTCAAACACTTCAGAATTTGGATCATTATGAAAAAGGAGTCTTTTATTGCAACTACAAGTCCCTAGCAAGAGAATAGGGATTAAGGTTCCACGATTTGTTAAATGTTGGAAATCTATCTTCATATGAAATTTAAATTGTTTAAGAGTTTTATTAAACTATAATATAAACTTCTTTTTATATTTTGCATGTCTATGCATTATTGACGTTACAATGGTGTATGCAGCATGTGAATATTAATGATCTGTTAAGACAATCACATCAGACTAGTTAAGGAAAAAACATAAACGTAAGCTTAAACGACAAGCCATGTAATATATTCCATAATGTCACAACAGAATACAGAAGATCACAATTTAGATAGCAACTTTACACGAGCAATACAAAATTCAGATCAGCGTCTTAATATTTAATCAAGCCCAAATTCTTTAACCAAGGAAGCATTTCCGTTAGACCTTCTTTGAAGCTTCTCGGGTTATAATCCAGCTCCGCTTTGGCCTTCTCACAACTGTATGCCCACTGATGTCTGATAACGTCAACAGTCTGTTCAATAGAGCACAAATAGATCAAAAGATGCCATAACTACGGCCTAAATGGGAACCTCATAATAAACATAGAAGCCAGGTGGAAAATTACAACAAGACATCATTTACTAAGATCTTAGCATATTTGGAGAGCTAAGGATCTTGAAAATCATACATACATGAAATGCTAGATATGGATGGTCACAGAAGTAGCACTAGATTGTATGTTCAATTTGTTCTAGGAGTGATGATGGGGATTGTACGCCAACAGTGATGGCCTAGTGATCCTTGTAACGATATAGAACAGTCAACAAGCAGTAGGTCAAAGAAAACTGGATGGCACATATTAAAAGCCTATTCCCATAATAGTAGAATGTAGTATTGTCTCAGCAATAAGGTGGAGAGAGACACAGTGATGTTACTGATGCAGCATTATGGGACAGAAACAAGTACACATTGGAAACTTAAGGAGTTCCAACCTTTATATCAGCTCGTCTTTCCTATATTTCGTAAAGGTTCATGTAGCATAAGTATTTATACGAATTCCCAAGTCCAAATTATTGAATTAAACAAGTAACATGAAGATGTCTCATTCTGCCAAGCGTAAAACAAGCAAAAAAAGCATCAAAATCATCACTGATCTCGATGTTTGAAGTAGCCTCTATCATTTACTAAGTACTAATGCTTGTGACCTCAGTCTTCTCCTGCTTAGTGAAATATGTATTCTTTATCTGAGATTCATTGCATAATGGCAACAGAGCGAATGAAAGCATACTTATGGGCCATAAAAGACAGGCAACCTCATGATTTTCCAGCCTTTAGTTATTGCCTATCGAAGATATAATCAAAACTTTACTAGATCAACGGATCACATATGCTGAACAGTATCAATAATCAGTAGTGGTAGTGAAAACCAGTCTCACAACAGAAATTGCAGTAGTACATACCGGGGGACTGACTATGGGAAGCTTCCCAGTTATTCTGGCGCCCAAAATAGATAGCTGTCCATATACCTCAACCATAAACAGTGGGATGGTGAACCGAGGTTTTGCTGTCTGAGTGATGATAGCAGCTAAATCAAAAACATCTCTGAATGACATATTTTCTCCTGTAAGAAGATACCTTTCACCTGGACGACCTTTGTTCACTGCATCAATGTGTCCCTGAACTACATCATCGACGTGACAGAAAGAGAACTTGTCATTTCCTTTGCCTACATATCCAGGTAGCCGTCCATTAAAGCGTTCTACAAGCTGACAGATAGAAGATACGGTCAATTCATAGACTCCTCAACCAAAGATGAAGTAGACACATACCAGGGGTGATCATCAAGTCCATTACATTTCATTAATTCACATTAAAGTTTCATCAACATTCATATCAACACACAAGCAGAAAGAACTAGTAGATGCAGCTGAAAAATGAGACAACAATGAATTTTATGACTGCAGTTATTTAAATGAGATCAATGCTCGAACTCTATAACTCTCGAATCATTGTGTGTAATTAAAGTATAAAGTCAAGAATATACAGACGCACAAAATCAATAACATATGCAATAGTGGAAATATTCCCACTCAAATGAGAATTGTCAATAAACACGTTCAGTTGATAGTTGAATTGTTATTACACTATTAATGTTAAGGGTAAAATCCCATATCTGTTAAATATGAGAACATGAACCGACATGGCTTAGGTTACTCTTCTTAAAACAACATTGAGCATTTGAGCTTTTAAGATGGAAGCCCAATACTTATTAATAGTTAAATCACTATTACTCTAAACCTACTTCTTCCATAAACAGTACTTGAACACTGCAAATTTCATTGTAATCAACCATATTTTCATCAGTTAGAAATTCTAGAAATTTTACCATCTGCGAAACAAAATTTCCATTTGTCACTTTGCCAGGACCATATATAACTCCAGGGTAAACCGGCACTATTGGCAAACCCTCGGATGCAGCTTCCAAAGCAATTTTATCCGCCATAGCCTTCGATCTCTCGTACTCTGTGCTGTAATGTTTACCGGAATGCACCTATGCAACAGTAAACAACACCAAAAATCTCAACAAACCCACAACAGATAATGAAAAAAAAAAAAAAACAACAAAAATCAACTAATCAATATAAACTGAATTTTACTCAAAACTATGTTCATACTTGAGTTTCATCTGCAATATACCCATCAGTCGATCCCAATGCGAAAAACGACGACGTATAAATAATCTTCTGAATTGTTTTGGTCTCCTTACATGCCTGTATAACATTCTTCAATCCTCCAACATTAACCTGTAATTACAGACTACAAACCAATTAAAAAACTCACATTTTAATAAACCTAATCAACTAAAATCAGGGCTTGATTTTATTTTATGCAGTTCTAAAGATGGATTACTGTAAAGAATTTAGAGGGGTCAGGAAGCCAGGGCTCGACGAGGGCAGCAGCATGGAAGATCAATTGGCAACCGGCACAAGCTTCCAAGAGGGAATTATAGTCGGTAACATCTCCGTAGGCCAGCTCAAGAGCTCCGCCAGTTGCGCTGCCGTCAGTTGGCGTAGGTAACGAGGAGAGGTTACTGGTCTTGCGTACAAAAGCCTTAACATGGTAACCTTGATTAAGGAGGGCATGGCAAAGTCTTCCGCCTAAGTAACCGGAAGCACCGGTCACTAATACAGTCTCCTCCTTCATGATGAAATCCGGGTTTGTCATCTAAACCTCTCAATTCAGTTCATAAGAAGTATGAACTGGATGTCATTATTTATTTATTTATATGTCGCGAGGGGCACGAGTCTTATAATAAAATTATCATAAAATACTGTTAAGGAAGTGTCAGTGTCATGTACCCACCTGGCCTTATTTAGTCGATGTTGGCTTTTTATTAGTGTCAGACTTTTTTATCTCATCTTTTTTTACGTAACATACTAAGGTCGGTGCGATGCTTGAAATTTGAAACTTCGTGACACCAGACCAATAAAATGAGTGCAAACTCAATGTAAACAGGCTTTGTGTTTGAGTCTTTATTATGCAAACTGCCGATCAAATTGAAATGGTAGAAAAAGAAGGGGCAAAATGGCAAAGGCAACCGTAGAGGGAAGCTACCACTTGCAATTTCCATTTCTAATACAGTGAATATTCTTCTGTATAATCTTATGTTACAGAGTTGCCAACATAGCTGTACAGTTGGCAATTGGCAGTAAAAGAAAGATGATTCAGTGTGTTCTTATTGTTGTCAAAAACAGCAAAGGGAGATTTCAATCATTTTCTTGCCCAAGATTCTGCAGAGAATGTTTAGCAGTGTCCAAACATTGCTGAGAACTCTGCATGGCTTCCTAAGCCCATAAGCAAGCTATGCACAAGTTGATGATCAGCTGCAAACATTATAATCTTGAGCGGCGAATGCATTTCAGATTGAAGGGTGAATGTCTTCGTCCAGAGACAAATGGGACCCTTCTTGAGGACGGTGATGATTTTAGATCCCAGTCTTCGACATTCTTTGGGACACACGTGTCAAAGAGGAATTGACCAAGAACTCCATGGGCACTGATTTTGGGTAGGCTCGATAGATGTATATAACGATCATTATGTTCATCCTGCACAGAACCGACATCTCTACCTTCATAGTACTCTATAGAACTCGGCACAAGAAAATGGTCATTCAAGTCACACGGAATAGTCCGGAAGATGTGATTTGATCTTGCCCCTGCTTTTCTCAGACTGCCAAATGGTTCAGATATCCCATAATGTGTGCCTTCCAAGCCCATCTTCTCCCCTTCAAGTTTCCGTATTCTTTGGGAATAAATTACAGATGCTTTTCCAAGTAGTTCAGTCACGATAGCCTTGTATTCAACTGGGAATTGTCGAAAATGACCTGTGTAATATAACACGTGAGAACTGAGAAGTACCCTATCAGGAACACGTGATTTTAGAGAAACCATAATGTTACAGCGGACTAGTTATCAACAAAAACCAAATAAATTACAACTTTTCTAAATTAAACTACCGAACAGAAAAGACTCCAATAGCCCTCAGAAGAAAAAGGTATTGGAAGGTAACCACAACTTCTTGTGCGTGGTTCTGTAGTTGATTCACAAGTTCACAATGCATACATCCTATATCTGACACCTAAGAGGTTAGTTTCTTGCCTTTCTTCCTTGAACTATCAGAACACTGCTAGAAGAATTCTGGCAGTGAGGGCAAACTTCCACAATGGCTTTATAGTAGTTTTTTGTTGGATACAACATGCTCAATCCGAACCAGGTTGGTTTCCCTCCCTATTTACAGGTTTCAACCACCTATAGGTGGGTAGATACCTTCCCCCATGAGTCCAACCATTGGTCTCCACATTGGCTGGTCCGCTATTGGATTTTCTTAGTGCATGACCAAATAATAATAATGGGAAAATTGCAACTAAGGTCCCAACATTTGGGATCACTGGCACTTGAGTCTACCAACCTTGTTCTTTTTGGAATTGGAGCCCAACTTCTATTTTCCCAGCAAAAGGGTCCTTTAGGACATTTTTATTCAAATTAAGCATTAAATTCATTCAAAACACAATTTTCCCTCACATTAAATTAAGAAAAAATAAATAAATATAACAGCAAAACATAGAAAAAGTATTGAAATTGAAAAAAACAATATGGAAGAACAGGAAAAAACCTAAAAAGTTCAAAGGAAAAAAAAAAACTATACTTCTTAGCTCTTGCAGTGACATGTCTATGGATTATATTGGTGGCCCTTCACTCTTTTGACTCCAATATAGTGTTGTTACATCGCGGCAAGTGATTAGATTGTGACAAAAGACTTGTGATCCCAAACAGCAAAAAGTGCTTGTCAAACGGGGCGTCTTTCATCTTGTGATCCTGTCTTGGGGAACATCAGTTTCCTAATTGTCTCTTCTTCTAGAGAGTTGTAAATTCTTTTAGGGACAGTAGTAAGAAGAAGGGTGGCAAGGTTGTGGGGGAGAGAAGGGTGGGTTGCTGGGACTGTGGAGGTCAGGGAAATGAAGGGATGGCTGGATAGTGGAGTCCTGGGAGGGGTTTTTCTTTCAATTTATGGTGTTTTCCTCTTTTGGCAAGATTGTCTTTTCACTCAATTTTATGGTGTTTTTCATTTTTGTTCTACCTCTTCCTTCTAAACTGTTGCACAAATATTACATCACTCTTGCGAACAAAGTTTCTTTAGGTCTACCTAAGACATATCTCAATCTGTCCCTCTTCTCACTATGTCTACTAAGATCACAGGACCCTTACAATTGAAAGTTTCTCTGGTCTACGCAAAGGATGCCCTAACTATCACAGTCATCCTTCCCTTAATTTATGTTAAATTGATGCCACCTCCACTTGTTGGTGCATATTATCATTTCTTTCTTATCCATTTTGAGTTTAGTCACACGACTATCTATCTTAGTGCATGTTTGACGATGCTGAAATTATTTTGTAAGTGCTTATAAATTGTGGGTCACATGGAATGTATAAATAATAAGTGGGTAGTAAGTTGTGGGTCTTACTAAATGTGTGGATAAAAAGTAATTTTGACTAATTTGACCACTTTAAATTATAATTTAAACTATGGCAAACAAGCACTTAGCATCCTCATTTCCAATATGCTCATCTTATGGATATTCTGTATTTTAACAACCCAACATTTAGTTTCATAAAAAATAGCAAGTCTAATAATTGTCATGTAAAACTGACTTTTTAACCTTATAGAGATCTTCCTATCACATAAATTCCATACAACACTTTTCCATCTCATCCAACCCATCCTAATTTACGTGTATAATTACTCAAATTTGAGGATCCAATGAATTGGGTATTGGGATAAATATCCTGACAACTAGAACTCCTAGTAACATAGCCTACGGGTACTACATCTCCATTGTCAGGCCTTTCACCAAGCCATTCTATCCTGTGCTGAGAATCTTTTTAGTCAATCACATTTATTTTTGTCCTCCTCAGTCTATTATGTCAGAAGCATAATCTCCACAAGGGAAAATCTAAAAACCTGTAGACGACGTTGCCTTCAGGCTTCCAGTTGCTACATAATCAAGGGCTAGGAATGTCTGACACTGAGTATAGCTCAAAATTTAATCTTTTGATACTTGCGATAAATCTAAACACACTAAAACAGAAGGAAAAAAGTTTGGGCCAAGGACGATAAAGAGACAAAAATACTGACTAGAGAAGCATACCTACGTGAGATGAGTTAATCCATTTCACCAATTTAACATCAGCACCAAGGTCTTTAAGCCTTTGGACAAAATTGCAAATAATCTGAACTGGAGCAAGATCATCATCCTCCGAGCAAAAAATGACATATGGTGCCCCCATGCTCTGATATAAATTACAGTAACAGTAAATGATCAAGTGAAATGTTAGAGAAGCAACTCCAAATTATGTCTGATGGATGCTTACAACTGTGGAATACAGAGTCTGCCAATACTCAGCACGCTGTGATTCAAGTCTGCCAAGAAAGAGTGCATCCAGACTGGAAGAGATGCCGTTTGCAATCCATGATGCTATGAGTGGGGGGCGGGACAGTTTGAGAATATTTGGGTGAAGAACAAAACGAGTACCCAAGTCAGTTGTAAAATCTACTGGACTGGAATCAAAGATGTAGCCAGCAACACAATCTCTCACTAGTCGGTAGTCATCCTTCACGGGAAAAGACCATCAGATTAGCCAATCCTTTTAATAAAGTTTTTCATTTAAACAATACAAATAAACAATTCATTTCTTGTAAAATGAGAATACATAGATCAATGTGAGCTATTTTATGTATGAAATTTAGCTACTCTACACCACAGATCTTTTGTCCATAGTGTTCCACAAATAATTAATGAAATACATAAATCACAGTAAGGAAGCACAAAAATCTGTAGGATGATTATATGCATCTTCCATGTATAAAAGACCAAAATAGTATGATATTAAGATGATTGGTGACAAATTAAAGCATACCACATTAACTTGCAATTCACACTTGCCCTCAATTATCTGCAACCAAAGAAACAGGATTGATTGTACTCAGAATACTAAATTTAAATAAATATATAAAAGACGAATATTTAGTTTTAACATCTTCACCGTAGAATGACATCTACCTGAAGAACCTTATACATGCAAGCCTTTGGGCCACCAGAAAAAGATGCAAAAACTACGGGGCATGGCCTGATTTTTAGCTCCTTCATAAGAAAATAAAATCAACAGACGTGTGAGGATAACTCAAAATAATTGCTTACGCAACTAATTTTAAATCTGATAAACCAACAAGCTTTTGGTCTTTCACTTTCTTTTCTTTTGGGAGAGATGAGACAGATAGAGGAAGACAATCACAGTCTCTAAAACAATTTTATCTTACTATGTATTAAAGAAGCTGCTCCAAGAGTAAGTCAATCCACACAATATAAAACAGAAAAAAATGAACCAATTTATAAATATCATTTACTCATTGTTTCTTTGAAAAGCTATTCATGTCTACGATTTCAATCTTAGGAGGGTTATAGCCTCAAAGACATGTGTAGCAGATACAACATGAGTAGATTTTTCAAAGAGCTTTTCAAATAGATATAGTGAACACGGATGTGATACTTTGTACAAGAGCTAGATAGGGTAGATTCATTTAATGACTGACCTGAACAAGATCACTGACTATTTCCAGTGCCAATGATGCAGCTTTATCAGGAAAGAATCTGTGCATAACCCATAAAAATTGAGAATCAAATCAAATATTACCAAAACTTACACATAAGAATATGCTTTACGTAAATTGTTTGTCCGTTCCAAATATCCCTCTAGAGTTAAAAAGCAATTATAACAGTTAGTTTCATATGTGTCACTTAATTAAACAGACCAAATTTTCCCTTCTCGATCTAGTGTCAAAATTTCCTTTAGATTTTCTCAGAATGGTAAGCTGTCCATACTTGAGATATTATATAGGTATCCAAATAGAGAATATGAGGATCAATATAATAAGAATTTGAATCCAATAACAAGACTATGTCTTGATACCACATTCTCTATGGAGCAAGTTCATTAACAATCTACTACAGATTGTGTAAATATTAAATTTAATCTCAAACGTTTCGTCCTGTACATGAGGTTTGATTTCCATATGGAAAAAGGGCTCCCTTGACAATATATACTGCAAATTACAGGCTGGATCAAATGGACTAGTTTTCTTTTCTCTCCAGTGTCCTACTAACAGATACATTGAGACAATAAATTTTAAAAAGCACCATCCTAGATAATGTGGTGCAGCATTTAAGCCAATCTCCATTTACTTCCTGTGATCTTCTTAACACATGCAAACCAGACCTAACATCAGATGTAAATGTTTACAATTCCACTAAGAGACAATGTCCCATTAGTCCATTCCTACAGCAAGGTAGGTAGGAGACGTTAATTTTTGATGGTATAAATCCTGATAAAGCTACATGGCGATATCAAAAACCAGCATTTCCATCATTCAAACTTAAGAAAGAAAATCGCTAAAGAAAAATAGTACTACAAGGATATTTTCATTAAAATGAGGTCAAAGTTCATTCTTAAAAAGCTTCTACATAGATCCAATAGTTTCTGCAAACAGCCATAAGCATCCATTTCATTTCTCTTAAAGTCACAATAACAAATTTATTAATTTAAACCTGTCTAAATGAAATTTTAGAATGAAATATAACGTAGAACAACAATTCCATCTGATATACACAATTATTCTGCACGTTTAAGATACAGTGTGTCATCTACCAAACAAAATTACACTAAGAAGAGCAAGAATATTCAACACAATAATTACAATACTATGTCAAAATCATTTTCCATTCTATACATACTTCAAAACATTCAAATTCATGAACCTCATCAAACCCAACTACCTTATCCACTGCTCAGCTCTAAACCCATAATTTAAACTGAAGTAAAAGTACAAGAAACCCACCCATGTAGGTCAACTCAGATAACAGAAAACATACCACCAGTAATCAAAAGTAAAAAAATCAGAATCAGAATCAGAATCAGAATCCCAAATGTAAAAGGATGAAATTGGGCTTACGAATTGAGGAATTTGGGGTGGCAAACTAGGGAATTCCAGCCAAGAGAAGAGTAGAGATCTACATAATTCTTCAAGGGCCTGTCCTGACTGGACATCCATGCAAACACCACAACTATTCCTTCCACTTTCCCTCTTTCCTTTCTTCCCCAATAATGTCTCCCACCAAATCCCCACATCTTTACACTTTCCTTCCTCTCTTTCCACAGGAAAAGCAATCCACAAGAAAACGAAACAAGTTTTCTTGAAAACAAAATTAAAGACCCTCTTGAGAGAAACAAGAAAAAAATAAATATTTTTTATTGTCTGTTAAAAATTAAAATGCGAAATTTTTTAGGGGGCTGACAGTGAAAGGCAGTTTTCTTTAGAAAATTGCAGCTTTTTATACATGGGGTGCCATGCCTAGCCAAAAGTTTGGATTTTTTTCTCTAATTATTGACTGTCTGATATCTCCGGTTGAAGTTGAACAATCATATCCAAGTGCCCACCAAACTTTCGGTATGGGGTGTTTTGTCACTGAAATCACATTTGTGCCCCGATTTTTTTATTAATTGACATTAGGTGCCCTTGGATTTTTGATGGAATAGTTTTCCGTGGTAAACAATGGAGTTTCACAGCGGATATGATTGTGATATACGGATGATGACAAGCGGCCATGCGTAAATAAATATCATTTTCATTTGGCTGATTTTAAGGAAGTCTTCCAACTCGTATCTTAAAAAATTTATTAATATTTTTGAATTTGAATAGATTTCATAAATATAAATATAAATAAAATTTCACATAATTTATAAAATTTAAACAGAATTTTATATTATAAATTTCAATATATTCTTATAAATTTATATGAATTTTTGAGTGCCGTTTTCCTGCAATCGATGGGTGGAACTTATAATGGGCACTGCGTGCGTGGACTGCATCCTCAGCAACTTAATCTACATGGCCACTTTCCACATCATATGGTATAACCCCACGCCTTGTACCCATCCTCCCGCATAACACTCACCCCCAATTTCTCTCATTTGTGAGGGCGATTTCGCGAAACCCTTAGTCTGCAACTCCGTCGCCACCCAACCTCCGATTCTTGGGAGAAAACAACGATCATTGCTTTGTTGGTTTCAGGAACCCATAATCTCTCCTCGATTTCTAGTTTGCGAACCACTGCCCAGCGAACCACAGTCCGCGATACGCGAACCACCATCTCCGCGAACCACAATCTGTGAATTTATATGAATTTTTCAGAATTTTTCAGTGCCGTTCTCCTGCAATCGATGGGTGGAACTTATAATGGGCACTGCGTGCGTGGACTGCATCCTCAGCAACTTAATCTACATGGCCACTTTCCACATCATATGGTATAACCCCACGCCTTGTACCCATCCTCCCGCATAACACTCACCTCCAATTTCTCTCATTTGTGAGGGCGATTTCGCGAAACCCTTAATCTGCAACTCCGTTCGCCGCCCAACCTCCGGTTGCCGGAGAGAACAACAATCGCTGTTGTTGGTTTCAGGAACCCATAATCTCTCCTCGATTTCTAGTTTGCGAACCACTGCCCAGCGAACCACAGTCCGCGATACGCGAACCACCATCTCCGCGAACCACAATCTGTGAACCACCGTCCGCGAAGCCAATCTTCCCGATTTCTAGTTCGCGAACCACCATCTCCGCGATACGCGAACCATTCTGGTATTTCTTCTCAAACAATAAAAACTGAGGGTTGATTAATATTGGGAAATAATCTGTGATGTTTCCCAACATCTTCCTGCCCAATGATTTCAATTATTTGCTTTCATAATTTGAACCGTAATGGGTTCTTGATTCTAGTAATATATTTATTAAATTGGATTATTCATATGTTATATGAATTTATGGGTTCCTGTTTCCCTTTTGCCCGCCTGATATTGTGTTCTCATAACCCTCTTGCCCGATGATTGTGAAATGCAATTACCATAAAATGCTGTTTTGAATGATTTTTTGAATACTTCTGAGGGGAGATGAAGATATGGGCTATGGTTTGCTGTATTGATCTGCTTACTTGTGGGCAGGCGAACGGTGCTATTATGTAAGGCTATGATGATCTGTTAATTATAAATGTATATGATAAACGGTAATTCAGCTACGAATCAATATGACCCGTAGCTTGGCTTGGCAACCCGGACGGCATGAGTGATGGGGTTCTTGTAAACTCTATTACACATGCAACCGGTGCTTTGCAGCTATGGCGGTGCCGTACTTTTGTAGTCCGGATAATGATCTGAGCCTCCGAAAGTACGATATTTACATTGTTTTTTGTGTTGTTTATGTGATTTGAGTGAAAATTGCGATAAACAAATAGATGAGGAACAATGTCTTCATCTAGTGGCATTGATGTGCAATCACGAGTAAGTTCAATGTCAGTTCCCCTTTGTTGCAATATGTGCACTGAAACTTTATGTAAATTGAAATTGATATGAGTTTTGTTTGATTTTTTTTCTCCCACAGGATGGAGGATGGTGTAATGTGTGGGGGGTTCACATAGGCCGATGAGGTTGAATCTAATGTCGCATGCCATGATGAAGGACGTGAAATTACTAGAAGAATGTTGACAGAATTGAATTGTAATTTGATATGAATAGGAGAACAATTTTGACGGATGTTGTAAAATTTTCTTGTTTGGCCGTTGTAGTGATATTTGTAGTCCAAAGGTGGTCATAAACGGCATGTGATCTATGTATTTTTGAATATAATCGTTGCAATTTTCATTAATTCTGTTGTTCAAAACTTCATATAACAAAAGTGCAACTCGAATGTGAACATTTCAATTTCAAACCTTCATTCCAGATTTCAATTCTGTCAACATTTCAAGATTACAACCCAATTAATTAATATCTCAAAACCTGCTAATTCCATCATCTTGGCTAATTCCAAAATAAAGTTACAAAATGCAAATAAATAAAACCACTAGATTGCTAATTATGATGGAAGTAGTACTAATATAATATCTCAAAATAAAGTTACATATTCCAGCTTGTACCTTAACTTGATCGAATTCCACATTTAATCCAACAAGAAATTTGGACATTCAAATGAAACTTAAAAAATGAAAATAAATACAACCAACATGAACTACAATCCAAATTGAAAATTACTACTACCAATTGTAGTGAAAGTGACATCTTCGTAAGGCTCGATCGGCGTGTTGTCAACGTCATAGGAACCCATGTTGGACCTGCAAATGGATTTTACAAATTATATTAGTATTACTAATACAAAAATAAATGCAGTGGTAATCGTATTCGGGTGAAATCACCGTACCTGGAATTCAAACTTGGGCAGGTTCTTTTGTCATGTCCGGCTACTCCACAAACACTACATTATCTACTACAATTTGAAATTGTTTTCTCCTTTGAAGATTTCAATCGTTTACCGCATCCTTTTGCCCAAACTACACTTGGATCTTCTATAACTTGTTGACTCTCACGACTTTTGCTACTATGATTATGAATGCCTGTACTCCCATCAATGTCAATTTGCACAACTCTCAAATGCAACTTTTCGAACTCTTCTAGAAGGTAAGTACTCCTTGAATCCGTCAACGAGGCATCGTCAACTACCATCGCAGCCTTATGTGCCAACAACCCATGTCGAGCCATTAATGATTTGTCAGCTTTCTCTTCCGCACCGTATGACACATCTGAATCGCCAAATGATATGCCAACTTTGGCATTCTTTGTCCAGCGGCATAGTATATATTTTGCATGCAATAGAAGGACTTGTTTTTTCGTAAAAAAGCAAACCATATGTCGACACGGATACCCTTCAAAATCAAAATTTCGACAACTAAATGATACGTAGTCAGTTTCTGTATAGTATGTAATCTCACGTTACCGATGAAAATTTGTACCTGATTCAAATCGCTGCACATTGTACTGTTTGGTGGTTGCACAACTATTTTTTTTTGTACAAATGTATTTGTTGCTTTGTACAATCTCCTTTTGGAACAGTATAAAAATCTTCTTTGTGTATATGCGAACCATCTGCTCTTCCATCATAACCATTGAAATTATCCGAGGTTGTTTGTTAAGATAAATATGATTGCCTACTAACTCTTCATGTCTTTGATGAGTTAATGCCCTATTGAATCTTGTAATGAATCCCATAAGTGAATTTTTCTTATTCACATACTTCTTGAAAAATGAGTGGCCACTCTCAGATCGTTGGCTACTAGACATTCCAGCACTGAATATGTGATTCACATAGGCTGGTACCCATCGGCTCCGGATATCATACATGGTACTTAGCCATTCATTGCAATGTAAGTTCATCAATTCCATTGCTTCATTCCATCATTGCTCGAATTCATCAAGCGTATCTGAATCTTTAATAATATGCACTAACCTGTGATACTGCTCGTTGTACAACATCGCATTAATCTTTTCTGAAAACTTGTTTAATATATGCCATTTGCAGAAGCGATGGAATGTTATGGGCATCACTATGAATATGGCCTTCGCAATCGCGGCATCTTGATCTGTTATAAGCAAATGGGGCTGGACATGGATTGTAGAAACTTCGTGAATAACCACACAAAAGATTTAGTCGTCTCATTACTCATCAATCCGCAAGCAAAAAGAATAGTCTGGCTGTGATTATTTACTCCAACGAAGGGGGCAAATATCATCGAGTACCTATTCGTGTTATAAGTTGTGTCAAATACCATAACATCTCCAAAACAACTGTATGACCTTCTCGACTCGGCATCAGCCCAAAAACATCTAAGCAACTTATTGTCATCGCCAAGCTCATAATCAAAATAGAAGTTCGGACTTTTCTCTTTCTCTAATGTGAAAAACTCAATTAGTGTTTCGGCATCGTGCCCCATTTGTTCATTCCGCATATTTCGTTCATGGTTCCTTAGATCTCTCTCCACACAACCAAGCGATGATGAACCGCCAGAATTTATCTCCATAATGCGTAACTGTTGACAAGTGGGTATGTTGGCTTATGCAAATTATTGTGTTAAAGCTTTCTTTGTAGTCGAGACAGACTGGTGAGATCTTAACAAATGTACCCGACTTGGGGTAGTAAGAGCATGATTGTGTTCTTCTACAAATTTGTTTACAATCCACATGTCTCCGGTTTGTTGCTTGACAACTGATAATCTAACACCACATCCAAGTCTTGTTTGTTCACGATTTCGCTTCCCTCAAAGACGCAAGACCGCATCTTTATGTTTCCGTTGGTAAGTGTCATCAGTTTTTCCTTCCTTCGAGCACACAAACGATTTCCAACACGTTTCATTCGTGTCCTTCTTTTTTTTCTTGTTTGATATTCGAGCACTAAATCCCGCTTCACGAGCATATTGATATTTGAGGTTTTACAAAATACCATACACCGCTTCATGTGATTCAAACTCTTGCCCTATTGTGGGGATTCACCAACATTAACTTGAGGAATAAACATGTTGTCGGCACTTTCGATTCTATCCTATCCGAAGAAGAAAAATGTAATCAAATTTCAACAATACCAAAATAAATTCATCCATTACATATTGAAAGACAATTATCATTGGCATTCTCATATCAAATTCATATATACTAAATTCATACAACAAATTTGGCATTCTATGCTCCTATATAAATTCATACATTCAAATACATATAAAATTATCATTCGAGTTATTTCAATGTAATTGTTATAATAGTGTTATAATATACATATTTGGTTCAAAGTTTTACATTCAATAGTTCGAATCCCATTACAACAACAAATATAAAATGACTAATTTCATTACGTAAAAGTTCAAATCCCATAACAACAACAACTAGAAAATTACTTTCGACTAGCACCAACGGTTCTCTGAGCAGTGGTGGTGTGTTGGCTTCGCGGGCGGTGGTTCGCAGATTGTGGTTCGCGGCCTGTGGTTCGCGGAGATGGTGGTTTTGCGAAAAGTTGTATCGCGGAGATGGTGGTTCGCTGGAAATCGGGGAGATTGGCTTCGCGGACGGTAGTTCACGGATTGTGGTTCGCAGCCTGTGGTTCGCGGAGATGGTGGTTCGCGATGGGATGTGGTTCGCAGAGATGGTGGTTCGCTGGGCAGTGGTTCGTGAACTAGAAATCGGGGAGAGATTATGGGTTCCTGAAACCAACAGCAGCGACTGTTGTTCTCTCCGGCAACCGGAGGTTGGGCGGCGAACGGAGTTTTAGATTAAGGGTTTCGCGAAATCGCCCTCACAAATGAGAGAAATTGAGGGTGAGTGTTATGCGGGAGGATGGGTACAAGGCGTGGGGTTATACCATATGACGTGGAAAGTGGCCATGTAGATTAAGTTGCTGAGGATGCAGTCCACGCACGCAGTGCCCATTATAAGTTCCACCCACCGATTGCAGGAGAACGGCACTGATGAATTTTTATGAATTTGTTGTTTTTTTTATATTAAAAATAATAATTTTACATTGTTTTAATTTTAAATAGTTCAAGTGTTTGTCCTACATAAACAAATATTTTGAGTAGAATTTGAAAATGAGAAAAATTCTTGAAATATAAAGAAGTAAAAATTATTTTCAGTAAAAGATGTGAATGATCCGATGGATTGGAAAGTATACTAATTCGACAGCTTTATCAGCTAAGCTCCTATGAAATAAAATAATAAATAAGTTATATGTCGTCTCTAAACTCGAATCACAATTAGATCCATTGTTTAAGAGGATTCACATTACTATTATCAATTTCTCAGTTTTGAATTTAAAAAAATTGATTAAATAGCAAGTCTTCTTGGAAAAAAATTTGAAATAAGTTTAATTTTTACTTTTTTTCTATTTGTCTTTTTTTATAAAATTTTCTCTTTCATATTCGATACTAGATGATGGATATTTAAGATACATTCTATTCCAAAATCAGTTATTTAACCATATTGTGTAAAAAGTTATTTGATGGCTTAAAAAGATAATTTACATGTGTCGCAATTGACATATAAATCTTTCCAAGTTAAAAAAAAAATTTATTGCCATACTGATTTTACAGTTCAATATCTAATTATCCTATATAGTATTAGACTATTATCTAATTAATATTTACCAATATATTATTTATATTTTTCAACTCAATTGTTTAGTTATAAATAGTCATGGAGCATCAAGAATAAAATTTTAAAAACGATGTTTGACAATTGTATAAAAAATTAAATAAAAAATAAAAAATCAATAAATTTACATGCTAATATAAAAATTCAAAATCTAGAATAAGAGTTTACTACAAAAACTTGTAGCACAAATTGAGGAGTAAAAAGAGAAGCGAGAATGAGAGACGCGTAAGAGAATAGTTGGATTGAAATTTTGAGGGGTGTGGATGAAATTTCTAAAGAATTTGGTATTTATATTTATAAGTTCGAAATCCATGCAAATCTGTATAAATCTTCTAATTAATGAAATTTTTAGAAATTCACTAGTCATTGGGGATACCTAAAATTTTGAAGGAATTTATTTAAATATGAGTTAAAGACTCCTAAATTTCAATTGAATATATTAAAATCTAAGTTGGGAACACCAAATTTTACATAAATTTTTAAAATATATTCAATCTAAATTGAGGACACGAGCTAAGTGTCCATTATTCTAAAGATCAGAAAACATGAATAAAAATTCACTTTTTTTTTTTTTAAAGTTAGACCATAACTTCATTAAGAATTATCACACCAAGAACATGAAGTATATTGTTTGTTTCACATTGTACAAAAACACAAATTAAAGACAAAAAATGACTACATAAATCAAAATTTTGAGCCTATATGGCACCCTCGATCGTGTGGGGAGATGGATTGTTTACTATTAGAACGTCATTTAAACTGATTTAATGATATTTAAAACGAGATTATAAACATAAACAAAAACCAATCCCTCTCAAATAGTCAAACACTTCGCTAGAAATGCGGTGATTAATATTCTTAATAGTAACGGTAATGATGCAAATCATTCTTACCTCCAAATATGTCACTTTCTTCCCAAATTGCAGCATCTACATTTAATTTGGGCCGAGACACGTAAGGGGAAATAGAATAAAGTTGCTGCTCTTATCATTAATCCTTAAAATATTTAAACTTTTGTTTTAGAAAATTAAGAAACATATAGTTTATGACGATCGTAGAAAATTTTCACCTCCACTCTCTTGTACGTCTTTCTTGAAAAAATAAGATGAGAATTGCTCTCTTCATTATATCTCCTCATTTTATCAAATCTCATTTTCTCAAATCAGATTCTTAAATCTATCTCATTATTCTGCTATGTGATATTTTATTTGCTATTGAATTCAAATTCTACTGTCGGATCCTACTAGTATGATTCAAAGTGTTTCAACAAGAGCACAGCTCATGGTGCACTTTAGCACATATACAACATAAAAATTTTCAGCTCATTTAGTAGAGTATATAAACTAGTTTATTTGATAAAAAAAAATTTATTTGACTGAAAAAATTTATTTTGGTAACATGACAATTTATACCATTATTAGTCTAATTTATAAACTTTACCAAACGTACTCTCTCTCTACTGGACAAACAGCAACCAATCTTATCTATTCGGCGCACGTTAGACCACTTTAATGTGACAGATGACAGATCACCCATAAACAACATTAGGAATAACTAAACACCCACCTAAACAAAAACAGCAGCACAAATTCTAGAACAAGAAAAAAGTAAGTAAAAAAACAATACTCCCATAATTAGTTTCACGTTGCTGTATAGCCTGTATTATTTAATACAGGATACGAATTCAGATTAAAGAAAAACCTCCATTGATACGATCGATCCGTTTGTTCCATTTAAAACCATAAGAAAATCCCTGAATAACATTCTCCTTATCGGTATCTTTCTTCAAGAAGAACTCGCAACACCCAGAAACACTTCACAGATATATATTATTTAGAGATAAACATAGATATATAGAGAAGTTATGATGCGATGGAGGAGAAGTAGAGGGAGGTAGGGGAGGGAGATGGCGAGAGGAGAGTGGGGCCATAATGGAAGAGGCAAATGTTGTTCATACAAGAGGACAACACTCATTGTTTGTTCCATCAACATTTTCGTTGCTCTCTATGTGCTTCGCACTCTCTACACTTCTCTTTACATGTATCCCTTCAGTGATTCTCAGACCAGTAAGAGCTTGTTAAAGATTTGATTTTTATGGTTTTCTTGATGGCACGTGTGTTACTTTGGAATTTTTTGAGGACCCATTTGGGATTTTTGTTGATTAATGAAATTTGTCAGTATGCAATGTTGGTTTTGCAAAAACCAGACTTTAGGGTGCACCACTGAGAGCTTAAATTTTTTATTTTTGTGATTAAATTTTTTTTTTATATGAAATTTGTTAATTTGCATGTTTTGATGACCACTGGATTTTTATTGCTGATTATGGAAGCGTTCACTGGTTGGTTTTGTTAATTGGTGTGTTATAAACCCCAACCTTTCAATACACAACTGAGCTTAATGTTTTGATTTTTATGATTTTTTTTTTTTGTTTGGATATGAAATTTGTTAATTTGCATGTTTTGATGACCTCTGGGATTTTTATTGTTGATTGGAATATAGAAGGGTGCACTTTTGGGGTTTGTTATAAAATCCAACCTTTTGATACAGCAGTGAGGTCTTCAACTCTGTTATAATGAATTTATTGATCTTTTGTGAAATTTGGGCTTTTCTTTAGATTTTATTGTTGATTTTGGAATGCACATTGTGAAAATGGCGCTCTGTGTTTACAGCATTTAGGTACACCTCAGATCAGATTAGGAAAATGGAAGAATCAAATCAAATCCGAAAAGCATCAGAACCTACAGAACTTATTAAGTTGGTAAGGTCCCTTGTTCAGTTTTGGGAATTATTGTCACTGAATTATAGTTTTGTGCTGTATTTGATGGGGAATAGTTTGTTTTGCAATTGAAGGTAAGACAACTAAAGAAGGATTTTTTAAAAGAAGAAAGGGTGATGGAACTGCCACAGCACTTGAAACAGAAGTTGGTACAAGAGATTCTAGCCAGGTTAAGAAGCTTGAGTGCTGGTGCCAACACAACTGTGCAACGAGGTGGATAGAACTTTGATTTCCATATTTAGTTCAGTTACATGTTTTGCCAACTTCCTTTGCCCATTTACAATGTTGATTTGTAGCATTTTGTTTTGAAGCCTCATTTTCTTGTATTTAGCCGTTTCCTAGTTTGGTGATATACTGTGCTTTTTCCGGTCTATATTATGCTTGGATGTGGCAGTGTAGAGAGATTTCTTTCGATATCTGTGAACAAGGATATGCTTAACTTTATCTGAAGCTCACTATATATATTGTAAGTGGCTAATTACGAGGTTGCCGATTAAACAATCATTAAATGCCTTTGCAAAAGTTTAGGGAGGTGCCAGCTGTGATTATAGAATATAAATGAGTAATAGTTTGATGCAAAACTTACAGTTTGTGAAGCTGAAGATTTTATTAAGCTAGTGGGAATGAGTTCGAGTGATCATGACTTCAACTAATTAGCTTCATTTTTACTTAACATTGAAAACGGTGGAGAAGCAAAACCTATCTACAATTGGAAGACACTGCTGTTGTGATTTAGTTCCAATTAACTCTCATTAATATACGAAGACATGCATGAGGTTGAACTTTGGTTTGTTGTAAGATTTTGCTCTTTATGACATGGTTTACTGGTAATCGTATTTAGATTGGATACAGCCAATCTAACTGTGAAAACGACTTTATAGCAATAAAAAGATAAAATCTTCAATGGGTTTCCATTTACCAAGATTTTTGTATTTGGTGCTCTATACAACAAGAAAAAAATTATCTATTTGTTTTTATTTTTAATAGAAAGGCAATGTTTCATTAGATGACCTTCCGGTGTTGTTACTTGTGGACTTAAGTTTCTGTGCACACTTCTTCAGCTTTTCAATGGCAATCCTTCTTTTCATACAACATAATCTCTCTTCTGTATATGTTCACATTTTATGTCAAATGTGCATTTGATCCTTGACTATTCTTGAGAGAGCTGAACTTTTAAGTTCGTGATTTTAAATTGTTAAAAGCTAGGTACTAAATACTGTTCTGCACTCTTTTGCACATTTCATAGCACTTGTTAGGCTTATTATTTCAAAAACAAGAGGTTGAGAAAGATGGATGGTTGATAATTTCACATGGGTTTTTGAAATATTTGATGTTGTCATTATCTTTATTGGTTATCTTACGATAACTGACAGAGGTTACCTCCCTTGTAAATACTTGATAGTCTGAGTCTAGCATAAGCCCTTGATCGGTCAACAAAACACTGAATATTTGCCTATTATTGTTTTCTAGTGTGAGTAATAATTAGAAGAGTAGAAAACCAGCGTTGGAGCCTATACATCTTTAAATGTGTCTACCCAAGTAATCATCTATTCCTCTCCAAATAAGGCACCACAACTATTCCTTCATGATTCCATATTTTTCAGACACGCACTTTTTACCTGTAGCTTGATACCCAGATCCCAGTCTTCCACTGATTCTGCCTGTCCCTTGGGAAAATAGTTAATTTTTATCAGATAAAAAAAAATTAGACTAGAATAATTTTTCTACTAGATTGATTTATGCTGTCACCTAAAAACTTCTGGTAGAAATACATAATAGGAAGAGTCGTGCAAAAAATAGAATTAATTTGCTTTATAAAGTTTTACAATTGCACAATGCTTCTATTAAAGATATAGAATGCACTTGATATAATACTGTTACAAGTGATAGCTACTTTTTCTCCTCTATCTTGAACTCCCTCTAATGCAGCTGTTTCCAGTGGTTCCACTATTTGTATAGGACAACCAGTGCCTAAGCAGTTGGAACTCAGAAAACTTAGTTGTTTTGAATTGGAAGGAAAACCCCCCTATGGGGCTTTCGATTATCTTCTTTCGTGCAATTCACAAGGTGTAACCCGTTATATCATGCTGAGAAAAGCATCCGTGTAGTCCAATTTGGTGCATCAAGCAACTAACTGCTCTGGAAAGTGCTCAGAATACTCAATACTGTAATTCAACATAGTCTTAGTTTATTGAAGTTCTAATGTCTAACTGTGTCCAAATCAAGTCAGACGAGTTTCCTTGTTTCTCTTTTCTATTCTTTTCAACTAGTTGCCTGTATCTATATGTCTTTTAACCTCATGTTTTTCCTATAAGTACAATGAAATTTCACTTTTCAGATATAAGATTTGTTTTATGAATCCAAAATTTTACTAATGAAAATTGTATGCAAGAGGTGTACACAGGACTAAGAAAAAGGACATGGAATTTTACCAAGGGGAAAATATAGATGCCTAAACAATAAGAGATAAAATTCTTTATATTTTCTGGATAAAGCTTGTACTCTGTAAGACTTGACAACAAAAAAAAATTTATGCTTTGATAGTCTCTATTTATAGTTATACTCCCTTGGCCCACAATTGAATCCTTCCATTCGAAGTTGCACTAAGTTTCAAATGGTGTTGAAAAAGTGTGTAGTTTATGTTGCCCATTGGCCATTATAACCTTAAAAACTAATGATCAAAATTCTTGTGATTCACATCTTGTACTAGTATCATGTACTATAAGTAAGGATACTAATGGAAAGTGTATAATTATGTTGGAAAAGAAAGCACAATTATCAAATACTCACCTTTATAACTCATGTAAATCTGCATACCAATTCACACGGGCACCTTCAGATCTGGATGGAAGGAGTAATTCCTTAATTTATGAAAAACCTGATCATCATAGTGTAACTATACGTACATCTCCTTAAACAGATATGTTTATTCATGAGCAAGTGCTTAAATATACTCCTGAAAGATAAGTGGATATAAGAAGTCGTGTTGTTGAGATCCATCTAGGTGTAAATATCTTTGGATTTCCTCCATTTGAAACGAAGTTAGAAGATTTTGGCGGTTATAAAATGATATATAGTGCGATACAATCAAAACAAGGTATTCTAATAAGAATATATACCTCGGAGACACGTAAAATTAGCAACAAATTCTCTGTACTCTCTTTTTTCCATTTCATTTAATTGGTCTATGTTATAGGATAACAAGATGGTTAGAAATCTTTTATTTTTTAAACCTAATTGCTCTTTTGATTTTGGAAAATACTTTATTTACCAATATACTGCTTCTTGTACACACACATCTCCATCCCATAATGGAGAATGCCACTAGTTAGGGTTCATTAAAAATATAGAATCCACTCATGGGGAGTCCTTCCCGTATCAGGCACTAATCTATTTTTAACTCTTAATTAGATCGGAAAATTATTCAAATATTAAGATATTAATGGATTTGTGAATGCATCACTTGCAAAAATCCAGAAAATAAGCTCGAAACCAGAATTTTGAAATGAGGTCACCTGCTGTTGAAGCTTTTTTTTTTTTACCTTTTGAATATTTGAATACTATGCATGAGCATATAGTGTCTTTGAATGAGCATAACTATAATGGCATGTTTTTCATCGGGTAGGATTGAAAATGTAGAGATGGACTTGTTAGTGACAGTACTTTGAAAACAAGATCTATTTATAAGTAAATAGACATTGGTCCGTTTTTAAAAATAAAAGTGATTTATTTACTCATTCCACTATTCAATACTATTTAATTGAGTAAATATTAAAGGCTCCAATGTTATATGTATATTTATGAATTATGCACAAACAATTTATGTGCGGAAGATAATTAATATCATATAACCCAAATTTTTGTTAAGTGAATAGAATTAGATGCTCTATTTTGTAAGATTATATTATGATCTACTTGACAACTCGATAAGTAACTTGTCTTGGCTACAAAAGTAGTGACTTATAATTAGAGGTACCGATGCATTTTAAATGCATTGGAAAGGACCACATGAAATTTTATTTAGATTTAAGGATCGTTGGATTAATTAAATTTCATTGGATCAACGAAAACATGCTAAGTGTATAATGAACCTCTATTCGTAGTCTAAGCTCTTTGAGACATTAGATGAGTGATATTATGATGTGATCAATTCTCAGTGTCTTGGGAGTGTAGCTTTGTGAATATTGGGAACTTATACTTACAAGATGGAATCCATGACTTTTTGATGAAAGACAAATATCCCTTAGTAAATATAAATCTGAAAGCTTAGTAATTTTAGTAAATAGTACACTAAATTATTATATTCATCATTAAATCAAACATTTTTTATTTCATTAGAGGAAAAATGCAACTTAAGGATATCAAATTAAGGACATGAATTTAATTTTTTTTTTTTTTTTGGTGGGTTATACACCTAACTCCAATAATGGATATTCGATGAGGATAGACTCTTGGATTTATTGATTGTAGGGTGTAGCTCTTCTGGTCCATAATTGGTCTGCGAACTTCTTTACTTGTGTTTATTATTTAAGAGTGCTGTTTTGTGCCATTACTTGATCGATCTGAAACTAATGACTTAAATCCAGCAAGATAAGATTTGTCTGGTTTGGTAAAGACAGTAGGGATATTTTACCTGATTAAGGCTACACGTAGGGATTGGACTGGGTAAGGCACTAGGCAACAGGGGTTAGAAGACAGTGTGAGGCTAATTAAGCCTGCATAGAGGATGGCCATCCCAAGCAACAACCCCCCACCACCCACCCCCCACCCACCATGGCCTACACATTACACTCCCTTCTAGTGTGTTGTCTTGTACTGATCCAAGAAAGGTTCCCATGCACCTGTGTATCTGTGCTTGGAAAATACATGGGAAGATTCGAAAGTTGGAAACTAGATGCAAGTCAAGTGGAACGAAGAGAGAGGTATCGCCATCATTAGAGTAATCTCGTATTCCTTTAAGTGCTAAATTATAATGCGATGAGTGGATCCAATTGGTTTCAAATTGAAAGATTAGAAGTTTTAATGTTTATGAACTTCCTGTGTCTTTCGAGTTTCATAACCATCAAAAGTAAGCTTAAAATGGTAATACGAGTTGCAGCTGTTTTCAGTTTATGGGTAATATTTGTTGAAGATCAAGCTATAATAAAAAAATGGTATGGTACAATCCATTGAAACTTGCATGACCCTGTCATGTCTTGTCTATTAATTGATTGAATGCTCATCATAAGGTTCTGGTATCTAAATGCTTTTATCATCAAATTAGTTATGCCTTTAGATGTCATGATATTACATATAGAATATAGAACTGTGTCTTCCATTTATATTTATTAAAAACCTCCCATAGAAAAGCATCCAAACTGTAGCATTGGTCCAACCAGCCTGGTAAATAAGGTTTAAGAAGTTCAACCATTGTTTTTAAAGAAGGATGAAATACCTGAACCTATCCTCTTACAGAGGTGGGCATCCTCTCTCTTCCTCCTGCCTGCGTGCTGGGAAAGCTCTCTCCGAAATAAGATTCGGGCACTTTTCTTTGATTGGTTATAAATGTTTTTAATCAAACTAAGTCAGAAAAAGTTCTCTTGCCTGGCAGTTTGTTATATTTAGGAGATTCATTTTTATGTAATTGCTTTATATTTCTCCTTTTTAGAATTTATTTGTCAAATAGTGTAGTTGAGCATTTTCTCTCTTCCACGAGTCCATGTGCTGTAAAAGCTCTCTCCACAATAGGAAATGGACATTTATCATTTGTCAGTTGCAAATGATTAAGATCATATTACCTTAAAGAAGTAATCTTACCTTGCAGTTTAGTTATAGTTAGATGATCCCTTTTAAGTAATGCTTTTAATAACTACCTTTCTGAATTCATTTTCAAAGGGTGTTGTATGACTACTGCTGGCGGGAAAGGTGGTCTCATCTTTGGGTATTATGTTGATGTATCTTGAAATTACATTTTCAAATATATTAAGATGTTCAGAATCTCTGTTTAGTTTTATGTCAGAATACCTCTAGCTTCAAGTAATGTGTCTTTGTCCCACATGGCGCTTGTAGTTTGATTTCAATCCAATTACTTAGATTAGTACTTGTATGTTCCTGTTCTTGATTTGGGGTAAAAGTTGGATGAACTTGAACATTCCAATTTACTCATTTAGGCCCTGTTTGTTTTCACTATTAATTTTGCTAAAAAGTTAAAGTAAAAGTCAACAATTAATTTTAATCACACATTTCATGGTCCCACAACTTTTCAACCACATATTTCAACAACTTTTATCAAATTTTACCAAAAAATCTGATTTTAATCAAAATCAAACACACCTTTAATGATGTCAATGTGTAGGATGGATAGTTTGAATTCAAAGTGGCCACAGAAACAAAATGTGCCTCACAATAACTTAGATGGACCTGATTCTAGTAATCAGTGGTGATACATGAAAATTACTATGAAACGAGTAAGGTACTGGCCAGATTGATTAAGTTAGTGTTTTGTAGACAGTGTAAAAGAAAATTATTATCTAGTAAGGTAATGCTTTATACTGGATCTTGATCTCGTGATTTAAATTCATTTACTATCATACGAAATTGAATGAATAAAATTATCTAGTCTCATGTGAAAATTCTCCACGAAAACTGTAAAGGAAAGATAAGAAACAAAGCATGCAAATAAGTTTGAGTATATGCTTAATGGAAGGAAATTCAATATGATCTTCTTGAGCTGCCATAGAGTATGTTCAGGCCATAACGGCCAAGTGTTGGCCCGATTCAGTATTGTCTCGTTTGAAATAAGGAAATAGACTATGCTTGGTGCAAGTGGCATAAAGAGTGTCAATTATCTTCTTTTCTGTCTTTTCTGTATGACGTTTTTACACCACATCAGCCTTTTTCCTTCTGTCGTCATTTTTGAATGGATTTCGAAATTGTGGGTTTGCATCATCTTTTCTGATTCTTAAGGGATATATTCTAAATTTTGGCCATATATTTCTTCATTTTAATGTTAAGATTCATTGGTTACTCTTGAAATCGCTTTTATGAAGTTTAGCAGCTGGAGGATATCAGTAGAAGGATGTTAGAATGCTTTGTCTGTTGTAATTCATGGTTGCAGAGTGCTTGTTGTGCTTGATCATTTATGCTCTATTGAGTTATGCATGTGAGGGTTTTAGTTATACCATCCATCATGTTTGTACTAATGTGTTGGTCACGTGCATGGGTAGGGAATAAAAGTCAGAAATAATGGTCTGTTTGGTTTCCTGGATCTGTTTACAGCTGATTTTTTTCACATTGTTCCTGAACTTAAATGAGTAGACATTTAGCTTAATTTGTTAGTTCACGGGGATGGGTAGAGGTCATAATGCCAGAAAAAAAATTGGTCCATTTGGTTTCTTGGATATGTGAACAGCTGATTTCTTTCAAAAGTGTTAATTGCTACATTTAGCAATATTTATCCAAGAATTTCTTTTCAATAAGTTGAAGGCAGGTTGGAATAATTACTATAAATATATTCGTGTGGATATATGATTTTCCTTATAATTTCTCATCCATTGTTATGATGCCATTTGGGATTACTTTTCATACAACCTAAGATCTTTTGAGCAACATTTAGTTCTTGAAAACTTGAATGGACCTTGGGCTACAGCTGAGATGATACGAAAGAATATATATTCATTACAACTAAATGGTGACTCTTTTTGCTGTCTATATGTTGCGTCGTCATGCATATTTTGTTCTTCAATCTGTTACTTTGTTAATGCTGTTTCTGTTGCACAGAGGCAGTTGAAAGCTGGCGGAAACAAAAACTAAAAGAAGTAAAGAGACTTGTTCGTGGGAAAACTTTAAATACAACGATTTTGCCTGAGGAAGCTGGTGTAGTTTCTTCTGTACAATATTGTTTTGACCTTGTACTATTTTGATATTTCGGATTATTTTGTTACAATGTCAAATTTACCTTTCATTCTAATGCATTGGCAGGTGTTGTTGCAAGAGCTTTGAGTTCCGATTGGGCCGAATTATCAGAAAAAATTGGCATCTGGATTCCAGTTGAAATCATTAATAAGGAACATGATGACAAACCAGAGGGTGAAGAGGAGTTCGGTAATGACAGCGTTTTTTTCTGTGTTAGATTGTTTATTTTGTATCACCTGTACATTTTACTAATTAATCACTATTTTTTTATTTTTTTTTTTTGCCATCTTTCTTGTCTTAATTTGGATTTGAGATGCTTTTCTTCTAATACTGCGATACATTTCTCTCTTTCCAGACAGTCGAATCTTACCAGGCAGACAGCTCCCTCTTGAATGCCATGCTGAAGTTCATACAGACTATGGTGGTGATGCTGTCAGGTGGGGCCTTACCCACCATAAAGAGTCTGCATATGATTGTTGTATGGCTTGTGTGAATCAAGCCAAACGTGCCAAACCAGGTGGAAAGAAATGCAATATATGGGTTTATTGCCCATCTGAGACTGGATGCTACTCTCCAGATATTTATGAACATAAAAATCAAGAATGCTGGCTGAAATATGTAAGTTTACTCGCGAACTTTCCTGAAGTTGATTTTATTGTTCTGATTTACTCATTTAGGCCATAACTCTCATAATACGTAGAAAATAAATATTTCTTGCTTTGATTATCGTTTGCAGTCGGAGAAACCCAAAGTGAATTTTAAGGACAGATATTCTGAATCATATAGAAATGCACATCCAAATGCACCATTAATTGTTCCATGGGTATCTGGTTGTGGTCAGCGTCTGAGTTATTTCTATCAACAAATAGGCGGCAAGGCTGAAAAGCTCCAATAGAAGTTGCAAACTGTGCTATACCATGGGATTTACACATGCCCGGACGATGATGAATGTATTTTACGCATCTATGCATGTGAGGTTCACATTGCTCCACAGTCGCTATTGTTTGCTCGCCCTCAATTTTTCTCGTGCCTTGTAAGCATTGGAACATCGGATTTTGTTCTTTTTTTTTTTGGTATTACAGGGTAGGTAGTGGTGCTGATGACTTTAAATTGGAAAGCCAGTGCTAAGGATAATAGAATCAAGATATGTAGTCAAAGAAGACAAGACGTGATAAAAGCTTTTGCTTGTGCATGTATTACAAATTCTTTAATTGTAGTTGATATAAGAGGTTCTTATCAGTCATTTATTTCTTAAGAACATTTATTCTATTTGGACACGACCATGATCACTCTGGTTGTGATTCCTTTTCAATCAATTGTTTGGATTAGAGTTGAAAACTGATGATACTACTTTATAATTGTGCAGTGCAATTTGTTTTAGTTTCGAATTCATTATTCCTTCTCTGTCATTTGGTTCTTTATTGCTAAATCTATTTAAAGATTTAAAGTAATTAGATCCTTAGCAAGCAAAATCACAGTTTCACTAACTTGGATCCTAAATTTGATATAAACGAACATGCAGGAAATATTCCATACAAGCGGCCTTTGGCCCTCGTTAAATCATTACCAATGCTTGTAACCTTGTAACTTTTGTGGTGTTTGTTGCTTTAGAATGTTATTACACATCTATTATGCAAGAATTTTTGTACTCAGTACAATTTTTAGAGTTTTTGGTTGAATTCTTTAGACAATTCAGAGTTAAAATTTAAGGCCTTGTCCGGATTTAATTAAATTCACTTAAAATTGTTTGACTAACAAGTACAATTGAATAAAATATTCCAAACAATTTACAATTTCAAAAAAAAAAAAAAATTGTCTTTCATTTTCCGCAATGATTGTTATCACCATATTCATGATTATTGACACATTTGCCTTTATGACCGTTCCATATTTAACTTTTCGGGTTATTGTGGGACCAATTATTTTGCATAATCAAAGTAGATTTTGGCAAAATCTGCATTTAATTGATTCCAGACATGTTCTAAGTATATTTGTTAACCACTTTACTGAGATTCAATGGTAGTGCCGTGCAACTATTCCGACATCTAAAGAAAGGGCAGAGATATCTTTCGATTTTCACTCTAATGATCAAATTAGTATATATCGGAGAAACAATATATTCATACATGACTGACCCAATTTTGACCGAGGCAAGGGATCGAGAACAAAGCCCCAACTGCGTTGTAGCCTGTGGTTCTTGAGCATGGGCCGCAGGCCTTGTACGAGGCTTATGCCTCGAGACTTGCCCAAGACTTATGCCTCAGTGCCTACCTAAGGCTTATTCTATGGAACTTGGCAGAGGCTTTTGCCTCAGGACTTGCTCGGGGCCTAGGATTCGAGACTAGCCCAATTCCGACTGAATTTGTTAGCTAGAAAAATCTATTTTCATGTTTTGAATATTTTTTGCTTTATCAAATTAAAATATCAACGCAATAAATATATCATGTTTTATGTAAGTAATTTTTAATTGCTCAAAATTAAAATAAGTAAATTATTTAGTGGGATAAGTGTTGAATGGTCGGGTGACCCAGCCGATTTTTTAAAATGACAGTTGACTCATTTTGACATGTAAATTACCAAATATAACATTGTCTTCTATTCCCTGCTTATAATTATTTCAAACGATTTCAAATTCATTTGTCTGTGGAAAAAAGAAAAAATTTCAAAGTTAGAATCTAACTCATTTCAATGTTAGAATTCAACTCATTCCATTTGTGTAAGAAATCTCATTTCAAGTAGAAACTCATCCGTCTCTATCTTCTTCTTTTAACTTACTGTAAAAATTGTGTATTTTGTAGTATAAATCATGAAAATATGTGTAAATCTGAATTTGAATTGTAGTTTACAACCCTGCCCGGAAGGCCCGTGATCAAATCATCTTGGGAGTTGTCGGAGCGAATCTCTGTTAACAGTAGTTATTAAGTAAGGGTATTTAAGTATTTTTTGTGTAAAAGACACATTTTCAACTTATTTGATATACTTTAGGTTCTCCTGCGATTTGAGGGGTTTGACACGGTCATTTAGCCAAATCTACATTATTTTTTTCACCCTATACATTTGTCTTCTCAAAAAAAAAAAAAAATCATTCTCTTTAAATCTCTCATTCTCAATTATTCTATTTATTATTCTTCAAATTTCTTTTGCATTCTTCTTCTTTCTCATTATTCTTCGATAAAAAAGTTTGAATAGTAGAATTCCACCGTAATGAAGCGATACAGTGATACAGTAGTAACGTGATACTTCTTTAAAAAAATTGTAACTTTTACTCAAATCCTGAGGTTACAAAAATAAGTGCACGTAACTACTACACCTGCACTTTCCAGTTTCCATACCTAACCTCTCACTACTCCCAAAACTAAAGCTCACCAGTCACCAGGGACAAAAAATCAAGGGGGGGGGAAAAAAAAAGATGCGATTTTTTATGAAACCTGAAAGTGTAAACAAAAAGGCAGTTTGAAGAACACTCACAATTCGATTATGAATATGAGCTCAACCAATTTTAAGATCAAACATCCGCTTCAGTTTCCCAGGTACCACTTTCTTCTTGAATTGACTCTCTATCGGCAATAATTTTATGATTTACAATGCGTATAATTTGTGTTTTGATACATATTTTTGAACCTAATTTCATCTCTGTATAAATATATTTAAATTTTAACAAGCAATTGTCGTACTGTTTTTTCATTTCAATTTTCTAGCAATATTTAAAATCCATTTTAATTTCCTGTATTATGGTCTTTTGATGTTTCCACTTTTGGGTTTCAAGAATGCAATTTGGAAAACTCATTTACCGAGAAGGATTTTTGTTTCCTTATTAGCAAAAAGTTATGGTGATCAAATTGGGGTGGTGATATTTTGTATGTTTATATTCAAAATGGAATTTATGTGCTGTTCTTGGTTGGAAATTTGTTTGAATTACCTTGTCATTAATTATTTTTGGTGACCTCAGAATAGGCACCAGTATTCAAGTCCCGTATCCATTACTTCAAAGAACAAATAAAATATTATAAAGGAGGGTTTTCTATTTCACAGCTCTAGGTTTTCTTCCATTTCCCCCCTAAATATGAAATAAATATTCCTTCTTTGAAGGTGAGAGGGAAAAGGTACACTTACAATCTTTTGTGTGGCATGAAGTTGCTTTCTTGGTTCACTTTTGAGGTTATAATTTCATAATCATTATGGAAAATTGCGTTTCTGAACCTATAATTCTAGTAGCAAGTTGGTTCCAACCATTAAAACAAGACCACTGGAAACGCCTTCTTCTTTGGAGGCCGACAACGTTGATTTTTTTGGGTGGGGGAGGAGGAGAGGTTCTCGAGAAAGTGTTGTAATTGACTTTTTAACGGACTTTTGGATGGATACCGTCTACCAGGACTACTTGTGCAACAGCAGTGAAAGGTTGAGGACAAAATATGCTCCGTTTTAAAGATGTGGACCAACTTGCTACCGTATAGGGGAACCAATGGTGCAGGTTTTTGCAATCATTATCTAGTTCAGTCCACTATCTAATAGGAAATCAATTCAACATTTGGTTGGTTTAATTTGACAGACATGAACATTAAATTTAGGGCTCATTGCTATTCTCTGTTAACAATAGTAGCTCGTTCTTGATAAATTATGAAGGATTCAACTCTGATTAATTGTATGCTTACTAAAGATGAGGCATCCATAACTCATATAATGGGCTTTTGTTTGTGAGCTTACAATTTTTGCAACGCACATTTGATGCTTCATCCCTGCTGGCTAACAAATATTTTTGTCTGCAACAAGAAATTTTGCAGGACTGGACTAACAACGAATTTTGCCTAGCTTTCATCATGCAATTCAAAGCTTGACTATTTCTTTCCTTTCTCGTTTATTTGTATCATGGAGAAAAGGGTTACTAAAAAGCTTATGTGTACCATTACGTGCCACAAGGTCCTGATTTTGTGACAATTGGCTAACTCAGCTGAAAATATAGAAATGAGTTCTGGCGAAGGAAAACCCCACTGGAATATGTTTGATGGTGTGAAGACCATCTCAACATCACCTGAAGTGCTTATGGCTGAGATTAATTCTGCCATTACTGCTCTTGAGTACACTCGTGCTACTGCTTTCTTACAATCTCAATCTGCTTCTGTCTCAAAGAACGTAAACCCTAATGGAAAGTTGACTTCACAATATGATGCTCGAATGGCTGATGAAGCTTACAAGGCAGGGTTAGCTTCCATGGCTGCGGGGAAGCTTGATGAGGCTGTTAACTCATTAAATGTTGCTCTCTCCAAGTGCCCGCCTGATAAGACGTCTGCTGTTGTTAAGCTTCAGTCTCTTATTTCTCTTACATCCCAAAAGCTTCACAAGTCCTCCAATTGATTCAATTGGTACATCCAAGACTTCTTAATGTGGTGTACTGATGGCTTTTTGTCATACTTATTCTTTTCCTCTCTCATTCTGTGTTCTTCTGAATTTTTCTCAGTCACTATTTTTGTGGTTGTGTTTTTTAAGCGAAATGAGAACTTTCTTTCATATACGTCCGAAAATTCTCTGCCATTCCCCATAATTGCAGCTTTGGTAGTCTAAGACTATCTTGAAGTGCTGGAAAATATGAAGCTAAAATTATCCAACTACATGTCAACAAGGAGAGAATTGTAGGGAAAAATGATCTTCAGGATGTCATTGTTCCCCTCTGTCCAATTTGCATGAAAAGACAACAACAGATGGAACATTCATTGCTAAGATATGAGAATTGCCTGTGTGCTCTCCAAGCAGAAGTCACCATGGTCGACCAGTGTAGTCTCGGGCAAATTCCCATCTTTTTAGAACACTGAACCAATTTGAAAGTTTTGAAGATATCAGTCACATCCCCAACAATGCAATTCGGAAGTTTGACTTATATTGTAAAACTGCTAACCATCTAATTAATTATTAAATGTTGGACTTCACCTGGTCGACAAGTAATATCCCAAAAGAACTGGGTTTTTATTTTGCTTGCATATGTTGCTCCCTAGATCTATCTTCTCTGTATCCTGATACACTCTGTTCCTTCTCCAGTTTCAAGAAGAAGGAGAGAAAAAGAAGACTGTCTGGGGAGTAATTTGTTTTGGCAACCTATTTAGGTTTAGGATCTTGAAGATGAGAATTTGTAGAGGATTTTATGTCAATGTATTTTACCAGTTACTTAAATACTGGTCTTGAGAACTAAGAGGACACTAAAAAGCGTCCCTCAATCTTACATTAATATGAGCTATTCCTCCTTTGAGATCGTTCAATCTCTGGCAAGTGTTAGATTTCTTCATTACGGGAGGAGTTCCAATATTTCCTATACTGGAAAGCAAGGTAATTCTTTCTTTCCCACAAAACTTCCTTAGGTCAGGTGCTCTTTAGACAATGCTCATCTTAGCTGCCAGTCACCAGTCATCTTAGCTGCCAGTCACCAGTCAAAGACACTTCTCGTCTGATGTTACTCATCTTCACGAGCAGTGAGGCTTCTTCAATTTTGTGGACGGCATTGGCAATATTGAAGATGTGAGTTTGATGGTAATATTCTTCCCTCTCATAGATGTGGGTGGAGCCACTTCCTACTTCTGCACTATTATGGATTGCCCATATTTACCACTTTCCAATTGCGCTACCAGGGATGCCAAAATTTGAATGGCTTGAGGGTGACCATCTAATTCTCCTGTGTTTCTGCCAAGAATCGACTCTTAGGAGGCCAACCTCATAGTCGCCTTAAAATATGTCTGTCTTCAATTCTGTGGATGGCATTGGCAATATGAAGACTGTTGGTTTTGACTCGTCTTGACTAGAAAGTGATGAAATATTATATGAATTGTTGGTTTCGGGTTTGAATGTTATTGCTAGGCAACTCTGGTCAATAATTTGAACTCAAACTTTACTGAAAATTAATATAGCTCAAGTTAATAAGCATGTTAATTACTATAATCTAGTGGTGTTGACATTTGACATTTGCTAGGTAACTCTTGGTTAATAAGCTTGGTCATCAAAAACCAGTGACTGATTCAAGTTTTGATGCTTGAGTTAATTATTACAGCTTGGGTAGAAATCGACATAGTTCCGATGGTAGGCATCTCTATTTTTCTAATAATATGTTTACCTTTCAAATCTAATAACTGTCACTTTCACTGGAGAAAACTGCAATTTTACGCAAATGGTTATTCTCTCGTACCATACTCTATTCGGTTAGTTAGATTTATAGCATATTTAGCAAATTACCATGTGTCATTTGGGGATTAGGTACCATGTCATAGTTTTACAGAACTTCTTAGGATGAAACTGAAAGCTATAATTATAACAACTAAGAATACGACTGGAAATATTCGTGTGGTATAAACTCTTGCTTGTTCAACATTCATTCTCATGTGCTCAATATGCACGTTGGTCGATTACGCCTCACGTTTGCACAAAATATAGAAGCTTGAAGCATGTACAATATCCTAGATTAGACAAGGTAAATATCGTTGAAAAAAGACGTGTAATAAAAAAATTATTATCATGTCAAGTCTTGTTTATAATGCATACCGAACATTTCCGTACGAGTCTCTAAGTAATGATCTAATACAAGAAAAATATGAAGGTAATCAGTCAAATTATAGAGGACAAAATGTCTGGTAATCTTTCGCATCTCTCTTGTTAACTTAATCTTCAACCCAAAGGCAAAGTTGCAGAAATTGGAATAGGATGCGAGGCCAGCGTCACATAAATCACTAAATACAAATAATATTTAGTTCGTACCATCTTCTCTTCTTCTACAAACAACCGTATATCCCACCCATTTTATCCAAAATTCTTTCCAAGATGAGCTTTTTGAATCATGAAGAGCCACCAAATCCGTCCAAAAGATGCAAATTCCTTGCTTCAGTCTTCAAGGATGCATTTGCCAAATGCCATTCTTTTCGGGCAAGGATTTCTACTTCAAACCCACAACAAGAAGAAGAAGAAGAGCCAGACAGTGATTACAATGATGAAGAGGAAGTACTCACTTAACCTTAAATTCTTCTTTTCATACAACATATTCTTCTGCTAATCCATTTCTTTTGTGGGGAACTGTTTGGAACAGGTATTTGTTTCAGCAATCATAAGTAAATATAAGGAATCCAAATGCAAACGCAAGTCAAGCATTGCAATAGATAGTTTCAACTGGGCATTCTCTCCAGCAGCAGGAGACTTGTTCATTGCCTCAAAGTCAGTGAAAGAAACGAGCAATGAAGAGGATAGAGATGATTTTTTCTCCGTTGGTAGCCATCTCTCCCGGTGTTCAAGTGCTACAAGCTTTGATGCTTTTGTCTCTGTCAAAACATGTTTTTCCCGGTGTTCAAGCTTAAGTAGGATTGACAGCTTGAGTAGGATTGACTTCAAAGATTTCCGCAGACGCTCCATTATTCAAGAGTTATGCCATTTTGAAGGGTGGCCATTTGGCCTTTGCCGCAAGGCCTTGTTGCTGCCTCCTCTGCCCAAGTCCCCATCTGATTCTTGGTCGTGGCGTAAGAGTACTAGAATGGTAAAGATACATTGATGGCATGATACTCTTTAACACATATTTTTCTGAAAACGGAATGTGCTGAAATAAAGAAACAATTACATTCGAATTGTTGTGCATCCAGCTGAAAAATAAAGTACAGTGAATCTTTTTTCCCCAGTGGAATGATGGTATTCCATTCACATTTGCCATTATGATTTCAATTTTCAATGCATACAAGCAAACTTTTGTACAATAATAGAGAATCAAAGACATTTAGGAGTGGAACAAAACAAACAAGAATAACAGAGGACACGAAACCCACAAAATAAGGGGGGAAAATACATAACCTGATCTAGAGATCTCTCAACCTTAATACCTCAGATTTTTAGTATGCCCAAGTGCTCAGAAAACACAGCATCGGTCAAATACCCGATAACTGAACACAGCCTGGCAATATGTAAAACAAACAAGCAATAAGAGAGCAAGTGGATGGATAATCATCCCGAAGTTGCTCATTCATTCAGTATTTTCAAGATTTCACCTTAATGAAAGGTACTAACATAAAAAGCACCACAGAAGAGAGAAATTAAGAACACTGACACAATTATCTTTTTCTAGCGTAGAAAGATGAACCTGTAAGGAAAGTGAAACAAGTGTATGTTGAATCTGGGCAGAAAGTGCAAAACTTCTATAACCCAAATATGCTTGTATTGCACACGACCAATTTCACAGTATTGGTTCGATTAAGAACAAGTGCAAGGCAGAATTACAGTGTTGATCGCTGCATCAAAGGCATTAATTCCTTGGTAGCTTGTCAAATACAAGAAAGCAGTGTAATATAGAGATGTGTCCATGTGTTCCATTGTTTTTCTTCTTTAATCTCTTCATTCAGATGTCTCTATCCTTTTCTTTATTCTTTCTGTTCATATTATCTGTCTGTAGAGGAGTGTCGCTCAGTGTACTCCATTTATTAATTCAAAACTCAAAAAACACGTTTAATGAAGCACAGCACATAAAACTAAAATTCTGATAATGATAACATCCTATGACAATCAAACCAACGAACCATTATTAATGCATGAATAGAAAAACCATAAAACGAGCCTGAAATCCAAGTAAAAGGAAATTCAGAAGAAAGATTACAGCATCAGGGACTTCAACTTTTTAAGTTTGCCGGTATCCTTATTATACCTACTTGAACAGAGTTTCAGCACACATGCTAGCAGAAGAGGAGCACAAGAACCAAACTGGCTAGCACAAGTAAACTAGTTGGAAACTTCTTGGTTCTGAAATTCTTCCGCAAGTCAAAAACATGAAAAAAAAAAAGAAGAGATTTGTTTAGCTGTCTATCCAAATCTATGCTCTCTGCTCAACGTAAGAACCAGAGATTCCAGAAGTCCCAAGGACAGTAACCTGCAATAAAGCAAACTGATGATGAGGAAAATAGAAACAACAAACATTTAAATTAGTTGCAGGATTTCAATCACAGTAGTAAAAGAAGCAATTGCAATAAATGAAAAATAATTTTTTAGTTACCTCAAGCAAAAAGAAATTGAAAAATTACTTGGCTAACAAAGGCAAGACAATAGGGATGCCTACGCTCCTCACATATAAAATCATTATCTACAGATCAAATTTTGAATTCCTCATGGATTATTACCGAGCAAGTATCATTCCAAGGCCCAAACATAATAGGCGTGTGATCATTCATTCATCTTTTAGAATAGGCAAAACAGAAATGCAACAATATCCGTGATAAATGCTGCAAATTTTTACAGCATTTCCATGCAAAATCATTTTGCAAGAGGAATCGTACCTTTCCCCATTCAGAATCAAGGCCACTGCACCTCATTTTCAAGTATATCATCTTTGTTCCCAACTCATTCTCCACTTTCTTCTTCAAATAGATCTCCTCTGGCCCAAATGAATCCAAATAGGCAGCATATCTATCAAAAATTGTACGCATTGCCTTCACATATTCTTCTGGCATGGGTTTCACATCCTGCCAAATTGTTAATTATTACACAAGCAGCCGGGAAAAGGCTGGAAATGTGGAACCATTAATCACGTACAATTCATGTTACCTCGCCACTCATCCCAATGGCATCATCCATTTCCATCTTCAGCGACATGAGAATACCTGTAAACTCTTCAACTGCCTCTGCTGCTCGGAAAACATTGGTCAGAGCTTCTTGGGAAGCCTTGTCATCAGTATTCTTGGACAATGCCTTTTTTACATCATGGACTACAGCAGTTGGGAGCTCATCCCAGTTTGTAGCCATTAAGTCCTTGAATGCCCGCTCGATCTCAGGGTCTTTTATAACGGGCATATGTGCAACATCTTCGCTGAACGAACGTGTACTCCCAATGCACATTGCTAAAGGATTCGAGTAACCTATGTGATAAGAAGTATCAAGAGTTAAAGAGATTTTGAAGGCTAACAACACTATGCAAGTAGAAGAATCTTTTCATTTAGGTTCTAGGTAGGATGAAAACAGCTCATGACACACAAGGCACGAAGGTGTATTCAATGAAACAGGATGCACGTGCATCAAAAAAATCCATTTTGGAACTCATTATGAAAAAACAGTATCACTTACAAGATATACAGTCCAGCACATTAATTTACTCCTCTCGGTGTCAACCATAATTAAGAATATAGTGGTACATTATAAACCATAATATAATTGGTTCAAAAGGATACATGTTCTGGTTTTCCATTCACAGACACATCTAGTGAGTGAAAAGACAAAGGGAAAGGGAAACATCTTGACAAAGCCTAATTTCAGAATATATTTGAGATACTCAGGAAATTAAGGAACATTATCAGTTACCAATTGAGAATAAATTAAGGAAGGGTACCATTGGTGATTGGGACATGTCTTGAGAAGATCCAAAGATGCTCCATTCGTTAAAGTAATGCAATCTCAGTGTGGTAGATTAGAAGAGGGCGTAGAACAAAATTGACATGGCATATTGTGGTTTCTAAAGTTATATTTGTTCTGGATCTTCCAATAGATATAGTACTGAACCTAATAGAGTGACGAAAAGGATTTATGTAGTTTATACCAAATTTTGTAGGGAATAAGGCTTAGTTCGTTGTATTTGTAAGCATGGACAGCAATGAATTATTTCCTAAGATTATGCTCTTATGGTAGTATTTTTCTCGTTATTGGAAAATGGTAACCTATGAAGCATATATTGACATGGCAGTGCTGATACAACACATTACTGTAACAGGGCATGGCGATTCTTTGAAAAACTACTATACAACATGGGAAAGACACAGTAAGATACACATACGAGAGAAAGAGAGAAGAACAAGTCCTGTGACTCTTGTCTTCCTTCTCTACCCCATCATCTTTCCAGAATGACAGCAACAAACAAGCATAATCCATCAAAGCAATCCTCAAAATACCACCACCTAAGAATGTTACCTATTCATAGTTAATTCAATAAAGAACAGAATGGTGAAGAGTCTTTCTTTGTTGCTTTAGCTTTTATTTCCCTTCTTGGACTTCCAGGGCATATCCTTTATCCAGAAGCTTTATTCTACCCCCACAATCCCACATCATTGTGATTATATATTTCTAATTAAATGATCAAAATCTCGATAATGGAAGTGGTGATCTCAACAACCAACAGTATAACGGGCACTGCCATGGTAGGGTGTTCTCATGTATAGGGTGGTGTTATGTGGTACTCTATGCTTTTCCCTTAAACAAACCCACAACTTTTGTAAAATCCCAAAAAACATAGCATGTTGAGTTCAAAACTCGGCAAGAACTTCCATAGATTTTATTAATAGTCAGTAACAGACTCTAAATAAAGTTTTTTTCCTATCGATTTTTATTCATTTTTTCTCATAGATTTTTTATTTTATTTTGCTACCTACATTCCAGAGTCTTCACCAAGGGTAATGAGATGAAATATATGCATCATCCAAACTCAGATTTAAAATATCCCCTCTATAATAAGTTTTCAAAAGAACTCACACTATTAGATTTTGAGTAAATTTAATAAATAATCACCCAACTTTATCCAATATTACCATTTGCTCCCCAACTTTAAAATATAACTTATTGCTCACCCATCTATCTCAAATCATTTTTCATCCATCACCCTACTTATTTCCGTCAATCAACTTTAACGAAAAATACCACGTGGCGGACGGAATCCTACGTTGCACAATTATCCATTAATATCTACCACATGAGGTTCACAATAATTAACAAATGCTCATCCAACTTTACCCACCATTACCACTTGCTCATCCAACTTTAAAACATTATCAATTACTCATCCATCTTTATCGAATCATTTCTCATCCATCACCGACCCCAATTTCATCCATCTATCTTGATGGAAAATGACATGTAGCCAACGGAATCCTACGTAGTACAAAATTTCGTTAAAATTGCCACATGGCCAAAAATGCATGCTACGTAATACCAACTATTGGACCACCGAAATAAAACATACTTTCATTTTCCACATTGAAACGGACATCTCAGTTCCCCAAAATCAGAAGAAAAACCATAACTCTCTCCAATCTTCTTCTCCAAATTTCGGCCATCTCATTTGTATCCATCCATTTCACCGATTAATCACTATTGTAGACCGAACGCACAATTGAGAGGTTGATTATGATTAATCAATGAAATAGATGGATTCAAATGAGATGGCCGAAATTTGGAGAAAAAGATTGGAGGGAATTATGGTTTTTTTCTAATTTTGGGAGAACTGAGATGGTCGTTTCAATGTGGGAAATGAAAGCGTGTTTTATTTTAGTGGCTAATAATTGGTATTACGTGGCATGAGTTTTTGGCCATGTGGAAATTTTAACGAAATTTTTATGCCACGTAAGATTTTGTCGGCTACATGTCATTTTTCGTCATGATAGATGAATAAATTTGGGGTCGGTGATGGATGAGAAATTTTTCAATATAGATAAATGAGCAATGGATAATATTTCAAAGTTGGGTGAACAAGTGGTAATTGTGGGTAAAGTTGGATGAGCATTAGTTAATTATTGTGAACTAGATTTTAACAAATTTTTGTGCCACGTAGGATTCTGTCTGCCATGGCATTTTCCATTAAGGTTGATTGACAGATGAGTCGAGTGATGGATGGGAAATGATTTGAGATAGATGAGTAATCAATTGGTTATATTTCAAAATTGGGTGAGCAAATGGTATTGGGTAAAGTTTGATGATTATTTATTAAATTTACTCGTTAGATCTTCGGAACTTGGTGAAAAGCAACTTAGAAACTCAGTGAAAACCATGTTAAATTATAGAAATGAGTAAGCTTTTTCTCTCAGGAGCAATGATTCAAGTAATGCATATATACCTGAGCAAATTTAGAATATATTCTTCTAATTTAGTTTCATTAGCCTCAAATTTCCTTATATCTTCTAACTCAGTAATATTTTACATAAAGGTCTGAACTTCCAAGTCTAAATCCACAAGTGTCCTTGAAAAGATTATTAGAATAATAAGACGTAATGTTTTAGTACAAATTAAATTGCGAGTTGACATAAAGTTAATAAAATTCAATTAACAATTTTGTATTGACATTTGGCCAACCCGTTTCCGAGATTCAAATTCTTGACAACAAATGTATGAAAAGTAAAGTTAATAGAGTCCGAATTAAGTTTTTTTTAAAATACAGCAGAAACTGAACAAGAGCTCCGCTCTATCGCTAGATTAATACTACTACATCTGTAACTTGATTTTTTTTGCACACGAGAAGCTTTTAATAGAATAAAAAGATAAAGTTGATAATAGACAAGTGTTAACAGAAAAGTCTATACCATAGGGTAGACGGTCATGAGAAGAGGTGGGGAGCGCGGGCGAAGAGAAATGGAGGCGGCGGATATGGTGGTTGACGACGGAGGTGGCGGCGGCGGAGGAGGAGTGGGAGAAGGCTTGAGATCTTCGGCAAATCGAGCGGCATAACGATCTCATCAATATCATTTTCTCCATTTTTCTTTTCTACTTTATAATCTCTCGCACTCTATCTCTCTACACCTGAATCGAAATCGCTAGCTTTTTTATCGAGATTTTGACAGTTCTATACGAATAATCCCCTTTTTTTTCTATTTTTTATTTACTTTTTCTGAATTGTTTGCACTCATACGCCCTTTTAGTTACTCAAGGAAATTATAGCACTGGTCCTCAAACTATTACTAATCCCAAACGTTTAAAAACGAACAAATTCATCCTTATCCTTTTATTGTTGATGTGTCATTAATCCCAATACCATCTAAAACTCCATAAAAAGTATAAAAGCACGTATTGTATTTCTAATTAGTTACGTGATAGCAAGTATTCAATCTTATAAAAATGTATGGTAGACTATATTGTTGCTATTTTTATGGTCAATATTGAAATAGATGAAAAAGATAAGGAAGGTGGGGAAAAAATATGATAAAGAGGAAAGAAATATGAAATAAATTACCATGTCACCACAATCTGATTATTGAAAACCTGGAGCAGTATGTAGAAAATAAGGTTGATGAGATACATAGAAGGTCATTTGGAAATTTCTTTATAAATAAATAAATAAACATGTAGTTTAAATCTTTAATACGAAAAACAAGTCAGAGCTATATTTAAAATCAAAGAGCTACTATAAAAATCAGCGGTGAGCCACTATTTAAAAGAATATATCAGGCGTTGAGCTCTCCGCCGATAAACAAGACGATGAGCCTCTGTCGGAAAAATCGTCGAAAAACTAGGCGATGAATTTACATTTAAAAATCAAGGCAATGAACCTCTGTTAAAAAAACAAGGCGATGAACCACTTTCAATGAAAAGTAATTTTAAAATTTAAATAGTTTAAATTAAAGCCAAATAAATTAGTATAAATGTGATATAATAAGATGTTTTCTTATTTTAATTATTTTAAGATCATTAATATTTATGAATTTTAATAAAACTATTAATAATTATGAAGGAATTTTTTATATAATTTGTTTATTTAATAATTTAAATATTTAAATAAATAAGTCTCGCATTTTTTTCCTCACGCCTAGATCCCATTTTTGAAACACTAGAATATAACTTTAAATTAAAGGAGATAGGGGTTTTGAAAGATGATTTTAGAAAAAAAATATATGGAATTTATTAAAAAAATTTAGTCGACCCCTTGTATATAGCTATTAGTGAAAAATTGGTAAGTATATGATATCATAAATAATAATAATAATAATAGTAAAAATATGTCGTGTCACAATAATTGAAAATTTAGCTTTGATTTAATTAAAACTAAATTTAATCAAACATATATATTTCAATTGATTTGAATGTTTTAACTTGACCATTCTATCAATAAAGCAAGTTAAAAATGTGTAGTGAATTTAGGAGGAAAAAAAAAAAAAAAACTCAAAGATAAAAATGAACTCTAATTCCAACTCCATCAAGTAATCCATTTTAATTCGTGAATTTTCGTAATTGAACCAAATTCATGCTCATGTTAACAATCAATAATTTTAATTTATCTAACTACCTCTCTTTCGAGTATGATTAAACATATTTTAATATAAGATCCTAAAATATGATTCAAATTTTTTTTTAAAAAAAAAAAAAACACACACACACACACACATATTCAATTTCAATATCATTCAATAAAAATTGCACAAAGCATAGGGGTAATCTATATCCCTATCAGACTATGCATCATTTGTTAAAAATGTGCTTAAATCTAAATTGATCACTCTTCGAAATAAATAAGTCACAAATACGTTCGAACATTAATCAAGCATTCAAACAAAATAAGTACTACATATAATCAACATCTCATGAATTTGACATAGAAAGCAAGAATTCTTGAATTAAAACATCAAACAAAGTTTACGTCATCATTCTAGTGAAAAAAATGGCTTAGCCTAACACCATTGAATTACAAAAATACATAAATGGTTGAGAATACATTATTCAGACTTTATGAATATAAGGAAGAAAAAAAAAAAAGATCAATCTTTCCCTTTAAACGTCTTCAAATGATTCTTCAATAATCTCTTCCTTCTTCTTGCTTGAAAAAAAAAACTCAGAACCTTAGGGCTCAAGAATTTGTGCCCAAGACTTCCCAAAACAACCACCAAACATGCCAAAATTAGAAAAACACACACAATTTTTCCATAGAGCGAAGCTAATCTCGCAACCTTTTACAACTAGGAGCAAGGAATGTTTGTTATGGACGTACTCTCTCAATCGCGAAGTGATTCTTGTGAGATAATAGGGATAGTTTCACCATACACTACATAATATAAAATAATTTAAAAAATACTATCTAACTTTTTATATTCTAAAAATATTGTTTTTATTTTTGTAACACTTGTTGTTATATTTGTTATGTTTGTTATATTTCTTAAAAAAAAGTGATAAATTTGTTATTTTTAGAATTTAAAATATTGGAAAGTAATTGTGAAATTTTAATAGAAAGTTAAGTATGTAGCAAAATTATCAATAAAAATTTATCTCATTCAAAATATGACATTTTCAAATGTGATTAAAGTGTGCAAATTTAGCTAATAATATTTTAATGGTGCTGTTAAAGATAAAATATGATGATACTGTTAAAAGTGTTAATCTCAATGAAAAATGACATTTTCAAATTATTTTTTAAAATCAGATTTGAATTTTCGCAGCAAATGAACTGACAAATGAAAACGATTTGCTACACGACTCATCAATCTATATATCAACCAATGTGCGGATGAGAAATCACAAATTATCCTTCAAATTCCCCATTCTGTGTTTCTTCTCCTCAAATGGCTTCAAGCAACAACGAAATAGAGTACGAATTTCTCCCATTGATCCGAGTCTACAAAAATGGCCATGTCGAAAGACTCATTGGCACTGATTCCATTCCAGCTGGAACTGATCCTCAAATCGGCGTTTCATCCAAAGATGTAACCAATATAATTCCCGAAACTGAAGTTTATGTCAGAATTTATCTCCCCAATCTCAGAAACAAAAATAAAAAAATCCCTCTACTTGTTTACGTTCATGGAGGAGGTTTTGTTGTTTCTACACCATCTTCTCCTAATTATCATAATTATCTCAATGCACTTGTGGCTGAATCTCAAGTTATTGCAGTTTCGGTACATTACAGAAGGCCCCCTGAACACCCTCTTCCCATTGCGTATGAAGATTCCTGGGCTGCACTTCAATGGGTGATTTCGCATTCCAATGGCGATGGCCCCGAGGAGTGGCTGAACAATTATACAGATTTTGGACGTATATTTTTGTCCGGCGAGAGCGCTGGCGCCAATATAGTTCATAATTTGGTAATGGCAATTGGGAATTCTGAATTAGATTTAGGGCTAAATTTGAACATTCTTGGTGTTGCTTTGGTTCACCCATACTTTTGGGGGTCGGATCCAATCGGGTCGGAGGCGGTGGATCCGGATAGGAAGGCATCAGTGGACCGATTGTGGCCGTTTGTTTGTCCATCGAATCCAGATAACGATGATCCACGAGTCAACCCGTTGGCAGAAGGTGGACCGGGCTTGATGGGTTTGGGGTGTAGGCGGGTTCTGGTTTGTGTGGCTGAAAAGGATATATTGAAGGACAGAGGGTGGGTTTATTTTCAGGCGTTGGGTCGGAGCGGGTGGATGGGTGTGGTTGAGATCCATGAAACAGAAGGAGAAGGCCATGCTTTTCATTTATATGATTTACAATGTGAGAAGGCCAAAGAATTGATCACAAGAATGGCTGCTTTTTTCAGTAGGGATATGCCTCCTATGTTTCATTAAAAATTGAGCATTTGTTTTCATGTTTTTTGTATGCATCTCATGTTGTAATATGTGATTTGTGTAATAATTTAATTAAATTATAATTAACAAAAAATATTATTTTAATATATAGAGTTAGAAAAATTTGATCTTGAGAGTCACGAAAATTGTTATTCTAAAATTGTGGGCCTCTCTTTCTTGTGGGTATTATCAACACTGCACGGCTTCAAGATAAAATTCATTTAGCTCACAACTGATTTCCTTCTATAAGCACGGCCAAAGAAAGATAAAAACTAGCATTTTAACTAGTTGTCAAACCAAAAAATAAGTAGTGTATAATGTGTTTTTCAAATTTTGTTGTCTTGTGTGTATCTAAAACATGAAACTATACTCTTTTTTATAGTATAAAATTTAACCTCCAGCTTTATGAAAATTTATGTCATTCAAAATGGATTTTTTAATAAAAAGATAGATCATGTAGAAAATATAGATAAAATTTTACAATTAGCTTAACAAACTTAAATAATAGGAGAAGACCCTCTAAAATATTGAGATAAAAATTAAATAGAAATTATAAATGAAAATATAAAGTTTAGAACCTCATAAATAAGGAAAATGCTTGTTGAACCAAAAGATGGACTCACTATTGATAAATTATCAAATATGTCATTTGAAAAGACATATTTAGAAATTTGAATTGTGTCTTTTCAAATGACATATTAGACATTTTATCAATGGTTATCTAACTTTTAGTCATTGTAGCATTACTCCATAAATTAAACTTATTAATCAAGATATATAAGACTTTAAAATTCAGATTAAAGAATTGTTAGAGAACGTTTATTTTTAATTTTGATTTTGCTAAAAAGCTAAAGTCAAAATCAACAATTAATTTTAACCACACATTTCATGGTCCTACAATTTTTCAACCCACAATTTCAATAACTTTTATCAACTTTTATCAAAAAATCTAATTTTAATCAAAATCAAACACACCCTTAGAATTAAAAGTTATAAGACATTCTACTAGTCAACATAGATCATCAACTTTTATGATTAGAAATTATAGTGAAATCATACCAGGAAAAGTTAGAATTGTTATAAATTATAAAAGACTAAATGACAATACAATAGAAGACGAATATAAAATACTAGATAAATACATTATTTTAAATAAAATACAAAATAGCAAGATCTTTTCAAAATTTGACTGTAAATCAAGATTTTGGCAAATTAAAATGTATAAAGACTCTATTCCATGAACAACTTTTACAACACTGCAAGAACATTTTGAGTGAATTGTTATGCTATTTGGTTTAAAGAATGCTTCAATCTATATTTCAAAGAAAAATAGATTCTATTTTTAATTCTTTATCATTTGTTTATATATATTGATAACATTTTGGTACATATCGAAAATCATAAAGAGCATTTAAAGTATTTAAAAATTGTTTTAAATAAATTTATAGAAAATAAGTTAATTATTAGTAAAAAGAAAATAGAAATAAATAAACAAAAAATAGAATTTCTATGAATAATTATAGAAGAAGGAAAAATTCAACTTCAACCCTATGGGTCTTGATCTCTCTATCCATTTATGTTGCACACGTTGAGGTAGCATCACATGATTGATAGTTCATGGTTCCACAATCATTATTTTTACCAATCATGTCATGCCACCTCAGCATGAACATTATAAATGAACAATATAAATGGGTAGGAGATCAATACCCTCAACCCCATATAGTAAAGACTATTTTATAATTTTCAATAAAATAGAAGAAACTAAAAAATTGCAAGTCTTTTTAGGAATATTAAATTATGTTAGAAGTTTTATTAAAGATTTAGGTAAAAAGATTGGACTTTTATACAACAAATTATCAAGCAAATGACAAAAGTATTCTAACCAATAAGACATATAATTAGTAAGACAAATAAAAAATAAAGTCCAACAATCACCACTTTTAGAATTATCTTTAGATAGTGAATATAAAGTAATAGAAACAGATGAATGTGAATTATGATGGAGAGGAATTTTATATTCTAAACCAAATAAATATAGTGACAAAAAGAAAGAAAAAATTTGTAGATATGCTAGCGGTAAATATAAAATAAAAGAAAAATACTTAACCAACTTAGATTATGAAATAATTGATATAATTCATAGTTAGTGGTGGAACTAGACATTTTAAATTTTTTTTTTTTTTGGGTGGTGGGGGAGGGAGGGGCAAAACAAGGTCAGAGCTATGATATGGCAAATGGGTGGGTCGGGTGGGAGAGTGGGAAGCCTTTTTAGAGGGTTTGGGAGTAGCGTCTCTCAATTTTTTTTCTCAAACCACAATTACTGAGCTCATTTTTATGAGAATCTAATGTTTTTTATAAATCATAATATTTAAAAACTTACAAGATATCGAACAATGCAGTTAGACGTATTCGATACTCACTTCGTGTTTGTTCTGATTGTTTGAAAAGACTAGCATCAATAATTTTTTCTTGGTTATTAAATGATTCAAACTTAATTCGAGCTAGGTTGTGTGCACTACTAAATTTTCAATATGTTTCCTAAGACTATGTTTCTTCTTCCAATTTGAGAATCCGTCGACAACAAAAAAATCATGACTTGAACTCAAGCTACAATTTGTTTTGTAGAATTAATGTTCTATCATAGCAAGTGTTACGGGAAGAGTTGAGAGAAAGACTTCAGGTGACCTCCAAATTGGGCCAGAAGATATTCTTTTTGCGTTTGAGTTTTGTGTTTTGAGTTTTAAATTCATTTTGTATTTTGTGTTTTAAGTGTTTGTTTTGAAATTTTTGAAAATGTGTTCTTTTGGTGTTTTCAAAATTATTTCTGAAAACATAAAACTCGAAACGCGTTTACTTGAATTTTTGAGAATTTTGGACTTTGAATTAAAAACAATTTAAACTTGAAATTAAAAACAATTTAAACTTAGAATTAAAAACATGTAAACACAATTAAAAATGTTTAATTATGGAATTAAAACATTTCAAAATATTAAAAATATTTAATTATGGAATTAAAATATTTAAACACAATTACACACATTTAATTATAGAATTAAAAATATTTAAAAACAATTAAAAATATTTAATTATGGAATGAAACATTTAAAAATAATTAAAAATATTTAAACACAATTAAAAACATTTAAAAATATTTAATTATAGAATTAAAAACAATTAAAAACATTTAAAAACAATTAAAAATATTTAAACACAATTAAAAATATTTAATTATAGAATTAAAAACAATTAAAAACAATTAAAAATATTTAATCATGGAATGAAACATTTAAAAATATTTAAACATAATTAAAAACATTTAAAAACAATATTAAAAATATTTAAAATAATTAAAAATATTTAATTATATAATTAAAAACAATAAAAACATTTAAAAACAATTAAAAACATTTAATTATGGAATAAAACATTTAAAAATATTTAAACACAATTAAAAACATTTAAAAAGAATTAAAAATATTTAATTATAGAATTAAAAACATTTAAAAAGAATTCAAAAATTTGTACATGAACTGGGAATTGAACCTGTGACCTTTTGTTTCCAAACCCAAGATCTGGCCAGTTGGACAAGCAGCCACCGTATGAAAAAAAAATGCGGAACATGATGAAATCATCTCTTATTTTCGCAAGGAAAAAAAAAATCGTTCGGCAGGATTCGAAACGCTGACCAAAACGGCCAAAACGCGCATTTTGGCCGTTTTGGTCAGCACCCCCTTTTGTTCACAAAACGGCCAAAACAATAAAAAGGCCGTTTTCCATTTTCTTTGTATTTTTCTTGTGTGTTTTCAAAAATACCTTTTCAAAAATGGTAAAAAAAACACGTTTTGACTATTTTTAAAAACACAAAACAAAAAAATAGGTTGAAATAACCAAAAGAACAGGCCTAGGCTTTTGGCTTTTGCATGTTGGATACATTTAATTCTTGCTTTATATTATAAAAAAAAAATTAGAGATGGAATTTTTTTTTTGAGGTTACGTGACCTCCAAGGCCTACCAATGGCTCCACCATTGTTCATAGTATAGAAAGTTTAAAATTATTTTTAAATACTGAATTTACTATTATAACATATTGTGAAGCAATTGTTAAATTTATTAAAAATACTAATTTTGATAAAATTAGACATAAAATGTGGTTAAAATTGTATGAAATCTTAAATAGCTATAAGATAAGCATTTAACACATAGATGGAAAAAAGAATCTAATCACCAATCATTACTTTTATAAGTAAAATTGACTAAATGGGTTAATGATTCACACCTAATACAAGGTTCACTATCTTCCAACATATTCACTTGATCTTTTTGAGATTTAGACTTAGACTTGTACTCCTTAGTTTTTCTGAAGTAACAGTCTTGCTCCACATGATTCATCATTCCAAACACAAAACATGGCTTTGATTCTCATTTGCCTTTACCATCCCTAATGTAATTATTATTTGGCTGAAAATTTTTCTTATTATGGTGAAAGTTCTTTTTGAACCTAATACTTCGAGACTTGAACTGTTTTGAAGTATTAGTAGAATTTTTAGAATTTTCAACCAAGTTTACCTTAGCCTCAACTTATCACATTGACTTAAAACATTTGTATGTTGTTCTTCTACTCTCAAAGAATTAAAAACTTGATTTAATTTTATAATCCCTTGTTTATGTCTAAGATCTTTAGCAAAGTCCGACCAAGAGGGTGGAAGTTTATGTATAAGGTTTGACACCTTATATTCTTCACTAAAATTTGACCATATATCTTCCACAAGTCGTAACAAATATTGAAATTAATGAATTTGCTCATTAACACGTTTCTCATCTACCATAAAATATTTATTAAAAGTTGATGCATTAAACCTACTTACGTCAGCATGATCAATTCCATATTCATTCTCTAAAGTTTTCCAAAGCTCTTTTGTACTAGTGATATTTTGATAAGGGTTAATTACACTAATGATCCATATTCTTTCAGGTTTGTAACAATTTCATCCTCATTCAATATTTTTAGCAGATATCATCATCATTATTCTATTTATTCTCACATATCATTCACCACTCATGGAATTTGTTAAAAATTGCCGTTAAATGAGTTTGCATCACATTTTTTCTCTTTTTAAAACGATGACATTTTAGACAAACCAACTAAAATTTATTCAATTGTTCTTATCTTTCTTATCTTTTCATTTTTTTGAACATTTGTTTGATTTTGATCTTGATGAACATTCTTTTGATATTGGGTTTTCTGCTCATCAGATTCTTTATCTAGTTCAGAAAATTTCAAGTTTTCAGTAGAGTAAAAAAGCATACTATATTCTTGTGGATATCTTGGGGAGTAGCAGAAAGTTTCCATTGCTATGAGATTTTGTAGTAAAGATGAAAATGGCTAAATCTTTTGAAATTAGCTAAGAAATTTTCTGGATCGTTTTAAGGCTTATAGTAGAGCTAATTTACCTGCTTCTTATATCATCAATAACATGGCTGATTTTGGAATTAGGCCTTCATCGCAATTTCTCATTTCCTCATTTCAGTACAATCCTTATCTTGAAAATGGCTATATTCCACAAAGGATTTCTCAGCACCAAGCTATGTTTAACATAAACCCATTTCATATTTTTGATACAAATGGTGAAAGATTGGTGAGATTGGGTTCTTCTGCAACTAAAGAGGCCAGGAAGAAGAGAATGGCCCGCCAAAGACGCCTATACCTGCACCATCACCGCCACCATAGCCACCACAATCAACATCAAAATCAATGGGGAGCTACGCTGTGACTGAATATAAAGAATGGGGACATGCACTAGTACAGCTTTCGAAGGAAAAATTAAACATGTCTTCACACATAAATGACATCCCACAATTCACAACCAACAACAATTAAGCAAAAAATATGTTATATTCTTCCACAATTCATGTCTTCTTCTTCTTCTTTTCTGCGTTGCTTCCTTAGTGTCGATGGTCCATGTTGAAATGTTCTAACAACCCCGAGCATAAATGACATCCCACAATTCATAATCAACAACTATTGAACAAAAAATATATTATCTTCTTCCACAAATCTACAGCAGTAATAATCCATGCCTTCTTCTTCTTTTTTGCTACTTCCTTTGCACCGGTGGTCTCTGTTGAAGTGTTCTTGCAACCACGCGAATAAATGACATCCCATGATTCACAACCAACAACAATTGAACAAAAAATATGTTATCTTCTTCCACAAATCTACAGTAGTGATAATTCACGCATTCTTCTTCTTCTTTGCTACAGTATGTTATCTTCTCCACAAATATTTTTAATTGGTTTACCTAAAATGCCATCGTTTCAGAAAGAGAAAAAGTGTGATGAAAACCCATTTAACGGCAGTTTTTTACGGATTCAGTGAGTGAGAACGGTATGTGAGAGTAAATGGAAGAATGAGGATGATAGCTGTTAAAAAAATTGAATGAGTATGAAATCGTTACAAACCTGAAAGAACTGAGACCATTAGTGTAATTAACCATTTTGATAAATATCATAAAGCCTGTTAGAAAGAGCACTAAGAATTCGATTATGACAATAAAATTCAAATTGTTTTATTCGAGTACTTATCCATGTTAGACTGGGACATACAAGCTGACATAGCCACTATCGACTTATCATTTATTAGAAACATGACTTGAGGTTCTGGGTTGATATTATTGACCCGAGTATCATGATAAAAAAATCCGCTCCCAAATCCATGAAAGACATGTACCAAACTGCTTTTGAGAACAGGGCTGAGGTGTTAAAATTACTACTAGATCCCGAGAATTGACGGTTCGAATTTCTGGTCTCATTTTGTTTGAGGTTATAATCAATTTGTTCATGAGTTGAACCTGGCGTGGACACTCCACCTTCATTAGTTTCTTCTATGGCATAGATTAATCCAAGGATCAATATTTCATTTGTTTTTGCTATCTCTTAAAGTTTTTTCCATCAAAATTTTCAGACTTTGCACTAATTGTATCTTCACGGAATGTCATTTCTTACACTAAGAATTACTAAGGCAGAGAAGAGAAATAACTATATAGATATAAGTTTGTCAATATCTCAATTAATTTAGTCAAAGTAACATGTATAACAACAATAATAAATATCATAATTAAGCCAATGATATCTTTAGTTAAATCAAAACTCAAGTTTCAAATAAAATAATAACATCCACTACAAAATTAAAGAACAATTCCAAATGGCAAATGAGTGTAAATAAAATCTCTATTAACCTACTAATATACAAATGTGTTTAAGACAGATTGCAATGTTTTTTTTTAAAAACCTAATAATTAAGAGTAGGCGTGGGGTGGGTCGGTTTTGGGTTCAACCCGAACCCAACCCAACATAATCGAGTTGACAAAAAATCAAACCAACCAAACCCAACTAAAAGTCGTAACCCGACCCAACCCAAACTGACCAAACTTTTTGGTTGGTTTGGGCCTAATTTACACTATGACAATTTTTTTGGGGGCCAAAATTCACACTTGAAATTTTTTATTTTTGCCTAAATACACTTTGGAACCTTTATTGTTAATTTTGTTGAGAACTTTTAAAATTTAAACCTAGTTCTAATTGGGCTAATGTAAATTATATTAAAATTAGAAATTTAAAAGACTTTGACCCGGTCTAATTAATTTTTAATATTTTTTAATAATTGGGTCGGGTTGGGTTGGGTTTGATCAATTTTTATAAGGTAACACGCAATCCAACCCAACACAACACTACCAAAAATAGATTTTAAAAACTCAATCCAACTCAATTTAAGGTAAAACCGACCCAACCCGATTGGGTTGGGCGGGTTGACCGGTTTAGTTCAATTTTACCCAAATCTACTAATAATCTAAACCAATTTGTTACTATTGTATTATGTTTGTTGCAAATCCAAGACGTACAAGCACTAAGTTAAAAAATAAAATAAACTTAATAACAAACTTTTCACTCTTTTCAAATATTGTGCCAAAAATTGGAAATTAAAATTAATGACACAATTAATTCAAATTTAGATTAAAAATGAGTGTAAAGCTTTCTACACCAAGTTATTAAAATAGAAATATGTGTTCAATTTAAAATACCGACGGGAGTGCAATATTCTCAATGAAAATAAATGTTTTGTAAGTTTTCTAGAATGCAAAAGTTCATGCAATAAAATAATTAGAAATTCTCTGAAGTTTTAAAAATTGATAACACAGCTAAAACTGAATTTTACTGCACAAATCACCAAACACAACTTTAGAATGTTGTAATATAAGTTATTTGTGTAGTAAATTAATTAAATTATAATCTATAGAAAATTATTTTAATATAGAGTTAGAAATAGCAGGCTTAGAGAGTTGTAAAAATCACTGTCCTAAAATCGTGTGGCGTCCCCTTCGTGCGGGTATTGTCAGCACTGAACGGTTTTAAGATAAAAAAAACTCTTTTAGCTCACAGTCAATTCTCCTTCTATGAGCACGACCAAAGGGAGATAAGAAAAGTATTTTAACTAATTGCTAAAACAAGAAAATAAGTAGTGTATAGTGTGTTTTTCAAATCTTATTATCTTGTGTTGTGTCTAAAATATGAAACTACATCTTTTTTTATAACAGAAAATTTAATCTCAACTTTTATAAAAATTTATATAATTCAAAATGGTTTTAATCACAGAATTAAAGAGTTTTTAAATTTTCTTAAAATTAAAAATTAAAACTGTAAAATAAAATAAATTTATATGAATATTTAAATTTTTAATTTTAAGTTACAAACATGTCACGTGGAATATTTATTTTTATACTATTATTGTGTCAGTTTATATGGTACAATCAACTTTTTATTGAGATAAAAGAATATATCCGTTGCAGTAACACGTGCTTTGTAGTAGATATCATTTATGATACAATATGTTTGGTAGTGGTGTAAAACTGTGAAAATCAGCTACAACTCCCACTTTTTCATATTTTGTTTGCAACACGTGCTCAAGAAAATTGTCGATACGAATTGGTACGTACTTATTTTTCAACCTGATGACTTGAATTTCACTTTCACATATGATCTAGTCAATTACTACTATTCTAAGTTTGAAGTGAACTACGTGCTAAACATACATATATTTGTTCGAACAAAACTATAAATGGATTAAAATAAGAAATGGGTCAAATTTCATTAAGTATTAAAAAATATTTATTAAAAATTTGTTTGATGATGGTGTACTTCACGTATGCACACAATCTTTTGAGTGTGCTTTTAAGTAAAGAAAGAAAATTAAAGGCCATTGTTCGGTAGAGATTTTTGGGGAAAAAATGGGTTTTTAGTTCTTTTTTTCGACTTCAAAGGTTTTGGTAGTGTAAAAGGGTTGAAAGTGTCAAAATCAGAAAAAAAAAAAAATTTTTTTGAATAAAATGACATTAACAAGACCTAAGTATTTAGGCCAACTTTAACCATGAAAAGTCAATAAAAAATTAATGGCATTAATGACATTAAATGTTTTCTTTGAATTTCATCAATAGACAAGTGAAGACCTTTTCAAATGGTTTTACATATTACATTTTTTATTTTTTATTTTTTATTTTGAAAAAAAAAATCAACATTAAAAAATTCAGTGAATTGAGTAGCTGAATGCAGTGACGTTGCTATTCCGTCATGCTCATCTCATCCACACTCTCAATAATTGTATAATTATCATCCCATTTAAAAATCATTTAATCTCATTAAATTAAAAGATTTTGCAATCTCTTTATCAATTATTAAATCGGTTTCAATAACTGAATTTTCCTTGTTTGACATCTTAATAAGGGATTGTTTGACAAGTTTTTTTATAAAAATTGATGAAAAATTATACGTTCCATAAAATGTATGGTTAAAATTAATTGTTGACTTTAAACTCGATTTTTAACAAGTTTTTATGTTAAGTGCTTGTTTGGTAGGGATTAAAATAGATTTTTTGATTTATTTGCATTTGACCAACTGCAATTATTGACTATTCAACTATGATTTTTGGATTTTTGTTTGTAATTTTAACCTAAGGTGGACCTCTTTTTGAATATTAATTGATTAATCCAAAAAAAAAAAACTCATTTTTAATCCCTACTAAACGAACACGTTTAGTGATTTTTTAATAAAAAATTCATTCAATTTCCCTACAGATAACCGACAGTATAATTCTTTGATAGAAAAACAAAATATATAATATTGGGGGATTTTGAATAATTTAGTATATGGTCCAAATCTATGGCCCCCACTCTTGGTCAAGGCTTGAACACTATATTGTTCATGAGTTGCCTCTTGTCCATCTACATCTCACTTTCCAGTTTCCACCTTTCCAGCACTTGAAAGTTTTAGCCAACAGACTCTCTCTCACAGATGGATACGAGCTGTGATACTGATCAGGTCATTCATGATGTTCCACCTTACATAAGGGTGTACAAAGATGGAAACATTGAGAGACTCCTAGGATCAGAAATTGCACCAGCAACATTTGATAATCAAACTGGAGTTTCCTCCAAAGACATAGTTGTCGTGCCTGATACCGGTGTCTCTGTCCGGATTTACCGCCCCAATCTCTCAACCAACCACCAAAAACTTCCTCTGGTGGTGTACTTCCATGGTGGGGCATTTTTCATATCTTCGGTGGCTGATCCCTTGTACCACAACGTGTTAAACATACTAGCCTCCGAGGCTAAAGTTGTCGTTGTCTCGGTTGACTACAGAAGAGCCCCCGAACACCCTCTCCCGGCTGCGTATGAGGACTCATGGGATGTGCTTCAATGGGTGGCTTCCCACAATTCAGGAGGTGGCACTGAAAATTGGCTAAAGGAAAACGTTGACTTTGGCAGGTTGTTTTTGGCAGGGGACAGTGCTGGTGCAAATATATCACACCACATGGCAATCCGGGTTGGACGCTCAGGCGGGTCCCTATCAGGGATCAAGATTGATGGCATTCTTATGATACAACCATACTTCTGGGGTGAAGAACCAGCCGGGATCGAGGAACGCAATCCAATACGCAAAGCTATGGTGGACAAGTGGTGGCAATTTGTTTGCCCTTCAGATAAAGGCAACAATGATCCCTGGATCAACCCGCTTGTTAATGGAGCACCAAATCTTGCTGGATTAGCATGTGATAGGATTCTCGTGTGTACAGCTGAGAATGATATCTTGAGGGATAGAGGGAGATTGTATTACCAGTCACTTGTGAAGAGCCAATGGCAAGGGAAAGCTGAAGCTTTTGAGACAGAAGCGGAGGACCATGTTTTTCACATCATCAATCCCACTGGTGAAAAAGCTATCAAACTCATTAAGCGCTGTGCTGAATTCATAAACCATAAATGAATGTTAGTTGATTCTTGAATTTCAATCAGTTTATCATTTGTTCCAATTTTCAAAATTGTACCGTGTAGGCATCTACCAACAGTGTCACCACATAATAATGTTACTATTAAGCGTATTCTACATCACTCTTTCTTTTGGCTGTTTTTATTTTACACCCCATACATCCCATCCCTTATTGGTTTAACACCAAAATAGCTTAATACAACAACAAACTAAGTCTCTTCTAGGATCCAAATGGCATGCAAATGACAAGTCAATTGCTAGACGGCTAGATTAAAGACAATTGTTGTGTCCCCTCTTTTGGACCTTACCAAAGTCCGCATGAATGGGAGGAGATAACAAAATAATTTGAATATCGAAAGGTGATAAATGTCCTTGAATTAGGATTCTATAGAAATACAGATATCAGGATGACATAACATGGTAAAACAAGAGATCGTGTCTAACAAGATAGTTGCTTTCTCGGAGTACATAAGACACTCGTTCACATCCTAATCACCGTTTTAGTTCAACTACCACAGAAACATAATGCTGACTCTAGAAGACAACAGTGTCCAGCATAGTTCCCAATGTCTGAATAATGTTTGAAGACATCAAGTTCGAGACGTGCTCCTCAAGATGTTTCTTCGCGTCTTGCCTTCCCACATTAGCGATAGCCAGCTTTTCTGGTGGCAACTCATCTTCCTCCTGAACTGCTTTGTTATATTTGATAGCTAAATTAAGCATCTCCTGTAAGTGTGATACCAAACATTACAACTTGCTTCAATTAGAACAAGAGAGAGAGAGAGAGAGAGAGAGAGAGAGAGAGAGAGAGAGAGAGAGGAAAAGAAATCATGCTATGGTAACTTCAAAGTTTTCTTTGTAGAACAAGAGAGAGAGAGAGGGGAAAAGAAATCATGCTATGGTAACTTCAAAGTTTTCTTTGATTAATTACACCCCATTATTAACATGGGAACCTCACAAAGATATCCTGTAGATATGAAAGACAAATATTAAACACACGTCATGGAAATGCATTAACTAATACATATATGTATCTGATGAATAATCAAATGAACCCAGATGAAATTAACTATCCAGAATAGAATATATATACTTCACAACAAAATAATCCCTGATAAATATTAAGGATCCTCAATGTCCAATCAACATCTTCAGTAGGTACTTTACAACAAAGAAGCTACATTTATGTGACAAATTTTATACGCTCAGTAGGATATCCCAAGCTATATATCTATCAAAGTAGAATAAAAGAAGTGCTCAAGTTTATCTACCGCCAGTATTTTCCAAATCTTAGCTCGAAGAGTAAGAAGAAATCATCACAGCAGAAAAGCCAATCATAGTCTCATAATCTACCACAAACTTGACCATTGAGACCTCTACTGTAACTAAGTTGTGAGGATTTTTTTTCGACCAAGAATCATTCCCACCAATCAGTTCTACAAGGTCCATTTTGGTACTAGAATACAACCTCAAAGTATCACCATTGCATTTCACTAACTACCATCCTCACATGGTGGATTTGCAATATAACCACGTCTGGAATTTCAAGAACAATGTGCTACTATTGTGCACTAGAAAGAGTCAGACTGCAATTTGAATGATAGCATCAAATTTCCTACTGTGCCAGAAGAAGAAAAAAGTACCATTTTAGTGTAAAAATGAGGAGCAAGCACCCAACGGATGCAGCAAACAAGATTTAATGCATTTACTTCAGAGGGCAGCCATACCAGTTCTAGCGTTTCTTCCACCTGACCTTCTGCTAAATGACCGATGTAGGAGCTAATCGGTTTCTAAAAGTTCACCTCAGTTATTAATACATCTAAAATTCTCCCTTTTTACCTCCTTGCTCGTCGCTATCCCTCTCGTCAAAGTAGAATTATTCTAATATTTTATATTCAAAGCTATTTTTGTTAAAGGATCCGATTAATGTATAGGATTCTATATGTATAATGCAAGAAGGTCATTACATAAAGTTTACAAGTATGTATTATATTAAATTAAGAATTAATTTTTAACTAAGGAACTATGGTAACATCTTAATATTTCAAATTCTGGACAACAGAAGTAGCAAACTTGTCCAACAGACACTAGGCCTCAGGGATATGTGGTATAAACTTCGAAAAATTGAACTCAAGCCAGTCAGTTCATGCAAGACTCTGGCAGCAGCTCAACAATTATACAAAGTCCATATTGCCATTATGCACGGGCGGCTCAGGGAAATATGCCACAGGGTGAACTTCAAAGCATGTCATGAAAACTGGAAGTCAAATTGTTTGCAATAATTCTGTTGGTTCAAGGCCAGCATTGATAGGGGAACCATCAACATTGGCCAATAGCACTTATTTCTTTGTTTCATACTTTCCTGGCAACCAGCTAGAACATAATCCCAACTACCACAAGATGTAAGAGCCAGGCAAATCGCAAAGTACCTGAACTGTCTGCTCATTTGTTTTGGAATGGGCATCAAACCGCTGAAGGGTCAATCCATCTGTCCATTTCTTCTTGTGAAGATTCAGGAGCATCTTCTCCTCAAGTTCATTCTTCCTGTAGTTTATGGCTATGGAATAATAATGTCGGTTCAAACCATGAATCAAAGCCTGAAATACAGATCACCTCTTCAAATTACAAACTAGAGGAAACAACATTGATCAAACATCACTTAATTAAATATTTGGCCATTACTTGGATGGATGGTTTATTGAGATGTCCCAGATTGGAAGTTGTCTGTCGTGGCTCTTGGCCAAGCATCATGGTCTGGGGGTTAATAAGTCTGAAGGCATCAATCACCACCTTTCCTTTAACACTCTGAATGGGATCCACCACCACTGCAACTGCTCTTTGATTCAAAGCTTCAAAACTCTACATCATACAATAGGTAATGGCAACTGAGGATGCTAGAGATACACATTTCTAAATAAAAAATTGACTGAACAGTAAACAATTAATAGTAGAAAAGCAAGTGACAAACTTTCCAACAGCAGTGTCATGCCAAAAACTCATTTCTTCAGCCATACTATGTAGTTGTAAGGGTAAAACCCCTAATATTTTCTTTTTCCCACAACTTACCCTACCTTGTGACTACTGGCCAACATTAAACGCCGCTCCAGCCCCCCAACCAAAAGAGAAGACAATATAATATATAATAAAATAAAAAAACAAATGTCCATTAGAAGCAAATAGTTTCTTGGAATAGCTAGCAAGATAATACCATTAGATGTAAAAGATACCAATGTTGGAGATATGGAAGAACACATAAGACGTCTTTTATCAGGTTGCCTTACAATTTACTTAACAATGCTCTCAATCTCACATGGTATCATTTTTAACAAGAGAAAGCAGAGAAAAATATACAAAATGCTCATATACTTTGTAACTCAGATGATTCATATTTAAAAGAAAGGAATAAGAAGAAAGAACAGAAACTTTTCTCCTCAAATATCATATGATTTAATTGAATTTTCCTTTTCTCAATATTCCATCCAGTGCAGACAAATCCACAACCACAAACAAGACGGATGTACCATAAAAAGATCACAAAATGAAAATGTAATAATATGATTGCATAATTGGAAAACCAAATTTTCACAAATTCAACAGTCTCCTTCTCTTATTTGTTTCATCTCACGATTTTATGCATACTCGATTTTCAGGACCAAGAGAGCAAGCTACAATAAATAACAGGAATACAAATCTTTGAATTTGTAATTACTTATTACCCACAATTGACAGGGTCACACGGTTCTTTCCTGCTTTAATAGAATTATGCAATTATTGATAATCATTCCCACAGTACAATATTGTGAATTCCCAAAAAAAAAAATGATCAAGATCAGATTCAGTAATAGAGGCTAAAGATGATGGGAATGACTGGTTAAATGAATATTAGCAAATTAAAAGGTCTGTGAACATTTGGGGAATATTTAATATCTGAAGAGGAAAAATTACAAAGTGCAAGAACATGTTACTGTTGATTAAATATTCAATCTGATACAGAAAATATAGCTTCATCCAAAGTCATATATTAAACAAAACAAGTTGGAGCAGTGCAGAATAAATTATGACAGAGTAACAACCTGCTGAGTATTGATGTCAACACCAGAAAGCCAACACCCAAAACCCGGATGTGAATGATACCAACCAACCACCATCTCAGGTCTGTGACCAATAACAAACAAAACTTGCTGAATTTACATAATGTAAGAGAAGAAAGGACGTGACATTGTTACAGTAATTACAAAAACAAAAACCTGTATCAGTATATATATCTTCTACTATAAATTCAGTAAATTGAAAGAAGAATACATAATATAGCAATTCCTGGACCCTATTTTAAGTTTTTAACACAACAACAAACTAAACAAATAGAACCAACTCAAACCCATTAAAAGCAGAGTCTTTTCTAGAATACAATTGTTCATTGAATGAACTTAGCAAATGCAAGTTATGGGAGTACTGATCTAAGCAATATGCCATACAAATGACTGGTCTTGAAAATATCATGCCAAGTCCTCGGTCTGACAGAAAGGGAAATTTTCCATTGAATATGTATGTGAATGACAAGGTAATATCAGATATGATGGAAAATGATAAACCTGGAAGAAGTCATTTGAAGAATATGCCAAAACCTATATGAAGAAGCAACAATTTTTAATGGGTTCAATTTATTAATTTGTGCAGCAAAACCTATTGAGAAACCAAAACATAATAAAGATAATCGCTTAACTCGCTTCCAGAAAATGAACTCCGAAAACATAAATGCTTCTTAATTTGATAATAGTAATAAAAATTCTCAACATGTGACAGAATTAGCAAGCTCAGGCTAGCCAGTTCAGCATCCATAACTACTTTTAGTTTACTTGAAAATGAAAAAGTTCATATGGCTCCAACAAGCTTCAATCAGCTTCCATTTACCCAGAAAACTTGTTGTTTACCATTAAAACCACTTGTCTTTTACATTTTCTGTAATGTGAATCTGTAAGCTCTTGTTCAAAAAACAGACAGAACACAGAAGAAGCAAGATCTGTTCCAATTAATTGTTCTATTATTTTCTTTTCTTCCATAGGATTGGGGATTTATAGTATAGGACTTCAAGCAAAACACAAAAATTGGAAACTTTATTCTAATTTTTTGATGGTTTTTAGAATTAATTATATCATGGCTACTCTGCTAGTTCTCTTTTCATTGCATTCTCCTATCACATTCTGATCTGTAAACAAAAAAAATTCCAAAACCATTCAATTTCCTTCAAACAACTTCAAAACCCACACAACGTACACCACCTATCTTAAGCAAGAAAGCGCCCAAAATTCTCTATCAGAAGAGGAATTCATTTTTACCTGCCAGTTTGCTTTAGCATATCAAGCATATTGGTCTGGAAGACATGGTCCACAGCCTCCACACTAACTCCTGTCCCACTCTGTGGCATCGCAAAAACATCCACCACTCGAACCGTGTATTCATCAACAAACTCCCCTAGCATAAGCCCCATCACTTCCATCGGCACCCCCGCCCTTCCTATATAATAACAATATTCAGACATCAAATAAACCGTACTTCCATCAATACACGCAATAAAAACCTTACATTTTACTTTATATCGACACATACAGATGTGTTTGCATATGTATTCTAAAACCCTAGATTTACCATGTTTGAGCATTTTAAGGAGGGCAAGAGAGGAAATGTAGACTTGTTCAGAGGAATCAAGAGTTGGAGAGTCCGGTGGCGGGTGTCCGAGGGCTCCGCCGGCGCCTGCGAACATTCTTTGTAATCTTTCCATGCCGGACATTTTCTTTTTAATTCTTTTACGGGTCTTCTCTGTATTCCTGAGATTTTGTTTAGGCAGATGAAGTATAGGGTTCAAGAGTTGGATTTCTTTGCAAACAAGGCAAGATATATTTAGGGAAATTGGCGCAAATGGTCCCCTAACGTTTACCATTAGTGCGCAAATGGTCCCTAACGTTTCATTTTTGGTGGAAAGGTCCTAACCTATACGTTTAGGTCTTGTGAAATAGTCATTTTTAGGTGCTTGAATGGTCACTCAAGACGTTTTTTGTCTTTTTATTATCGGGGTAAAATTGTCAGTCGCATTTTTTTTCAACCTTTCAATTAGGCGCAAATGGTCCCTAATCTTAAGAAATTTGCAATTGGATTCTTAACCTTTAAAAAAGTGAAAATAAGTCCGATCTTTAATTTTTTATTAAAAATAAAAAAAAAACTAATAAATTGATAATATACTAAATTATTTTGAATATTTTAGGAACTATTATAAAATAACCAAAATTGAAATTCATAATTATTAACAAATGTGCTAATTAAAATTATTTTATTATTATTAAGTAATCATATTATTTAAAATTCAAATTTTAATTTTATCGTTAAAAAAAAGAAGAAAATAAATTTGTCACAAATAAAAATTTTACTTATCTTTCAACCCAACTCGATTTTATACGGTTCATATTCTTGGGTCAATCCGATTCGATTTTGATTTACAAGTTTATTGGATCGGTCTATTTTAAATTTTAATTAATTTTTACATTCAAAAAAAAATAAATAAAAAAAAAAAAAAAAAGTTCCACCACCCCACCCCCACCCCCACCCCCAAAATCATTTAGCAGAAGGAGGATTTCTCCCTCCCGGCCGCCGTCCGCCGCCGACGGCGGAGGGGAGAAACCTCCTCTCGCCGCCCAACCAGGGGATTTCTCCCCCGGTTTCGCCGCGAATCAATGGGGAGAAATCCCCTATTTCATTGCGACGGGATCTCCCGGCTTCCGCCAAACACGGGGAGACCCCTCGTCGAATGTGAAATAGGGGGATTTCTCCCTATTCATGGCGAAACCAGATTTCTCCCTGGTTTGGGCGAAAGAAAGGAGGATTTTCTCCTCTCCGCCGTCGGCGGCGGCGGCGGAGGGGAGAAATCCCTCCCTGCTAAATATTTCAGATTGGAGTTCAAAGGGGGGGTGGGTGGGGTGGGTGGGGGTGGGGTGGGGTGGGTGGAACCTTTTTTTTTTTTTTTTTTTTTTTTTTGAATGTAAAAATTAATTAAAATTAAAACAGACTCATCCAATAAACTTCAAGCTCAAAATCTGATCGATTGACCCAAGAATACGAGATCGTATAAAATCGAGTTGTATTGAAAGATAAGAAAATTTTTATTTGTGACAAATTTATTTTTCTTCTTTGTTTTAACGATAAAATTAAAGTTTGAATTTTAAATAATATGATTACTTAATAATAATAAAATAATTTTAATTAGCACATTTGTTAATAATTATGAATTTCAATTTTGGTTATTTTATAATAGTTCTTAAAATATTCAAAATAATTTAGTATATTATCAATTTATTAGTTTTTTTTTTAATTTTAATAAAAAATTAAAAGATTTGACTCATTTTCACTTTTTTAAAGGTTAAGAATCTAATTGCAAATTTCTTAAGATTAGGACCATTTGCGCCAATTGAAAGGTTGAAAAAACGCGACTGACAATTTTATTTCGATAATAAAAGACAAAAAAATAAATACAGTGACCATTTGCGACCTAAAGTTTACCATTCATGCACCTAAATGTATAGGTTAGGACCTTCCGCCAAAATGAAACGTTAGGACCATTTGCGCACTAATGGTAAACGTTAGGGACCATTTGCGCCAATTCATATATTTAATTAACTAAAACAACGTTTTACAATGACGCCCTTGTATTTTGAGCTAATTGTAATTTTTGCGTTTTACTTTACTTTCCTCTTTTTTTTTGGTCAAAGACCAATGAACCAATAATTATTAGACCCAGCCTGATTATTGACCCGATCAAGCCACCAGAATAACGAGTTACTGGTTAAATCGACGGATCACACGGATTTAATCGATGAATTAGTGTCGGATTGAAAACTGAACCAAAATATTTTTAGTAAAGGAAAAAAGAGGCATAAATATACGTCTAAATTTAAAAGTAAAATACATCCTTATTATAAATCCTAAAATTTGGACTCCTTCATAAAAATTAAATCTAAAATCTATTTAAATTTATCATTTTTTCTTGTAGTATTTATATAATTGTATTATATTATTACTCAATATTACATTTTTTTTATTTAATAATGTTATTCATAATCATTCATTACATTTTTTTTAATCATTTTACATTGGACTAATTATTGAACGATTTATTTACTTACTTCAATTAAATAATATAGTTATAATTATTAATTATGAATAATTTATCTAATTATATAATACCACATAGAATAATTATTAGTGCGACTACTCGTTTTCGTCTCTACTTTTAAATTATTTATTAAAAGCATTTGTATCACATAATAATAGTCCTATTTTGAAAATACATGCACGATTACCTCCTTTATTCAAGCTCCTCGCCAGCGCTGCACCCACCGCCGCAGCTACATCTTGTCCCATCTCGTCTTCTTCACCAATCTATCTTTCTCTCTCTATATTTTTTCTTCCATTTTTATCACGTCAAGTTTTTCTTCTTCACCCCTTTTCTTCACTTTAAGAATCCCACGAGAACAGGATACAAACACACACTGAAAGTTATCCCTTCTAATTTTTTCATAATTTTAAGTCACAGAGGCAGCCTCATTTATGATTCTTATACCATGGCTTGGGTATCTTTCTAGAAATTGAATTTCCCTTTTGCAGAAGGGGATCTGGGGTGCCCTTAAAATTCTTGTTTTTTTTTCCTTTTTCTGAGTCCAAAGATTTTGGAAGCTTATTAGATTCGTAATGCCAAAAACCCATATTAGAAATTACTTATTTTGATTTTTTATTTTGTTGGGAGCTTGCTAGCGCCACTGTCCTCGCGGCAATGGGTACAGCGCCGGCGAGGAGCTGCAATTTGATGGGCTAAAGATTTAGAACTTGGAGTGGATAACAATGAAAGAAAAAATATATATATACAGAAATTCTCAACGATTGGAGAGGATTATCCTACCAAAGGATTTTAACTAGTCTGAGAGCCATTAATGGTGAATCTAAAGTGAAAGTGAATTTCATTCGATTTCATTTTAAGTAACTAGTAAAAAGCAGTTCGTTGATGTCAAAAGAAAACATAAAAACTATCTGTAAGTTTGAAGAGGTTTTTTATGATCCAATGGATCTACTGTCTTTGAGGTTTTTAGCCTCGACTCATATTTGTATGATTACAAATGAAATACAATGTTGGTTGTGAAGAAAAAATGGGGGAAGGGGTTGATTGGAGAAGAAGAAGTGGGTGAGGGGTAGATTGCAATTTTTTCTTTATTTTATTTTTTATTTTAATTTGAATTTTATAGAAAATTTTGATTATTTAATGGTCAAATTAACGATTTTTCTAACCGAATAACATCGCTCGCATGTTATTTAAAGATTAAGAACTGCTTAGATATTGAAGGTTCGGAACTCTATCGTTGCAAAGTTCAAAAATTTGGACCCTCAGTACTATTTACCTAAAAAAAATTGAACTTTTAAATCACATTGTGTATTTTAACCAAAAAAAAAAAAAAAATTTAACACGTAAATATTTAAAAATACTTATTTCGTCTTACAAAAATAGGCTCGTTTCTTTTTTCACACAGATTAAGAAATCTCATTTAATGTAATTGAAATTATAATTTTTTCACACACTTTTTCTATTATACCTCCATTTAATATTAGTTATTCATGAATCTAATAAATTTAAATGTTCATTATCTTACAGTTGGAATGCAAATGAAATTGAATTTCATTACATTGAAACAATAATAAAATCAATTGTTGACTTTGTTAATGGGGGATTGGTGTTTTGGTGGAATTCATTGAATGTATATTGAGTAAATGTGTGAATAAATTTATGTAATTTTCTATTATAATTGGAATATGTTAAATTTATTTGGATTGATAACAATATAAATTAAATAAAAATATATTAAGAAAAAAGTAAAATTTAATACACCCTCTATAAAATAAGTGGTCTATAATATAATTTGGGACAGATAGATAAGAAAAACGAACATATCTTTTGGGACGGAGGAAGTAGTTTTTAAGAGGTAAAATTTCAAACAAACTAGATATTTATATATCATTTTAATATCATTTTCTCAAACAATGCAAACATCTCAGTGGAAATATGCACCAAGCTTGCACCCTTGGTTTGAGGCTTCAGCAGTTAGCAGCATCAAATTTTGTGAATTTTTAAAAAACCGTCAAACCAATTAGTCGGTTTTCAAAGAAACTCATTGAGTTTGGATGGACCAAGAGCTATTCTATTATTTGTTTTATCTAATTATATTGATTGGATCGATTATTGTTCGATTATCTAGTCGCACACTGTTAAGTCTGATACCGATAACTACATTGTGTAAATTGTGACAGTCGACCTAAATGCAACTAAATCACTACTTTCGAAAATGTCTTTAACTAGTTCCTGTCAAAATTTTCTTAATAAAGTATAAGTACGTTTATCAATCCTCTTTATTTTTTCTATTTTCAAAACACTTCATGTGCTACTTTTATTGTTATATTGCTCTATTAGTATATTTCAAATTTCAAATCCCTATATATTAAAAGAGTCAAATGAGGTGGGTACTATTCATAGGAATGTGTGCCCTTTTAATATCATTCCTTTTTTTTTTTTTCTTTTTCCTATTTTCTATATTTTGTTTCTTTTCATTTTTTTTCAATTGTAAATTTTTCAACCCAATTTTTTTTTTTTTAACGTTTCGTCATTTTTCTCCTCTTCCTTTGGTCGTCTTGTTCATCTTCCTTCCGATTTTAGTCATGCCTTTCGAAAAATCGCCCAAATTTTTTATAAATGTTTTTATTATTTTAGATACCCAATTAAATATTATTTTTATTTTTCTCCAAATAGAAGTTTATCCAAATTCATAATAACTTAAACTATTAAAATTCTGTTCCCCCCCACCCCCATATATATATTAGGTTCTAAGTTTGGTCTCTTAAGTTGAGACATAATAACAACCTTATATATTCCTATATATTAAAAAGGGACTTTAGTATGGCATTATTTCTATGAATGTACGTCACTAATGTCCTTTTTTTTTTTTTTTAAGTTTTTCTTGATTTCTTGATTTCTTGAAATTGATATTGTTTTTTTTTTAGTGTGGCACTATTTCTATGAATGCCCACCACTGTTTATTTACTTCTTCTTTTTTTCCACATTATTTTAATTTTTTGAAATTGACATCGTTTTTCTTTCAATCGAACATCTTTTTCAGCACAATTTTCTTTTTGATATTTCGTCATTTCACTTGTATTTCTTCATTCGTATTTTGATTTTTCTTTCGATTTCAGTCATGTCTTTTGAAAAATCGTCCCAAATTTTAGAGATATGTTGATTATTTTGAATATCCATCAAATTTTTGTTTTATAAAAGTTGTTTCGCAAATCTATCTCGCTTAACTTTTTGCACCATCGATCAAAATATATTTGAAGGTTGCTATTGGCTCTTATTATTTATAGGGTTCGTGAATTGATCATTACAAGTAGTTATTTAGTTGTTCAAGTCCCATTTTGTTAATTTTTATACTTATTTGAACATTTTTGTTTGTTTGAGTGTTGATTTTCAATTCTTATTTTTGAGTTCTTAAATAGTTCTATTATTCAAGATTTTAATATATTAAAGAGGAATCTTCACCAAGTCTTTTTTTTTTTAAAGTTTTTTTTTTTTTCTAATATTGACAATATTTTTTTTTTTTTTTTTTGTTTGTGTGTAGCAATTTGTTCGTATGAATGTCCACCACTATTCATTTTCGTTTATCTTTTTTTTTTTTTAGTTTTTCCTAATTTTCATAAATGTAATTAGCAATGTAATTTTTTTTTCTTTTTTTTTTTTGGAATATAATAGTAACATTAAATTTAATACTGGTCAGGATACAAAATATTGTTTCTAAATATGTGTTCTTTTACACTAATTTATTTTTGTTTTTGTTTTTACCTTGGTTCTTGATTATAGTAAAAATATTTTTTCTCCTTTCTTGTTGGCTACGCCTAAAAGAATAAAGTGAATACCACTAATTGGATATTGAAATTTTGCGCTTCGGAATACGCTATTAAGAATGACAAATGTATGTTTTCATTGCTAATCGTTGTGTTGAGAAAGTATAAGCATAAATTATTTAAATTCTAGAATGAACATTCATTTACTTTTTGAATTATTTTTGTTGATATTAAGAGTTTTTATTTTTTTTTACTTTTTTACGTAATTTAGTATCGTGAAGTTATGTTTAAATCATTACAATGATACATGTATATAGTATTGATGTGCTCTATACTTTACTATTGCGAAAACAAGTAAAATCTCATTAATGGATTTATTTTTATCAACTCTTTTTTAGATTTTTGAATAATTTTGTTGATTTTCAATTTTTAAATTGAGGAAATAAATATAAAACAATAAATCAACACTTTTCCCTGAATTTATTACTTATTAATTACTTCAAAAATCTACCTAATGAGAAATCACTAATTAATAACTTATGCTAATCTTTAATAAGTGTTTTACTACTTATTACTACAAGTTCACAAGTAATATTTTACATATCTCATAACACTGGTGTGATCTAAACTTTTTTGAATGTTTGATTAGAATAAACAAAATTAAATTGATAAATAGAAATTTTTTACAAAGTCAAATCATGAGGAAAAATATATGGAACTTTAAATTTGAAAGCAACAGAATAATTTTTTCACATAATAATTGAAGTATCCAATTCTAGGAATTACAATAATCAATTTTGTCAGAAACTACATATCATTCATTACATCTAAAAGTAAAAAACGTTCATGTTAAAAATCAATCGAAACTATACTACTCACTCTTAAAAAATATGTATTTTCTCTAACAAATTTTAATACATATTTTACTCAACCTTTCATAACTAAGAAAATAATTAAAAAACTCACAAATAATGACCACGCTATTAAATACTTAATTACAATAATACACGTGCTTTTGCACGTGCACTCCACTAGTTTTAAATAAAAGTGATACTTTGAACATCTCTAATTCTTCCTTTTTTAGCAATTTTGTCGACTCTCTCAATCTAGTACATTGTTTTTTACAATGAAATTCTCGACCATTATAAGAGATATTGAAATATGTTTGAGATTAAGGATCTCTACCCAATATTTCCATTGAATGCTCATATAAGGTAAAAATTACTGTTTAGCATATTTATATCGAAAATTTGACCTAAGCAAGTGGTTTTAAGAAGACATAACATCTACCTAGTGTAGTTGTTTATGCAACAAGTGACATAGCTTTAAAATAGGCAATTTTTTTTATTGTTACTTGACTAGAATCTTATTGCTCAAACAAATGTGTTCTTATATACGATAGAGCCTTGAATCAATTGGGGTCGTTGTGTTCTGAATTAGACAATGTTGGAAATTGGTTTAAAATTCGAGAAATTGACTAAATGATTTCGTGTCAACTTGGCCAGAATATACAAATCTGACCCAATCCATTTTGGCAAAATAGTTTGCCACTTCGTCCTTCGAGGAAAAAGGAAATCGACCTCCTTGCCGGTTAGGGCCACGGGGTCGAGGGGGGCCCCCTCGGGGCTCTGGGCTTGCCGAAAGAAAAATTCAATTATCTACATGTTTAAAAGGTATATTTGACATCTCGAAATCAATATCGAATGAATGAGAAATTACGGAAAAGGACAATTTTGGACCAAAGTTTTGACCATGCAATCGCATGGGTATTTCCACCTGCGATCGCAATCTGCTTAAATTTTAAGCAGAACGTTTTTGGGTCCTTCCATACGATCGCAGGAAACAAAGCCTTGCGATTGTATGATTAAATTGAATCAAGTTCTGTTCTAAATTTTGTACCTTGCGATCGCATAGGTTTGCGTGAACAGACATGTCCTTTTAAAGTGTTGCACGAATTGGTTCTGTATCTTTTCGTTTTCAACCGATCTTCAACGTTAAATAGGACCCTTGGACGTCCATTTTGACAGAGAATTGATACAGAAAACATTTGCATAACATACACTCATATTTCATCACTTCTTGAATAAAAAATTCTTGCATTTGTTGCTTGAATTTCTGATTTTTCGTTTCATTTCCTTCTTTGGAATACATAGACCTTTTCTGGTTCGTTGTGCTTGTGTTTGGAAGTGCTACAAACACAAGCGGAAGCTCATATATCTTGGGAGTCAATTGCCATATACCGTGGTAAGCAGGCACCATTGCGGGGCAAAATTGACTTAAAGACAAAGTGTTTAACACTTGCCTCGGCCTAATTTTCATCCAATTCATTTGGTTTGATTGCTTTGGAGTCATTTACACAGAAATCCGCTAACAGACAAGTGGTACAAATTTTATTGCACTAGTTTCTTGATGTTTTCTTGAATCCACATGACTAGAACCTCTTTGAATAAGAATGAAATACTAAGCTTCGACCTAATTATTTATTTGAATATATGTCTGTCCTAACACTTTGTATCACTTTGTTTGTTAATGGAATGTTTCAATTAAATGTATTTGAGTAACAAGGAAAACCTAATAAAGTAACAAGACAAAAAATTATTAATTGTTATAATTATTCTTGTTTATTTACTAATAATTTTGCAAATTCTCAGGGGTAGCTGTAATTGGAGCAGGTTGGCCGTCACTGGTTGCCTGGATTAATATTATTTGCAGTACTATCTTACAGGCCTTCCTATTGGACTTGTTATGGCCTATGGGATGGGGCTTCCACTGGGCAGTTGAGGTAATATAATCTGTTTAAAATTGCACAAGACCTCATATTTAAACTTCTTTAATGATTAAAATATATAATAAAATTGAAAAGAGAGACTCACGATATGTTTGTGTGTTGTTAAATTCAATGAGTCGAATTGAACTGTTGACCATTGCTTTGGGGTGGAATGAGAACAAGACGAGGTAATGTGGTTTAATGGTTTATTGTCGAAAAGCAGTACGAAGAAATTTTCGTATATATCTTGCTAGATCATGAACCTCACAAAGGGCTACAACTGGTTGAATGGAATGGGGGTGAGGGACATGCTCTATCCATGGCTGCTTTCATTAGTAAAGAATAAATTCCAACTTTATATAATAGATTACAGTTTGTAGAACACAAAAGGAGAGAAAGCAAAAGTGCTTATGCATTATTAGTTCACAACAACATGCCCACCATTCACATTCCATATTCCATGTATCAATAATACACATTACTGTAAAGAAGATGCTCAATTTGCCTTAATCATATCTTTGTTTTCCTTATTTTTTTTTTCTTACTTCGTTGCATATTTGGAATGCTAGACTGTATATAATTAAATAAAATAAAAGATATTTAATATATTTATCTACTGTATTGTTGCGTCCTGCATATTATATATGAACATATGGCATGCTTTTCAACCTAACATATTCCCAAGCTAACCATTTTGTCAACCATTATAATTTACATGTATTATTAATGGGAAAAAAAACATCATCAAGCACGAGTGCCATAGTGTTTTTTTTTTTTTTTTAATTTTTTTTTGTGAATATTTGATGAGCATAGTTAAGAAAGCAGATACGTAATATTTAGATCTCATGTGCCTTGCGTGGTATGAATTAAATAAGGGTAAATTCAACCACGGATTTTCAACCTTCCGTAAGTATAGCACTCATATTTTTAATCTACCATTGGTTGTCTTCATGTCCACAACTTTTTAAAATTGAGGCACATATGTCCCCAACTAATAGAAAAAAATTATTGAAATGTTAAATGGCCACATGACATTCACGCAACATCAGACCGGAAAAATAAAATTATCTAAAAAAAATTGTATATTCGAGAACAACCCAATTTGTCATGACTTCAACTTTCATTTAGAAATCCAAATAGAAAAAATTCCTCAGTGTTCCCAAAATCTATTCCCTTAAACTCATTTCTATCATCACTTGGGTATCGCATGGCTATTTAAACTTAAATAAACGTTTTCTGTTAGCTGTGGACATGGGTGCTACTATTTAAAAGGTTGGAAACATGGATGCAATAAATAGTAAGTTGGGGACATGAGTGTCACACTTACGGAAGGTTGGAAACTATGGTAGAATTTACCCTTAAATTAACATACATAAAGCATGAAGGTCATAGTTTTTCCCCCCCTTTTTAACGTATGGGGGGCTTAGTTAAGAAAGCATATATGTAATATTTTACATCTCATGTACCTTCTGTGGTATGAATTAAATTAATATAACTTAAATAAATCAATATTTTGTAAATTATAAACAATGAGTCCTACAGAATGTGTGGATAAAAGTTTAAAATTTTCTATATGCATATCCCATATTCGCAAGATGGTATGCAAAATGTTTATATAGTCTTAACACGTTCTTTAGTTTAAGTTTTGTTATGAAGCCAAATGTGCCAAGTTTCGTTCTTCTAGTTAGTAGTGTTTGACAGAGAAATTTATTTGCAGCTATTAGGAAGACTTTTGTGTCCATTGACAACTGTACATGACTCCTTGCTGGATCTCCATTTGGAAATCCCCATCAAAAGTTGAAGAAAAATATAAAACTATTAAAGAATAACAAAAACAATAAAACGAATAACAAGAGTCAAATATCGTTTTTCTCGAGAACTAGGAAAAGTATAATATGTTTATGAAATCCATTTTCACCATGTTTCTCATTATATATTATTCCATAGATTTAAGCACATGTTTGTCTGTGTTTTCTCCATTCTCTGCTTTAATTTTATGGAGTTTTTATGTCAATATCAGTGATGATATTTCATGGAATTCAAATACGTTTAATAGCTGTTGACTTCTTGAAGAGTTTGTTGAAGTTTTTTCTTGCTTGTGACTTGAATTTTTCCAAGCACCTCACTCTCTCTGACCATTTCTTTCTCCTAATATTTCTAACTGTACACATACACAAACAAAGAAGAAGAAAAAAAAAAAAAAAAAATCAAAACCCAATTCTAATTTCTCTTGTTTCATCAATCTTTCTTTTCTTCTATATGGAGATTCTGAGATGGAAACCACAGGTTAGCATATCTTTCTAAAGATCATTTCATTTTCAAGAAAATTTTAATTTCAATGCCGACGAACGAGGCTTAGATTCGATAATATTTGCATACAGGATGCATTGGTGATGAAGGCACCTAAAAAGAATCCACTGATATTAAGAATGGTGGTCTTACTTTTTGCCATGGTTTGTGGACTGTACATTTTTACATTCTGTATAAAGCAAACAAATAAACTCAGAGACACGCTTAATCCTTTGAAAATCCAAGTGATTGATAGAAGAAACTGGCATTGTAGAACTGCTCAAACACAAGAATGGGACTTCCCATATGTACATTTCCCACAACCTGAAACCTTTAGCAGGTAAATTATTTTACATTTTTTTTTTTTTTTTGTTTTTATGATATTGATTGAATATTATCAGGCAGGAATGTGCTTGCAATCCTGTTCGATTCTTCGTGATCGTGTCGATGCAGAGATCTGGAAGTGGATGGTTTGAAACATTGTTGAATAGCCATATAAATTTAAGCTCTAATGGTGAAATTTTGGGGGCACAAGACAGAAGGAGAAATGTTTCTATGATTATTAAGACACTGGATCAAGTTTACAATCTTGATTGGTTGAGTAGTGCATCCAAGAATGAGTGCTCTGCTGCTGTTGGATTCAAATGGATGCTAAATCAGGTACGATGAAACTGAATCATACTTCGACTCGTATGTCTGTCTCTCTTGATCTTATTTTAGTCCAAACACTCACGAGGGTGAACGAAATTTCTTAGTGCGTGCTCAGTCAAAAACTGAACATAACTAAGGAAGAGAGACATGTAGCGATAAAACTGTTATTACATATTAGTCTCCGTGAACCCTCACCTCCTATGGTTACAAATCATCCAAATTTTATTCAAACTTCAGTTCCGACGAAATTGTCGATTGTCCTCTTTAATCTTATTCTAAAGTGGATTACTGTATGAATTGTTTGAAGGGATTGATAGCACATCACGAAGCAATAGCAGACTACTTCAACAGAAGAGGTGTCTATGTAATATTTCTCTTCAGAAGAAACCTTCTTCGAAGATTGGTTTCTGTGCTTGCTAACGTATTCGACAAGAACAGTAAACCCTTAAATGGAACGCACAAATCACACGTGCATTCTCAACACGAGGTTCTCTTTCACTCTCTCTCGTTCGAACATTTGTTTTGGGCACAAATTTCACTTATAAGTCTATGTCAAAATCTACATGCAGGCTCAAATACTAGCAAAATACAAACCTACTCTTAATGCCACAGTACTTGTATCCCACCTTAGAGCAGCAGAGCAAACAGTAGCAAAAGCATTGGAATACTTCAAAAGCACTCGACACATTGTTCTCTATTACGAGGATATAGTTAGGAACAGCACTGTAAGCACAATTTTTGTATTTACTTATAATCTTTTCTTGTTTTTTCTCTAATAAAGTGTGGTTTTTTTTTTTTTGGGAGGGGCAGAAGCTAATAGAAGTTCAAGAATTTCTAAAGTTGCCTCAAAGAAATCTTACAAGCCTTCAAGTTAAGATTCACAGCGGTCCTATGTCTAAACAAATTGAGAACTGGGACGACGTTCGAAAAACGCTCAAGGGGACATCCTACGAAAATTTCCTTCGTGCAGACCACAAATTGTAGTTGCAATGGAGGTGTAATTATGTACATAGATTTTTTAATTCTGCATTTACAAGAGCTTATGACAATTTTGATCAAAAGTAAAGAAATTACACTTTTTGTGCTCCTAATCAATCTTAAGGATTAATTTCATGTTAAATAGATTATAAACGTCTAAGTTGTTCAGATTAATAAGAACTTGTATCTCAAATTTCTATATGCTATGTACCAAGTGTTCTTTGCTTGTATGTGTGCACAGGAGTCAGGAGGAGATGAGAAGAATTTCTTGTTGAAAAAGAATAGAAGCTGTACAGTATTTCGTAATTTCCCATTGTACAGAGCCAAGTGGGCAGTGGCTATCAGCCCTTTGCCTTTTGCAAATGGTCTATTAGCCAATTTTTTTGAAATAAAAAAATGAAAAAGTCTTACAAATAGCCTTAAAGGATAAACTATTTTTTAAAATATTGTCTAATCTTCTTCTTCTTCTTCTTTGACCAAAATATTGTTTTTTCTTATTAATATTTTACACTAGACCTCGTAACACATTGTGTTATGCACGCTCGTGTTAGACTTGTAACAAACTATGTTACACTCGTATTATACGTATAACATATTGTATTCTATTTCACCACCATCAATGCCAGAACCACCCTCACCACCACAGTTGCCACCACCACCACCACTTGTAACATGCACTGTTACGCCACCTTTGCCGTCGACACCACTATAATATGCACCACCCGCCACCATTGCGCTCAAATCTTCATGCCACCACCATCACCACCACTAGCCACTCCCACCAGATTTGAAACCATCGCCACCCCCCATAACACATCTACAATACACGTTGCCATCGTCATGAATCACCATCACTGCCATGTGCACTACCACCAACACAAAGGACATCATCACTCCCATCTCACCACCATCAACACCACCCATCTCACCAGCACAAACCACCAAAAAAGTACCATCTCGCCATCGCCATCTTCACCACCACCACCACCACCACCACCACCACCACCACCAACACAAACACCAACATAAAAACAGTATCCCTAGACAAGCAATCCATTAAAATTATTCACCTCATTTGAAATGAAATTCAAAGAAATCGAAATCATAAAAAAAATCTAAAATTTCAGATCTTTGTGGTGGCCATGCAACTGTGGCAAGGGCAATGGTGTCGGAGTGGAGCAATAGCGAGATGTGTGGTTGTCGATGGTGGCAGCGGTGGTGATTCTAGGGTTTGGGGTGGTAGTGGTGCGGTTAAGGAAGGAAAAAAGTGGAAGGTTTCCAATTTGATTGAGAAGTATGTTAGGAATATGCATGGTACTCTGAAAATAAAAACCAGCCCACAATTGCTCTGTTAATGCAAGCATCCTAAAATCTAAACTATTAATCAATAAGCAAAATTTGTAATATCCAAAGCTGACCTTTTTTTATTTATTCTTTTTTGGCCTATGCTACATAGAAAATACCCCTCTATTTTCTTATAATTCATCCACCTGGCATACAGGTTAAACAATAAAATCCATTCGGTCAGTCTCATCTATCGTTAATAGAAAGGAAAATAACACTATCTAAAGAATTTAAAGATTTGTGTAAATCTTCGTTACATTGTAGCACTTGCATTGCATGAATAAGGAACAAAAGCTAGCTAGGGATCTCAGTAAATAGGACTAAAATATGATGAATCTGTACATTTTCTTCTTTTCCACTAACTGCACCGAAGCATATAAAGTTACAAATCAAGACATAGTAGATCAATGGGTGACTGATCCATTAATTGATGCAGATTCAGGTTTTTTTGTTTGTTCAATAACAAAGTGGTCAACAATCCTTACAGTCTTTACAGGATCCTGCTGGGAAGAAACCGACTGCCATTTGCTAGGAAACCTTCTGAGATAGCCAAGGCTTTGTGGCTGTTTCGACTCTCCGTCCCAACTGGGATCCAGCTTCCATTCCTTTGGAACCTGCATATCCACACACAAGAAAATTTAGCTCAACAAAATGAAAACGGGAATAAGAAAGGGAAGGTGTTGAAACTAGACACTCTTTAAAGCATCTTCACTCATCGGTTGAAAAGAGTATTTACCCGTTCTCTAAAACTCAAAACAAGAGCATAGAAGAGTGTAACACTAACTAATAATAAATACGAATTAGACATCATGATCAGGATATTTGAACTCTGTGATTTTGCTCGAGTCCCACTTGTTGTCGCTAAGTGATGGTAAAGCTTACAAGTTAAAGGGCAATAGAAATATGTCAACCCTGTTTATCATCCCTGTCAATTTAATTCAAAATGCTCAATAGTTATTATGTGGAGTATAAAATGAATAAATCTTTGCTACACTGGAGTTGTACTCCAAGTTGTCAAGATTGCAACACTTCGGGATATTGTTCACATCCCACTCGTGACACAAGTGGGATGTGATCAATATGCCACATGCCACGATCACATTAAGTAGTAGGTGGAGTGAAAGAGACAAGTATTAATTTAGATATAAGGCCTTCCACTTGATCAAAGTAAAGGGTAAGATGGAGAAAAACCTAGAATCTTGACGACATGGAGCACCACCCCAGGTGTACCAAGGGATGAACCATTCAAGATAGCAGCATAAAGTGGTTCTGGTGTTCTAGAATTTGTGAGAAACCTTGTCCGAGCTAAAATTCCTTCACTACCTGACTTTACTAGTAGCCTAGATGGTGCCCACTAGTCGCGATACCACAAGGCTCTCAAATCAATAAATTGACCAATAAGGAAATTTAGGACCTCCTTCCCTCATGAACAATGCAATTAAATTGCATTTGAATTTTGCAAACATTTTCAATATTCACTACATGCATCAAGAGTAATTGAAACATGCAAATACCCTTCTAATGGAAATTGCAACAAGAACTGGAAGAGGAGAAAACAAAAACAAAAAACATAATGAAACAGTCCAGATCAGAAAATCAGATCAAAAGACTTCCCATATTTATCGGGTACAAATTCATGCAGAATGCATTTCTTACCTTATCTACCGCAAGGGTGAAAACTTCAAGATCGCCTTTGCTGTTGATATGAAATCGTGTAAATGCCTTGTAGTTAGCAATACGGAGTGAAGAAAAGGCTTCATCAAAGTGTATGTGAAGCCAATTGATGCAAATGTAAAGGTAGCTTCCAAAAACTAATGAGACAATTGGAGTTGAGAAAACCCAAAAGTAAAGGAAAACAGAAGCATAATATATCACAGCCCCTCCACGAGAGAGTGAGTCCATCCCGTTCTTGCAAATATTGTTCCTAGTGACAGCCATGACCTGAAATCATATGAATGGAACTCAGAAGAAAAGAAAAAGAACAGCATGAAAAGAAGAAACAACAATCACGGAACATTTTCACCTCGGGAACATCAAATGCGGACATGAGATATTTGATGCATGCTGGATAAAGGCCAAATGTCCATTGCTCCATACGTGCCCGGAGGCCAGTTGGATCAGGAAAATGCTGGCTTTCCACCGACCGATACCACTGATATAAAGTGTGATAACCTGAAATGATACCTTAGATCAATTAGGCAAACATCCAATTTAGTCAATGAAGCATCAATAGGAAAAACACAGGCTAGACTGTGGCAGTAATAAAGTCCAAACCACAAAGCTACACAAATTGTTGATTCACAAAATCAAAATAGATAGAAAGAAAATAAAACCCAGACCATTTCATAGAAGGAGAGACCATTTGTGGAACCCAATTGATAGCAACTTAAAATATTCTGGCACAAGTGTCTTGCATACATCTGGACCAATAATCTTAATTGCACATATGGAAGAAAATTTTTGCAGTCTATTCCACTTAATTATAACCAAAATGCCCCCAGCATATCTTCAATCTATCAGATTAAGAATATATGTGTCTATGTCTGTTAAATAATAATTCATATTTGTTGACTAAGTTCCACATAAAAAAATGACCATGAGCAGCCAAAAAGTAAGGAAAAAAAAACCAAAAACAGATGTGTAGGCTTAACATCGATGGAATTGTACAACAGCAAAAAACTAAATCCTCATTTCCAACAAACTTGGGATCAGCTACATGAATCATTTTTGCCGTCCCTTGGGTTCATTGTAGATTTACTGGAATATACAATGCAACTAGATCCTTCACAACTACATGTCACGATAATTTTGGTCTACCTCTCCTCTTCTAACCTGTTCTTACCGATACCTGATCACTCTTGTGAAAATGAGCTTCTTTAGATTTATGCAAAACACATCCCAACATTTATCCTTCTCTTACTTTATCGTGTGCAACATCCACTTGTTGGCATATACTCTTCTATCTTCCCTTATCCATTCTAGCATGGCTACCAATTCATCGCAATGTCCTCATTTTCGCTACCTCATTTAGTGGATACGTTCCCCTTCACCATCTCAAAATTCAGTACTATAAAGCATAACATGTCTAATAACAATTTATAAAACTTACCATTTAAATCTTAAACAGGATCTTCCGGTTATATAGAATTCCTGTAGCACTTCTTTTACTTCATCTAGTTCCTCCAAACTTATGGATTACATCATCTTCAACTACTTTTTCTTCGTTAATAATCAATCCTAAATACTTGAAACAACACTTTGGTGCAACGCTAAAAGTCTATTCGATGTGTATAAGATATTAATTTAATTAGGGTTTCTTTAATTCTAGCTTGTGTTAGATTAGGTTTATTTCCTTAGTTGGTTTCCTACTTAAATTAGACATGTTTAATTTCCTACTTAGTTAAGGATTGTTTAAATCCCTATGAATAGAGGGTTAAAACTTTTTTTCTTATGCTATTATTATTGAATACAATCAGGAATTCTCCCTCAATTCTCTTTCTCTCATTCTCGCTCTCGGTCCTTTATTTCTCTCCCTTTTCTCTGGTCTCTCTTATTGCTTGTTGTACTACATAATCAGATAATAGTAAATTGCTTGCTCAATTGTGTCCGTCATCACTCTTTGGAACATAATCCTTTATAATGACCATTAGGGGTGGTCCACCGAACGGACTCGACTTCTTAAATTTGAATTGGGTAGTGGGTTTGGTTCGATAACCGGTTCTAGGCCAAGAACCGAACGACTAACCAAACCAAAACTCAATATTAGAAGTGATATCAATGCGATTTGATTTTGTTATATATATATATATATATAAAATTAACAAAACAAAAAGGCAAAGTAGAAGACTAAATTCCCAAAAATGTTTCCAACTCTGCAAAATCCCTAATTTATTTTTATGTTTCTTCTTCTTTCAACCAAATCGAAACCAACCAGCACGTACGGCGTCAAATTGTGTTACTGCAAACAATTGTGTCACTTGCATAAATCCCTTAAATTTAATTTGGACTAGGTTTGTATTTTGTATTGAGATGAAACTTCATGTTCAAAACTCGATATGTTGTTCTTTTGTGAATGGATCAAAGTTTGGAACTTATGATTTGTTAAATTGTTGTGTTGGTGAATGAAAATAGTTGTTGGAATTATAAAAAATTTAACTATGGAACCAAACTCAACCATTCGGACTGAACCAAATTTTAGTTTGGTTCCATAATTAAAATTGCATATGATGATTTCATTACAAAATATCCATTAGTTCTCGGTTTAGTTCGGTTCTACAAGATACTCATTAGTTCTCAGTTTGGTTCAATTTTTTTCGAACCAGACAAAACCGAACCATACTCACCCCTAATTATAATCAATATAATGCTGCTAAAAGAACATTTCGTATTTTGTACCTCAATTTTACTTAACCTAAAACTTTTAGATTTCACATTATTCCTCCAAGTTCTAGATTACGATTCAATCCCATCCTAGTCTAATTAACTAAAACCATATCATCAACATATGACATACTATATATACCGAGGAACCTCATCTTCGACATGTCTCGCAAACCCATTCATGACTAAAGATAAAAGATGAGGACTTAAGGTAGAGCCCAAGTGCATTCCTACAATCAACTTGCACTTGTGACTACTCCATTATAAATGTACTTAATAATATTTATATATATTATAGAAATCCTTTTTCTTTGTAGCACCCCCCATAGCCCTTCTCTAGACATCCTATTATATGTATTTTCTAACTCAATAAAAACCATACGCAATTGTACAAGTTACAAAAACAAATTATTTCAACTTAGCAATAAAACAAAACACACTATCACCTGAAGTTCCCAACAATTTATGCCTGATACATGTCTCAACACCCAATTCCAGGAGCAACATGAGAACCAAGGCTGCAGCCAGGTGTGCAGACACATGAAGAATCCCAATTATTGCTCTCCTCTTTCGAGACACTTTTGAAGGTACAAAAGTAAATGCGGTAACTAACAATAAGAAAGCACCAGCAGAGGATACATATGAGTACCCCAGCATATAAAAGAATGCATCCCATACTGTGCCAAAGAAGCTCTTCAGGTGACCCGAAAATGTATCATCCTGTAAGATGTGATCTAGCTTACACTAGAAGAGGGAAACTAATTAGGCATTTGTTGTGAACTCTCAAATCTTGATGCTCAATCAATCATGAATAATCTATGCCAAAAATCCAGTAAATGTTTTACCTGTGGAAACATTGAAAAGGCCAAGACAAAATATATAATACCACCAATGAAATCAAACTGCCAATTTTTCTTTCGAAACTTCAATATATTTCCTAAAGCAATCTGCATCAAAATTATTGACACAAAATAGCATCAAACACAGTAGAAAAGAATAACATATGACGAAGTTATATGGTAATTCAGCTTAGGTACCCTGCTTGAGTCTTCAAAAGAAGGATAAGAAGCCTTGCTTTCATAGGATGTCCCATATAAATTGTTAAAGTTACTAAACACATGAGTAGGGTGCAAAAAAGCCCCACCACAACCATTAACAAGCAAATGTTGCACATGCACTGGCTTCTCTGATGGAATATACGAATGACGCATGTAATGATGCAAGTCCCCAGCCATTCGAAGTTTACACCTCCCTCTTAAATAGTCACATATCAGGTGTGAAACATTCTTCCCAGTCACCTCATCCCAGTACCAATCAAGAAGCCAATTAGGTTCATGGGTCATAATGATCACAGAATCATTGTCCCCAACCTGAGATAGAGGTGAAATGCTTTAGAGAATCATCTAAAAAGAAAAAGAAAAAGGATAAGAACAGTGGAAGAGACAAAAAATAAAATAAAAGAGACGGGATGTACAGAAGATGAAAATAACATACTAGTTTAAATCTCTTATGGAAACAAACATTATTTGTAGAGATGACAACGCCTTGACACATCAGGACCATTTTCTTTTATTGGCAACAAATATTAGTTTACAAGAAAATTAAGGTGCTTAGAAGCCCATTATGTTTATTTTAGTAATCATTTATCCTGTTTATTTTAGTAATCATTTATCCTTTTGCTCAACAGTTTAAATAGGATTACAGAAATATAATTGATGGGGCAAAAATCTGAAGGAAAAATCCCAGATGTTCACATTTATATGAGACGCTGTGATGCAAAACTAAAACGAACCATTCTTCCGGATCCTTTTAACATGCTAACAATTAGCCATACGACAACCAAAACTTAGATGGTAGAAATGACACCTTTTCCTGTATCAGTTCTAAAAAGAACTTGAATTGGTATACATCAATGTCGCAATGCAGAGCAAGGTCAAGACCAAACACCCACCACCCTTTAGGAAGCTGAAGGGCGAAATAGCTTTTCTTCTGAGGCATAAACCATCCACCTAACCAGCTCTTGTGACAAATGTACCTCATAAATGTCTGAAGCCCATCAAACCAATCTGTAAAGCAGCAAACATGCCAAGGCATATAAAAAGTTTTGCTGCAAACGAGCAAAAGACCAATTGAAATGCAAAAAGTAACATGGAGTAAAGCAATAACATAGCAAAACCTAAACATAAGACAACTGAGCCATTGACATTGAACCAAAACCAACCATGATTTCCAGGAATGACAAAACACTGAGGCCCTTCATACTGCTTCAGATCTGCAACCCCACGAGGTAATTCTGGCTTGTTTACAGCTATATGATCCTCCTTATACCAGAAAGGAGGCTGAAGAGCATATTCAAAAGGACGAAAAAGACGCCTCTCATATGTAAATGCTGATGGATTAGGATAGCTATAAAAAAAAAATTAAGAATCAATATATAATCTAAAATCTGACCTATTCAGGAATTTCAGCAGCTAAGATTCTGTTCATATTTCTAAGCTATAAATTTTCAAATATTCGACTACTGCTAGAATATGCGTCCTCCAAATTAACACCTGCAAATATGAGCAATAGCACGTACCTTCTCTTAAAAAAGTAAAGACACGCTGACTACGGAAAAATATATCATTCACACTTTTAAGTTTTAATGATACGAATAAAACAAATACATCCCTCATTCATAATACCTCGCAGTTGTGAGAGAGAACCATGTGACCATGACATTATTACACAAAAACGTCGAGTACATAAGTTCTAAAGGCCTTCCATAAGTTCACGTAACAAAATTTATAACATTCAAAAATTACACAATAAAATCAACTTGTCCTGCTTGATGTCAATACATCAGAGAAGTGAAGGTTTATCCGCCTGATAGAACTATAGATCAAAGTCAATAAAAGTTCAAATATACACGTCTTCTGTTAAACACTCAAGCTATTTAATATTTCACCAATAGACATCTACAAAGAAATCCATACAACATACACCAACTTAAGAGGGGAAAAGAGGAAGCTATTTCAGCAGGAGCTTTAGCAAGAGGAAGCAAAATCCTGATGTATTTCAAAGGTGACAAAGGTTAATACTGGAACAGATTGGAGAGAAGAAGATAAAAGAGCAGTGGAGAATGCTTTATCAACCAACAAGTTTGACTAAAAATCTCTACCAACTGATGCGGCAATAGTAGGTTAAATGATTGTGCTGCAGTTTGTCCCTCAAATTTAACACTGTGAAACCATCATCTTGCACCTAGGCATGAGAGATGTTTTTGATAGATTAGTATGTATAAAATCACCCACAAGCTGTTATCCTTGTACAGGTATTCAATCTTGAAGCCAAGGGAATTCAATATGGTGTATTAGAAATGTAATCCAAAATGGGCAGGGAGGAAGGAGCAATGTACTCTTCAAATGACAAATAGATGTTATCCTTTTATGGGCCTAAGTAAAAAGTTAGTACTAATCATAACGAATATGTTCGTGTTATAACAATAACAGTTTCCTATGTAGTAATTACATACCAAATGCGAGAACAGGGAAATAATATCATTTGTAACAGATTTCACAAATGAAGTATATTTCCTTCAGAATGCTAAATTAACATCCCTAAAGGCATCAAACCTCTAAGTTAACAGGTCATCTGCCTAAGAATTCACATTGCATCCCGTAAATCACTTCCTCTCTAAAGTATTAATTATTTACTTCTTGTTCGGCAGAGCTGAAATTATTTTTTAAGTACTTTATGTGGATAATAAGTGAATAATAAGTTGTGGGTCCAATGAAATGTGTGTGTGAATAAAAATATGTTACACCAGTTTGACCAGCTTAAATTATAATTTAAGCTTAGCCAAACAAGCTATTAGTCCTTGTAAATAAGGGCAGCAAAACAAAGTTTTGAGCTTACGCAAGATCACCCCCTATAAGTAGCAGGTTACCACGAGGCAGTGTAAGCAGAGAATCATTACTCCGGACCCTAATTGAAGGCTGAGCAAGAAGCCGTGCTACACTATAAGAAGAATTTCCACCATCACCAGTATCAGCCATAAAGTCGAACCACAGTTCATCTTTCTCGCTGAACTGGTCATACAAAAGATCCTCCTGCTCAGCACCATCTTCAACCCTGCTCATTGCTGCCTGATGATTGGGAAAACAGGATATAACTAAACATATATAATGCAAGGTAATGACGATAAAAGCAAAAATTTTTGAAAAAAGAAAAAATATTAGATCTTTTGTCCTACAAAAATATAGATTAAAGCAAGCACGTAAAATCCACTGTGCTTGAAAATACGAGCAAAGCTTTCAGTTTAATTTGATAACATGAAAGCATAACAAGGTGTAAAAAGGAGATTTTGCCACTATTCAAGATGAATGATTTAAATCACAGTACCAATTAAGTGAATAAGTTGAAATAGTAATATAAACCTGCATCATACGCATGTCAAAACGTCCAACAAATACGGTTACAGATACCAGTAGGTCAAAAACTGTCTTGAACAGATCAGCAGATGTCCTGCATCAAATCATTAGGAACATCAATATCATTGAAGCTGAAATCCCTCACTTTTCCATCACAGAGAGAGAGAGAGAGAGAGAGAGAGATTTGATTGGCATACCCCGAGTACCAAGGAACCATATCCAAAAAATCAGGCTTCATTTGCTTTTTCTTTAACTTCTCAAATTCTTTTTGTAATACAGGGTGAGTAAGAGCCCATCTGTTGATTGTTACACAATAACAAATACAGCAAGTTAATTAATTAAGGGGAAAAAAAGAGGCCTGGCAAATAAGAGAAACAGGAGGAGAATTTAACAAATACTAGACTGGTTGTCAATATCAATGACTATATGTTCTCTCAATTGTATGGGGATAAAAACAAACATACATACAGCCCAATATAGATTTGAAAGACACTGATGCTAATGGCAATGTTTTGGGTTATGAAATATACTACTCTTGCCCTCATTACTATATTCAGGAATTAGGCATCTCAAAAAAATGGTTGACAACAATAATATAAAGCCAGAGGCTCAATTCACATATTCAGGCAATGGACCTCTGAGAGAACATTAACTATAAACAAGGCATCAGTCAACTCTCACCCAGTTGATCTTTCCACAACATAATTGGCAATGTAGAGGCCAATAAACGTGGCCCATAATGAATATATTGGTGAAATTTCATCTGGGGATTCTGCACAAGAGCCACTACATGTCAACTGAAAGATGAATTGGAAAGAGAAAAAGTCAGCAGCAGTATAAAGCCATTCACAATGCGGATCAGGAAAACAACAAATAACGACAGCAAAAATCATACCTCTCCATAAATGACCCATTTGGACAAAAATGGATAATCACTAGCAGACCCAACTGGAGCAAACCAAGATGAGCAAACTTGATCCTTGAACTCGTTCATGCGGACAAATTTTGCAAGCCATGAGTTCCTTTCTTCCTTTTTCCACAGTGTAAACCAGCCAGAGTTCCTCCTTTCAAATGTCTTTTCTCTCATAATAGCACGGTTGCCACAATGGCTATAAAATACACAACAGGCTATACTTATCACCTACAATACAACAATGCCAATGAAATAAGGACCGGGAAATTTTAGTTTCACTTGAGATGTGTGCCAAGGACTTACAGCACAATTTTGGAGAATTGTCAGAATCGCAGGTCTCTTTCCAGCCACACGAGCAACAAGGCCAACATACCAGAGGCCAAGGAATATAACATGGAAAACAAGAAGAAACAAAATGGATGATACAAATATTGTCAAAAACAAAGATAGGTTCATCCTCATATCCACTCCCATGGATTGAAAACTAGGAAGATGATACAGTGCTGCTATAAATATCCAGGCTATATACCTGCAAAGTGAAAACACCCAAATTATCAAAGTTCATTAGCTTGATCTTAGTAGTCCTTACAAAAACAATTAATACTGGATATCTAGTACAAAATAAATTTAAAGAAAGTATTTTTTATTGGGAAGAAAGGAAAAGAAAACCTACCAACGACTGAAATTAGAATAACTTGGTTTGATTGTTTTCCCTATAAATGGAGAAGAAAAGAAATAAAAGAAGCCTAGCAAACAGGCATACATCGACCACCATTTAATGTTGCTGTCTAACTTCTGAACAAGAGTATGCATATTATCCGATGATATGAAAAATAGGCAACCGACAGCAACAGCAATAACCGCATGCCGTGAATGCTCATGTGGATAGGGATATGTGTGAGTGAAAATAGTCCTAACTGTATCCATATTTAAAGTATCCAGTAAACCAACAGGTTGTTTGTCAGATCCCATTGCACAATCTCAAAATTTCTGTCATGCCACTTTAATTTTAGATTTTGTAGAGTCTCTGCTTCTCAAGCAACAACCATACAATAGAGACCAGCCCCTGAATCCTGCATAGAAATGTGAATGAAAGCCTAAACAACCATGTATTGAATGTTCAAAAACTATATAGAATGACTCAATAAGCTGCAATTCGCTACAATCAGTTGTAGAATTTTATCATCAACCCAATAATCCATCAACAAAGTTAATAGTTGCAAGTAGATTATAAGAACATTCCCTTTTTAGAAATTGCCAAATCAACAAAGCCCAGGAATTTATGAATACCCTTACTTCCTAGACAAATAACTGCTAATTAAAAAAGAGACCGACAATAATGAATCAAGTAAAGTACTCGTAACACTTGACTGATCACCAACTTGGCACAAAGCCCACCGACTAAGAAACCCAAAATCCAATTAACCCAAATTAGGGTTTGCAGAATGGAAATTGACCCAAACAAAAAAAAAAAAAAAAAAAAAAACTTGGGTTTCATTATTTTAGCATCGTCTTTCAAAATTACCCAGCATCACAATCCAACAATAGCTCAAGCCCTCTAGAATAATCCTGAAAATTCACAAATTGAAATGCAGAAAATTTTAAACTTCAACTATAATTGGCGGTAAAGGGGGAGAGAAAAGGTACCTGGACGAAGAAAATGATTAAGAAACGAAATGTGGGTCTGCTTATGTGCGTGTAATTTAGTAAGTAAGGAAATACGAAATGTGCGTGATTAAGAAACCAATCTTAGCAAGCAATCTCTTTTTCGTTGAATGGCATATAAGCATATTCGTTGTTGTACTTGGACCAGCCTAGTGAGAGAGAAAACAGTATTTTGGAAATGGGATTTCAAACTGCCATTCGCTTTTCTTTAAGCTACGTGGTCGGATGATGATCTGTAAGATTGCTTATTTGTTAAAAACTGAGCGATTCTCTCTCTCACAAACCCGTAATCACTCTTCAATATATATTTAGTTTTTGCTTTGTATTAATTTCTGTATAATTACGTCTCCGGTTTGTTTAGTACCATGAAACGTGTGGTTTTCAGATCGTTGGAGTCAATCTTACGCGGTCGTTTGTTTGCACACGACACACGTGGTTTGAAAGTATTCGGTTTGAAAGTCGGCGCAATTTATATTTATTTATATGCACTTTTTGGGGTAAGAAAATTCTGCAACCCTTTAGGTTTATTGTAATTCTATTTGATGCACTAGAATTCGGATAATTACCATCAAAGTATCTGAGTTTTGCAACTTCCCGAGCATATAGAGCAACTTGTACCAATTAAACCTCACTTCGATTTCCGGCTAAGGGCAACTCGAGAGCATCCGACTATTTGATTTTGAAGTTTTTACATTGAATTTAATATTAAATTACTATGTGTTCGAAAAATTTAAAATATAAGTGTTTTTTCATTGCTTGTTTGTCATAGTTTAAATTATAATTTAAGTCAATTAATCTGGTTAAATATATTTTTTATCTATACATTTTGTAAAATCTAAAATTTTACTATCCACTTATTACCCACACATTTTCATAGGACTTGCAACTTATAAACACTTAAAAAAATATTTTCAACACCACCAATTAGATCAACCTACAAATTGTCGACCCAATTCTGTCATCGAAATATGACATGTTGATAGTAGAATCAGTCCTAATCGGTCGAGTCAAATGGCATTTATGTAGAACCAATTATTTGATTCAAATGTGTGGATCAGAAAATTGAAACCTAGACCTCAAATTTTGAAACTCGACATTGTTTTTAATTTAAAAAATATTTTTTTCACAAATTGTAATTTTATTTTCATCATTTTATAAATGAAAAGTCAACATTTTCAACTCAAATAAACCAATTTTGATCAAATAAACCTAAATTTGGTTTATAAACTAGTTATAATCTATAACAGTTCTTAATTTTAAATAATATACTACATAGTTATATTTCTACTTTCTTAATTCATTTATTCATTATTGAACACGTGTCTGTTATTATGATAACTACTTCTCATATGGAGGTAGATCATTTCCCATGAACAAATATGAACTACAATTATTTAATGAGTATATTTGAAAAAATGTAAGTAAAATTTATGGTTCCAACAATATTAATTAAATTTTCTTAAAATTAAAGTAAGTATATCTTTGTGGAACGGATAATAATTTCATAATTAATTTAATTTAATATCATTGAAAAAAAGTATTATATTGATACTGATAATCATGACTTTATTATTTGAGTTATTCAATACAATTTTAATATGTTATAATAAATGAGCATTTTAGAAAATTCATAAATTGCATAAATGATAAAAGAATAAAAAAGTGACTTAAAACTCATAATAATCTTTTTACTTAACTTACAATAATAAAGAATTATTTGAAATTGATTTTTCACGTAGATAACATCTTCATCTTTATATTTATCATACATAAGTATATTTAGGGGTGGTAATAGGAGCGGGACTTAAAACATTAGAATTTATCATTCTGTTTAATTAATTACTTAATTTTTTTATATTTTTTATATTTTTAAATACGATTTAAATTTTGAAATATAAAAATATTCGGAGTGAGAACCAAGATTCCCGTCCTTACTCCGATTACCTAACGGGGCGGTGTCATCCCTATATATATACTTTATTATATTCATTTCGAGAAGATAAATTTTCGAGAGACTTTTAATCCGACAATAATTCATTAGTTGAACAAATAACATGTCGATTCAACTAGTCATCCAATGAACTTGGAGTTGGTTATCAAAACTATGGTTTATTTGTATAAAATTCGAGTGAGTGCATGTTTAGTTAAGCTTACAAGTAAGTAAATATTATTTTAAAAAAATTTGTTTTCACGTTTTTTTTTCTACTTATTTTAACAGAAGTTAATTTTAAATAAATAACACACTTATTAATAGATTCAATGAATTAAATATTAAATCTTTTAAAACTTATTTATTTATAAGTATAAATGCAAAATAAATCTTTTAAGCGATAAGGTATGGTCAACATGCACTTATTGGGAGATGCCAACAGCCAACTTGCTTGACGAATTCGACCCATATGCCATTAATACATGAATGACTTATGAAACAGAAGGACCACCGATGGGACGCAGCCCAAAATCGTATGTAAGGAAATGTGGACTCATTAATGTAATTTAGATGATCTTGGTAGAAGTTTTTGGCAAAAAAATGGTTTTTTTTATTTATTTGATATTTTGGATTTTTCAAAGCTTTTAAATGTGAAATGTCTATTTTGTCCATAATCAATACAAATTCATTTCAAATTAGTAAGAATAATATAGTCATCTTACTTTCAATATTTTTGAAAAGTGAAAGTTGTCAAACAAAAAAACTTACTTTTTTGCCTAAAACTAAACTAAACTAAACTAAACAAGCTCTTAGAAAGGATACGATGTCATTACTAGGACTTATTCTTCACAATTGATTTGTTAACATTACGAAACACCATCTAAATTTTGACCGAAAAGTATAAATGTACAAATTGTCATATATTAATCAAAGTTTTTTTTTATTTATAAATAATATTATTTATAATTGTTTACGATCGATAGTGAGCTTACGTAACATTATTCAATTGGAGTAATTATTTACTCAAATTGAGTAATGTTATTTATAGTCAATAAATATGAATAATTACTCAAATTGAGTAATTTCACGTATACTCATTATCTAGAATGAAAGAATCATTATGAATAAGATTATTTTTTTATAGTAAATGACTGCTAATTTTTCATATTTTCCATGACAGATATAAAAATGTAATCTTTTCATGGGAATAATATAACAATGATAAAAAAAATGTAGTTACTTCAACTTAGATTTGAATGAATTTTAAAAATTCATGTAAATTTTGGTGTCCCCAACTCAAATTTTAATAGATTTAATTAAAATTTAAGTGTTCTCAACTCAGATTTAAATATATTATTTAGAAATTTAGGTGTCAACAATAACTAGTAGATTTATAAACATTTCATTAATTAGAAGATTTTAACAAATTTGCATGGATTTCGAAGTCATAAATATAAATATCAAATTCTTTAGAAATTCTATCTCCAACCCCTTCAAAATTTCAATCATACTCTTCTCTTCTCCTCCTCATCCCTATCCCCATCCCCATAGCATCTTTCTTCGATTTGTGCCACAAGTTTTTTGTAGTAAACTCTTGTTCTTGATTTTTCATTCATATTAGCATGAAAATTTATTGAATTTTTGGTTTATATTTTATTATTATTATTTTACTATTGTCAAACATCGTCTTTAAAATTTAATTCTTGATGTTCGATGATCATTCATTGAACCAAACAATTGGGCTGAAAAAATAAAAATAAAAATAATCTATTGGTATATATTAATTAGATAATTATTCTAATATCATTTAGTGCAATTAGATACTCAACTGTAAAATAATATAGCACACAAAAAGAATTTTGAACTTGGAAAGATTTACATGTCAAATGCGACATCTGTAAATTATCTTTTTAAGTAATAAAATAACTTTTTATATAAGATGGTTATACAACCGATTTTGGAAGATAACTAATCCTAAATATCCATCATCGAGTATTGGATATGAAAGAAAAAAATTTACAAAAAAAGATAAGTAGAGAGAAAGTGAAAATTAAATTTTATTTCAATTTTTTTTTCAATAAACTTTGTTCTTTAGTCAATTTTTTTAATTCAAAATTGAGAAAGAGTTTTTACTTCTTTATATTTCAAGAATTATTTTATTTCCAAAATTTTACTCAAAATATTTGTTTATGTAGGACAGTCACTTGAACTATTTTGAATAAAAATAATGTAAAATTACTATTTTTAATTGAAAGACCACAAATTCATGAAAATTCATAAAAATCCATAAAAATATATTGAAATCTATAATATAGAATTCTATTGAAATCTTATAGATTTTGTGTAATTCTATTTAAATTCATGAAATCTATCTAAATTTATAAATATTAAGAAATCTTTTAAAATATGAGTTAAGGACACCATCTAGAGTGAAGTTTTATGTTAATTATTAAATTTTATTTAATTTCAAAATGGCTATTATAGGTTTTTTAAATTTCAACTTTTTACATTTCTACTAAACTAAAATATGGTAGTGAGAATATTATTTTGAATCGAATCCATCAAATATTCCGTTAAACTTTGAGATTTTAAAGCAATTGGTGACTAACTTTTGTTTTAAGTGTTGATTTTTTGGTTTCATTATTTTTTATGACTTTTATAGGCAAACAAGTCCATAATTTTATATATTTTTTTTTTGAAAATTGTAAACTTTCACACTTTTACTTTTTAATTAAAAATATAAACTTATAATACCCTACAGTTAAAATGATTAGAATAAATTGTATGTGGATAAAAAAAATCATTGAATTTAGGAGTGTATTGAGAGGAAAAAAAATACATTGGAGAAAGAGAAAATATTGATAATTAATAATAAATTTATTTGACATGTTTATTAATAAAGTGTTAATAGAAAAAAAGACATTTTTTTTTCCAAAAATCTTTCAAAGTCTTGGAGATGAATGAGATAAAAATTATGATATCTTTTATTTGTACACTATGCTTTAAAGTTAGTACATAGAAAAATTTATAAAAAATCATTGACATTTTGAATACTTCTAAATTTCGTAGAATTTTAAAAATTATGAATCGAATATCGTATGACTTTTAAATACTTTTTAAAAGTCTTTAAAAGTTTATAGTTGAATAGCTCAAAAATTTTATAAAAGTTTAACAAGTTTGTATTAAAACCCTTAATGATAAGTCTTGGGGATTGTGTTTGATATAAAAATGTCCTTAAAATCAATTTTAAGCATACCGGCACCAAACCAACTTAACTTGAAGGGCAAATTACCCAAATAGGACAAAAATATGAGGGTGAATTGAAAAATAATGATTTTTTTGTTAAATATTGCAAACTTAACAACATAGATGGGCATTTTTTTAAAAAAACAAATACGGAAAATTAATGTAATTTTTTTACGGTAAAATTTGGAAAATCCTGAATTTGATAAGTTACAATTATTATAAGTTCTTATTACAGTGTATATAATCTTTTAAAATTATAATTTACGCACTATGTTAATCACATCAGAGCATTTTTAATAGACTTTCTATTTATAAAAGCATCTTTTGTATTTTAGAGAATATCAATAAATTTAGAGAGTTGAATTTTTGAAGATATTTTATTTTATTTATTTCAATAAGTATTTATTAATATTTTTTATTTTTTATTTTGGCATGCTCCCCAACTAATTATTATATATTTTTTCTCTATATTTTCCTATTTTATTTTATAGATACTATTTAATTTATTTAGTATATAGAACATTAAAAATTGGAATACTTTAAATACATTTAATTATAGAGAATGAATTAACACTCTCTATTTTAAAAAGTTAATTTAGAGAGTTTCTTAGAAGATAAGAAAGATTTTAACAATTTCTTTAAACATAAATTACTCTTTAATTTTAAGAGTCAAAGTTTTAAAATTAAGTTTCAATGGATTCTTATTAACATTTTAATTTAGAATGACTTTGGCTCTTTACAGTTGGAGAGCCAAACTCAATCTCTATTATTAAATGCATTGAAATAATTTCAATTTTCAATACTTGATATGTTGGTTTTAATTAAATAATATATACAAATTGTGAAGAAAATATATGATAAAAAAGGAGGAGAGAAATATATTAAATGTTTATCGAGAAAAGTAAAATAAAATTGGAAATAAAGAAAGCTCTTTGAAATATTTAAAAAAGCTCGCTTCTTTAAATTTAATGATGCTCTTTAAATATACATAAACTGTTGTAGATGCTATAACATTTTAAAAAACATCTATAAATTTATAAAATAAAGTTTTTGAAGTGCTCCAACAACCTATTTATCTTTAACATTTCATTTTACGTATATCAATAAGTATTTATTATTTTTTTCTATATTATATTTTGACATACTTCCTTCCCAATTATATGATTTTAATATACTATTTAGTTTAGTCAATATATGAGTATTGAAAATTAAAATACTTTGAATGCATTTAATTATAGAAAGTGAGTTTAGTAGGAAAGCCAAATCCAATCTCTCATTTAAAATTTTAATTTCAAGAGTCTATTGAAACATAATATTAAGAGCATCTAAAATAACTTATCTATATTTAAAGAACATGTTTAGCATTTTAAATAACATTTAATAATAGAGAGTGAATTTGACTTTCCAAGTCTTTAAATTAAAATATTAAATTAGAGAGTGCATTGGAACAAAATTTTAAGAATTGACTATTTAAATTAAAGAGCATCCTATGTTTAAAGAACTTGTTGGAAATGCTCGACCGACCATAAAATAGAGAACATATTATGTTTAAAAAGCGAAATGCTCTAGCTCATTTGTTACAAATTATGTATTTTTCTCAAAACTAAACATCAAACAAAAACCACCACCTCCTGTGCTTCCTGTCTACCACTAGTCACCATCATCAGCGTTGGAACAATCCACACGACACCACCATGACGACGATCGGAAACCACCTCCAACATGCCGGGCACTAAATTATTTTCTCGCAAATACAAAAACCCTTTAGAACTGAATTTTCAATCTAAAATGAAGATAATAACAAAATGAAATTTCATAACTCTATTTCTGATTGACCTCAATTAGCAAAAAAATAGTCAAGAAACACTTCAAGAGGGAAAAAAATGATGTCAACTGAAAATCAATAGACAAAAATTAAATTTTCAAGTATAAATACCTCAACTAATAAAAGCAAGGAAAGAGCATTCAAAAACACAAACTCAAAACCACTTATCTCCTAAAATAAAACAGAATCCAATTTCCATTACAAGATGTATTAATTCTTCAAACTGGCTCATTTTCTTAATTATTACACACATTTAAGTCAAATTTTTAGAATTGAACTAATTAAGGAGAACTTCTTAACAAAGAAATCCAAAACCCATTACTTTTTTCTTTTCTTTTTTTCTTCGAATTGAGAAGTCTGACTATTTTACATGCATATCTGAACGAATGATTGAGAAATAAAGAAGAAGGGGAAAGGGTGCCCATAAATGGGGAGGCGTGAGAGAAGGTGAGTGCATGCTTTTCTTTTTCTTTTTGTTTAGCAGTGGAGCCAGACATTATTTAATATGGAGTCAAAAATCAAGTTACAATTTTTTTTTCAAGCAACATAAAATTAATGAAAATAATTCAATAAATTACTACAAATGTTGCTTACGCGTTTTTATACTTTGAAATCGTTGTATAAATACATCATTACCAATATTATCAAATACATTGTCCTCAATATACACAATTTAACTATCATTCAACAATCGAATCTCCAATCCAATTGCGAGGTTCAAACATTGGGTTGAGGGCTTTGAGGAGACGGTGTTAAGGTGGAGGTAAAACGTGGTCGATTGTCGGCATGGGTGCATATGGGCTAAGTAGGAAAAATATAATTATTTGGTACAAATGACAAATCTATGTATTGAGAGAATAATGAGATCCAGAGCTTGAGAGAAGTTGGGAGACAAAAGTGGAAGGAAAAAAAGTAGTGTAAATAGAGGAAAGTGGAAATAAATTAAAAATTTTAAAAATAGGAATTCAAAATTTTCTGTAGAGTCAACTGACCCTAAATAAACCCATGTACATTTGCTCGGTCTAATTAACCTACTTTTGAAATATTTTACCTGCATTAAATATAAACGAGTATAATGAGACATGATTAATGCATATATGAGTGATTATATGCATGTATGAGAAAAGTAAGAGGAAAAGAAACAAAGAAGAGTTCTAGTTTACGAAGGGTCCTAGCATAGTCTTCAACAAGAATCAAGACCTCTTCAAGTTATTGACAATTACTCATCTCTATCTCATTCTCGAAGTTTTCACGTCGAAAGGATGAGATACATTATGTGCTACATGATTAGAATTTCTTGTTGTAATAATTTACAGTCAACCCCCCAGAGTTTGGGATGAAATGAGTTGTGGTTTTAGAATTTGAGAATCGACAAATCATGGAGCGTGTAAGTGCGTGTTTGACAGTGTTGAAAATATTTTTGAAGTGCTTATAAGTTGTGAATCTCATGAAATGTGTGGATAATAAGTAGTTAGTAAGTTATGTAGTTCTACAAATTGTATAGTTAAAAAAAATGTTTGTCCAATTTAACTAACTTAAATTATAATTTAAGCTTAGCCATAGTAATACTACACGAACACAAGCTTACATGTTGAGTTTGAGAATGTAATGACTTTTATTCTTGCTCAACGAGGAGAAAAATAAGGTCATACTTGCTGTTTTCGATTTTTTTATTAACACTTGAAATAACATAGAAATATCTAGTGTTAAGAGATGAATCTTGTACCGATTATAAACTAAAATATTAATCAACATATAAGGAATCAGGCTACTCCTCTTAACAAGTTTGACATTTTAAAATGGAACTTCAAATCTTAATATCTACATATATTGCGGAGACATGTTAATAGATGAATTTTACATCGGTTAAAAATTAAAATATTAATTAATATATAAGATTTTAACTAAGTTGATCTTTTAAATAGATCTTCAAATCTTAATATCTAAATATACTTTTTATAATCAATTTTCCAATTAATCATTTCAAGTAATTGTTAAAATTTGAATCGCGGAGTTCACGGAGGATGATGTTGGGAAAATTGTGTCAAACTTGTTAAAAGAAAAACTGTCAATATTAAAGTAAGAAATTGGAGAATTTTCATTTTTAAATTTGGTCATTCCTTTCAACACGACACGGAACAACCGATTGGTGTGGAACTATTCACCTTATAGCATTCAATCCAGCTATTAAATTTCACGTGGATGTAAAAATATTTAATTTTCGCCTATATAAGACTACGTTTATTGAATAGACGGTTAAATTAAAAAGCTAATCTACATGGGTTCCGCCTAAAACTAATATTACCGTTTGTAGCATTAATTTTTTAAAAAAAAAAAATATGCGAGACTTCAATTATTATTTTCCTCGTCGACTTTTTTTAAATAAAATAATGAGTTGGATTTAAATTATATTGAGTCACTCCATCTAAATTTAGACGGTCTTCTAGATGGAGTCTATTTTTTATGTGCTACATCAGTTAGATGGAATCCTCGTCAACATCCATAGCGATAATTTTTTATATTTTCGTCTATCTATACTTATGAGACACGTCTAAAAAAATAGACAAAGTAAATTAGAGATGTAGCTCAATTACAGGAGCCAATTTAGGCTAATGGAATAATAATTATTAATATAAATTGAGGTTTTGTGTGCGCGCGCGCGAGAGTCAGAGAGAAAAAAGTTAGGTTTAGACATTCAAAGAATTTTTTTAGTGATTTGTACAAAATGTAGAAAAAGTTAGGTCATTTTTATTTTTTTTTTATCGGAAAAAGTTAGGTCATTTTTCTTGCGATAGTTGAAGGTTTAGGTAATATCGAGATCCCATATATACTGTATAGTAAAATATCCATATATTTAACATTATGTGATTTTTCTCCTACTTTTTTAGAGATTTTCACGTAAATCTTTGTGTTACTTTTTCTTCTATTTTATATTTTTCTGACTTATTAATATTTATTTCAACGAATATTCTGTGAAAAAATCGAAAAATTGATCTTAGCATTTGGAGATGAATACAAAGAGAACAAATTTTAAATTTAAAAAAGTGATATTGTTTCGCGTAGAATGTGTGTCCTTCGCTAATAATTAAAAGGTTCGGAGAAGATGTGTAAGGACGCCAAACCTCTTGAGACAAAGTCCCAACAAGAGGTGTTCGATTTACGAAGATTACAATAATGACGAAGGATGGGAGAACAAAACAAAAGGCCTCTAAGGGGCACAAGCACACTAGAATTCATCAGAAAGAAATATTTAAGACTAAAATGGAATGAAATTACATTTCTGCTTTTTTGAGAGTTGTCTTCTTTCTTTCTTTCATTCAATCTTCTTTCTTTTATACTTTACCAAACGGTTTTACCACACGTTTTTCTTCAATCTTGCGTAAAAACTTCTCGTCGCCTAGTAGCTATCTCATCGCCCAGTAGCTACCTCATCGCTCAATAGCTACTTTGTCGTCCAATAACTACCCATTTCTTCCATAATGATTCAACTGTTTATAACTCCCCTATCAGGATGATTCAACTGTTTGTAACTCTTCCATGATGATTCAACTGTTTGTAACTCCTCCATGATGATTCATCTGTTTGTAACTCCTCCATGATGATTCATCTGTTTGTGACTCCTGAAGCGTGGAAGAAGTGATAAGAGAAGAAGGAAAACTCATTAAGAACGATTACTCTTATGCAAGTTGATTGACCAGTACTAATCGCCCAACGCCCTGGGCGTCTCTGGTCTGGGCGATATCTATTTTGGGCTCTATCGCCCGGATAATTTCCATTGGGCCTATATATATAATTTTTCTTAAGTCTCTTTTAGGTCCTTGTTATTTCAGATGTCAACAATTACCCCCAATGTGGCTTAATTAATATAATCACTTATTAATTAGCCATATTCACTAAGTGGCTTTCATCTTCTAAAAAAGTAAGTTTTTGGCGCCTTAATTCCGAAATCCCAAGAGCACGATTTATATAAACCCAAAAAAGGCACCATTACCAATAACCACGTCCGACCCCCATCACGTCGCCGCCCTCTTTCTCCCTCTATAAAAGGGACATTATTCATCTTCTCTTTAATTTCTTACTTACCTTCCCAAGTCGGTCATCTCTTTTGCAATCTTCTTGTTCATCTACTTGAAAACAATGTCTACGTCTAAAGCTTCCTCAAACAATAATATTACTTTCGAAGATTTTCGGGACCTCCTAACTAAACCCTATGTAAACCCATCGAATCTTCTACCCTCTAGGCCTGATATGAACGAGTTCTATTTGGGTCCGTCGTTCAGGGACGCAGACTCCATTGGGCGACTGGCTACGACCCAATTTTTTCCTTGCACCCAAGAACCTCCTTTCTCGGACCCTTTCTCTTTGAAGCTAGTCCGCGAGAAGAGCATTCGCACATGGCCTAAATCTGATACCACTTTCCGCCTCTGGCATGCGCATATGATGAAGCATGGCCCCACGAAGGCGCTTTTTGATCGTGCCAGGATCTCTGGATCTTCTGGAAATTGCCACACATCCTCCGCTCTATGACCTGTTCTTTTCCCAATCGCCCTAAGTTTCTGGTCTTCCGAGTACAACACCTTCATTTTTCCTCTCGCCCAATGTCGAGTTACTCTAAGGGACGTTGGTGCTGGTCAATCTTCCTCCTCCGGGCGATACCATTTCTCCCTGCCATGCTAATATCCTCTCTTGCTCCAAAATTTGATAAGAGGTATACTGATTCCTATTCGTGCATGCAGAGCTTTTATGACAACACCGGCAAAGACCCTACTCATGCAGCAGCGCGTAGCCTTCCTCCGAGTTTGATTGTGTAGGTATATTCTTCATGCTCCTAGTCTTAAACCTTCCATGGCCTATTTGCCCATCACCCGTGAGTTGGCCTTGGTAGGTCTTTAAATCTCTGCTCTCTGCTTCTAGCGACCTTCTATAGAGGTATGGCCTACCTTCAACATCAACTTAGGACCAATGCTTCTCCCATCTGGAAGTGGGCCTCTTTAGCTCGCTCAATTGTGGTTAAGAGCATATTTTCCACGCCTTGGTGTTCCTTCAATACCTCCTAGGCCGGTGAGTTGTTCTGGGCTAGTTATCAACCAATTAGCTCCCGTTGATATGTCTAACCGGATGTCTTCACATTCTTTTATAACTTAAACTCAATTCCTCTTTCTTTCTTCCTTTCTGTTCATCAAGTCCGGTCTATGTCCAACCCCTCTTACTCGAACGAGGTGAGTAATGTCTTGCCCGTTTGGGTCCAATATTTGACCGGGCGAGAATTGTTTCATGACATTCTCACGGGTACCAATGCCAAGGCTGGGGTTGAGGTCTATGCTCTCCAGTTCTTTGCCCGACAGTTTGGTTTTGGCAAACTTGGCCTCTTCCTCCTTGTTACTCAAAAAGTTTTCAAGAACGCCCATACCATCACCAAAGTAGAAGCACAGGCTATAGATGAGCGTAATGCTTCTCGATGAATGGGTTCTCTTTGGCTCCTTTCAATCCCACTTTGGCCGTTCATCCCCTTTTGAACAATTTTGGCCTTGGTGAAACGTAAACTCTTCACTACTAATGTTAACCATGCATTCCATATACTCGAGGGATCGTGGTCTTCCGAACTTCCATTTCTTCTACTCCGATCCCGATCCCCGCTGTGCCCATATCCGTTAAACATCCCGCTCCTTCGTCTTCTCCTTCAAAATCTCGACGATTGCTTACTAGACGCTCGCCGCAATTTCCACTCAATCCGGTTCTCCTCCCGCCCAAACCGGAGTTGCGAGGGTGTATCCAAAGAAGAACGGCCAACATTGGACCCATCGGATCAACCCGATGATGGCGGTGATGACGATGATGGTGCTCCTCCTCTCGAGATGGTGCTCCTCCTCCGAAAGCGGAGAAAGGTAATATGATTTCCTTTAGTTAAAGAACATTTTAATGCCAATATTGATATTCTTTTGCACTTTAAACTAGAAAGAGGTCACTTCTCCTTTGAAAGATCCTACGTCGCCCGACCCTTCAATTCTTCGATCTTCCGAGCCATCCGTCGAAGTGGACTTGCTCGAAAAAGGATTCGGGGACCCAATTTGTTTCGATCGCTTGACCCGGTTGAAGAATCTCCGTCATTTGTATGCGTTTCCTCCAGTGTTGAACCGGACGGTAATATGTGCACATAGTTATGACATTTTCCTAATTTCACCATTTGTCATGGCGTTACTCTTGAAACACTTATCATCATTCGTCCCTTTGTAGAAAGACCAATTGATTTCGGTTGTACGAGCCAAGACGCTTGGGATAAGGGTGACTCTTCGCAGCAATCAAATCGCCTGATGGTACACTTCCCTCTTCTTCCTCCAAAACCATCGATGAGTCAACCCATGAGGTAATTTTCTTTCGATTTACTTTATATTGCTTATTGCCATAAAGACACTAAGTAATCATTTTTACCTTCTGAGCACCGATACCATCTTGCGCTCTATTCGAGGACTTATTTACGTTATGGGAACAAGTGAAGGCTAGTTAGACCGCTCGTTCATCTTCGGCCAGTCGTCCTTCTTCTACCTCCGGTGCTTTTTCCAGTAGAAAACATGAACATTCTTAAGCAGACGAAGACTTGAATACACTTCTTTCATGGACATGGATATCTCACACGCTTGATCTTGCCAACCACCGAGATAAATTTGAGCGTTTAAGCCGCCAAATGGCCCAAGCACTTGAGCTTCCTTCACTCAAACTCTCCACGGATCTCAAGTTATCGTTGAAAATCAACCATCAAGAGATAAGCGTACATTGTTGGCCAAAAATGTGGAACTCAAAGCCAAGAAAGCTCAATACGTCAATGCTGTGACCGAAAAGGAATCTCTTCACCAGGAAATCGATCAAGCTAAAAACAATCTAAACGAGATTTCTTCCGAGGTCATGGTTGAGGATTCTTTGATGATGAGTTTGGCTGCTCAAATGAAAGAAATTCAAGAAAAGATGGACGATTTGTAAAGGTCGGTGGCGCCAAGAAGCGCGATGCTTCTCGGAAAGTTGAACGGGCTAGATCCTTGCTTGGCGTTATTCAGTCTAGAAGTGGATGAAGGAATTATGGCTGAACTATCCACCGCTTCTGTTGAACAGCGCGATTAGTGAGAGAAACTTAGAGAGCAGATGCGCTCTATTTGTGGAAGGCTGTAATTAAGATTTTAACGTTTTAAGGACAACTTGTCTTTTGTTTTATTCAATTTCTCTTTTGTAATGGTAGCCAATCATGACAACCAAATCATCCGATGAAATGAATAGTCTTATTCGTTTATATAATTGTGTCCTTTAATGTTAGACTTCTAATCGTTCAAAATCCCAAACTGACGGAATGTACTTCTTTAAATATTTGCCATTAATAGACCTTATGTGCCTCATACCATCCAAATTTTCTAAATGATATGCCCCATTTGGTAACACCTCTTTAACTCTGTATGGTCCTTCCCAATTTGGCGACCATTTTCCAAACTTTGGATTACTACTATCCAATGGGAGTATTGTTTTCCGGACAAATCCTTCGTGCTAAAACATTTGGCTATAACCCTTTTATTATAATATGAAGCCACTTGTCTTTTTTGAATTTGCAATCTATCTAAGGACGCTCAACTTTAATTCGCCTAATTCTAATAAATTACGAAGCGAGTAGATCAAGATGCTCATTTTCATCTATATTATTTTGCAAACGTACTATCGATCGATTGCACATTAATTTCCATAGCAGCACCGCTTCTTGTCCATAAGTTAAGCGGAAAGGAGTTACTTTAGTACTAGATCGCGGAGAGGTTCTATAAGCCGATAACGCTTTATTCAAACACTCATGCCAACCGGCATTTTCGCCTATCATTTTCCTTATGATACTCTTTAAAACCTTGTTTGACGATTCCGCTTGATTTGTTGGATTGGGCGTAATAAGGTGTAGAGTTCGCCAACTTGATTCCAAACTCGCTCAAAATTCTTTCACTTGACTCCCATTTAAAGAAGTTCCATGATCCATTACTACGGTTTGAGGTATCTCAAATCTATATATGATGTGATCACGAATGAACTCTATGACACTTCTTTGAGAGATTTCTTTTAAAGGTATCGCTTCTACCCATTTAGTGAAAAAATCAGAGCGACTATTACAAAGGTGTCTTTGTTTGGACGATGGTGGGTAAATCTTTCCTATCGTGTCTATCGCCCAACACTTGAATGGCCATGGTTTAATAATAAGTACCATTTCCCTTCTTGGCACTCTTTGGATTGGGCCATGTTTTTGACACTCTAAACAACTTTTAGCATCTTGAACGCATAACTCGTCCATTTTAGGCCAAGAATACCCATTCACGATGATCAACCACCTCATCTTTTGCCGACTTGATGCGCTCCCACACTCCTTCATGCGCTTCGCCATAACCACTTTAGCTTCTTGCAAATTTATGCATTTCAAAAGTACACCATCCGGCGTTTCTTATACAATTCTCCATCAACCGACCAAATAGTTCGGTGGCGTAATTTTACCTTCCTATCGCTCCTTTTATCGGGTTCTTCCAAGAATTTTGTATTTCTTCTCTCCAATCCATCTGCGTCTCTATTTTGTATACAATGCACATTAAACTCCTTCGCCCTTCGTTGAACTACGGTGCAATATCGTTCCATACTCACAAGCAGAATCGTTATTTAACATTTTGAATAACCCGATGCCATTTAGGCCAACTCATTTGTCAAATCGTTATATATCCTATTAACGTATTGAAGCTCCACTTGGTCGAATTCGTCCAATAGCTCTGGCGATGCCATATTGACTTATGATGAATCACTTTGGCATTTGAAATCGCCATTCAATTGATAAATTACTAATTGAGAATCACTCACGATAAGCACGTTTTTAGTCCCTAAATCTAATAATAACTCTAAACCGACAATCAATGCTTCGTATTCGACGATTATTAGTACACATTTCGGTCGTATGAAAGCAAACTTGTAACAAACCCCTAGTGGATTTATTAATACTACTCCTACTCCTGCGCCCCAGCGGTCTTGAGCCGTCAAAGTATAAAATCCGAGTTTCGGCTCGAGCAAATTGACTTCTAATTCAATTTCTTTAGGCGTCTAAACATGGATGATCGGGCAAAAAGTTAGCCAACGCACCGATTTTTGATGACCTTTTGGGGTATGAAGCTGTATTTCAAATTCTGATAGTGCTAAAGTCCAAAGACCAATCCTTTGATGCAAAACATGACGAGAGAACATGTACTTGACTAAATTTACTTTAGAAATTAAGTAAATAGTTACAGGCTGCAAGTAGGCCCTTAATTTAGTACATGTAAAATACAAAGCAAGGCATAATTTTTCAATAGCAGAATAATTACATTCACATGCAGTTAATCGTCTACTAAGGTAATATATCGCCCTTTCTTCTCTAAACTGATCGTCTTGGGCCACTAGTCCAGCTATTGATTCTTGCTCGGCCGATATGTAAACTTTCATTGGCCGTCCCTGGATAGGTGAAACTAACATCTTTGGCGGGTTTGACAGATATGTCTTCGTGCTATGAAAAGCCTCTTGATGCTCTTCCTTCCAGATGAAATCGTCCTGATTTTTCAACTTCAAAAGAGGCGAAAAAGATTTCGTTCGCCCTGCACAATTAGAGATGAGACGTCGTAAGAAATTCACTTGTCCCAGGAATCTTTGCAATTCCTTTTTGTTCTTAGGTAGTTTAGCCTCTAAAATGGCTTTTTGCTTTATTTTTATCAAGTTCAATTCCTCTTTCATGTACTAGGAACCCTAGGAAATTCCTTGCATTAACACCAAATGCACACTTCAACGGGTTCAATTTCAATTTATATTGTTTCATCCGTTCAAATGAAGCGTTTCAATTGTTGGAAATGGTCTTCTTCTTTCATCGATTTAACCATTATATCATCAACATAAACTTCAACGAATTCTCCTATCATATCATGAAAAATTAAATTCATTGCCCTTTGATAAGTGGCTCCGCATTTTTAAACCAAAAGGCATGACCACTCATTCAAAACATCCTAGAGCACCCGGGCATACGAATGCGAGTTTATGTACATCTTCTTGACTATATAAATTTGGTTATATCCTGAATATCTATCCATAAAGGAGTACATCACATGTCCGACAGTTGAATCTACCAAGGAATCTACCGTCGGCATTGGATACTCATCTTTGGGCGTTGCTAAATTCAAATTTCTAAAATCTATACAAACCCTAATACTACCGTTTTTCTTTGATACAGGCACAATATTGGATAACCATTCAACATATCTGGCCGTCCTAATAAAACCCGCCTTTAACAATCGTTATATTTCTTTCTTTACTTCGAGCAATACATTGGGAGCAAAGCGTCTGAGGGGCTGCTTATGCGGTTTAAAATGTGGCTCGGTTGGCAGCCTATGTTCTACCAAATCTTTGTCTAGCCCCGGCATGTGTTCATATTCCCAAGCAAAACAATCCTTGTACTCTTTTAACAAATCAATTAAATGGTTACTTACCTCTTTGCTAAGCATCTGATCGACAAACGTTGGGCAATCTTCTCGCTCATCCCCAATATTCACTTTTACCAAAGGATCTTGTGCTTGAGCGTGCGGTCTTCATAACTCCTATCACATCATCGTCCAGGTTCCTTGTGGTGATGTCTTCTGCATCCAAACAATCTACCTTATAAACTTCTCGGCCAATATTCTGTTCTAATTCGAACACTACTAACTTGTTCTTCAAAGTTTTTAAAGTCGTTTCCTTTTTTATTTCTTCTTCGCACTTCTTCTTGAAAAGCCACTGACTTGGCTTTGACACCCTGAAAGCTAAACGCCTTCTTCAACATTTATTGAATATACTTTTTGCAATCATTGGCTCTTCAAGGCCACTATGTTTGGCCTCATTTGATCAAACATTTCAGTAAATGCATCTACTGATAATGATTCCTCGCTTCCTCTGCGATGATTCGAGTTTCTTCGCCATCTTGGACCACTTTCACAGTCCATAATTTTCCTCATACATGAACTTCTCGATCGAGTTCACCCTCGTAATAAAAGGCCCGTGATCCGCTTGCACCACCTCTCGCCTCACCTTCATCGCTCCAAAAACTAGACATTGATGGAGCGACGAAGGTATACAACGATTTCCATGAATCCAATCTTTTCCCAACAACACATTGTAGCTAGTCGGCCCGTCTATTGCAAAGAATCACGTGGTTTTGGGAATAGTTCCTACCGTCACGCGTCTAACGGTATTACTCCTTTGGCCGAAGTCGCCCCTCCATTGAAGCTCGTAAGAATAACTTCAGTAGGGATCAAATCGCTCTCCGTCTTTGCAAATTTCTTTATCATTCTGGATGGAATGGTATTAATAGAGGCCCCATTGTCGATGAGAACTTTGGCTATTGGGATGCCATTGACTAAAGCCTTTACATATAATGGTCTCAAATGTTTGGTTAAATTGGCCGTTGGCTTCTTAAAGATGACCTTTTCAGTTGCCCCTATCTCTACCTCTTGTTTCCCATCATCTTTTAGATCAAGTTGTTGCTTCCCCTCATCTTTTGGATCAAATTGTCATGTTCAAGTTCACGTGTAACATTTCAAGATCGATCTTTCGTGCGGGCTTCCGAGTTTCTATGTCGCTCACTTCTTGCCAACTTTGTAGGGGTGGCAATATCATTGAGGTGGTCCATACTTTTCGGGCGTGGTACCCTCATTTTTTCTCTTAGGCGTTCCGTATAATACGTAATAATCAAAAGATCGCCCGGATGGTTCGCCCAACAAATCTACTTCTCGGACGCCTTCATGATATAGCTGCTTTAGCAGATTGTTATATGAAATTCTTCTTTTTCTTCTTTCTGATTCTAGGTCAATCTCTTCTTCAACATCGGTCAAGCCATCATCTTCTTTTTCTTCTTCACCTATACCTCCAGAGGTTTGCCCGATTTCTCCCTCACATTCCAACGTGCATGCTTCTTCCCCCCCGTCGTCTTGTGTCTCCACATCTCTTTTACTTTTAAACTCATTGGCAAGCAGATAATTATTAGCCAAGACTGGGGGCAAAGAACCAAATTGAATAGTGATGGATTGTCCTAGATCATCTTCTTCTTCGTCTTTGCTTTGTCTTTCAAATCTCGACCTACCAGAAGAATCTTATGGCAATTCTTCTGTGGAATCGTTCACATTATGTTCCTTCTCATCCTCTAGATTTTCCTTAGCAACGGCATTGGAGAAATTGGGCAATTTGGGACGTATAGTTTCCTGTTGCTGTCTCATCATTCGTCCATAATTTCTCACGATGGCGTCTTTTGTCGCATCTTGGTCATTTGATCAAATGGTATCACCCTCTCCGCATCAGATGTATTGGAATGAGTGCCATACATTCGATCGATGGGGCTGTGGCCTGAACGTTCTGTTGTTGAGCATCGGCCTGCTGTTGTACATTGGCCTGCCATCATGCATCGGCCTAACCTGTCTTTCAAAAGGAGACCTTGATGCGTTTCGCTCTTGAATAGGTTGGAAATTTGGGGTCACGTTTAGATGATTGCGACGCCCCATACTTCTATTTTCTCCTCATCTTCATTTATTTCTCTACTACATCCGCACACAACATTTTTTTCTGCTCCTTCGACTTCTTTACCTTTGAGACGTTCGAACACACTAGGATGTCGTTCATCTTCGTCTCCATTGTCAACTACCAATTTGAATTTAGGTAAACCACTTTTGAAACCTGTTGATAACATATTCACTCCTAGTGGTCATGAAAAGGATTCTCATCCACCGCCATTTTCTTTTGGCTTCAAAAGTGATTCGTCTCTCGATTCAATGGCATCCTGTAATACATGACGAAAAACCAAACAATTATTAGTCGTATGAGACCATGCATTATGCCATTTACAATATTTTTATCCTTAACTTGCTCGAGATTTGACAATTTGTGCTTATCGCTCGGTTTTATCATTTGTCTTTATACAATCTATCAAATATAGTATCTCGCTTTGGTTATATCGAACGAAAACGCTCTAGCCTTTTTGCTTGTATCTCTTAGAGGCTCATTTTTCGCCGTTGTCCCCGAGTTAATCACTAATGGGCATGCATAAGCATTTCCTTTAACCAATTCGCCGGACATATTTCGATTTGATCATAATATTCATCTCTGATGATGAACGTCAAGTTTGGGTCTCTATAGTAAGTCCCTTTGCTAGAATTTTTCATTTGTTCTTCTTCCCTTATGAAGCGCTCATATCTAATCACATTGGCCGTTAATTGGAAGAGATCAGAAACTCCCTATCTTGAAATTTCTTTTTCAAATCGAAACTTAAACAACTTTGAGCAATCTTAACAAATTCTTTTTTTCTGTAAGGCACGAAGCATTTACTCCTAGCGTTTTAAATCTTTGAAGGAAAACTTCGCCCATTCGATTGGCATTTGACGTAAATTCGCCAAATCGCCCAAGGTGACTTGATTCGGTTTTATAGAATTGAGCATGGAACAACTGCTCTAATTGTTGCCATGTCTGAACAGAGTTCGCTGGTAAATTAATGAACCATGAAAAGGCTACCCCTGTTAGCGAACTAGGAAATAACCTTATTTTATGATAATCACTTACTTCACCACATTGCAGTGTAAATCGCCCTACATGTTCCAATGTTGAGACTTCTCCCAAACCTGTGAATAGTGAAAATTTCGGCACTTTATATCCTCTAGGCCACGGATATGCTTGGTCTATCCAATCGGGATATGGCTTTCTATAGGTCGGCCTAATGAAAGGATGCATTCCAAAAGCCATCTGATCTTGCATTATCTCGGTGATTTGGTTTCTTAAGGCCATGTTAGGATCGTAGGGGACTCCTATAGGTTGATTCACGTGTGGGATCATCCGAGGTCAATTGTTTAACCTCGGGTTTGTGGCCAAATTACCATTATTCAAGGTATTATTGCCATTTATTTGGACATTTGCCGCTTCGCTAACGCATGTTGCGTTTTGTCCTATATTTGGTATATTTTCTCTTGCGTTTGGGCTACTCCCCAAGTTGGATGATCCCCCATTATGACCACTCAAATTGGCCATGCCGTCTCCACCAACATTTGATGTCGATGGTATAAAAGGCGTTTCTATTCATTAACTAGGATTCATAGGGTTCATCGTTGGTGAATTGTGTCCCACAACCGTCCTGGCTTGGAAATAATTCCTTATATTTGGCAAATTTGGTTGACATGTTTGACCTACTAACCTATTCATGAGTTCATTTAAAGTACTTAATTGTTTGGCCATGTTATCATAATGCACATTTTCGGTTTGAACAAATTTTTCCATATCATGAACATTTTTATGAGCTTACCGTCCCACGACATCTTGTGTGAGTTCGCCAAATAACGCTGCGCATGGTGCGTGGACTCAATTCCGTCATCGGTTCATAACGGCTTTGATTTTGTCCCTCATTGCGGGTGTATTTCTTCGTTCTTCATAACGCTTCGATCACCGATTGAATTTACCGGCTTGCTTGTTCCTTATCCGAGTTCTTATGAGGCATATTGTTCCACTTTCTTGTATCTTCTAACACCAAAAGGTCCCACCCGCGCGTGCTTAAATTGTTTTCGCAGAATGTGTGTCATTCGCTAATAATTAAAAGATTCAGACGATGTGTAGTGGACGCCAAACCTCTTGAGACAAAGTCCCAACAAGGGTGTTTGATTTCTGAATATTACAATAGTGACGAAGGATGAAAGAGCAAAACAAAAGGCCTCTAAGGGCACAAGCACACTAGAAATCTTTGTAAAGAAATATTTAAGACTAAAATAGAATGAAATTACATTTCTCTGCTTTTTTTAGAGTTATCTTCTTTTTTTTTTCTTTCATTCAATCTTCTTTCTTTTATACTTTACCAAACGGTTTTACCACACGTTTTCCTTCAATCTTGCGTAAAAACTTCTCGTCGCCCAGTAGCTACCTCATCGCTGATAACTACTTTGTCGCCCAATAACTACCCATTTCCTCCATAATGATTCAACTGTTTATAACTCCCTTATCATGATGATTCAACTGTTTGTAACTCCTTCATGATGATTCATCTGTTTGTAACTCCTCCATGATGATTCATCTGTTTGTAACTCCTGAAGCGTGGAAGAAGTGATAAGAGAAGAAGGAAAAACTGTTTAAGAACGATTACTCTTATGCAGTGATTGACCGTTCTAATCGCCCAACGCCCTGGGCGTCTCTGGTCTGGGCGATATCCATTTTGGGCCCTATTTGGCCTGGATAATTTCCATTGGGCCTATATATATATATATAACTTTTCTTAAGTCTCTTTTTAGGCCCTTGTTATTTCGTATGTCAACAGATATTTTATATTTTAATCATCCAAGTCATTTTCTTCTTTGGTTGGATTGGAAACATATATGATGGGATTGTGGAATTTATGGTCTTCCAAATTCATGTACGTGAATTCAGACATGTTTACATTTATTCCATCTATTTTGATGATTTTCTTCAACTAAACGAGCATGAAATAAAACAAGTAAAAACGAGCAACAATTTGTAGATCTAAACTTATATAGTTTTTGCATATGTTTGGTAATATTTAAATTATAATTTCAACTGGTCAAACTGATCAAACGTATTTTTTATCCACACATTTAATAGAGTCCACAATTTACAACTCAATTTTTATCTACACATTCACCAACAACTTCAAATATAAGCACTTAAAAAATAATTTTAGTTTTCATCTGTGATTTTTTAACATACATAAAACAAGTATCGAGATATTCGATAAACGGGGTAAAAAGTTATGACATTTCACTATTTGGAGGCTTTAAGGTTAAAACCAGACCCAAAGGACTAAAAGTAACATCAAAGTAATTTTAATAAAATTTTCAGAAATGTAAAGTTTGATGACATAAGGCTATTGTTCTATTTTTAACTATTTTTTGAAGTTCGTCCAAGCAATTTAACATGGTTTCGGTTAGCAAATTTGAGGATTATTTTGAAGTTCTTAACAACATTAATTTCAAAAGAGTAGGCTTCCTATTTGTTTTGCTCCAATTTTACATATATAGAATATCACTCGTTTACTAGTTTACTCCACTTTTGGCTTCCGTTTTTGCTACTCTTATCCTTTGCAGGTGATTGGGAAAAAAATTAGGCTCTTGGGATTTTGACCGATCATTTTCCTCGAGTCCTATCTTGACTCTTTTATAAAGTTTTTTAGAATTTGTTGTAGTTTGTTATTCACTTCTTGCGTATATTCATTTTTTAAGACTAAATCCTGAATTTGAGGTACATTGACGGTAAAAAGTCCAAAACGAAAAAAAAACGAGGTGGTTTGGAGTGACATTGAAATTTATAAGCTGAAAGTTAAAGTTAAAGTAAAGATGATGACCAACACATAGAGCATATGGGAAAATTAGAGTACAAAGTTTGATGAAGAAATTAGACATATGATATATCATTAGAAAACTTATCGAATAATGAGTTCAATACATTTTACGGATCTCGATTTCAAGTTTCTTAAAAAAAATATGTGTATTTTCGTCCGAACTGACCGAAGAGCAAAATTCGCACTTATAGCGAGTTTGATGGGATCCTTTTGGCAACTTGTATGCACTAATTTGGGCCGGATATGTTTCTATACTCTTGTACATCAAAGATATACATTTTTAGAGGCAGAAACACAAAGTTCTCTCTTGAATTGTCTCAAAATAGGGTTTCTTGTGTTAAAGCAAGAAGGAAGAATAAAATAATTGAAGACTGTTTGAAAAGATTCAAGAGTATAACATTTATCTTTTATTTTTGATTCTATTATTCTACACATGGTGACGTCCTTCTATTTTATTACGTGTTTTGTAATTTAAACATTTTTGACTAATTTTCTTATAGTTAAGATGACGATGTAAATATTTTTGAAACATTAATTATATAATTTCGTTTTAACTCTCATTCATTATTATTATTTTTTATTGATTTTATTGCCTTCCTATTATTTGGCAAATTTTAGGATTATTTTGAAAATCGTATTGATACACCGAGACGTGAAATTTATATTAAATCTCAAATAACAAATAACATAGATTCTACTATGGGATAAACATATACCTATATACTTTTTGTAATCGCTATGTGATGTTTGATTGTACTAAATATATTTTATTTATTCGTAACTTTTTATAGAGATATAAAAAGTTCATAAGTTGAAATATGTTCGAATCTCCTTGAGAGGGATTGTCGGATAAGTTAGCAACATCGATCGTGGAAATGGATGAAAATTGTCGACTCCATGATTCTATAAATTTAAATGGGAAAATAGATGGAGTCGGAGTCTTAGTCCCCCATTTTCATATTCAAATATATTCCACAGTTTCTACAGTTGTCTTAGCTTAATTTAAAGTAGTTTTTTTTAGTTATAGTCATTCACAATTTTGATATAATTCGATTAAGGCTAAATTTATTTAGATTCATAACTAAATACAAGTTCTAGTAATTAAAAAAGATACTTTATTTCTTTTTTATTACTTGTATACGATACTGTGTATTTCTTGACAAATACTTAGAAAAAATGACAAATTTTGTCCTAGAAATGCTTCCAATTAGAGTGCCAAACATGCTAGATTCCTTAACCCCTACTCCTAAATATGCTTAGAGAAACAAATCTTGAAAGGGAAAACAAACTGAAAACCATTCAGAGTTCAGACTTCAGACTTCAGACTTCAGAGTTCAGACCCTTAAACGGAAAGCCCTAAAAGGGCAACTGAAAAATATTTTTATTATAAAAAGTAAAAATAAAGGAAAAGGAAAAGGAAAACTGGCGGCGACCGCAGACCAAATCCAGCACTTGTATTTATATCCACATCATGCATGATATCAATGGTCCAGATTGCAAACCAGCTCTCCAATCCAACGACTGTGAATCTGGACGCGTCATCTCAGGGCTTCCCATGAAAACCTCAAATCCTCTCTTTCAGCCTCCACACACTCCTTGTCTCACAAGAACTCAGATTCACGTATACAAACACCTATATCTATATCTATAGTTATATACCTATATATCTATATATTACATTCGTATATAGCGGTAGAAATAATAAATAGAGGTTCTTCTACTTGTGGGCCTTTCAAGAATCAAGATGCAAGCAAATAACGGTTCTGAATCTAATTATAAGGATAATAATGAGAGTAATAATAAGGGTGGTGGCCAGCAGGCGGCGCAGCCACAACAGGTAGTGGCGGCGGTGCCAGGACAGCAGTGGGTGGCGATGCAGTATCCGGCAGCGGCGATGGTAATGCAGCATGGGATGATGCCGGCGCCGCATTATCCGCCGCACTACATGCCCTATCATCACCACCACCTTCACCACCACCACCACCCACCAACGCCGCCACCGCCGCCGCAGCAGCATAGCAACAGTAATGGAGGATCCAATGGCGAGAACCGCACGATCTGGGTGGGTGACCTCCATAATTGGATGGACGAGGATTATCTCCGAAGCTGCTTCGCTTCCACCGGAGAGGTATAGAATGCGTATCTTTTGTAATTACATGTTATCTTTACACGCCTTTTGTTTTGGTAATCAGTGATTGTAATTATGTGGGTATTATATGATGGTTTTTTTTGTGTGTGTGTGTGTTTATTGAATTAAATTGTGGTGTTTGTTAAATTATTATGATCATTTATGGAGTAGAAATTGGCATATACAATTGAAGAAGTAGATGGTTTAGCTTTAATAATTACTGAATATGGAGCCTAGCTCCACAAGATTACTTATGTTTGTGTGTGCTTATAAGCTGGTCAAACATAATTTTTATCAACACATTTCATATGGCTCACTAATTATAATCTACAAAAATCTTTACCAAACATACAAGTCACCACTTCTTTTGCTCTTTTAAGTACATTTTATTAGTCACAGTTAGTGTGCTAATATTTTGATGTGCATTTTCAAAATGATTGTTTATATGATTTTAAATAGAAATGCTGTGGTCTAAATGTATTGTGATCTCTTATAATGTTTGGTTATTAATTTCAACATTGGATGTCAGTCACGATGATACCTAAAGTTGAAGTATAGGTGAAGTTGGCATCTTTAGCTGAAAATTGTTTCTTTTTGGTTGTATCACGGCAATTTGATTTTAATAGTTGATAACATTACTTAAACAACAATTTTCGGTATGAGCAGAGTATTCTTAATGGCCATTTTCTGGGCAAGTGGTACTCGAATTGATTACTTGGGGTGTAAAGTTTATATTTTAGAGAAGAAATCATGGAAAACTTCTAGTATGTGTACTAAATTAACTATGCATAGTTATGACAATTCCTTATTTCAGTAATTGACACTTTTATTGGTTTGATAAGCCTAAACAAGGAGAAGAATTTAAATTACTTTTGATGTCTATGGGATAAGTCACCATTCACATCTTCTAGTTTGTAATTTCTGATTTTTTTTTTGGTATGTCTTATATGAAGTGTCATGTTTAATTCTTTTGGAAACTTCCTATAACTAGTGCAGATACAAATATTTGTAAAGTGACATAAATGTTTGTCACATTTGTCCATTTCTACCGCTATGAATTAATCTTGGCACAAGCATGATAGTGAAAATCAAACAAGATGTTGAAGGCGCTATCTACTTTTGTTCATAGATCATATATAAAAGCATATGGCATTGAGTATTGAGCGATTTCTAATTTCCTTGTGTAACATTGTTACATTACTACACAACACTATATAACTGGCATTTATAACATGTCGTTGCTTAGTATAATTATGCCAGCAATAGTTCACATATGAAGATTTGGATGCAACTTTTAGAGCCAAATGATACACAGTTGCAGTTCCCAGAAGTTTGTATTGAGGATTCAACATATACTCTTGACTATATTGGCCCAGTTTATTGACGAGACCAAATAAAGATGTAGGTGATTCCCATTTTCAAGATTTTGTAATTCAACCAGATAAAATGATACTAGAATTAAAGCGTATACTGACTTTTTCTTTTATTTAAAAAAGTTATATGTCAGAATGACTTTAATTCTACTGTGTTAATTTGCTTTCTGTATCTGATTATTTGGAATCGATGTTCCATTCCTCTCACAAAATCTATTAATACTTTGCATAAGTATTTTTCATCTTGATGATTATGACGTATGATTGAGGTGCTCTTCTATGATCCTTCTTATAGAGTTAGATTTCTGTAAGCTGACCTTTTTGTCATTTTGGTCAAAACCTTGAGTTTCAATATAATTCTTCAAATTGAATATTTCCATATATTTTGCTCCTTGCACTTGGTCATGCCGTTATTTTGGTCTATGATAATTGGGACTGTTGTTGGAAAAAAGTAAAGTAATGGAAAGGGTATTTTTTCACATTACTCGATGGGGAATTAATGTAATAAGGAACTTGGGGGCTTGAATTGTATTCCTATAAAGTAAAATAATCATAATTTTTCGTATCTAAACAATTTTAAAGATCTTTATAAGCACCAAACTTCTCAAATATGACATAAGTAAATTGAAATTTATATTGCATCTATGTTAGACCACTAAATCTGTGAGAGCACTCTTACAGACAAGATAAAACTTAAAAGGATAATTCTGATGACAGGATTGATGATTGTTTTGTAGTAGACTAGTAGTTTCTTCCAACTATATTTTGTAGAACCAATTTGCAAAGCTTAGTTTCCAACTTCTCTCTCAAAAGTTTTTACTTCTTTTGTTTTGCTTGAAGAAATTGAGTGATCTGTTATCTTGCATTTTCACTATGACAAGACGATCCTTTTGTAGGTGGCCTCCATTAAGGTTATTCGTAACAAGCAAACAGGATTTTCCGAGGGATATGGATTTGTGGAATTCTTTACACATGCTGCTGCTGAGAAAGTCCTGCAGAATTATTCTTGCATTTCTATGCCCAACACCGATCAACTTTTCCGTTTGAATTGGGCTACGTTTAGCATGGGCGAAAAACGCACAAATAATGGTTCTGATCTTTCTATATTTGTAGGAGATTTAGCTGCAGATGTTACTGATACCTTACTGCATGAAACTTTTGCTAGTAAATTTCCCTCTGTTAAAGCTGCTAAAGTAGTCATTGATGCCAGCACTGGTCGATCAAAGGGCTATGGTTTCGTTAGGTTTGGAGATGACAATGAAAGATCACTGGCTATGACTGAAATGAATGGTGTCTATTGTTCTAGCAGGCCCATGCGAATTGGTGCGGCAACACCGAGGAAATCATCTGGATACCAACAACAATATTCACAAGGTATCAAATAATTGCTGTATGAAAAATTTAATTGGATTTTTTTTAAGCATTGCCATATTAATTGTTTCTGCATGGTTTATTTTTAGGAACTGATGAACTGCACAACATCCAATTCACCATTTAAAATCTGCCTATGAGGATCTAACCTATTGGTTTTTGAGACGGACTAGTAGAAATAAATGAAATAGGAAGAGAAAGTGGAAGGATGTATGTTTGCCCATGCTTAAATTATAATTTAAGCTAGACAAATTGGTCAAATATACTTTTTATCCACACATTTCGTTGGACCCACAACTTACCAACTTATTATCCACACATTCTATAGGATCCATAATTTATAAGCACTTAAAAAATAATTTCACCACCAGCAAACACCCACGTAGGGAGATGCTTAATTCAATGTTTTGTTGAGGGCAGGAAATAAAGGAAAATGATGGATAGGAAGAGACAGCTAGTAGGTGAATGATCCATGCCCATCACATATTTCCATCCCAATTTTTAGAGGAAGAGAGAAAAAAGAGTTTCACATATGTTTCATGTCTGCTTTCCCAGTATAAATAAGAAGAGAAATAGAACAAAATAACCTCTGGATTGACCCTAGTATTGGTTCATAAAACACAACGGGGCAACATCAGTTTTCATCATGCCTATACTTTACCGAATCAAATAGAATTATTGAAAGGCGGCATCTTGAAGTAAATCCTGGATATCTCTGTTTATGCTTCTGACACCTAGACGAGTACATGTTTCGTTTTTGGGTAACCTATACTGTCTTTAAACAGTAAAGCCTCAGACATTTTTGCTGTTCTTGGAGATCCTACTTGAGAAAATTTTAAAGATAGAGCTAGTTATTCTTTTCGAATATGTATCTGAAATAGAATGCAGATGTGATATGGTAGTTTACTTGTCTTTACTTTTTTTTTGTCACTAGTTTGCTTGCAGTTGCTTATTTCAGTTTTCTCATTGTACTGATCTATTTTGGCTGATTTCCATTTTCACTTTCTGTAGCTAATTTTAAAGATACACCTTGCTCTTAATGCTCAATTTTTTGTAACTCATTATAAAGGGACATGTCACCATGGAAATAAATAGCTTAAACTATTTAGTTCTCTGTAAAGTAGTTATATTTTGGAATATATCGTGATCCCTATCTGTGAAGCCATGAGTAGGGCCCAATTTCAGAGAAGAATATTAGAATCATAAAACTGAATGAGATTGTTCACGAGTGGGCATAATAATTTTCTACTTGTTTTATTTTTAGTACTTCACACTACCCTCGGTCTCAGGACAATAGAAAATTTGAGTTAAATGGAAGATTATTTGATGATAAACACAAATATGTGAAAGTTGGCCATAGTTTCTCCTTTTTATGATATGGGAAGATTGATTTTGAAATCTTATCACCAGAGACTTCTAGTTCTGCCACAAATACAGTTTTTCACTATTTTGATGATATAATCATATAATGATAAATTTTGAAACATTATCATCCATCACTTTTAATTCTCCCACAAAATTAGTAGCATTTATTTCTTGCTAATTCTGCCTACCCCAAATTTATTTGGAATAAGGCTTAATTTGTTGTATTTGTTGCTAATTCTAAGAGTGTCAGCAACCTGCCATTTGGTGGTTCAAATAATTTATGAGCATGCTGAGAATTGCGACTGTTATTACTACACCAATTGCCTATATGCTGGGACTTTAATTCAAAAATTTAATTGCTATAAGCTGGTTCTGATAGGCGGGTACTCAAATGGAGTTTCAGCCCAAGGTTCACAACCTGACGGAGATACTCTAAACACAACAGTCAGTTATCCAATCCTTTTTCTTGTGTTTTCCGTTTTCTCCAATACCTATTGGCTAATCTATGCTTTTAGATTTTTGTTGGAGGGCTTGACCCTAATGCCAGCGAAGAAGATCTCAGGCAGCCGTTTGTGCAGTATGGCGAAATATTATCTGTAAAGATACCAGTTGGGAAAGGATGTGGGTTTGTACAATTTGCTAACAGGTAATTTACTAGTTATAATATCCTTGTTGGTTGCAGGTATACTAAGCTCTGTCCATAGCTACTTCAGCTGCAGTTTTATGAATCTGAACCCATTTGACAGAAATGACGCTGAGGAGGCATTGCAGAAGTTGAACGGTACAGCAATTGGAAATAAAACTGTACGGCTTTCTTGGGGACGTAATCCAGCAAATAAACAGGCAAGAAAATATCTTTTCACCCCCCAAAAAAAAAAAAAAAAAAAAAAAACAACTCTCTCTCTCAAGAAGAGGTGAACGAATATCCATGTATTTTTAACGAGTTTCATAATACATTTTTTCTTGAAAAATATCAAAAATCATTTTATGTTGTTAAGAGGAAAAAAAATTGATGGTTAAGATCATCAAGCAAAGCATTTGAAGTGTTTATAGGAGAATGCTTGTACTTAGGGCTGGGCAAAATAACCGCCAAACCAACCCGACTTTTTTTTAGGGTCGGTTTGGGCGGTTTTCGGGTCGGGAAAACCCAACCCAAAACCGACTCGGTTTTTAAAAAAAAAAAAATTTTTTTTTTAGCTATACTTGGCCCAAAACCGAAAACTCGAACCAACCCGAGTCGGTTCGGGTCGGTTTCGGTAAAAAAAAAAATGTTTTGGTTTGGTTTCGGTTTGGCTTTTTGCCAAACCGAATTTTACTCGGTTTGGGTTGAAAACCGACCCAACCCGACCCACGCCCACCCCTACTTGTACTATTTGCTCCGAATTGCTGCTGTTATATAATCATTCTGCGTATAAGGTCATTTGGCCCCTTTCACTTTTTTGCTTGTTTCTTGAGGGGTTCTTGCTTTTGTTTTTTTTTTTTATTCTTCTTTCGGGGGTGGATGGGAGGGTTCACTGGCCCTTTTATGTCAGGTATGAATATAATTAACCCTTAAGTTCCTCCCACGTTGATTTTTGTGGGTTTGAGCCCATTCTAATAGTGAGGAAGTTGTGAGCACGTTTGGCTAAGCTTAAAAGGTTTACTTGTATGTAAATAAGGTGGTCTTAAAACAAATAAATTTTTTTATTTGTCAAATTTGAAAATAAGTTATTTACTTATTTCGAAAGACTTACTTTCAGAAAAAGTAAGAAAAATCTAAGTTCCAAACATATTTGGAGACAAAAAGTTACTTTACTTTTCTTAAGCTTAGCCAAATAATGTTCATATAAGCTAGACTAGTATTATTAATTGCTGCATTGGAATTTTGCAGTCGAGAGCTGATTTTGGAAACCAGTGGACCGGGGCATACTACGGAGGACCTTTTTACGATGGCTATGGATATGCTGTGCCACCCCATCACGACCCAAGCATGTATGCTGCAGCAGCATATGGGGCTTATCCTGTGTACGGAACCCACCAACAGCAAGTAAGCTGAAGGACTGCCCAAGAAAAGTTTTCATTGAAATACAGCACTCATGGCTTCATATCTTTGTATCCAACTCCGAATGTGGAGTGGAACTGAATTTTGCCCCACTGAGGTAGTCCTCTAGGAATTTTATTGAACATTTGTTTAGAAGTGTGGACTTGAATGATTAACTTCTCAATTGGAATAAATGATTGTACAATGGTATGTCGTCCACATGAATCATCATTTGATCCATGCATGATCTCATGGGCATTATGTAAATTCGCATTTTCCCTTTGTTTTTTTTCCAGCTGTGGGGAGTACTATGCACAAACTCTTCTTCTATGTGCATAAGACCATCCCTTGCCTTTTATACTCTTGGTCTGTTGGTAGCATGGAGTCCTGGCATTTATAGTGGTGCCAGTCCTGCGACGATGTTACTTGATATCTAAGTGTAGGTTTGCATTATGTGATGATTGTATGATTACTCGTCTAAATCCTTTTATACTCTTGGTCCGTTGGTAGCATGGAGTCCTGACATTTATAGTGGTGCCAGTCCTGCGACGATGTTACTTGATATCTAAGTTTAGGTTTGCATTATGTGATGATAGTATGATTACTCGTCTAAACTATATTTGAGATTTTGAAGGAAGTTTATAAGAATATCCATGTATATGATGAGAGTACAAATGAATTACTTCCAAGACCGTCTATGACTATTCTGCAAATAGAAACACAAAATACAACGTGAAGGTTCTAGAAGACACCCAAAACGATTGTTCTTAGACCTACTCGCATGTACATCTTCCAATTTTGATTATTATATCAATGATAAGCTACTAATTTGAGTTACTTTACCATCTTTGAAAACAAACTCAAAGCCACCTTGCATGCATTACAATTTCAGAAAAAAAATAAATTAGTAATATGAAGAAATGTTAAAAATTTTATATTACTCGAGACTTGGACAAATATAAGTAGAGTACAGAGTGTATAGGGAGAAGCATGTATAGTTATAAAATATTTAATTAAAAATGTACACTAAAATTATTAAAAACTCTTTATCAAGACCAATTCGAATAAAAAAAATTGAGTTTCGAGTAAGGTTTCACTCAAGACCTCACGTCCTCACCTAAGGGATTGGGAGGGGGAATTCAAAAAAGTAAAGAAACCTAAAACGAAAATTACTCGAGTTGCTATGAGTCTATGGTGCATTGTAAACAAATAAAAATGATTGAAAATTCATAAATATGTACAAACCTGTCACAAATACATAATAATTTTTCATCTTTTGTGCAATAAATCTCAACAAAACATACATTTTCTGAGATTGCATATACAAAACAAAATAATATACGATGCACACACAGTACTGATATGTTAAACTATTACAATAGTTTCAAATAATTTCAAAAAAAGGTCTCAAGTTCTTAAACAATAAAGAAGTCTTTGCATCGACATATTAAAACACTACAAGTTTGCAAAGTTAAAACCGTCAATAATACACTAAGGGCGCATTTGACACACCAAACTATAAATGAGGTTAAGAGTGATAAAATTAAAGTGAATTAATATAATATTGTCAATAATACATTAAGGGTGCGTTTGACACACCAAACTATAGATGAAGTTAAGGCCATCTCCAACCCATATCTTCAAATTGGTGCAACTTTTGTACTTAAATAATGAACTTTCACACCAAATCCACATGTCATCTCCAACCCATAACTTCAAATGTTGCACCAAATGAATAGTGTCTATTATCATAAATTTATATTTTTAATTTTGAACAATAATTTAGTTCAAAAATTAGTTAATTACATAGTGTATTTATATTAATTATATAAATTTTAAATTACATTTAATTTCTGTAATTATTGCATTCATTAAAAAAAAAAAAACGCACGATCCTCAATATCACAATTGCAAAAACATTTAACATAAAAAATTTTTTTGGACAGATACAAAAAAAAAAACAATAAAACATAATTAATTTTGTCATTTAAAAATAATTATCAAATTAAAATAATCATAAATCACTTAATATCACAAAAAAATTAAAATCCAAAGAAAAAAGGACACAGAAGGAAAAAGAAATGTTTGCTTCAGCTAGGAAGGATAAATTTGGAATTTCTTTTCACACCAAATCCATCTCCATTGCTATAGCTGTTCATCTCCTCAAAATGGCGTATGGATTTGGCGTCCAGTTGGAGAAACATTTTGCTCCATCTTGGTGTTTTCACTTCAATTTGGCGTACGGTTGGAGATGCCCTAAGAGCGATAAGATTAAAGTGAATTAAAATAAGTTATATATAGTGTTTGTTGCTAGGCTGTATTATCATAAATATACAAATATTGGAAAATAAAAAATAAAAAATAATATAATAATATAAATATTAATGATTTTCTAATACATATAAATCCTAATCAAGGCCGATAATTTTTTTTATGGGTTTAAGGTGTATTCTGGTACCAATTGCACATCACATAACCTAAAAAAATATACGACGTGATATCTTTTTGTTAAAAATGTATAAAAAATGTATAATTGAATTTTGTTTAATCACCAACAGCGTACTCACAATTTTTTTTTTTTTTTTTTTTTTTGTGAATCTCCCCCAAATAAACAATTTATTATCTCAAATCTCTTCAACTATACTCTGTGTTTTCTTTTGCAAAATTCATCTGTTGAAAATTAAAAATTCATGTTCTATAAATCATCACTCGACCTTATGATCAGATCCTGCAGATAAGTGGTATATACTACCACTACGAATCTACTTGAGAGTTTCGGAATACCGGTTATTAGAGTTTTTTAAAGTATCGATTTTAGATGTTTATGAGTAGAGCGGCTTTGAGTGGTAACTAACCGAGCGAGTTAGCTTGGTTAATAGCTTGCGACAAACAGATGGCTCTACAATCTTGTCCGAATATCAAGCAACCCCATACAAATATAACACAGCACCACATAATGTACTAAAGAATTCGGGAGAAATGTAACCTTTAGAAAAAGTACACATAAATATTTGATTTGAAATTTCTCAAAACTATGAACAAATTAACAGATTTGTTGTTAAAGAAGAATAAAGTTCTGCTTCAAAATGCTGTCATTGTCATACAAATAATATACTCTTATATGGATGGAAAAACAACGAATAACATGGGAAAAAAATGTTGTTAAACAAGAATGAAATTCTGCTTCAAAATTTTGTCATTGTCATATAAATAATATACACTTACAAGAACAGTCTGAAAGTTTGAATTATAAGCTCTAATAGAAAGTATGGAAAGATGACGAAAACAGCTAAATTTTAAGCTCCAAATGGAAAAAGTAGAGAGTAAAAAAATAGAAAGTGATGACTGAAGTATGTAATAAAACAAATGATAGTTGTAAAACGATGGTGTGTTGGACGAAAAAATAAACAGTAAAAAAGTTTACGAGTCTTATATTATTGTAAGGATATATGATAATAAATAGAAAAATACTTGTTTAACCAAAAAATGGACAAAAAATTGGACCACTGTTGATAAATTATCAAATATGTCTTTATATTTGGAAATTTGAATGGTGTATTTTTGTCTAACTTCACTGTAGCATCACTCTAATAAATAACTCGGATTAGGATCAGAATATAGACAACAAAAAAAAATTTAAAAGACAGAATAATTTTTTTCTCAAAATCGAAGTTTCAGCTTCTCATCTTCCTAAAGTAGTTGTCACCAGTGAACGTGGAACAAAACGGCAAGCTGATAAATGATAGGTATTTATTTTTCTTTTTTAAATTTTTATGCATCAGTGTTTAAGTGTTGATTATGGATTCTAGTTTGGAATTTAACGTGTTCTGTAAATAATTGAAATTATAGGTTAGTTCGCAGTTATATCAGCGGTTTCTGATGTAAGAGAAAATGTAATTTTTGTGGCCTTCTTGTTCCGAATGCAGTGTAAAGCTGCATCTGAGTTGGTGGTGATGAAATGAAAGGTCTAATGAGGAGGTGATTATAGCTGTCTTCGCATTTAACTTTGAAAGAGCACTTACAAATGGAAATTCGTGAAAGTGAAACCAGATAATTTGTTTATTTGTGAAATATAGTTTTTTTCTGAAAGGTTTTTCCTTTTTCTTTTGGTTAAATGTGCATCAACATGTAAGACATGGACAATGTGAAAGGGAGGGATGACGTACACATACTCGAACTTATTGAAGAACTTTCCAGTAAAATCAAAAAAGAAAAGAGAAAAGAAAGGAAAACTAGAGAAAGATAAACTTTTTGGGTATATTCGGAAGAAATGTGAGGAAAACAACTGACTTTATCACCATCAGACGCCATTCGGCGAGTTTGACGATATGCTCACAAGTGGTATTGATTTGAAGAAGTTAATGAAAACAACCAAAATAGAGAAACTCTGATCTGGCAAAAGGCAATAGTGCTGTGATAATCTAGTTTTTGATGTGTGTTGATGAGCATAACTCATAATTTGCAATGTTAAGTGGGCTATATCCCTACAATAATATAATCTTATTTTTTTCTCTTCAACTTTTGTCCAATACGATGTAGTTTTGGTGAATTTGTTTTCCTTCTTTCCACCAACTTCCGTCTAAATATTTTTTTACTATTTTGTCTAAATTTCTCCAAAATTATGGCGACTTGCATATTCCCAACCACAAATTCGCAACGCTCAGAAATTGCTCGAAATCATATCAAATCTTTTACAAAATCGCCATTTAAGGCTCTTTTCATTTTTCAAATTTGTTTTTCACTGAATTATTTATTACTATTTGAGATTATTCTAAATAAATGTTATTAAATAGGTATGTTGGAGGATGTTTGAGAATCAATTTTTTTTGGAACAAAAAAATTAGGCTATGTTCGGTAGTTCCCAAAAAACTTTTTTTGCCAATTTTTGCCTACAATTTTTGCCTTTTCAACTTTTTTACACCACAAAAAAGTTTGAAAAGTCAATAAAGTACCCAAAAAAACTCATTTTTTCCCAAAAAAAAATTACACCGAACATGTCCCTAATAAGGCCATTTTTTTTTTTATCGAGCAGCTTGACACTACCCTCGACAAACACAAAAAGTGCCAAGCATGCCAAAATGGGCTAAACATTTTTTTTTTTTGCCAATCAAAATAGGGTTTTTCTTTAATTTTTTCCTTATTTTTTTTTCGTAAAACCTTCGTCCAAGCAAAAATATTTTCATTCAATTTTTCACTAATTTTTTTTTTTTTTTTTTATCTTATAAGCAAATTGTACGCAATTTGCTCCAGTCGAAGGTAAATTCTTTACATTTTTCAAATTTGTTTTTTACTTTTACTGAATTATTTATTAATATTTGAGATTATTCTAAATAAATGTTATTAAATATATATGTTGGGAGATGTTTGAGAATTGAACAATGGCAGTTTTTTTGGAACAAAAAATGTGTGTATATATATATATATATATATATATATATATATTGTAGCATTCAGGAACAACAACAATGGTGCACATTCCCGGCCATGAAACAGCAAATGGCACTCTTGGATGTCATGCCAGCTTAATCAAATGGATTGGTTTCGGGCAGGTTTCTTACTCGTATGGCACCAGCTTCGTCACAGGATTTTGTGCTCGCCGGAACTCCCGGACAATCTTTAATGGATCGCCAACTTCTAGGTTACTCATATAAACTTCTGGGGAATCAGCTTCTCTTTTTATTACTAGACTATTTCAGAAACGGGAGCAGTTAGCCCGGTCGATAGATGCAGTGCTAAGGTCGCACTTCTCTTAACGAGTCTGTCCCTTGAATAAGTAAGACTCCGCTCTTTCTAATTTAGAAAACAAAAAATGAAAAGAGGGGCGAAGGCCTATGGTGCAGTGAGAAAGAAAGTACGCGAGGTGCTGTGGAGACAGGAGAATCAAAATGTCCTTAACTATATTAATGTAGATTGTCAATTGAATTTTATAATTTATATTGTATATAGTATACAAATATGTTATTATTGTACAAATTTTATATCAAGTGTGTCATGCTACTTCATGAACAAAGTACCCACATATTTTAAATAAATGGCAGTAAACAATTTTACGAAAATTAACATTCATTTATTTGTCCCAAATTCTACAATATTATAATTGCTACACGTGCAACGCACGTCCCTAAAACTAGTTGATGTTGTTGAGTGTGTTGCTGTCTAATGTGCTACTAGTTTTGCGCTCCGCTGAACATCATTTGCAGGAGGCACTATAGTTGTTGTCATTATATAGGTAAACGAGTTATATCTTCAATTTGGTGAAATCATCTTGGGGATTCAGATACATACTTTAGAGAGGATTATCTGTATTATTTACATTTATAATTGCTTCATCATGGCCAGGATGTCACTGATATAGAGCAACGGGGATGATTTTTCATCGTGGACATGGTATAACTAAAATTTCTTTTCTTTTTGAGGAATAAGATTGTATGCATCTTACTCTCATTTTCCTTGTTGTGAGAGTTGGATCTTGACAGCTTTGCCCTGATCGTAGCACATTGGATCTTCTTCCCTGGATAATAATTCTTCTACTTTGTTTCTAGTTGTCATTTTAGACAATGAAAGGCTGACTAAGGGGCTTGCAAATGCAGGTTTTGGGCTGGGTCCAGAGGATAATGATTTGTTCCCTGTATAAAATTTGAGAAACAAGAGTTGAAAACTGGACGAAGGGCAGAAATTTTTGTTGTTGCTGTTAGCCATCCCCCAGTATCAATGTACATCTGGAAAAGCTTTGTGTGAGGTAAGCGAATCCATGTTAGCAACAACACTCTTAGAGAAATTGTCGAAATTGAAATATATAATTCCTTTCGTAGAACATAGATATCTTGTTTATATGTTGTAATTTGTAAAATTATGTTAGTACAAGTTTCTTGACAAAATGTTATTGATATTAGCATTTACCAAGTTTTGTTCTTCATTTGCTGTTCTTCTTCTTTTCAACTTTTCTGGGGATCATGATGGCTGTTCTTTTCGTTAATATTGAGGTCATTCATGTTGGCTCAGCTTTAGTTGCAATAAGAGGTGTAAAAACCCCCCGGCCTGGCCCTTGCTTGGTAAGGCCCATGCCCTGCATGGCTCGTTTAGAGAGGCGGGCCAGCCCACATGGGCCTTTTAATCTTCTTTTGTTATTTTTCAGAAAATGGAACCCCCTTCCCGAAAAAAAAAAAAAAAAATGGGATTTTTCAAAATATAACAATAAAAAACTATAAAAAACTGTTGGACTGGTGGGGTGCCATTTGTTATTTTAGTTATAATAAATGTGTTACATTTGCCAGGCCTCACAATTTACATTTTGTAGAGGTTATCACAAAAAAATAGAAAAAATGTGGGGTGCAAAAAAATGAAATGGAAAAAATGAGGGCGATCTTGCGGGCCTTTGCAAAGGCAACTCCGGCCTCTTTGACACTTCCAGTTGCAAATTTTAGGGGAAATTTTATTGTGGTCGTTTGTTCATAGATCATGAAAGATACACAAAAGGAAAGAAAATGAGCAAGTATTCACTCAATTTTTCCATTTTTAAGTTACAAGTTGGAGATTGAGAACCAAAAAGTTGGAAAACTTCCATTTCTTTTTTGTTTCAAAATTTGTTCATTCGTTGCAACTGAGTAATTGACGATATTGTTTTGTCCCATAATAAGACATCCAATTGGTGCATGATGTGCAAACTTAGTCGACAAATCAGCTCCACGTAGGACCAATTGTGTAATGACACATGGAAAGTGCCCCAAAACTATCCGGACTGCTCAACAAATGCAGTCCGGAACATTAAGTAAAGACCGGATCAATAAGACTGATTGATGGGACAGAGGTAAAGCAACACTGTTAGCCTGACACAAAGGAAGAGTATAAAAAGAATAAAGCGATTGTCAACAAACCCAGAACCAGACGCAAAGGACAACGGCGGTAGTGACAGCTTAATGGGACGCGGATCAATCACGCACGCAGAATTCTAACCCATACCAATTGTGTTTCAGAGATAAATAAGAGAAGAAAGGCGAGAGAAAGGTAAGTAATTCTAAACTAGCTTGTCATATTACATTTATTCTGTGTCCAACCAGTCCGGCAAAAGTATAAATTCTAATTTAAGCGTTGGAGCGCATACGGCAACCACCCCGGTCGCCTGTACTAGCTAACAATCTTGGTGTGAAGTGTGCAGGATGAATACAGGACATTGGAAAGCAATTTGGTGTTGATTAGGAATCCGACTAGGATTCGTGGTCAACGGATATAGTTAGATATTTTCTTTGTTGTTTCGCCCATTTTCATTTATTGACACAAGGATTGAGATTCATTTTCCAATTCTGCAAATTTTGTTTAGAAAACTAGAATTGCGTAGGACTATTATTATTCTATCAAGAGGATGGTGGTAGTTTCCCATGAAGAAACGATGAGATCACAGTTAATGCACGTTCTGGTTGGTAACTTGGAACTGTATGCCCAGCTCCCCTCACTGTCAGCAGTGTCAATCCTTTGTACTGAACCACATATCCTCCAACCTGCCAGTATCATGAGGAATCTTAAAATGAAATGTTACTTTTTTATGGCGAAGATTAGATAGAAAGAGAATTAGCCAGACCATATGAGCATGCATGGGTGATGATAAGTCATACGTGTAGTACAATTACCTCTTGATTAGTGTACCAAGGATACCAAGCCGTTTCTACTGGCAGATTCAAAGTGTTTATAGAGTACCTTGATGATGTTATTGGAACTCGCCCGTCGATGTCTCCACTGCAAGTTTTGGTGGAAATATCATTTTCAATTTCCATTTTTCACACAAAGTAATTTACAATTAGGGAGGTGGGTAGAGAAAATGAGGATTTAGTCTGTCCAAGGAAATTTTCATATGTAGACATCCATTCATGTAATTTTATATTAAAATTAGGATGTGTGCTAACAGAATAAAATGAAGTATACAGAATCAAAAGAATTTGCTGCTATAATTGGCATTAAATGGCTGGGCTCACCTGTAAACCCATAAGCTAATGCCACTTGCTATAAGCTTTCTGATTAAAGGCATAATCGTTGTTGGACTGTCTGTCCATCGAAAGCCACTGTACGCAAATTAAGTCAGTCACTGGTGACTACTTTACTAGTCTTCCATATAATTTTGTTTGATAGTATTCTCAGCAGCAATGATGAACTTATAGAAAATTGCTTACGTCACTGATTGAAATTTTATGTCAGGATTCAAATTTTATTGAATCATTGTGTTGATCTAGCAATGAATCGAATGGAAGGGCCGAAAAGGTTTAATGTTGCTGACCAAATTAATTGAGAAAAGCACTTAGTTTGTCATTGTTGATTGAAATTCCATTGAAACGTTTACTGCTACATTTATGATACTGCTACTTAGTAAAGAAAGAAGTACCTGCAGAGTGACCAGGAGGTGTTGACAGCATGAAGGGCCTGTTGCACCTCGGCAAGATTTAGATAGGAGTATACATAATCTCCGGAACAGGGATCAAATTCCTTCACCTAATTTAAAGTTTATTTCTGGGTTAGAGTCAATGAAATTGATACAATTTTTGCATAGATGGCTGTTGCTGGTAGTTCAAGATTTATATATTAAATCATTTTGTTTTGGTTAAAATAGATAGGTTGGGTTTATAAATCAAGATACCTAGAGGTAAGTTCTTAAATCAAACTAAGAGAAATGTAAAATTATGAATAACAAGGCAAAGCACAGGCAGAGAAGCTTTATATATATATTTCAACATTGCTTGCTGGGAGTGAGGAAGCTTTCGGACTACCTTTTCCATCCAGATAGTGTGCGATCACTCATCAATAGATACTAACTGAAAGCAGACAGGAACGAGTACCTTTTTATTTATGTTTTTCTGTATTTTAAATACAAATAAAGCGTAAACATGAGCATCAATAAGGAAAACTCACTGAACCACGAATAGGTTTTGGTGTGGAACTATTGCAAAGTGGAGCATAAATGTTATAGATGTCTAGACCTCCAGCTTCCTGATCCCCTTTGCTTTGATACTTGTCGCACATGTCTGAAAAGTTACCCGTGGCATAATCACAGTACTTGTTGATCCCGGCGTTGGTTTCATCCGAGTTCAATGCATGAGTCCAGAAATAGTCATAAATCCCTTTGATACTTGTATTGTCATCTATCCAGGCATTTCCGATCTGCACCACCAATTGAAACTTGTAGTCAGACTTCTCCTAGTTGTCAGCAAGTCTTTCTGAAGTGTAAAGGAAATTTGAAGTTTGAGCTTACAGCAATGCCTTTGAGATTGATGGATGTTTCATTTGTGTTCTTGTTCATTGAAAGGATAGTGTAAGCAAGCTGAGGCACATAATGACCCGCATAGCTTTCTCCTGTTATATAGAAATCTCTGTTTTTGTAATGAGGGAATCTTTCTAGCCAGTTTATAAGGAATGTATAGGAATCTGCAGCTGTGCTCTTGTCACCCGTGTTTCCGTAATCAGAGGTTGTGTTCGAATATGAGAAGCCTACCCCCGCCGGGGACTCTAGAAATAATACATTTGCCACTGCAATTTACTTGATATTAGATCCTTGTTATATATTAAGTACTTACACAGATGATGGATTAATGGATATGAAGTTTGCTTACCTTGGTTCCAGGAATATTCATTTCTAAACAGTGTCTTTCCATCACTGTTGACTCTGAAAGGTCCCAGCTCTTCCATGGCTCCATATCCAAGGGATGAGCACCCTGGTCCTGTACATTAGCATCTTGCTTTCATTTCCTTGTATATGGTTTTTTATCGTGGACAGGGGCAGGGGAATAATGGCAGTGTAGAAGGTAAAAGATTAAGTTGCTGTCCTATATTTACAGCAAATATAGAACTTTTTGTTTTGGCACTTGATAGCTGTTAGAAATTCTCAAGATAAGCTTGCTTGGAGAGGTGCAATGAGTATAAATTCTAAGTTTACTATACTGGGATTCCACAATAGAAAATGAATGGTTTGTGACTTGTTTATAAATAAATGAATTTAAGTATACTTGTTTCATGTAAATAAAATATAGTCAACTAAACAGATTAATTGTGGACTTCATTTTATTGTGAAAAAGGTTTACTTGTTAATCTTTTGCACAATAGAATTAGAATAGTTGGGAAAACAATGCAATTTAAAAGAAAGTTATATTTTAACCCATGTTGAAGCTTTAGAATTGGTCTTCTTCAGCGAACTTTTCAACTTCATCACTAACACTGTGGTGCAGGTATGAAGTGAATGACATGGTTAGGACTTGGGAGCTCTTACTTTTTAAGGACATTTCTTGTAGCAAAGGGAAGTGAACTGTACTCCCACTCAATCTTGAATTGAAAATAAATGGGGCATGTTATGTGTGGGTGTTCTTTTTGTTTTTTGTTTTGGGTGTGGGGGAGGAGGGGGGGTCATAAGTTGTTATATTACCTCCATTAAGCCACAGGACCAGAGGCTTGTAGGAAGAATTTTGAGGTGACTCCACAAAGTAATAGAACAGTGCTCTTCCAGCCTTTGGATCCACTGTTACATAGCCTGCATATTGATTGAAGTCAACTCCTTGAGGCTGTCCTGGCAAACTCTCAATCTTGTCAGCTTCCATCATCCCTTCTTGAGCTCCAATACATACAGGATAAGAAAATCTTTTATCTGATAAAATATCCACTTCATCCCATGTGTCTACATGGGATGAAAAATCTGATTTGCTGGACTTAATCAGTTTGTAAAGGTTATCCACCTGATTTGCACAAGAGATTGTGGTAAAGGTCATTGGATGGCAATAGAGAAGCAATAATAATATCCATGCAAATTGTGAAACTTTCATCTTCTTTGTCGAAATAAGCTTTCTGGGTTGCAAAGTTTTGTATTTGTGTGGCAGGCACTGATCACTCACTCATGACACCTTTATATGAAGGAGCATAGGGGTGAATTATAATTTGATTACAGCAGACTGGCGCTCCATGTATGGGAAAAGACAGATTTGTCCAAATTGTATGTGGCAAGTTCTTTCTTGTTAAAACGTCATTTTTCAAAAGAGAAAATATCACTTGTGAATTTCTATGATTGTAAAGACATCATAATGTGGAAACAGATATTATTTTTATGTTTTTATCCTTTGTCCTGCTATTTGGGAGCCAATGGAGTTTGATCTTCTAAAATGTGATGCAAATTTGTTTGCCACTTCAGCACGCTGGGGGCAACGCCCGACGAGGATCGACTGCCGGTCGGTCAGCGAGGGTTCGACCGCCCGGTCGGTCGAGAAGGGGCGCCCACCGTGGGAGAGCTCGGGGCAACGCCCCGAAAGAAAAAAATCGAGTTATCCGAATGTATAAAGGTATATTTGGCATTTGAAACCAATATCGAATGAATGAGAAATTACGAAAAAGGACAAAATCGGTCAAAATTTAGACCATGCGATCGCACGGTATGTACACTGCGATCGCAAGTTGGCTAATTTTTTTAACGAGAATGCATTTGGTCCATGCGATCGCGGGAGGCAAAGCCTTGCGATCGCATGGTTCTTCCGATGAAGTCTTGTTCTAATTTTTTGTCTTTGTGCGATCGCAGACTTGGTTAAACCATGCGATCGCATAGGTTCTTGATGAACAGACATGTCCTTTTGAAGAGTTGCACGATTTGGTTCATTCCTTTTCGTTTCCAACCAACTCTCCAACGTTAAAAAGGGTCGTGAGCGTCCATTCTGCGAAATAATTGATACAAAGCGATTGCAAAAAAAACACCCATACATTTCATCTTTGAACCAATTTTTATTGCATTTAAGTTGCATAAAATCGGTTTTTCATTTTCATTTCATCCGTTTGAGTACAAAGCCATCTTTGGTTCATTTGTACTTGAGTTTTTGTAGTGCTACCAAACTCAAGCGAAGCACCGTTGTATCTTGGGAGTCATTTGCAAAAGACCCGAAAGCACCGATATGGGCAATTTTGACTTAAGGACAAAGAGTTCAACTCTTGCCTCGGTTAATTCTTCCATTCCATTTTCGGTTCTTGTTTTCTTGTTTTGAGGTCACTTCCACGAAATTCCGCCAACAATCTTAAGTCAAAAGTCTTTCGTTGCGGTGATTTTGTGGTAAGTAATTGGTTTGGTTGATCTTACGTTTTTACGTAAGCGAAATGAATTCGAATGATAATTCGAATGAGGAACTTCTCGAAGGAAGTATCCCTACCTAGGTGTGATTCATCCGGTTGTGACTCCCGTTGTGGCTACCCCTACTACCGTTCATTCAAGCTCCGTTCTACATGGGGAAAAACCGGAGAAGTTCATTGGGGTTGAGTTTAAGAGATGGCATCGAAAATGCTCTTCTATCTCACGACCCTCAACTTGGCAAAATTCTTGAAAGAGGATCCTCTCCGCTATTCAAGATGGGAAAACAATCGGGCATCGTTGATAGCGTTGGATGCTTGGAAACATTGATTTCTTGTGCAAGAATTATATTACGAATGGCTTGGACAATACTTTGTACAATGTGTATTGTTCCAAGCAATCGGAAAAAAAGGACCTATGGGATTCTTTGGAAAAGAAATACAAGGATCAAGATGCGGGAACAAAGAAGTTCATCGTGGGAAGGTTTTGGACTACAAAATGGTAGATTCAAAGTCGGTGATCGGTCAGTGCAAGAGTTGAGATCATACTTCATGACATTCACGTGGAGAATATGTCTCTAAGTGAATCATTTCAAATGGCTGCAATCATCGAAAAACTTCCACCCATGTGGAGGGACTTCAAGAATTATCTCAAGCATAAGCGCAAGGAGATGAATATTGAAGAGCTTGTGGTCCGACTAAGGATTGAAGAAGACAATCGAAGTTCGGGACGCGTGTTGGAAATAATATACCACAATCAAGGGCTAATGTTGTGGAATCCAACAACAACAACAACAACAAAGGAAAGAAGAAAGCATTCCGTTGAATCTTCCAAGAAGAATGCAAAGAAGTTCAAGGGCAATTGTTATAATTGTGGAAAAGTTGGACATCGCTCCGTTGATTGTCGCAAACCAAAGAAGCAAGCCCAAGCAAACATAGCCGAATCTGATTCCATATCAAATGGTATATCGACATGAATTTATCGGCGGTTGTTTGAGAATGCAACAATGTTGGAAATCCCATGGAATGGTGGGTTGATCTACGGAGCAACCCGTCACATATGTGCCGATAAGGATATGTTCACATCCTACATTCCAACCGAGAGGGAGAAAAGCTATTCATGGGGAACTCCTCATCATCCAAGGTTGAAGGACAAGGCAAAGTGATATTGAAGATGACATCGGGAAAGGAACTTAGCCTCAACAATGTTCTTCATGTCTGGGATATTCGCAAGAACCTTGTGTCGAGTTCTTTGTTGAGCAAGAATGGCTTCAAATTAGTCTTTGTGTCGGATAAGTTTGTACTTACCAAGAACAATATGTATGTTGGCAAAGGCTATGTAAAGATGGACTATTCAAAATGAATGTCCTAACTATTGTACCGAAAGTTATGAATAAAACGCCATCTTCCGGTTTATATTCTTGAGTCATCTAATTTATGGCATCATAGATTTGGACATGCAAACTTTAATTCAATACGTAAGTTGATGAATTTAAGTGTACTTCGAATATGCATTTTAATAATGGAAAATGCGAAACATGTGTAGAGGCAAAAGCGGCCAAAGCACATTTTCATTTGGTTGAACGAACAACAACACCTTTAGAACTAATTCACACGGATGTGTGTGATTTAAAGTTTGTACAAACAAGAGGTGGTAAAAGTATTTCATCACGTTCATAGATGATTGTACAAGATCTTTGTTACGTATACTTGTTGAAAAGCAAAGATGAAGCTTTGGAAGTGTTCAAACACTACAAAACCGAAGTTGAAAATCAACTTGGAAAACGAATAAAAATGATTCGTAGTGATAGAGGTGGAGAATATGTTGCACCATTTGAGGAATTTTGTGCAGAATTTGGAATCATTCATCAAATTACTGCACCATATTCACCTCAATCGAATGGGATAGCTGAACGTAAGAATCGAACACTAAAGGAAATGATGAATGCAATGTTAATAAGTTCGGGCTTACCTCAAAGCTTGTGGGGGGAAGCCATACTTTCTGCAAATCATATCCTAAATAAAATACCACACAAGAATAAGGTTGAATCACCTTACGAGTTATGGAAAGGTCGGAAACCTTCCTACAAATATCTCAAAGTGTGGGGGTGCTTAGCAAAAGTACAAATACCCAAACCTAAACAAGTTAGGATTGGACCAAAGACAATTGATTGTGTCTTTATTGGATATGCAATCAATAGTAGTGCATATCGATTCTTGGTTCATAAATCGAAGTACTTGATGTACATGAAGGCACGATTATTGAATCAAGAAATGCGGTTTCTTTGAAGACAAATTTCCGTGTAAAGAAAAGGAAGCAAGTTCAATGAAACGAGCTTATGATAATTTACATAGAAATGACGATAATCTTCAAATAAATGAAGAACAAGGGCGTAGTAAAAGGCAACGAATTCTTAAGACATTCGGTCCGTAATTAAGTAACCAATTTACTTGAAAATGATCCGAGGGACATTTGATGAAGCAATGTCACTCTCAAGCTCCTTTTGGAAAGAAGGCATGCGTATTAAATTGAATCCATCATGAATAACCATACTTGGGAATTGGTTCAACTCCTCTCAGGAAACAAAGCTTTAGGTCGTAAATGGATATTCAAAAGAAATTGAAATCGGATGGATCAATAGATAAATACAAGGCTAGATTAGTAGCCAAGGGTATACAAACAAAAGGAAGGACTCGATTTCTTTGATACTTATTCACCGTGACAAGAATCACGTCTATACGTGTCTTGATTACTGTCATCGTGGCATTACATAATCTTGAAATACATCAAATAGATGTTAAACTGCATTTCTAAACGGTGAATTAGAAGAAGAAATCTATATGGAACAACCCGAAGGGTTTGTTGCACCGGGAAATGAAAAGAAGGTGTGTAAACTTGTAAAATCCTTGTATGGATTAAAACAAGCACCGAAGCAATGGCATGAAAAGTTTGATAAAACTATGTTGTCAAATGGCTTCAAAATCAATGAATGTGACAAGTGTGTCTACATTAAAAACACACCCGATGAATATGTGATCGTATGCCTATACGTTGACGATATGCTAATTATGGGAAATAACTCAAAAGTCATTTCTCGACTAAGAAAATGTTAACAAAACATTTTGACATGAAGGACATGGGAGTGGCGGATGATGATATTAGGGATTAAAATCTCTAAAACATCCGATGATTTGTCATTATCTCAATCTCATTATGTTGAGACTATACTTAAGAAATTTAAGGCGCGTATGACGATAAAGTTAAGTCACCAGTTGATCTAAGTATACACTTAGCCAAGAATCTTTGGTGAGCCCGTATCTCAATTGGAATATTCGCGTGTCATAGGCGGTTTGATGTACATTACCAAGCGCACAAGACCGGATATAGCATACATAGTCAACAAGTTGAGTATATTTACTAGTAATCCAAATGTTGAACATTGGAAGGCATTAAAGCGAGTTCTTAGATACTTGACACACGGTTGAATATGGATTACACTACTCAAGATATCCCGCGGTGTTAGAAGGATATGCCGATGCAAATTGGATATCGACACTAAGGATTCAAAATCCACAAGTGGTTATGTATTTACCATTGGAGGTGGAGCCGTGTCCTGGAAATCGTCTAAGCAAACTTGTATAGCTCGATCCACAATGGAATATGAGTTTATTGCTTTAGACAAAGCCGGAGAAGAAGCAGAATGGCTTCGTAATTTCCTTGAAGAAATTCCATGTTGGGAAAAGCCGGTTTCTGCAATTAACATACATTGCGATAATCAATCGGCAATAGCAAGGGCACAAAACAGTATGTATAATGGTAAGTCTCGACATATCCGTCGGAGACATAACACCATTAAACAGTTAATATCGAATGGTATAATCTCTGTTAACTATGTGAAGTCAAAAGAGAACTTGGCCGATCCTTTGGCGAAAGGACTTGCAAGAGATCAAGTATACCATCTTTCGAGGGAATGGGCCTAAAGCCTATTGAATAGAATTTTATAACGGACACCCAACCTTGTAGATTGGAGATCCCAAAATCTTGGTTCAATGGGACAACTAAGTTATAAAAGATTCGGAATAAAGCACTTATTTCCATTCCTAACTTTTAAAGTGCTATGTCAAATATGTATAAGGATAAGTATACATACTTTTAATGATTCAAAATCTTGAAGTGGAAAGGTAAGAGATCACCTATATAAGTGTGAAGTGGGGCCGCTTCTCACGAGAATTCGAGGCTTAATTCTCTTAGAGCACTTATGAAACCAAGAGTTGTCCAGGCCAAAATGGACACAACCATGAGAACCGATTTGGTTAGATGAGTTATGGTGTTGGTACAATTGTTTGGGTTTACGAACAATTTGGATGGTTCAAAAACATCGTGTTCACCAACTAGCCTAGTAACCGATTGTATTCAACTAAAGAAGGTTCAAAGCCACAAGCTACCTATCTTGATGCTATGACTTGTCGCATGATTGTTAGAGTCTCGCATATCATTGCATTTCATTTGCATCGTGTTTTACGTATCAAGGAATTTCCATTCATGTGGGGGATTGTTGGAAATTGGTTTAAAATGTTGATAAATTAACTAAGTGACTTCGTGTCAACTTAGCCAAATATACAAGACCCGACCCAATCCGTTTTAGCACGCGGGGCAACGCCCGGAGCGAGATCGACCGCCCGGCGGTCGCGGGGTTCGACTTGACTGCGGTCGGTCGAAGGGGCGCGCCCTACGTGGAGGCTCGGGGCGGCGCCTTTAAAGAAAATCAGTTGATTTATCCGAATGTATAAAGGTATATTTGGCATTTGAAACCAATATCGAATGAATGAGAAATTACGAAAAGGACAAAATCGGTCGAAATTTAGACCATGCGATCGCACGGTATGTACACCTGCGATCGCAAGTTGGCTAATTTTTAACGAGATGCATTTGGTCCTTCCATGCGATCGCAGGGAGGCAAAGCCTTGCGATCGCATGTTTTTCTGGATGAAGTCTTGTTCTAATTTTTGTCTTTGTGCGATCGCGGCTTGGTTAAACCATGCGATCGCGACAGGTCATGCGATGAAATACGTATCTTTTTGAAGAGTTGCGATTTGGTTCATTCCTTTCTTCGTTTCCAACCAACTCTCCAACGTTAAAAACGTGAGCGTCCATTCTGCTTGAAATAATTGATACAAAACGATTGCAAACAAAAACACCCATACATTTCATCTTTGAACCAATTTTTATTGCATTTAAGTTGCATAAAATCTGGTTTTTCATTTTCATTTCATCCGTTGGAGTACAAAGTCATCTTTTGTTTCATTTCAGACTTGAGTTTTGTAGTCTACCAAACTCAAGATGAAACCGTCAGATTCGGGAGTCGTTTCATCGTTCACAAAGCAAAGAAAAGACTGGTTATGGGTAATTTTATCTTCGAGAGTTAGCCAATGGAGTTCAGTGTGAATTCCGCCAACATGTTCAGTGTGAATTTGCATAATTTCATGCCTCATGATTGAGTTGAGGTTTCCAGTTTTAACCAGTTAGAGTGGAGACCATTACCCATTTTTGGTGTTTCCTTGCTGGATTCCAGTTACAAATGCTGGTGAATCAATCGAGAACAATAATGTTCACTTCAGTCCAAACCAAAGCTGTAAGGAGTGAAATATGTTTTGCATTAAACCTAGATGGAAAGATGCCTTGTCAATTTCAAATAGCATTTTCATGGTATAATTGAGCAGCCCTGTCTTTCACGACATCCATTTGGGTAAAAATCACTAGAGGTCACTCGATTTTAAGCAAAGTTTTATTTTAGTCACTCAGGTGGATTTTTAGTTTCAGTTGGGTCAAGCTCTGTGTTTCTATTAAGAAAATTAGTGGGTTTGTCTATGTGGCATAAGACGATGCTGATGTGTACTATTGAACTGTTAGAATTTGCGCACCACATCATCAAAAGCTTAGTTTAGCTGAAAATATTGCATTCTTGAAATAAAACTTTGTATACCACAATGTGAAATGTACTCAAACTTTGATGTCCTCATTTGCAACATTCTGATGTTCACTGACAGTGATGTAGCGGTAGACCCCAAGAAAAGCACCAGACTCGAATACAAAACCATTCAACCCAAATAGTGATAACTCGGATAAGATGGATCTTACGAGTTAGATAAGGGGAAGTCCTTGTCGATCTTGACTGGTATATGAAGGCAGACTTGGCAGGATGACTTTGACTCTGAGATCATTGGGGGTCGATCAAACAACCAAAGCAACGATCTCTGGTTGAGGGCTGTGCCTCTTGTAAGAGTCACGTTCAAGATGGTGAGGTATACTTGATGACCATATTTTATACCATATAGTTTGTTGGGGACGCTAGTGAAAATAAAGAAAATAATTTGGTCACGATAAAATAATATAATCAACCAATAGAATTATTCATAGAATTGAGGCAATGAAAATCACACAAAAAGTAGAAACCTTTCTAAGCCATTCTTCAGTTCTGACGTTTCAATAGTATTTAGTTAAAATCTAAAGGATTTCTTAAATCAATATTTATTAAAATTAATTTATATTAAATGTCAGAAATGCAATACAAATAATATTAAACTAACATTATACTGATTATTGAAATTGAAGAGAATGTGATACAATAGAGGATTGTGGCTTGCAAAATTCAGCATTGTTAGGGAACCTTCAATGCAACAATTGTGGAATGTTTACGTGGCAGGTAAAATAGAGATGGAGATAATAACATTTCCAATGAAGTTGTGGATTAGAAAAATTGTGGTTCACACATGTACAAGAGATATTGGTAGATAAATTAGAAAAAATTAAATAAAGAATTATTGACACATATTTCGATAGAGATAAATTATAAAAAATTACAAGAGACTTGGTACACATTTCAATAAACGTTAAATAAATAGATAATATCTAACACACCATCCGAGTGTGATAGACATCTCCCATTTTTTTTTTTTTTTTTTTGGCTATGTAAGCAAGTTGGAGTGACGTGGTATACTTTTTAGTGTAATCCACAGTTGCATTGGAGATGCTCTTAACTACCCACAAAATCATTGAAGGGGTGAGTGCAAATGATAACGATTTGAGAAGCAAGAGTTGAATATGTTATTAGCACATTTATAAGTGAATATGTCGGTTAATTATCGGTCACTTCCACCACCACTCCAAATCCATCACTATAATTGCCGTCGCCTTACCACTACCAGACTCCAATCATGTTTATCGGCTACTTCCACCATCATCACCACCACCACTCCAAAACCTTCACCACAATTGCCGTCGCCACTAACCACTACCTAACTCCAACCATCGTTGTGATTACTACTCCTAAAAATTGGTTTTTTATAGATTTGAATCTTTGGCCTTGAAATCAATAGAGTGACTCAACTAAATCTTTTACAAATCTAAATCTTTGGCAGAGGTGGTTGCCGGTGTTGATGGTGGTGTGGTGGTAACAGTGTAATATGATATGTTACCAATGTTATACTTTGTGCAATGACACTAATGATGGTAGCAACGGCGACAGCACTAGGTAATATAGTTTATTTACATATGTGTAACACGTAGTGTTACAAAAAAGTTTAATATTTTTATTATAAAAAGTGAAACAGTGGTGTAAAAAATAAATAAAATATGACGGTACTTTGGTATTTAAAAAAAAAAAAAAAAAAAAAAGAGAGAGTGGTATGACCGTGACTGATCTTGCAATTTACTACATGGGCCGGCCCAACGAGGCCTACCACCCCCCCCCCCCCCCTCCCCTCCCCCACCACACACATCCACATGGCAGGCGGTGACCCAGCCTCTGCAAAGGTGGTATAACGATTTGCCACCTTTAGCTGTTAGAGTTTAGGGGAAATTTTATTGTGGCTCCCTGTTTCTTAGACAATGAACCAAAGAAAAAGAGCAAGCCATTCAAACAATTTTGTCCTATATATTTACAAGTTGGAGATTGAGAACCAAAAAGACTAAGTCACTTTCATTTTATTTTTCAATTTGCAACTGAACAATTAAAAATAAAATCAGATAAATTACTTGAGATTCATTTTCGAATTTTGCAAATTTTGTTTAGACAACTAAAAGTATGTAGGACTAATATTATCCCATCAAGAGGATGGTGGTAGTTTCCCCTGAAGAAAGGATGAGATCATAGCTAATGCACGTTCTGGCTGGTAACTCGGAACTGTATGCCCAGCTCCCCTCACTGTCAACAATGTCAATCCTTTGTACTCAACCACATATCCTCCAACCTGCCAGCATAGAAAGAGAATTAGCCAGATTTTATGAGCATGCATGCATGGATGATGATAAGTCATGCATGTAGTACAATTACCTCTTGATTAGTGTACCATGGATGCCAAGCAATTTCTACTGGAAGATTCAAAGTGTTTACGGAGTATCTTGATGATGTTATTGGAACTCGCCCGTCGATGTCCCCACTGCAAGTTTTGGTGGAAATATGATTTTCAATTTCCATTTTTCACATGAAGTAATTTACAATTAGGCAGGTTGGTAGAGAAAATGAGGATTTAGTCTGTCCAAGGAAAATTTCATATGTAGACGTGTATGCCAACAGAAAATTTCATATGTAGACATGTGTATGCCAACATAACAAAATGAAGTATACAGAATCCAAAAGAATTTGCTGCTATAATTGGCATTAAATGGCTGGACTCACCTGTAAACCCATAAGCTAATGCCACTTTCTATAATCTTTCTGATTATAGGCAGAATCGTTGTTGGGCTGTCTGTCCATCCAACGCCACTGTATGCAAATTAAATCAGTCACTGGTGACCACTTTACTAGTCTTCCATATAATTTTGTTTGGTAGTATTCTCAGCGACAATGATGAACTTATAAGAGAATTGCTTATGTCATCTGATTGAAATTTTATGTCAGTATTCAAATTTCATTGGATCTTCGTGTTGATCTAGCAATGAATCAAATGGAATGGCCGAAAAGGATTGATGTTGCCGACCAAATTAATTGAGAAAAGCACTTAGTTTGTCATTGTTGATTGAAATTTCATTGAAACGTTTACTGCTACAATTATGCTACTGTTAAAGAAAGAAGTACCTGCAAGGTGACCAGGAGGTGTTGACAGCATGAAGGGCCTGCTGCACCTCGGCAAGATTTAGATAGGAGTATACATAATTGTCGGAACAGGGATCAAATTCTTTCACCTAATTTTAAAGTTTATTTCTGGGTTAGAGTCAAAGAAATTGATACAGTGGATACTCACTGAAAGCAGCCAGTAGCGAGTACCTATTTATTTTTTAAAAACAAATAAGCATACACATGAGAATTATAGGGTAAACTTACTGAACCAGGAATAGGTTTTGGTGTGGAACTATTACAAAGTGGAGCATAAATGTTATAGATGTCAAGGCCTCCAACTTCCTGATTCCCTTTGCTTTGATACTTGGAGCACGTGTCTGAAAAGTTACCCGTGACATAATCACAGTACTTGTTGATCCCGGCGTTGGTTTCATCTGAGTTCAATGCATGAGTCCAGAAATAGTCATAGATCCCTTTGATACTTGTATTGTCATCTATCCAGGCATTTCCAATCTGCACCACCAATTGAAACTTTTAGTCAGACTTCTCCTAGTTGACAGCAAGTCTTTCTGAAGTGTTTAGGAAATTCGATGTTTGAACTTACAGCAATGCCTTTGAGATTAATGGATGTTTCATTTGTGTTCTTGTTCATTGAAAGGATAGTGTAAGCAAGTTGAGGCACATAATGACCTGCATAGCTTTCTCCTGTTATATAGAACTCTCGGTTTTTGTATTGAGGGAATCTTTCTAGCCAGTTTATAAGGAACGTATAAGAATCTGCGGCAGTGCTCTTGTCACCCGTGTTTCCATAATCAGAGGTCGTGTTCGAGTATGAGAACCCTACCCCTGCCGGGGACTCTAGAAATAATACATTTGCCGCTGCCAATTACTTGAGGTTAGATCCATGTTATATATTAAGTACTTAACGGATTAATACATATGAAGTTTGCTTACCTTGATTCCAGGAATATTCATTTCTAAACAGTGTCGTTCCATCACTGTTGACTCTGAAAGGTCCCAGTTCTTCCATGGCTCCATATCCAAGGGATGAGCACCCTGGTCCTGTACATTAGCATCTTGCTGTCATTTTCTAGTATATGATTTAAATCTAGTGGACAAGAGCTGGGAAATAATGGCAGTGAAGAAGGTCAAAGTTTAAGTTACTATCCTATAGTTAAAGCAAATATAAAACCAGGGAAGTTTGGAGAGTTGCAATGAGTATAAATTCACAAGTAAATAAAGTAAGTGCTAAGCTGTTATTCCACATTAGAAAATGAATTGTTGGTAATTTAGTCAATTGAACAGATTAATTGTGGACTCTTTTGCACAATAGAACTAGAATAGTTGGGTAAATAATGCGATTTTAGAAGAAAGTTATGTTGTACCCATGTTGAACTTATAGAATTAAAGTCTCCTTTGGGTATGAAGTGAATGACATAGTAAGGAGCTCTTATTTTCTTGTAGCAAAGGGAAGTGAACTGTACTGCCAGTCATGCTCGACTAGAAAACAGTATCGGATAGAACTGGATTGTATAATGGACCTTCTTTTTCTTGTTTAATACTTCGTGTATTGTATAGTCCACCTTACCAAACAACCAATAGCTTTTTATACTATTACCAGTTGTCTGATTTGGATGACAAAAGAAAATGTTATTTATCTTAATAACTCATTGCTACCATGCTGTTAATCACGTGTGATTAGAGTACCTTATCATTAATTACTTACGAGTGACAATTCAATACCATATGAATTGTATGCCCTCTTAGTCAGTTTTGGTGATTAGAACTGTCTTGAGCATTTTATGTTACTAGAGCTGGTTCTAACTCTGTAGTTGCAGAGTAGACTTGAGTCCTCATCGTTCAAATGGGGTCGGATTCATTTATCCTAATTGCCTAGATCGACTCGAATCAACCGATGTAGACTGGGTTGAACTCACAATAACTAAGTAGATATGCTTCTGCCCATTCATTTTACAGATGAACATATTGCTTGGTGCTCCATACTTGGAAAATTCAATTATACTTAGGGGCCAAAGGTAAAAAAAAAATATTTACCTCCATTAAGCCACAGGACCAAAGGCTTGTAGGAAGAATTTTGAGGTGACTCCACAAAGTAATAGAACAGTGCTCTTCCAGCCTTTGGATCTACTGTTACATAGCCTGCGTATTGATTGAAGTCCACTCCTTGAGGCTGTCCTGGAAGACTCTCAATCTTGTCAGCTTCCATCATCCCATCTTGAGCTCCAACATATACACGAGAAAAAAATCTTTTATCTGACGCAATATCCTCTTCATCCCATGTGTCTGCATTGGATGAAAAATCTGATTTTTTGGATTTAATCAATTTGTAAAGGTTATCAATTTGATTTGCAGAACACATTGTGGGAAAGGCCATTGGATGGCAATACAGAAACAATAATATTAAACACACAAATTGTGAGACTTCCATCTTAATTCTTTGTCAAAATAAGCTTTCTGGGGTTGCTTAGTTTTGTATGAATGTGTAGCAACATTAAACATACACTAATTTATACATTTATATGAGCAATCTTGGGGCCCGATTACTAATCTGTTTACAGCAGATTGACACTACATGCATGGGAAAGGACAAATTTGTATTGATTGACTACAACTTCTATGTGGCCGGCCGGTTCTTTCTTGTTAACAAATATATTGTATATGATTGTAGGGACACGATGATTAAAAAATAAATAAAATTATTATTCCTTTTTATGTGGGAGTTGGATCTTCTTCTCCTTGTATTTGTTTTGAGAGGTAGTTAATGGAGTTCATTATTATTGCTGAGAAATTTGATGCTTCAATCATGATTGAGTTGAGATTGCCAGTATAGTATGTAACCACCTTGAGTGGAGATCATTAGTCCATTACCCATTTTGGTGGTTCCCTAGTTGGATTCCAATTAGAAATGCAATATCCTACTTTGATAACTTGTTTATATGTAGAGCACTTGAAGTGTTCCTGATATTAGCATTTAGGAGTTATGTTCTATGTTTACTGTTCATCTTCTTCACTTTTGTGTGGGTGATGACTGATCTTTTCATTAATATTGAGGTCATTCATATTTCTCAGTCAAGTTATACCTGATACCTGTATTTGTTCTCTTGGCTAATGCTTTTGTTGCAATTAGAAAAAAAATGTCAAATAAGCAAAATAGATAATATAATTTCTTCGGTGCAAACTCTCAAGAACTTTGTCAAGCTAATATGACAGAAAAAAATAGACAATGTCTAGAGCTCTGTTTAAATTCAAAAACTTCGTTAGTCATGCTCAATCAGCAAAATTTAAATTTCCTATACATATTTAAATGAATTTTTATTTTATTTTAATAAAATAAAATACACTTAGATAACAATCCATAGAATGCATTGAAGACCAACTTCGAATTTAAATGTCTATTCATTAAATATATAATATCACATAAATTGTAAGTCTTTCAACTTTTGTACTACTTAGATAACAATTCACACAATGCATTTGAAGCAGGGGTGGATCCGGTAGCTTAAAAAAGTTTAGATTGAACTAATATATCGAAAAATAAAATTTTCACATAAAAAATTTGAATCAAAATTTTCTCCCCCTACAACAAAAAAAAAAAAAAAAAAAAAAAAAAAAAAAAAGTTTTTGTGCCAAGAAAGACTCGAGCACAAGAGAGCCTCCCTTGTATCCACCACCACATTAGAAATGCTCGTGTCAAAAAGGGATGGGCCGCCCAGGCTCGAGTCAACGTCGCCCTTGTTTGGGCTGGGCCAACCGTCAAGAGAGGTTAGAGGTCTACAAAGGTCTTTTTACTTTTTAGGATCCAGAAAACCAAAAAATTAAACAAAAAGCCCGGCCCGATCAGAATGGGCTGTACACATCTTTTTGCATGGGCTTGCCCGGCAGGCCTCTACAAAGGCCGTCCGACCTGTTTAACACCTCTAGTTGCAAGATTGTGGCCCTCTTGTTCCTAGACAATGAACGAAATGAAAGAAAATGAGCACAGAGCAAGTCATTCACACAAATTGGAGAACGAGAACCAAAAAGTCGAGCCACTTTGATTTTTATTTTTTTTCAACAGTAGTTTATTCGTTGCAACTGAAAAGGGCCACATTGCAACGACAAAATTAGATAATTTTCGTGGTGTTTCCCCCATTTAGATCATAGTTAGTGCTCTTCCCTGCTTTGGTTCAACTGTTACATGTTACATAGACTGCAAGGCAAACCCTCAATCATCATATCTTCTTGAGCTCCAATATATACACATACAGGATAAGAAACGCAGTTGAAAGTTTGGGTACCAGTTGTGCTTTTTACCTTTTATCTGATACAGTGTTCAATTCATCCCATGTGTCTGCATGGGATGAAAAATCTGATTTTCTCGACGTTATTCATCTGATAATTACCATGCAAATCGTGACCTTCATCTTCTTTGTAAAATATTAGCTTTCTGGGTTTCCAAGTTTTGTATCCATGTGTGTGTGTGTGTACACAGAGAGACACACACAGTCACAGAGCACAGGTTAAACATACTAATTATTATACATTAATTATTTATATGGTCAAGGGGTGGAACTGTGTAAGAATCTTGGGGCCTGATTAATAATCTGTTTATAGCAGACCAGCACTATACCTTACAATTTGGATGTGGCCGGTTCTTTTTTGTTAAAGAATCATTGTTCTAAAGAGTTATCAATCGATTGATCGAAGTTTCTATGATGCTAGAACAACATTTTTATTTATTTTATGTGGGAGTTTGGATCTTCTTCTTGTCTGTCCAATCCTGCTATTTGTTTTAGAGCTAGTCACGTGGAAATACACGCAAATGGTTATGGTTGGGTAATCCGGCCATTTGATTATTTTAGCCTTTGATCAATTTTTTTAAAAAAAAAAAAAAAAAAAAAAAAACTTAAACAAATATCTTTTATCAAATTTTCACAATTATTCTCGTCCTCATCAAAACCCACCCAGAGTCCAAACTGGAAGATACGAAAAGAAAATCACCCAAAAATTGAAAATCTTCTTCAACAGCTAATTCTATAAAACTGAGCAACCTTACAAAGAGAAGGAAACAACATCTGCCTCTAATTCTTTGATTCAGGTGAGTTTTGGACTGTTAAAATCGAAATTTTATGCAATAATAAATGGGTTTTCATTTTGATTTGTATCGTGTTTATTCTGGACTTGTTATAAGTAGCATAAAGGTTAATCAAACTAGTGGAAGAAGCCAAAATGGTAGATTCAACTGTAATATAGTCTAGTCTGTTAACAGACCCCAGCTATGGAGTCTGTTTAACAGACGCCTGTGGAGTCGGTCTAGTCTAACAGACCTCTGTGGAGTATGTTTAAGCACCTTGATCTCCTCCCACAGGTGGGAGCTTATGCTCTCACCTGGACATTTTGAAGTTTAACTTTATGCTCCTCCAACCCCACTTGAACAGACCTTTGTGAGAGCTTATGTCTGAGAGTATGTTTAAGTTTAACAGACCCAGCTGTGGAGTATGTGATATGTTCAACACACTATTTTGGTTACATTCTTGATAACTTGCTTATTATTTTAATTGCATTTTCCTACTTTTTTTCTGATGATAACTTGCTATGATGCCTAAAAAAGATTCGCTTAATATATAATCACTTATTTATTAAGTTCTAACAGTTTTATGTTATCGCATGATAGACAGTCTGGAGATTTAAAAAAAATTATCCAAAAGATAGAGCATATTTGGCTAATTGCTTGAAGTCAATAAATAGAGATATTGACGTTGTCGCTAATAGTACGTCTCTTTTCTCCGTGAGAGACGTTGATGTTGTTTGAGAACGATATTTTTATAATTATGACATGTCTTTAGTTTCCAAGGGATGTGTTAATGCTAGAGGGCATACAAGCATTGGTTTGGCATTAATGCAGTGTATGTGGTGAAATTTATGTTGATGATAAATAAACTATCAAAAAAGCCAAGTGTAGGAGTTGTACCATAATTTTCAACAAGTTTATTCGATATGAATTGATTTGAAATTTTTAGAATTTGTTGATTTTAAGTGTGTATATTCGTTATGGTAGAGTATGGTAATTCTTAGATAAATTTAGATTATATATTTTGATATTTTTAAAGAGATTAATTTATAAAATTGGAGTTCTCATGTATTAGTCAATAGATAAATGTCAAATTTCCTTCAAAATAATAATTTTTTTTTGTTAATTGAAAACTATTTGTAGACACTTTAAAAAAAAATTACAGATATTAAAAGCATGCTAGTTTTATTGTTTTGAGATATAAGCATGTTTGACTTAAATTAAAAATTTATTTATAAGTAAATTTAAATAAAATAATTTACTTGTCACACCAAATATATTTTGGATTGAAACTTAAATTAAATTAATTTTTAATTAAAAAAAATTCTAAACAATTTTATGTTGGATATTAGGATTTTTGGACTAATATTTATTGGAGACTTGAACTTAGATCATTTTAGATTGATATTAATTGGATTATGTATTGCGCTATTCACAAAATGAGTGATTATTGTTAAAGGTTCCAACAAAAAAAAAAAAAAAAAATCGGATGGCCTAACTAGCCCACGGGCTAGATGGCCAGGGGACCGGGCCATTGGCCCGGTTTTATTTGGGCCAGGGCCAGTGCCACCTCTACTTTTGACAAAGTAATCTAGAAATCTATGTAAATGCTTGAAAGTTTAAAACGTTTTATATTGTCAAATTTTTGTTGTGCTTACGGGAGAGTAAAGTCATGATCAATAATTGTAAAAAGGAGTCGTGCAAGAGTTGATTTCAAAATTATTTATTATTTTGAGTGACAAAATGGAATATTATAAGGGATAAATTGTCATTGTGGCAAAAGGTGGTAGTGCGATAAAGGGGGATAGTAGTGAGCAAGGTCGGGGTGGCCGGTGACCCTCTTTGTCCTTTTAGTCGAGGATTTTCACGAAGTTAGTAGAGACGGGTGGGGACAAGCAAGAGGGCAGGTAAGAGGCGGAATCGGACTGTAATTCAATCTTACTTTGAAAAAATTAAATTTTGACGTGCAATTTTTTTTAGCAATAGTCATTCCTCCATGTAATTCTGGTTCCACTCTTGAGGATTAAGATTAAAATATTCTTATTTTTTGTCCCATTTACTTAATTATTTTTGTTTTTTATATATGATTTAAATTTAAACATATAAAAAATAAGAATAGTAACAAATTCGGAGTGGAAACCATATTTTCTGCCCCTATTCTCTATATATCTTTTGATGATACGAAGTACTAAAGTGTAAAGAAATGGAAGTAAAGTGTGAGAAAGAAGTTTATGGTATCCAATCAACAGCTTTAATAGAAAGAGTACAATAATTGGAGTCCATTGATTTACATCCACTTGGAAAATTACTTTGGTACTAAAAATAGTTGTTCACTTTTTAGTTGTAGAATGATGTTTTTCCGTGCCCTAATGATACAGCTTTCCACAATAGAGCAAACCAACCAAGAAAATGAAAAGACAAATCTTGATTTTAGTTCGGTCAATGATTTTCATTAAAAGGAAACATGTACCAGTTTCCTACTATTTTTGATTCCTTTGTCTCAATCATGCTTTCAATTAACAACTGTTTAGGGTTTATAAACAAACTGTCGGTTCCATCGAAATCACACATTTTTAAGTGGTAAAATTTTTATTTAAATAAGAAGTTTTGTTGAAAATCTATTTTTTTCTGTCTTGTCAAATATATGGTATTTATAATTATTTGTTGAAGATCGAGCCCAATCATCTCTTTTAAAATTGTTCGTAGCTTTTCAGTATTAATAAAATTTCCGTCCTTCTGATAAAAAAAAAAAAAAAAAAAAAAACTTACACAAGATGACTCAATTTAAATATAATGTCACTAATCTTGGAATTGAATAGCACTTCACAATGGCCTCGTTAAATCCTACTCTTGATTATAATTAACAAATAAAGCTTATAGAACAAAACATTCATAAAAATGCAATTAAGTAATATAGATAAGCCAATAGTTAAGTAGGGATAATTGTAACAATAACATCTTTTATTAATGGGAAAATTGCAGCGAGTACCTAAATTTTTCAAAAAGTGCAACAAGGTTCCTAACCTTAGAAAAATAGGCGGTTGAAGAACATTTGGATGATAACCAACTAAAAATCCGTCAAGTCAGCGCGTCAAGTGTAATTGCCCACTTTAAGAAGGGCAAAAATGTTTTTTCACCATTTCCCACTTAAAACAATTAAGAATTTTAAAAAAAAAAAAACTAAAAAAAATTAAAATTAAAAGAAAAATTATCCAACTTCCCCAACCCACCACCCACCCTAAAACCAATTGTCGCGAGCTTGCGGTCATCCCACCACTACAATCAAATTGTAGTTTGAGAACAATTATCAATGAGATTTCTCCCCCTTAGTTTAAGCGAGATTCGAAGAGTAATGGTGGTGATGGGATTTGTTTAGGCAGGGGCAAAGTGAGTTTGAAAGGACGATGAAGATTCAAATTCTATTATTTTTTGTGTGGGTAGTGGGGGGCGGCAGCGACGACAGTGGCGATGCTGTGTTGGGGTGGGGTGGGGATTTCCTTTACTTTTTAAATTATTCTCTCTTTTTTTGAATGATTTTCCTTTTTTCTTGAATTCTTTTAATTGTTTTAAGTGTGAAAGGTAGAAAGATGATTTTGCCCTTCTAAAAAGTGTGCAACTACAATTCAGGTGCTGACTTAATGGAGGTCCTTCAACCGCCTATTTTCCCAAAGGTTTGGGATGCGCTACCAAAATTTAAAGAATAGGGACTCCGTTGCACTTTTTGAAAAGGTTTAACATTCCCATATGCAATTTTTCCTTTATTAATTGATGCACTTGCAAACATATACATATGCAAATATTGAGTATTAGAGTTTTGTCTTAAAAGATCATCCATGTTGAGAATAATCCAAATCTTTATATATTATTTAATATTTTTGTATTTAAACTATCAAAGATCACAAAGCAAAAACAATCAATCCCTTCTCCACTAAAATATATTCCGTTATCAATAAATTTTACATCGTTATTTCCAAGTTACATAGTTTTTCTAAAAAAAAACATAAAATCAATTAATTGGGGCATAATTCAAAGAGATCTTAATCGTTTGGGTACATTATGTCCATTCTTACACAAAGTTTATGGGACTTTATTCAGAGAACAGCGTATTGATGTTTGGAATGGGATCCAATCCAAAGCAATGAATTGAAACACAATCTGGGCCCTAATGTCCTCTCTTCTTTTATGATAAACTTTAGCTTTTTAGGTGAAATGTCTTTTTAAAAAAAGATTTGCAGCACTGTCTCAAAAGTCAATACGTTTGAGTCCCCCTCGATCCTATTATTTTGTACTATCAAAATGTTTTATTGTTAATTTCTTTCAATTACGAGTGAAATACATCACAATCTTGCAACTTTAAGAGTTATCTTTAAGAAATTTTCTTCTTGATTATTTTTCAAGAATCGATCGTTCCAATTTTTTGTATGGCCCATTGCCCCCCGAATCTTGCATTAATTTATCGGGTTGGCTCGACTGATGTGTGTATTATTTCTTTTCAGGATTAGGTTGTAATTGTACAGATTTCCCTTTTTATTATAAATTAAGTTTCTTGAGATTGATATTTCATCTTCCAATTAAGAGAAGGATACTTGAAGCATCACTGTCGGGAGAAAATCTGTCTCTCATCGATCCCAACACTCTTTTAAATTTAATTTATTTCAATTTTGGTCAAACTTAATTATTAAAACATGCTAAAGGATAATATATATAACAAATAATAAAATAATATGTCATATATATTGTCTGTACGTACTATATACATACACATATACACATATAAATTTAAAAAATAATAAAATAGATTAAAAAGCATATTCACTAAAACAATTGACTGGCAATGGCATCAATAAAAATTATACGATTCCTCAACATGTTCAGCCTAGAAGGATCAAAGATGCTGCTTATTGCTTAATTTGGTTGGGAACCTTGAGACATACATATATATAAGTAAACTTACCTACTTATACGTATGTTACGCCATGAGTTGGTGTAGAGTCCATGTGTACGCCACATCAGCAGTTGCCTTCTCACTCGTGGAAGCTTCGCTCGATCTCAACCCGCATTGGCTAATAGTGACATGACATCATAATTTACCAACTTAATATTTATGACAATATTACTCTGCAACGTAACACAATATTATTCTATTATTACCCTATAGTTCAAAGAAAAAGTACGCAACATTAAACCATAGCCAAAACTTTCTATTTGTTATATACCCAATTTTTATTCTATTTTATTCTATATCGTTTTTACTTTTAAGCAGATACACACCATAATATTTTGTGCAATTGTCAACAAAAATAATGTACATGTTGTCACTCCTTGTTTGTATAGATTTTAAATCACCATACGACACTGTGAATTAAATCAAGTGCTTTTGTATTTCTTTCAATAGATTGAAAAGATGACATTGTCAATTTTGTTTCAACATAAATCTTGCACTTGTGTTTAGAATCAATATAAAATGTGAGTACGCAGTTGAAGTTAAATAATCTATGCAAAGTATTATAAATTTATAATTAACATGTTTTAGTCTAATGAAAAGAAACGGGTCCCACTCAATTTGAAATGTGGGTATACAATTCAAGTTAATGAATCCAATAAAAAAAATTGGGTCCAACTCAAAAGTAAGCATAGATAACTCGACTTTTCAATATAGATGGAAAAAAATGTTTTCCCATGTTTTAGCCATTAATCCACGTGGACACCGATTTTACATGCGGCGGGTTACATCACTAGACTATCAAAATGTTAATGTGCTGTATGATTTTTTGTTAAAAAAATAGACAACTATGTGACGTGATGATATAATTGTAAACGAGTTTAATGAAACGATTAAAAGTTTGGTGACAATTTGTATAATTTACCCTTTATCTAATTTCCAACCTTTTTTTATATTCCAAACTGAAAAATTATATTCTCTAAATTATGAGCTAATTAATAGGTGGCATTAAGAACTAATTGAGAGTAATTGTATGACAAAAAATACCAAAAAAAGGGAGGAGGGGGGAATGTGATGCGAAATGCTGCGGCTAACAATGTAACAGACAACTCTATTACTGTATTATATGTTTAATTTATTTAATATTTAATCGTTGTTTAGCTGTAAACCTTTCCGTGCACGGAGATGGTGACGTGATGTCTTTACTTAATTTTAAACTAAAATGGGGGTGACATACGATGTTAACCTCTATTGTTGAACCTGTTACGGGACAATTATTAAAAGCTGTAATCATGTTTTACATTATCAAGAAACCTTAATTAATTAATTAATTGACAATTGCATATAAATCCAATGGATTTAAAGGACCACTCGTACAGACATATTTGAAGTTTCTTAACTTCTAAAAGATTTAGCGCCTATTTAATCTTGCTAAAATTATTATTTTTTTAATATATTTTTATAAAAATTAATTAAATATGTGATTGAAAATTAATTGTTGATTTTGACTATAATTTTTAAGCAAATATTTAAACAAAATCAAACATGATCTTATTTTAATATTGATATAGGAAACTTGTACTAGAGTTTAGTTAGCACTACAAACAAATTTTGTCTTACTTCTTTAAATTTATATTTTATTTTTAAAATCTCGTCATAATTTTGTATTTTATTTCTTTCATCTTTTTTTGTTTTATATAATTAGTCATTCTGGTATGTCTATCGTCATGTCCCCTCCCTTATTTTTGAATATGACTATTGATTTAAATATAATTTCAATGTATATTTACGATAATGGCTACAACATAAACCACCGTCAAATAATTGAATCTTCAAAGATTAACGTATTATAATTAAAGATGAAAATAAAAACTTCTTTGTAACTAATTTTGTAACTATTAATTCAGCCAAATGAATATTGCAACCTAATAATTAGTGAATTTATGATCTAATTATATTTAATTAAAGCAATTATTTAAAGTGGCAAAGCTTAATCAGATCATTAATTAATTACTCATTAGGAGTATGTATAATTCATATTAAGGTTTGGGAGTCATTGTCACGTGGTTGTGAGTGGTACCTGTATTTCATAATCCGTAATCAATCCTCACCCGTCAGTCTGGCACAGCTCATAATAATGGCATCCCACATCTCACCTCCACTCCACTGCTATTTATCATTTCTCTTTATAATATATGTTTTTAGCTATTTTCATATGCTGAGCAAGTGAGCAACTTTGACTAACGTTGTGGGTGTGACATTTTCTTGTCATTCACATGTTTTTTTAAAATTTTAGTAAGTGATGCTGGATGTATTGTCTATTCGTTCGAATGATATTGTGATTTAAATCAACGAGTTCTGCTAGGTGGTTAAAATTCTGCAAAATGAGTCGATCGAATTATTAAAATTTATTATCATACCATTCAGCGTGATCTATAAATAGAAAACCCTCCTTAAAGAACCTCAGAATTTTTGAGATGAACAATATTCAATAGATCAATTTTCTCTAGAAAAACATATTTTAGCAATTAATCAGATTTATTATCATTAGAAGGCATTACTATATTTTTTTGTGTTTAACGTGCTTACGACAAGTTTTGATTCTTAATAGACACTCATTTTCTTAGTCTTGCATATAGCGAGTCAAATTTGTTACGCATGAAAATCAAGCTAGGCACCATTTATTGAGGTTGAGGCTTTGGGATGTCTTATTACATCTCATTGCTCAGTTTTGAACCTTTCGGTGCTGGTCAAATTTTAGGTATTTGATATTAATTTGTATCGTTAGATTGACAAATCATGTAAAACAAGATTTACGTGGTAATATTAATTAAAAGTAGGAAGCAAAATTATTATATTGGGAATTGAGGTTCTATCTCAAAAAGTTAACACATTAGGTAGAGTAATCCAGTTCTTTATGAGCTTATCATTTATCACTTGTCTAATCGATATGAAACTCTGTTCGCACATTCCTAACAATCTCCTTTCGAACGATATACTATATCTTTTCAACCCCCCTTTGTGTTTCTCAAATTTGGAAAGATTGCATATTCTATCAAGGTTCAACTATTTCACAGCATCGACTCACCGTCTTAAGAGCCAAGTATATATTTTTTTGTCCATCACGATATAATGTATGGTTCATCACCTTTGTTGGACTGGAACTATGGATCTATCTTGTACATATGCACGGCTAAATTTGGGACTTAACTCTGATACCATTTGTTGAGAATTGAAGTTTCATCTCAAAAAGTTAACGTATTAAGTGAAATAACACAATTTTTATAAACTAATCATTTATTGTATGTTTAAACGATGTGATCATTTTCGCACATTCCCAACATATTATTTGTAAAACTTCCCTCTTTATCTTCAAGTTATGATGAAATCCTCCTAGTCGTGCCGGATCACCATGTGAATTGAACATGAATATTGGCTTCCATTCAATACAATAATAAAGATAATAATTAATCATAATATAAAAAAGTAATAAATGGAAGCATTAAACCCGCATGTCTTGGAGTGCCTTTGATTTCCTTTTCAAGTGCAGAGAACTTTAGTTGGCACTTGGCACCCATGTGATATAGGCAGCTTTTCAATTAATATTTTTTTTTTTTTTTGTACATAGCTTTCCAATTCACACAAATAGCCCATATTTCACTTTTTCTCTTTTTAAAATAAAACAATTTACTTTTATTTAATTCCATTTTATTGCTAACCAAAATTAAAAAATTTCCACTTCTCATTTTCTCACCTAACCAAACAAAAGAAATATGAATTTATATGTTTAATTCGATTTGATAGAAATTAAAATAGAACAAAAATCCAACTTAATTACCAAAATTAATTGTGAAAATTGGAGATTTTGTCATTTACCAAAACACAAGTGCTTGCTAGTTCACGGTGACGTAAAAGAATGGGATGTGGGCTGTCTACTTGGTACAACACCAATTTGGGCATTTATTTTTAACCACATTAAGAAAAATAAGAAAACAAATTATTGAACTGATAAGGTCAACTGTGGTCGTGGAGAGGTGAAACGTGTCAATGGAGTATTTTTATTTTAAAGCTTATATTAGCTATTTAATACGTGTATTAAATGTAACTCTTTGACAATTAATCAATGTACATGTGTGCATATTTTATTATTACTGCAGGGTAACTAATGAATTTGTCAATAAAATAAAATAAAATAAAAATTCTGATTTAATATATACTACATCAGTTCAGTTCTATAAAGATATAATTATTTTTTTATTATATATTCTAAATTATAGTCTACTTTTTTTTATAGTATATTTAATTTTTTATTTTTATTTTTAATGTGTGTTGTTATCGATAAATATAAATTATTATTATATTAATTGTAATGGTATATTAAAAAATTATTATTTCAATTATAATAATTAAATTGTATGAAAATAAAAAGAAAATCCACAATTATCATTTTCTGCCAATATTTGTAAACACACACAGACACACGTACATTGTGTGTGTGAGAGAGAGAGAGAGAGAGAGAGAGAGAGAGAGAGAGCATATAAATTTGTTTTCTTGAGTGACAATAGGATAACAGAAGCTTGAGGTTCGCGCAGATCAAGAAAATGCAGAGAGTGGAACAGTGAGCAGAGAAGTAGTTATTGTTTGTTAACTTTGTCTTTTGATGCGGGCTTCGCCTTCAATTATTATTGAATTCATCTGCTATATACACTTTCCAATTTCTACTATGAACGTCTGCTGTGACTGCTACAATGAATTCATCCTTTTGAAGGTAGGTCTCTCTCTTATTCTCTTTCTTTAATGCATCATTTATTGCCATTTTCGATCAATTTAACAGTATTATTACTGCATAGATTTTGATATTAATGCAGGGATCATTGAATTTTGTTCTGGGGAGTGAAGAAATATGAATACCAGAGCCCGCACCAGTTTGCAGTCTATGAAGTCTCAGCATGAAAAAGTAATCTAATAGACTCTACTTTTCTCAGTTTTGGAATTAATAAATATTCTGATAGAATTTAAATTGTTTAAGAAACAATTTAAGTTATTAGTCTGCGAGTAATTCAAGTTTTACCAGAAACAATGGCCTCAACTTGTATAGGCAAGCTTGAGAAGATGAATTCGTCCAGAAAAATCCGTAAAGTAAGACAATCCTAGATGGGTTTTCAAATCAATACGTCATAAGAAGAATCTGAGGAAAAAAAAAACTAAAGATTAATCTTTGGAGTGAATTTTCATTATTCCACTCTGATAAATTTTCTAATGTTTTTTTTTTTTTTGTTGTTTGGAGGGGTGGGGTGAAGCGTGGGGATGGCCGTGTCTGCTAATTGTGAATTTCTCTGTGTTCTTATAAAGCTTCAAAAGCCTTTTTACTTGGTGCTTATCCACAATGATATTAGATTTTCCTTTTTCTTTCTTTCTTTAATTTGTGTGTCTGTGTACAAGTGAGCTTTTTCTTTTTCTATCATGTCATGTGTAATTCCTTTCTTGTGGAGGCTGATTGTTGCATCCGCTTTATGATTACTTGAAGGAAAAAGTGGAAATGCAGAGTAGTAGGAGAATGGACCCTAAGAGACCAGCCACAAGTCGCCGAGGCTCAATTCGAGAGCGAAAAATGGTGTTGCAACAAGATGTAAGCTTTTACCTTACAACTGCGATTTTCTATAGGTTTTATACTATTTATCTATGCAATTATGTTCTTACTATTGATGCTTTAGGTTGATAAGCTAAAGAAGAGACTCCGGCATGAGGAAAATGTTCATAGAGCTTTGGAGAGGGCATTTAACAGACCGCTGGGAGCTCTTCCTCGTCTCCCTCCTTATCTCCCCCCTGATGTTAGTCTTTACCTCTCAAATTTATTTTTGTAGTGGTTTTGCGGAAAATTTGACCAAGTTATTTCGTAGGATAACTGCAACAAATGTTGCAGTGAATGAATTAAGTACCACAAACATTTAGAGTTGAAGAATTGAGTGGAAGGTTGAATTAAATTGATCGTATAATACTTGAAAGAATGAACCGGAGTAAAGGACCTAATTTTATGTGATATGTTATCTACTGCCAAGGATTCATTCTTGATGATCCTGGTTATGCATGGAATTTACAGACAGTTGAGCTTCTGGCCGAAGTAGCTGTTTTGGAAGAAGAAGTTGTTTGGCTTGAAGAGCAAGTTGTGAATTTCAGGCAAGGACTATATCAGGAAGCTGTCTGCATTTCATCCTCCCAGAGGAACGTGGATAATTCGGGTAATTTAAATGACCTGTGTCAGATTAAAGATCCAAAACCAAAGCAATCCAGGTTGTCTCTCCCAATCGAAGCAAATTCGGCTGTTCCCATTGGGAGACGTTTACCATTTTCTCGTGGTAAATGCTTCTAAACTGTCTTTGAAAAATTTACATATTCTTAACAAGAAATGAATTTACAATGGTTAAAAATTTATCCCACTTTCCTATATTTTTAGATGATAGGCGAGGAAAAGAGAACCTCTCGAGCTCCAATTCCACGAGGAACAAGCAGCGACCTCCAAATTTGAAAGTGCAGACTGTTAGAACTCCTGTAAAAAGGCCTCCTGTTGAGTACAGATCTTCAGAGAAGCATTTAGATTCTCAGAGATTACAGGTACATATTTCACTCATTTCTGTCGAAGCATCATGAAATACTCGTGCAGCGAAATTCACACTTGATTTTTATTTTTGGATTTTCAGTTAGAATGCAGAGTTATGGACCATGAGAGTGCTGAAGAGAGGAATCCCATTGTTGGTCGAGAGGAAAAATCACCAGTAGATGACACTCCAAACAAAATTTCTGAGAGCATTCTGAAATGTTTGATGAACATTTTCCTGAGAATGAGCTCTAAGAAGAGTAAGAGTATGGCAGAAACAATAGCTTCACGGTCAGCTTTGACTTCTTGTGACAGCTTCTCATATGCAGAGTTTAAGGATCCTTATGGTATATGTTCAAAGTTTGGGAAGAGAGATATTGGTCCATATAAGCATTTATTTATTATTGAAGCCACTTCTATCAATCCAAACCGAACAACAATATCTGTATTCCTAGTTCAAAGACTACAGTAAGTTACTCTCATTTAAGCATCGCTTCTGACTCGGAAATTTTATAATGCTCGTGCTTATGCACATCATGTCCCTTAATTTCTTAGGCTTCTACTTCAGAAACTTGCATCAGCTGACTTGAACGGCCTCACCCATCATGAGAAGCTTGCTTTCTGGATAAACATCTACAATGCTTGCATGATGAATGTATGAGTGAGATTTTCTTCTTTGTTCATTATCGATATGCATTCCATTACCTATAGCACTTGTGCATATATGATGCGTAATCACGTAACATTTGATAAAGCTTTCCCACGTACCTTTGGTAGTCAATCTGTTTCATGTGCTTGCCACTTGTTTATAGAAAATCGAGCTTCAGATTAAGAGTGATTAACTATCCATTTGCTTCAGGCATTTCTTGAACATGGAATACCAGAGAGTCCTGAGATGGTGGTTGCACTAATGCAAAAGGTAATGTTGCTTTTCTTTTTCGTCTATTAAACAATAAGTGTTTTTCGCTCTTGTCGTTACCCCGATGATATTTTCAATATTGCAATCACATCACCAGATTTTTCTGATACGGTTTATACCTACGTTATATGCACAAGGCAACGAATGTGTATCTATGGTAGAACCTGTGTCACTCAAGGGGAACTAGGCAGTAACCTTCTTATGATAGAATTCATACATTAACTTGTGATTTGTGCTGATAATTTAACCTCTTGTTTCTTCTCAGGCCACAGTCAATGTTGGCGGACACATTTTAAATGCATTAACCATTGAACATTTCATACTGAGACTGCCTTATCACTCAAAATATGTGAGAGGACTCAACTTTGAGCTTTTTTCTTTCAAATTTATGGTTCATTTTCGGTTGTGGACCAGGTGTGAGGTTCCTTACAGCTAATCCTATTAATCTTCTGTTATCAGACCTTGGCAAAGGGTGCAAACAATGATGAGATGGTGGCACGTGGCATCTTTGAATTGGAATTGTCTGAACCATTGGTAACATTTGCACTCTCTTGTGGAAGCTGGTCCTCCCCTGCTGTAAGTCATTGCAAAGAGTGGATAGATGCATTGAATCAGCATATTAATGACACTCATTTATGAGATAAATGTGCAAAATTTTAAGTGACTACTACTTATCCTAGTGTGCGTTCTTTATTCCGACTCAAATTATTTTATGATTGAAGGTGTGCGTGTACACTGCATCTCAAGTTGAACACGAGCTTGAAATGGCTAAAAGAGAGTACTTACAGGCATCAGTCGGGATTTCATCAATTACGGAAGTGATAGGAATACCAAAACTATTGGATTGGTATCTGCTAGACTTTGCAAAAGATATCGAGTCATTGCTGGATTGGATATGCCTTCAACTACCAAGTGAACTAGGAAAAGAAGCAATAAAATGCCTGGAGAAAGGAAAAGATAAATCTCTGTCCAAGTCTCTTCAGATACTGCCATATGACTTCAGGTTCAGATACCTTTTACACACATGAATAATATTAGATTTCTCTTTACAGAATTTGGACTTGGACAGTTTTGGTATTGAGTTGTGGATAAAGTGTTGTTGTATAATGTGTAATCTTCTCCCTGTAAATAACTATTTTTTCTCCCAGAATTGTATCTGTGCTGTTTTAAAAATTTATTCTTTTTATTTATTATATTAGGAAGAATGAGTACTTAATGGTTTAATCACTTCCCAACAAATCCTCCTACATCTGCATTCAGGAAAGAAAAAAAAAAAAAAAAACACTTTGAATTGTTAAGACTCTGAATTTTCTAGGCTGATAAAAAACACCTATTTTATCCAAAAAAACCCATTTTTTTGCCTACAATTTTTGACTTTTCAACCCTTTTACACTATCAAAACCTTTGAAAAGTCAAAAAGTAACCAAAAAAATCTATTTTTTCTCCAAAAAATCTCTACCGAACAAGCCCTTAGTTTTTTATTTTGTTTTAGTATTTCATTGTAATTGATTAACTATTAAGTTTTCCTGTATATAATTATCTAAAATGTAAATTTATAACAAGGATATCAATACTTTTAGTACATTTTTTTGAATCTTAGAATATGTTTGGTAGTGCTTATAAACACTTATAAGCTGTTCAAACATTATTTTTATCCGTAGAACCTACAACTTATATCCACACATTTCGTAGGACTTACTGTTTACAATTTAGAAAAATCTCTACCAAACATACACTTAGAATAATTTGCTCCAAATCAAATTTAAATTCTACGCTTTTGCCATAATTGGCTCTTGTAATCACGTACTCTCTCTAGACATTCAGTGCACTTAGTAGATGTGTAAAGTGAACTAGACATGATGTAGATTGGCTCGTAAAAAATCATTGTTTGTGCATTCTTGATCTTCATTACAAGTGGATGATACACATATTTGAGAAATTTATATTAAAACTTTGACAAAAATTATAAAATTATTATTTAATACCAACTACTCTCCAATCACTTTTACTAAACTATCACACAATCTCTAGCTAAACCCTTGTTTTGTTTAAAGGCTTAATTATTTAAAAATTAAGTGATGAACAATGTTATTAAACAATCCCTTGTGCAATTTCACAAGAAGAAATTGATGCTCTTTCATTTATATTTTAAAAGTCCCAATTTGTTATTGGCCATTTTTCTAATTTTACATGGTAGGAGGGATATAATTTATTATTATTATTTTAGCAATTTAGGTGTGAATAAAGACGGACCATACATGTGGGTGTAGGATTTTCTGAGAGAAAGCATAAAGCGACAAATATGGAGGCTGACTTTAAAGACATACTGAAAATTAAATGATTTGTGTTGTTGCATGCATATGGAGTATTTGAATTAGATTGTGCTAACACATTCTAATTCTAGAATCATTATTAATTAATGCCAATTAAAGAGGATCAAGATTTTCTATAATTCAAGAAGTGCCACAAGTTCAAAATGATTTATCAATTCAAGACAAAAATCACTATTCCACCAAAAACAAAAATGCATACGATTCTTGACAACACTATTAACTATTCACAAGATTTCAATTTTTTGTCCATAAATCAGTATGATCCAAATTCTCTATGTAAAAAGGAAATCCAACTTTTGCAAAACTTGAACGTTATTTATTGATCAAGAAATATGTAGTGAAGAAATTATTGGATCCTAATCTTAATTATCTTGTGATTATTAGTCAATAAATTTGTAATCTTATGATAATTATTGGTGCTAAATGTTATTTGTCACATATATGTGATCTCGATGGACGAAATTTGATCTCATCCATCTAGTGGGGAGAATTATTTTACCCACTGGACACTTATCCAGTGGGTATTGGAAGAGCAAAAAGTGTTTGACATTAAGTTAAACACTCTACTAATGTTCACTGGACACTTGTCCAGTGTCTAGTGGACTTCTCCCACTAGGTGGAGCAGAACAACCCTGCTCGATGGACTTGCATAGTCATATCATATAACAGTGGATTGAGCTGTCATGGATTTGACTTGGTCCTTGAATGTTTTAACAATTTCATACTAGGCTAGTTGGCTTCTTGACTTTATTTCTTCTTGTGGAATGTGTTTTGATCCATCACATAATAATCTAGATTCCTTTGCACAATAAATTTTACTCATTTTATTATTATTATTTTTGGTGAAGAAAATTGATTAGATGCAATCAAACTGATAAATATTTAATCCATCACCTAATGCATGTTAGGCAAGTGGTACAGTGTGGCCAATTAATAATGAGCTAAATGGTAGACGAGACTAGAGAGCATATGGTTTTAACTTTTTCCTCTTTATATCAAATGGTCCAATCCATATTTAAGTAAATAACAAATTGTGCTTTATAATTCATTTATTGCCAAGCCGTTATTGTACTTGTGAAAGTTACAACAATTGCAGAGCATGTGGTCGATAGGCCATTTTCCTTAGCAGAAATTAGCCAAACCTCAAGGACCATTTTGGAGTCTCGATTTGTATGTTTTTATAGTTATATTGGTCGATAAGAATCTATGAAGAGAATTTTGGTAAGAGAAATTCCATTATTAGAAATATATATTATATACCCATCCTCGTGAAAATTGAGAAAACGAACTATTGATACTTATTTAGTTATACGATAAATATCTTTAACTATGAAAGTTGTATTTTTTGTACAAGCTAATAATGTTAATATACATAAATAGGTGATGGGGATTGAACATGTAAAAGGTGAAACTGGACTTGAGTTTGTAAGCCCAACTTATGTGGATCCCGGCCCGGCCCGGCCAGGCCAGTTCAGGTGATGCTAATTTTTAGAAATGTGTTAGTGGGCCAGAGCAAATTGATTGGGTTGGGCTCAGAGCATGTGAACGGCCTATTGCTGATATTAGCAGGCCAGTGGGATAATCGGGTAGCATTCTAGGCTGGATCAGCTACTGATTTGTACAGTAGAAGAGTATTTCTGTTCTTTATTTTAAATAATATATTATCTTCATAATTTTTGAAAATAAATAGTGAGAGTTTTTATATAAATTCTTTATATTTAATTTAATTTTTAGAAAAATATACAAAATAATACAATATAAATTCGTTCACACTTCACACAAAATTTCTTACAATACCTAACATAATTGAACTTTAATGCACTCTCAACCTGTCCATTTTGATTTTTAATGTTGTGTGTACCGAGTCAAATGTCTCATAGGGTGCATTAATAAATCGTGAATTATGCAATTTTATATCTCAATAAGTCAATTTTCCTAACACAACACCCATCTAGAAACTGTTAATTCAATCTTTGACTGGAATTTCTGGTAATTATTTTTTTGTGCTTAAATCTAACCTTTACTTGAAGGAAAATTCACACACTAGTGCGTGTTGTTCATGACATTTAAGTGACAAATGGTCACAATATAGGGATTCTAGAATTTCTGCTCCTTTTTCATCCGTCTCTTGTTGCACTGTGCGAATAGATTATACAGAGGGAGGGAGGCTTCAACAAATTGCATGGTAATGGAGGTGATGAAACCTATTCACAATATAGATTTTGATTTCCACAGTTCAAGATTTTCCCAACAAGTTAGTACTGCACCTTCTACCCACTTGAATGAAGATGACTTTGCTTTTGATGCCGGTGATGAGTCGGAAACCGCCTCTTTGACAGCTGAAGAGCTATTTGACGGTGGCCTAATCAAGCCCTTGAAGCCACCGTCTCGCTTCCAGCGGCCTCCCGGTGAACAAACAAGTCAGAAAAAGCATTTTATGTCTCAAATACAACCTACTTTGCCTGGTAAAAATACCATCAACGGCGGTTTCTCACCAAGAGACAAGAAATTAGCCGCCGGTAAAAGGATCCCGGTTCACGAAAGAGGAAGAGAAACAAGTATTAATTCATATTCATCTAGCAGAAGGGCGACTCGATCAGTTTCTCCACCCAGTAAAAATTCTTCATCTTCAAAAGGTCACAAGAAATCATGGAGATTAAAGGACTTTTTCTTGTTCCGGAGCGCATCAGAAGGTCGAGCTGCAGCAATATTCCAGAGATACCAAGATTTGAAAAACTCGAGTTTCAAGGCAGTTGATAACCCGGGTTCTGGAACCGGGTCAAGAAGAAGGGGACCCGTTTCTGCTCATGAATTACATTACACAATAAATAGGGCAGTTTCAGAAGATTTGAAGAAGAAGACCTTCTTGCCTTACAAGCAGGGGATTCTTGGCCGTCTGGCTTTCAATCCCGCCGTTCATGCACTGGCTAATGGCTTTGGAATATCTCGCAAATAAATATTGATATGTTAATTGCATAAAATAATATGCAATATTTTCACATTTAGAAAGTTGTATCTATAAATCAACTAGTACTAGTTAGTTCTGCTAATGATATGTACTGTGTACCTTAAAAAGCAGTTTTAAACATCTTCTAAGTTCTTCTTAGTCTAGTGTACGATTATTAATACAAGAAATCGAACAGTCATTTCACATTTGAAGAATCAAATTCACTCTCTATTTATATTTATATTCTATGTTAATTGTATTTAAATGAACTACGAGTTTAAATGCTTTACTCGTTAGATTATTTAAAGAATATTACAATATTTAAACTATCAACAATTTAAAAGATATATTAAAAAAAAATGAGGATCGAACAATAAATATTTATTGAAAAAAGTAAAATAAGAGCTAAAAATTGAAGTACGTTTGGATGAGCTTTTTCAAATTTTATAAATTTATGAAACATTGTTTTTATATACATATTCTATAGGACTCATAATTTTTATTTATTTTTATCCACAATCTGTATAATTCAATACTTGTAATTTACAAAAAATTTTACCAAACAAGCATAAATAGTGGTATTGCATTGGGTAAAATATATGTCACATTTTTGTTGTATTAATTGAGTAGGTGATAGAATAGACTCCAAGAAATTATAAAATTTAATTGTTTTCATTATGATCGGTCTTTAAGTTGATATCAGTCAGTCAACCATTAGATTCTTGGGGGTGGGAAGGTTTTTAAAGTCTTGATTTTGGGTATTGTTATGAGTGGAGTGGAATGATTTTGGATGGTTTTTAATAGCGATTTTTAAATGATGTAATCTATGCAGGAGTTTATTACGGTATTTCTAAAAGTTTTTAAGAAAATCAAATTACATATATGTCCATATATAAAAAAATTAAATTAAATTTTAAATTTTTTATATATCAACTTATAATTGAAAAATATAAAATTATATTTATGTTCTTGCATGTGTTTTATTCTTCTCCAGATATGTTCTTTTATTTTTACAATTATTAAGTATATGATAATTTTGAAAATAATTGTTTGAAATCGAAAGAAATTTTGAAGAACGGTAAAAATTATCGATTTGGAGGATTGAGAGAAAAGTCTTTGGGAGTTGATCTTGTCAACTTCTGGAAGATAATGATTTAAAAATAACTTCACGATACTAAAATTACATACAAACAGGAGAGCCTCGTAAAAAGAGAATTCATGTTTTTTTGTGTCCAAGTTTTTGAATAATATTATTTATCAACATTCATTTTCAATATGACAGTAGTGTCATTATCATATTATTAAATTAATAAAAGTATATCATAATTTTATTAAATAATAAGACAGTAATTTTACTGTCACATAAATTATTAATAAATATTAATAGTAATAAATTGTATTATTCTTAAATTTATTTCCTTTTGTAGAGTAGTCCCGTTTAGAATCGATAAACTAGAGATTTGAAATTTATGTGCGCGTTGGTATATAAACTAACAATTGATGTAGAGTTGAAACAATGAGAGTCTCAAGCTGTCTAGTGACGTACATTGTGTGATCATACAATTCCGACATTTATTGAGAGCATGCATGTAAATGGGATTCGCTTCTTGTACTATACAATTTTTTTCTAGGTGAAGAATATTCAGATCACAATCCGATATGCGTGGCTAAGCATAGTGTATAAATATATAATTGGTGTGAATAATTTTATAGATAAAAAATTATAGGGATTAAAGAATAAATAAAATGTTACTGACCTCAAAAATAAGATTTAGTCCAACTACAATATTATAATAGTAAAAAAAATATCCAAATGGAAGTGATGTACAACGTTGGGTATAAAGGGCGAGAAAGTACAATAATTAGGCCATTTTCAATTCATATCTTTAAATTAGTGTAATTTTTACACTAAAATAGTGCAACTTTCACACCAAATCCACATGTCATCTCCAATTCATAACTTCAAATGTTGCACCAAATGAATAGTATCTATTATCATATTTTTAATTTTGAACAATAATTTAGTTCAAAAATTAGTTAATTATATAGTGTATTTATATTAATTATATAAATTTTAAATTACATTTAATTTCCGTAATTATTGCATTCATTAAAAAAATAAGAAAATGCACGATACTCAATATCACAATTTCAAAAATATTTAACATAAAAAATAAAAATAAAAATTTGACAGATACAAAAAAAAAAAACAATAAAACATAATTAATTTTGTCATTTAAAAATAATAATCAAATTAAAATAATCATAAATCACTTTATATTCCAAAAAATTAAAATCCAAAGAAAATATGACAAAAGAAAAAAGAAATTTTTGCTTCAGCCAAAGGGCAAATTTGAAATACTTTTTTACACCAAATCCATCTCTATTGCTACAGTGCTGCGCCATATATAGTGCAACACTGTTCATCTCCTCAAAATGGCGCATGGATTTGGTGTCCGGTTGAAGAAACATTTTGCTCCATCTTGGTGTTTTCACTTCAATTTGGCGTACGGTTGGAGATACCCTTAACAATTGATTACACTGTTTAGTCTTATTAATATTGCTTATCAAACGTGCATTAAATAACTGAAACTTTAGATGCAATGTGCTCAATTTAATTATATTTATCACTTTTAAAGTTTTTATTGACTTAAGTATCTGAGTGACATTATTTTTGTTCCTTTTTGCAGATGCAACTCGATACATTCGAGGCAATTTTTATTAACAGTAGATGAAAAGAGGCAAAACTCCTTACTCTGGTCACTTGAGGTAGAAGCACTATGTACCCTAGTTTGAGACATAATGTCACAATCCTTTGATCCAGCAAAAAAAACTCGCTCTAGGACTCGCCCATTAAAAAGCCCTTGCCCAGAACTAGGCCAAGGCCAAGGCACAACCCGTGAGGGACCAATTAGTTAGCAAGGACTTGGGAAAAATTTAAAGCCTCTGCTAAATCGAGGCAAAGGAATGCAAGTTCCGAAGCCGCAAAAACAACTAGAATACGGGTAGTGATATAATCTCCAACACGAGTAGAGGTACGAAAGATTTTTCAAATGGTCTCCTCGTGCCACAATTAGCAACCAAGGAAGAGAAACTATGTGGTCTGAAACCATCATGGATGGCACATCACTTGAATTAACTGACCAATTATAACCAAAGCTAGCTTTCAAAGAGAAATGCATTCAGCTAGTCATGCATGAATGTATACTTTGGAGTCTAATTGACCAATTGGACTAGGATCTTCAAATGCTTGACGAAGTCTACTTTATAACTCATTGACAGAATTTCGTGAGGTTTTGTGTTGAAAATAAAATTTATATAAATAAATGAAGAATCTAATCACAGCAAAATAATTCAACACTCATCAAAATTTGCAAATACAGATACACTCAAGTAGATTCAACCAAATAAAACTAACTCTTCGTAATGCAGTAAGTCGACTAACCTACACATGTAGAGCTCAACAAAGTGGAGCTAGGATTTTAGTCAAGTGCGTGTGGTATTTAAGTATAAAAATAAAATATTGGTATAACTTCAACATGTTAGAAGTAGAAGTCCTAGCTATACACTTAATTCGCTTTCACCACTAACACAAGAAAAAGCTTAAAATAAAGTCAAATCTATTACAAATATAAAAAACTGAGAGCAAAAGCTCTGAAAATACTTTCTATATTCTTTAATTTTGTTCCCCTTTCCCAAATTATGCAATTACCATATTAAGGGGAATTAATAAATCATTACTTGGAGATTTAGTACCAGGTGAAATTTTGAATTTAAAATATCCATTCTCTCTCTCTCTCTCGCCTTCACTCTCAAGTTATATATATATATATATATATACGCGAGAACACAGTATATTCATCTCTCTTTAGTCATTCAATTATGTATTTTTCACTTGATTCACAACATATTTTGAAGATTAACAGCTGAAAGTGTAGCTAACATTAGTCACCAGTGCATGCGAATCTTTTGCTCTTCCACAAATTTCTCAAAGTTTAGTGCGGGCAACTGCCGGCGTTTGACTCCATGTGGCTCTGTCCATGCTCACACATCACAGGCCAACAGTACAAATATATATCCAAATGAACCCTTCAAACCAGAGAGCAACCCAAATATCAACTACGAACTACCTTTTAGCTTTTACAAGAATCATTCAATAACTTTGACAACGTAGGCACTGCTTACAATATACTCAAATTGACATACATATATACTTCAATACTCTACCAACTCAGTTTTTTCGAACGTTTGATTGTTTTAAAATAAAAAAATTATATATTTGTATAAGGACTTTTAAGGAAAGAATTAAGAAGTAAAACTATTTTAGAAAAATTAAATTTGGACTCCCAAATATTTCATGTAGTGTGATTACAAGTCTCTAACTTTTTAATTAAATATGTTAGATTGGGTCGTCACGTGACCAATTTATTAGTTTAAATATTAAAATTGTACATGACTTATACTTGACTTAAAATCAAATGTTAAAATAACTATCAATAAAATATTGATAATTTACATTACGTGAAAGGTTAATTTTACAAACGGTCACTCAAGTTTGAGCAAAATTTCATAAAGGTCACTCAAGTTCAAAATTTACAGCAATGATCACTAACGTTTGCAGCGCTTTTTCTATTAGTCACCTTATTGACGCCATTAACCTCATTAGCTGACATGACGCCGTTTAATACAAATTTGGCCTTAACCCTATCAATTTGTACACCACGTTGGATAAGTTGCTCAAAAAAGGTATTTTGATTAAAAACGTTCATTGACCATTGTTATAAATTTTGAATTTTAGTGACTTTTTTAGAATTTCGCTCAAATTTGAGTGACCGTTTGTGAAATTAACCATTACGTGAAAGTTGCATACTGTTTTAATCACCGATCGTAGAGAGGTTTACTCTGCTATAAGCACAAAAAAGTATTTCTTTGTCCATCACTACGTCTTCATTCTCTCAAATCAAAATCCATATCTATCTCTCAATTCTTCCATTTCTCTATATTATTCTCCATATTCATCAAAATCAAACTCCCCTCAAAACTCTCTCACTCTCACTCTCACTCTCACTCTCATTTTTCTCAACTCCTCAATCAATTAAAATCATTTACGATCGAATTCCACAGCAAAGAAAAGCGGTATACTAGTATCTATATTGATAGTTTTAATTACGTGAAGTCCTAATATAAAAGGTGGAGAATATTTAAATAAATTAAATTCAAAACTCATATAAAAAGTCGAGAATGAAAGTCCAACCCTAATTTTTTCCTATTATTTTCAATAAGCATGTGATAATTATCGACCGTAAGGAAGTTTACTCTGCTACAAGCGCAAAAAATAATACTTCCTTGTCCGTCACTACGTCTTCATCATCTTAAACCAAAATCTATATCTCTCTCAATTCCTCAATTTCTTTATATTCTTCTTTATATTCATTAAAATCAAACTCCTCCAAAACAAAACTCTCTCTCTCTCTCTCTCAACTCCTCAATTCATTAAAATTTCCTACGGTCGAATTCTACCGTAAAAAAATAAAAAAAACGGTATATTAGTAATTGTTTCATCCCTACTCTTTTGTCCATTTCGTGCTACAAAAGTCCTTCCGCGGCGAAAGGCCGTTGGTCTAGGCACCACAGCCAAGCCAAATGCTCTTTTCCTCGGCCATCCCGCCAAAATTCAGACACCTATCAATCACAGTCCACGCTCTCTTCTTCTCTTCTTCGGCACAACATTTCGAATCGTTAACCAAAGCCAAGCTCATCCACCAGCAACAAGTAATCCGAGGCGCTCCCCTCTTCTCAGACCCAAATATCACCACACAAGTACTCTCCAACTACCTCACTTGCGATGCACATTCCGAAGTTCTCACTCTCCTCCGCCACCTTCCCCCCTCACGTTCCGTGGTATTCTACTGGAACAACCTCATCAAACGCAGCGTTTCAATGCGAAATCTTGAGAATGCCCTCCATCTTTTTAATGAAATGCGAAGGCTCAACTGGGCTCCCGATGAATATACTTACCCTTACGTCTTCAAAGCCTGCGGGGAGCTTTCCTCTTTCGTCCGGGGTGCAGCAGTCCATGCTCTTGCACTTGTTACTGGTTATATTAACTCCAATGTGTTTGTGGGAAATGCCACTGTTGCTATGTATGGCCGCTGTGGAGCTTATGATAAAGCACAGAAGACGTTTGGTGAAATGCTTGAGAGAGGGTTGTTTGATACGATTTCCTGGAATTCTATTATAGCGGTCTATGCACAAATTGGTGAGTGGAAAAGAGCTTTACAAATGTTTAAGGAGATGGTTTCTGTCCGTAATTTTGCATTGCGTCCTGATGCGGTTAGTATGGTAAATGTGCTCCCGGCTTGCGCTTCAGTCAAGTCGTGGAGGAATGGTATGGGAATTCATGGGTATGCAATAAAGAGGGGTTTAGTTGAGGATGTTTTTGTGGGAAACGCAATAGTAGATATGTATGCAAAGTGTGCATTGATGGAAGAGGCAAAGACCGTATTTGATAAGATGGAAGTGAAGGATGTGGTTTCTTGGAATGCAATGGTTACCGGATACTCGCAGATTGGAAAATTTGATGATGCTTTGGGACTCTTCAAGAGAATGAGGGAGGAGGAGATTGAATTAAATGTAGTCACATGGAGTGCTGTAATCTCAGGGTATGCTCAGAGGGGGCTTGGCTACGAGGCACTTGATGTGTTTAGGGAGATGATAGTTTTGGGTTCAGAACCGAATGCTGTTACCCTCGTCTCAGTTTTATCAGGTTGTGCGGCAGTTGCAGCATTAGTTCAGGGGAAAGAAACCCATTGTTATATTATTAAAGAATTTCTGATTTTAGAAGGGAATGACACTGGGGATGAGATGATGGTGATCAATGGTTTGATAGACATGTACGCGAAGTGCAAGAATTTTACTACTGCCCGTGCCATGTTTGATTCAATTGAAAGAAAGGATAGGAGTGTAGTGACTTGGACGGTCATGATTGGTGGGTATGCACAACATGGGGAAGCTGGTGATGCATTAGGACTTTTCTCTGCGATGCTAAGAGATAAAAATGGCATGATACCAAATGCATTTACCATGTCTTGTGTGTTGGTGGCTTGTGCTCATCTGGGCGCTCTTAGGCTTGGTAGAGAAATCCATGCTTATACACTGCGTAATCGTTATGAGGAGACCATGCTGTTTGTATCGAATTGCCTAATAGACATGTATGCCAAATCAGGGGATGTTGATGCAGCTCGAGTTGTGTTTGATAACATGAGCCATAAGAATGCTGTCTCATGGACGTCTATGATGACAGGATACGGCATGCATGGTCGTGGTGACGAGGCTCTCCAAATGTTTGATGGGATGAAGAGAGCTGGTCTCCCGATTGATGGAGTGACTTTTGTAGTTGTTTTATATGCTTGTAGTCACTCTGGAATGGTTGACAATGGGATCAATTACTTCAATAATATGATAAGAAATTTCGGAGTTGTTCCGGCTGTGGAACACTATGCTTGCATGGTTGATCTCTTAGGGCGTGCTGGTCGCTTGGATGAAGCTATGAAGCTCATCAAGGATATGCCAATGGAGCCAGGCCCGATTGTTTGGGTGGCATTTCTTAGTGGTTGCAGGCTTCATAAGAATGTGGAACTAGGGGAACATGCTGTAAGCCAATTATTAGAGTTAAAGTTTGAGAATGATGGCTTGTATACTCTTCTTTCAAACATATATGCCAGTGCCAAGCGATGGAAAGATGTTGCCAGGATCCGATCATTGATGAAACAATCAGGAATTAGGAAGAGACCTGGCTGTAGTTGGGTCCAAGGAAAGAAGGGGTCAGCAAGCTTCTTTGTGGGTGACAGATCTCATCCAATGACTCAAGAGATATATAATCTCCTTGATGATCTGATTCACCGTATTAAAATTATGGGCTATGTTCCTGAGACTAGCTTTGCTCTCCATGACGTAGATGATGAGGAGAAAGGGGATCTTCTGCTTGAACATAGTGAGAAATTGGCACTTGCCTATGGCATTCTTACAACAGCTCCAGGGGTGCCTATTAGGATCACCAAGAACTTGCGCGTCTGTGGTGATTGTCATATAGCCATTACTTACATTTCCAGGATCATTGAACATGAAATTATACTGAGGGACTCGAGTCGCTTCCATCATTTCAAGAATGGATCCTGCTCTTGCAAAGGGTATTGGTGAAGATGTCATAGTTTTTTCTAATTAATATGTTGGATGCGCCACTACAAGAGAGGCACAATGATATTACTGCAATTAAAAAAAGAAAGCTAATCACATCTGGTGAGCTATTGTTAATTTTAATTATGAAACAATCTCATTTGCATACTGGCTTCGCCTTCCTATGGATTCTTACATGAATGTAACAGCGATAGATTATAGCTCCTCTCTTTTGATTCACCGAGGAACCGAAAAATGAATATGATGAAGATTTGCCTGTGTGCAAGTTTTTGTAGGCATGGCAATGCTCGGCTTGGCCCATAAAATCCGAGCTCGACTAGCCCAAAGGGACGAGCCGTGCTCGGCTCGTCTTCAAAATACGTGATCGGTTCGGCCCACGAGCTCGTGGGCCGAACGGGCCGAGCCGAGCTGCCCACGAGCTCGGCTCGGCCCTCAAATTTTTTTTTTTTTTTTTTTTAAATTTTGAAAATGAGAAAGAAATAAAATATCGGGTATCTTTTATGTTGAAAATTAAATATTGAAAACTCTCATCCTTAGAATAAGAGTATTTATAGAAAAATAATGAAATTAAAAAACAAAAAAAAAAATGGTTACTTAATGCACGAGCCACGAGCCGAGCCCTCGTGTTTTTGGGCTCGTGGACTCGTGTCCACGAGTCCAAACGAGCCGAGCTCGTGGGCGAGCCCACGAGCAGGCTCGTTTTTTGGCCGAGTCGAGCTAGCTTGGCCCTCTTTTTTTTTTTTGAGCTCGGCCTTAGCTCGTGCTCGTCTCTCGACGAGCCCGAGTCTGAGCTCGGCCGAGCTTTTACGAGCCGAGCCGATGAGCTTTTTTGCCACCCCTAAGTTTTGTGTAAAACACCTATATTTTTTTATTGTAAGGATATAGGCTTGAAGGTTGGTGACTGCTTCAATCCCTGTGATAAGAAATGATATGACAAAGATGCTGATGACAGAAGGCAAGCCACTGAATCACTGGTCAGTATATCACATTGAGGTAATCATTTTCTAATGCTTGTAAGCTCCTTAATATGTGTGTATATTCTAATAGATGTTAGATGCTTTACAGAAGTATAGTATCTATATGGTTTGACTTTTTGTTTCAGAAAGGAGTGATGAAATCTGGAGCCAAGGGTGAAAAGACTTGGTTGCAGAGGTTATAGTGAATGTAAACTTTTGACCCCTTTGTTTAAGCTAATTTTTTATTAGGTGTTGCGCTATCTGGTCAGCTTCTGTATATCCTGTTACATGAAATATGGGATTTTAGTTATTCTCCTACAAAAGAGAGAAGTTTTCAATTGTGTTAATTTTGATAAATTTTGGGTATCTGATTTGTGGGCTGGTTGAAAGAGAATGGATTTGCGAGTTTTGTTAAATGAAATTTTGTTAGTGGAGAAAAAGGGTTCTCTCTTCTTCCACTCCAGCTTTTTAGTTGTTCCTTAGCTGCTCTCTCTTCTACCTTTTGTCCCCAACAGTTGCTTATTTCCTATGCGCGCATACAATCCTGCTATTTTTCTAAGAGTTACACGCTTCTTAGTTATTGTGATACTTTCCTTCCAATAGCTCCTCTTGTTCATCACTGTTTAACATCTTTTCTTTGTGCAAGTCTGCACCATGTATCCGTTGCAATGGTTATGTTTTTATGTATGGGATATCTATAACGAAATAATTCAAAGAATTATCATTTTTATTGGACACGTACGCTGATCTCTGTGCATTTGTTAATCTGCCCGTTATTTTTCAGCATCAATCTTTAAAATTAGACTGGATCAAAAGAGTGTAGGAATGCTGGAGAAATGGTTAAAGCCATGAAGGATCAGAAGATTCTGTACCTTTCTGGAGCATGTTTCTGGAGCATGGTTTATCTCAATACTTGCTTCTTTGGAAAAATGTGCTTCATAGACTAAATCTTCATGTACAGATAAAATTTAATTTTCTTTCAGCACAAGTCATTTTTTGAGATTTGTTTAGTTGGCACTTGAAAAATAACATCTGCTTTGTAACGATGTCAATGCATTTTCATAATGCCCACAATCCAAACGTAAAACTGAACCTGATAGCTAAAGACTGATAGTTGCTTTAAGTTGTTTCATTTTGTTTATTCTTATAGTTTTGTAAATCTATAAGCCACCGTGTGCTATAATGCTAGGTTGATTCGATAGCTTTAGAGTTTGGATTGACTTCAAATGAGGGTTAAGAGCATTCTCTAGATGCTGTAAAATTTCATTTCTGTGAGGTAAGGTTTGCCATTTCAAATTCAGTGTTTGTTTGGTCGTGTTTAAAAGTAGTTTTTTTTTAAGGTTTTGAAAAAAGTTGATGAAATGTGTATTTAAAAAGTTGATAAAAATTGTGGGTCTCATAAAATGTGTAGTTAAAAACGAGTTTGAGAAAAAAAAATTATTTTAAACTCTACCAAACAAGCACTCAACAAGTGTCTGATCTGCAAACTATGTTTATGTGTGACCTGTTTGACAGAAAGGTACTGCTATTCAAGCAAAGTAAGACAACAAGGATTTGAGTCATATGCCAAAATTACATGAGCTCAGTCAAGGTTGTCAATCTTGATTGGAGTGATATCATCTGCCACCTTGAAGTGTCCAACCAAACGAGCGAAGAACATCATCTGTTGTTCGAGAGTGAACTTGATGTTTTCAGCCTGCATTCACATTAATCAGCAGCAAGTTTTATCCACCGGTATATACAAGCTAGAATTTAAAGTAGTATACCTTGCGAAATCCATGTTGTTCTCCTTCGTATTCCACAAGAGCAACTGGCAACCCTTTATCCTTCAATGCATGGTAGATTTTGCGTGCTTGATTGGGGAGGACAACCTGAAAATTTGCAGGGCTCTCAGCGTGGGATGTCATTAGCATATTTGCCACAAGCAGTTGATAACTTATGATTCTGAAGTTGGGAAGGAGAAAAAGAGAGTGAACAAAGAAAAAACAGAAAAATCAGATATGTAGAAGAGGTCAGTTTCATTCATACCTTGTCTTCTAATCCTTGAAATAATATAATGGGACAGGAAAATTTATGAACAAAATTGATAGGAGCTCTCTCAAAGTATGCATTTTCACTTCCTGCATTGTTCAGGTTGCTTCCATGAGGAGGGAATAAAAAAAATAAAATCGAGGAATAATCACCACAAATGAATTAAATGTATTGTTGTTCAATTGTTACCAACAAGGTTGTCAATGTAGTGAGACTCAAACTTGTGAGTGTCAGCTCTCAATGATTTTAAATCTGCCACCTGTTTGTTGAGAAATAATAAGTAAACAACTATATATTAAATAACACTTACATGAAAGCTTATGCAATTCACAAAATAAAAACCAATTGCTACAGGTCATAACATGATTATCGATAGACAAAATCAACTAAAATTCAGTTATGAATTGAAAACAGAGATGACTAATCAGAGAAAAGTGGCACCGACTTGAGGGGGAAAGTTAGAATGTATAAGTGATTTGTATGATTTATGTTTCATTTCCAAGTTAGGAATTAATATAGAAATACAATTGTATAGATCATATATATATCATAGAAGGGGATGAATAATACAATTTTTAAGCCCAATTATCAACTAAAAAGATGGACATTTGTTCCACTCCCACATTTTCTTTCAACCAAAGTGCCATAATGTTACCACCAAACACTTCCACAAAAATAAATTGACACAGTTCTTCATTTTGATGAAATTGAGTGCCATATTGATGAGAACAAGGTTGAAGAACAATAAAGTAGCAAAAGAAATTATATTGCTGGCAGCATATAATAAACTCGGAATGATATTTATTAGGGATTGATCAAGCACTCACACCATACAAGGAAGCTCCAGCTTTGAATGTTTCCCTAAATGCAAGTGCAGCTAATGTTGTGTATCCACCAGCAGAACCTCCAGTAATGCATAATCGTTCACCATCAACTTTTCCACTATTGACCTGGAAAACAAAAACATTATTACAACCAAAACCTACTAGCAGGTTTACTGTAACTAGGACAATAGTTGAAATATGTTACCAAATACTTTGCACAACCGCAACAGTCATTGACATCAACAATTCCCCAGTGTCCCAGTAGCCTATCTCGATATTCTCTACCATAACCTTCAGATTTCAACTTAAACACAACATTTAGCACCAAGAACTGAGCAACAAGCAAATAGAAAAAGCAAAGTTAACAATGGATATACCAGTGCTTCCACCATAATTAACATCCACAAATGCCCAACCACGACTTGTCCAAAACTGGATACTGAGATCTAAAATTCCACGTGTCTCAGCAGTAGGTCCTCCTGCATGTTGCATAATTAGAGTTTGGCAGTTGTATATATTATAAAATAGAATTTTTTTCAGTACATTTTCAAAGAAGTGAAAAAAAAAATAGGCATAGCAAAGATATTCAGCATATAATATTTCAGAAGGGTCATTCATATCAACTCTCTCCAACGTCATGTCGAATGCCAATGCAAATTTATCTCGTTCGCATATTGGCATCCCATTGACTATTTTATAATCATGTAGTTGGACATATACTTCCAATTCATAATTCAAATTGCCCATAACAGTCACAGATTTGAGATAGATGGCCATTTGCATTTCTGATATAAGCCAGTTGACATACACAGTCAGAACAAGTTTTCCCCGATACAAACAACAGGAACAAAGGTCACTCAATTTTACAGGTGTCCTTCAATACTATATTAGACCAGTTTTAGGTTCTGTATACGCTGTTGCTAACTTTCAAGATTTCTACACTGCAGTTATATTCAATTATCCAGATGACAATCTTTGCTAGAGTAACACCAGAACTGTGAAATACAGAACCACCAAAAGATACATATTCATCCTCAAGAATAGTTGTCTTCGCATAAAACTCCTTTTCACTTTCGCAATAAAGTCATGTAGCCACACCAGAATATCAAAGTCATGTATGAGTTTCTTAAGACATTTCTCACCTTAAGTACTGAACTGATCAAATTAAAATTTAAATCTCACAAAGCCAATCGTGATGGAAGAAAAGAAAGAAAGAATACCATGGCTCTTCAACAGCAGTGGAGGTTTTTCTTCTTGACTAGCTTGATAATGAGGGTTGGTTGGGGGATAAAAGTACGCATATGCACTTTCACCTGGGACTTCGGTAGGAAACTCTATCAATTCTGGTGAACTCAGGTATGGTCTGTAGTCCGAATCGATAGACGAAGAAGACCATATTATATTAAAATCAACTGCTTTTGATTTCTGATCATCTAAAATCACCTACAAAGACAACAAAAAACAATGAGGAATAAACAAAAGTAAACATAAAATAAAAAGGAAACGTTCGGCATTTCTATTCAAGAGCTTGAACCCATACATATGATCTCTCTTTTAGTAAGACAATAAAACGAACCCAGCACCTTAGCTAGTGACAATGGATGAACTGCAGAAGCTCCCTCAACATACAAACAATCAAGCCCAGACGTCTGCATAAGCATTATACGCATCTTTTTAGACAAATATCATAAGCAAAAGAATTTATATTTAGAAGAGAAAAACTTAATATTCTTGTATTGAGTCAAATGTTATTTACAATATTATTTATATCTGTGAAAGGAATATCAAGCAGTGATATCGAGCTCTGAGTAACATCCAGAATTCCAAGATATGACCTCCCTTTCTTCCTGCAGACCGTTACCCACACGGTTGAAATATTTTATTAAAACCCGAAAGAACAAAAAATGAAATTAGATAAAAATTAGGTCTGCCACACATACATACTGTCCGATAAGATATTTTTCAAAAACACAGTTAAAACAGAAATTTCATTATTGAAAGTGTTACATTGGGGACACCTGTAACTGCAAGCAATTAAGTTCTTCTGGCCAGGATTCAGAACAAACTCGTAAGAGTTCATGCCAAAAACCCATAAAGGTCTTGCAAACTCAGCGTTCAAAGAGTAGACAGGCAGCACTGCATTTGTAGATTCCACCTGAGATCATTTTTTAGGAAAAACATGCGATCAAGACTCAGTCAATTATGAGAATTTGTGTTTGTTTGTTTTTGTGTGTGTGTGTGTGTGTGTGTGCATGAGAGAGAGAGAGAGAGTGAGTGATTGATGATGATGATACTGATGATGCTGTGATGATTAAGATACAACGGTTGTCACCAAGTTATTCTAAGGTTTCATGGATGTCACATATATGCGGGATACTCGTGACAAAAATTAACATTTCCTAACTTTTCAGTGCATGACATGCTATACCCTAGATGTGACTTGAAAATGATATATGAGGAAGATGCAGTAATATATCAGAGACTTGAATGTTAAAGATACTGATCAAAGCTTGAAATCAGAACTTTTTATCATAACTAAGCCCGTTTTCCAGAGAAATAACAGGGTTTCGGAAAATATATATAAAGTAAAGGGCATCAAGATCAAAGAGTCATGTTGTGTATTCCAATTTAAAACATTTGCGAAGTGTCTGCAATGACATAAAAGACTTCTATATTTATACAAATTTCATCATGGTGATTGAAGACGAGAAATTCCATCAAATTGCTAAAACACGGGAGACCATTGTCAATGATAAGGGTATTAGTATCAATGTTTCATCAGGTCAGTATTGGCAATTGTTGCATGGCATAAATCTTTTCCCAAACAGAAGACAAAGGGCAGATTTGGCTTAGAGATGGAAAAGGACGATGTGCCACAAGCATCTTGGAAGTTACCAGTTGATGTTTGACAAGCTTGTTGGCATTAATTAGGAAGAGATGTAAATGAGTGTCATAAAAAAAATCCTTGCACCGAAACATCAGGGCATAAGGATTATTTGTATCAGTCACTGAATGGTGAAGAAAATTGGAAAAACTTGGGTTTCTAAACATCCGAAATGATAAGAAGAATATGTACCCATTTGTGGATATTCCAAAACCCATTTTTTCTATCAGTGATGAAGAAAAGTTCCCCTGCAAATTAAGAATAACAAATCAGTGTCAGAAAAGTTCAAGCCACCCAGAGTTATTAGTCTTAGTTAAAAATTGTATTGCAGGTACACAATAAATATTTCATGAAGACGGCAAAGGAAGATGATGGTCTACGATTAAACACGTCAGTTACTCCAGGGAAATTGATATCAAAGAAAGAAGATACAATGTCGTATTCAAGATCAACAGTATTAGCTTGAACAGAGAAGAAAGTACTAAAACAATAACAATAAAAGCAGGTTCTTCAGATGCACGATAAACTTTTTTAGAATATATAGATTAATAACCAACAAACATTGCAAAAATACTGACCCTTCAAACTCACTAATTTCAACATGTAAGTAAAGTTAAGGGCATTAAAACAATAAGACTTGTGACAACTTAGACCAATTATTAAAGTAGTTGCGTGAGTGCAATGGGCGTGAGTGCAAGAAACTATAAACTATTTGAGATGGAAATATGAAAAAGTATAATTTAACTTGTATAACTAATTAAATTATTAGGGAAATAATTAAACAAGGTCTGGAAAATATGACAATACGAAAATAGGAGAAATATTTCCATATCTTTACACTCAAATCAAACTCAAATGGCATTGTTAAAAACAATTTGATTTTGGATTAAACTAAATCGTATATAATACGTCAAATCTCGAAATTGCCATACATCTGCAACTTGATGCAAATGGAACAATGTCATAGCAAAGATTCAATAACTACCAACTTCAAACTTCATTAGGAAAGGCAACACAGTAAGGGTCCGTTTGGTACAGCTATTGTGAATAGCTTTTATCAGTAGAGCTTTTGTTAAAAAGTTATTAACTGTTTGGATATGAATCCAAAAAGTGCTCTGAATATTAAATTGAGTATTTGGTTGCATAATTATAAAAACACTTTTGTATAAATTTTATATTTATTTGATTAAACAGTAATTAATTATTATATATTTCATATTATTTGTTTTAAAATAAATAAATTTTTTTATATCCTATAATAACTATTAAAATTAATATATTAATTTAATTATAATAACACGATTATTTTATTATATTTGACTAAACAATAATTAATTATTGTATAACTTATATTATTTTTCTAAAAGAAATCATATATTTTTATAACCTATAATAACTATTAAAATTAATATATTAATTTAATTATAATATCATGATTATTTTATTATATTTGATTAAACGTTAATTAATTATTTAAATCAAACATATTATGTATAATTTGTATTATATTATTTAACACGCCAATATATTTTTTTCCGCTTTATATAAGTATATGAAGTGACAATTTGATATAAGTAATTAATGTAGTAAATAAATTAATATCTTTTTTGATGCATTAATGATAATATTGTTCATTTTTAAGTTCATTAAATGTTAATTACAATTTTCCGTAAAAGTTCAATTAGAGCTTTTTAGAGAAGTTCAAAATTTGGGCTTCTCTAAAACAGCTTTTTTAAGCTATTTTTTAGTCAAAAAGTGTTTGTTGACTTTAACCAAACAACAATAAAAATAACCAAAAGTACTTTTACTTTTTAGGAAGTGCTTTTACACTTCAAAAAAGCCCTTCCAAACACACTATAAGTCAAACAGATTACCACAAAAAGGAAGAAAGAACTGAAGGGGAGAGAGAAGGAGAGCCACGGGGAATTGCAAATGAACCAAACGAAAGCAAAGGAAGAGAAAACGTCTGAATGCCAAGGGAAGAAAAAGAACTATACCATGATGTTGATTAGCTACCTGGACAAAGGAGCAATGGTAAGAACAGAGGGGGAGAAAAAAATAAACAGAGGTGATTCAACCAAACGAGTGAAACAGTACTGCCCAAAGTAAATACCACATGGCCACAGGCCTGTGATGGTCTAGACAGAGGTAGGCAAACTAACACCAAAAGCGATTCAACCAAACAAAAGAAGTGGCACCAGCAAACGTAAACACCATCTGGCCGAAGACCATCCAGTCAAAAGATGGGAAGTTGAAAATAAACACCTAACTGTGGTTCAACAGAATAAACGAAGCGGCACAAGAGGACACAAATACCCAACAATTTCCATATTACATAGACACAAATATCCAATAATTCCTGATTGGCTGAACAACAACAAAGCGGCACAAGAGGACACAAATACCCAACAATTTCCATATTACATAGACACAAATATCCAATAATTCCTGATTGGCTGGACAAAAATACCCAATAAAGGATGACAGAGGAAGAGAGTAGCCAATACACAAACAAAAACAAAATAAGCAAACCAAAAAGAAACACTAATGCTAAGAAACTATACCAAAAAAAAAAAAAAAAAAAAAGAAGACCAAATAAATTGAGCAGAAAAAAGTATAAGAAATTTTTCTAGATTCTATCCGAATTGCACACGCATGCTTGGATGTCACTCACAGACTTTTATCTTTTTATGCTGAGGCACATCTTCCGAATCTAATCAGCAAGCTAGTCTTAAAACAATTCTGCCTTTCCGACCCACTTTCTTCAATCTGCCAATAAGTTTCCATAGCACCTTACATTTTTTTTTTTCACTTTTCCATTTTTTGGGGAAGACATGGCTAAACACGATATACGACCACTACAAATGTTTTTGGCTCTAATGCCCTAATAGAAACTATAACAATTTGAGACTAGAATTTACTGAAATGAATTATATAACTATGTTTTCTCTAGGAATTACAAAGAGGAAGACCACTTTTACAGATACAATTTACTAGAAAAGAAAATATTCTACGCTAATTTGCAATATTATTAGGGAAATAATCAAGAGAGATTTGGAGATTACATAAATCTTTCCATATCTTTAAAAATGTGATTGATCCCCGTTAAGAAGGGTAATTCTCAGCTAGTAGTGAGACAAGTCATCACTGAGTATGAAGTAACAGATGCCAAGCTGCTGCCCTAAACAAAGAGCCGCAGATCCAATTAAGTGGCATTATATCTATTATGTCTTGGTTCTACTCAACCTAAAACCTCTATATGCCAAAGTACTTGTGTAAGCTTCACAGATCTTATGCTTCATTTTAGGTAATAGTTTTGTTCACCCTACAGCTATACAGTTAAGCCGGTAAATCGACAAAAACATCCACAAGGTTGGTGATTGTGGAAGTGGTGAGAATTATAAGTTCATATCATGACTTGGAGATGCCCCCATCTATGATGACTTTACATAAAAACATTGCTTTCTTATTATTTTTCCCACATTCATGTTTTGTTGACTGAACTGACTACATTACAATAAAGTGCACCCAAAGAAGAATGCTACAGTCTTTTATGACGGTAACAGTAAAACACATGAAAAGATTGTCATACTGAAAAAGGAAAAAGAGCATTAAACAAAGCACATGATGCTTTGGGTAGAAAAGCCTAAATACTACCTTCAGGTGACCACTTAGGTTCAGTTGGGGACTCCACAATTGATGGATCACCACCAGCAATGCAGGTCCGGTTTTGAATATCCCTGGATCGTAGCATTTCAAATAAGAGAACAAAAACATTTAGGGCATTTTATATATAAATTGTCACTATTGGACTTATAAGAAAGAATTTACCACAAATTAAAATCGAAAACGATAAGTACATCCTTGCATATGATACCTACATTCGGTACAATAATATACAGAATGATTTATCATATGTAATTGACAAAGGATATTGCAATGACTAGAGTATTACAAAAATAAGCAACCAAGGAGAGTCACTAAACAGAAGCACTTGGAAGAATTGCTGAAACAGATAATCCATCCATCTGACATCGATGGCTGAATTTCAGGGTTTGAGATTTGATATGAGAGGTAGTAAAATATCGAAATATTGGTGAACCTAAATATACCTAAATATGACACTTGCAATAGCTATTCAAACTAATATATTTTGTTTGGCTTCGAGCTAAGATTGGATTGATCTAATGTTACCCAAAATTTGCATAAAACATGATTCACCAAATTTATGGAGTCTCTTAGACTTCCTCACAGAGTACATAGAGTGTAATTTGTGCATGCATAAGCCTTGGTGTGCCGACGTATATATTAAGTTTACAAAACTTTATGCAGTCAACAGATTTTGTAGTATCTTAAGAGATAACTGAAATCAGAAATAAAGTGGGGTAAAATTAGTTCTCTCTTATGAAATCACTAAAATCAGAAAGAAAGGGGGTAAAATTTATTAGCAAAGAACATGATAATCTTAAAGCAAAAATGCATGCAGACTAATGCAAGCAAGGGAAATTTAAATTCCAATGATCAAAAAACGAAAAAGTAACAGACAAGTTGAAACTTCATGTCTTCTGCACCAAGGAAACAAAATAAAATCGATTTCAACATACCCATTCTCAGATATATAGCCAACCCAAAGTTCTGATCTGTCCCATGGCATGTTGGGATGACCCCATTCGATCCAGGCCACCCGTTCTCCTTTACGATCAATCCGAGGAAAAGCATAAAAGTCGTTGCCCCCAATTAATATTTTTGGTTCTGTGTCATGACTGATTATCATCATTCATGGGCAAAAAGTAACAAACAGGCTTAGAAACCCCCCCACCCCATCCCAGCCGCCCACTTTAAAGAAGAAGAAAAAATAGAACGTACACTAGTTTTACCAAAAGACTCATAGAAACATTCACAGAAGCAAACTTACCTTCTATATTGTTGATGCTGAGATCAACTGAAACAATTGTTGTAGTAGGATTTGTACTACTTTCACGACGGTCTAGCAAACAGAACAGCAATAAATTAAGAATAAATGCTAGATAAGATAATATATTAAAAAACTTTCAACCATTCAGTCCCTGAAAGGATGAGAAATATTGACAACCTACCTTCTCTTACTGTTAGATAACGATTATATCGTGAGTCAAACACTCCATCTGCATAGCACACAAGTGGTCCATCATAATCAGGCGTGAGTGGCACAGGAACTGAATCTGCTAGGATGAATCAATTATGTATGATCAGAAAAGCTCTCACATTCAAACAGAAATCTACACTGAGGTTAAAACTTAGGTAAAAAGATTGGAACTCTTTTAGGCAGTCACCCTGATAATTTTTTTTTGATTTGACAGCATGATCAATTAAAGTATTAGAAAAAATACATAGCTAGGCATAAATAGTTGCACAGAAGCTCTTCTAACGAAGAACATAAACTTTATGAGAGCTTCTTCAATGCTTCAATGGATTGCTAATAAAAGTTTGCCGCATAAGAAAAATGAACAATGTTTAAAAGAATTCCTCTCTAATGCAATCTGACACGGACTCTCACAAGTGATAAAGGAAAAACGGACATTATCTAGAGCTTCATCTAGATTTCGAAGCTCTAGAAGCTCTGACACTGCAAAATTTATTTCCTATGCATAATTAGATTGATTTTTTTATTTTATTTTTATTTTAAGAAAATAAAGACATCTATGCAGCAATATTGAGTTATAGATAGAATTCATTCGACATCAATTTTGGGCTTGACGGTCTATTCATTATACATCAAGGCAACATAGACCGCAAGTGTTTTAACTTGCATGCCACCTAGATGGCAATCAATAGAATGCATTGGAGATGCTCTGGACATGATAAGAAATGAAAGCCAAGTGAAATGTGACCGAAAGCAGTTGTACATAATCTCAATGGAAGAGAAAAGAGTAAAAGATTGACCTTCAGATGACATTGACTTCTTATAGAGTCTTTGGTCCTTGTAATTTGAGAAAATTACGGTGTCCCCTGAAATACCGAAAGCCCCACCTCCATATTCTTGTGCCGCTGTTCTCACTCCAAAATCTTTTGGAGTAATATCTACAGGCTTGTCCCCTTCTTTCTCGGCTTGCCTTACCAGCACTGTTCTTCTGAAAACCCCAGAACCTTAACGATCAAATTCAACAAACAGAAAAAGAAAACGAAAGCTATATTATGGACTTCATATGCTGTTCCCACAAGCACCAGTCTTCCAAAACACCCACAAAGTAAATACAACTTAATCAAAACAAATACCCACTTTTGAAACAATCTTTATCATGATTAGTATGTTATATATGCACTATTGAATTGTAAATGTATACCCCGATTCAGTGGGACGGGATTCGAGCCAAATGAGGCGGCCACGAGGGTCCGCTGTAAAGCCACCGAGGCGCATAGCTGAACCGGAAACGAGGTCTGCGGTGATAGGGGACTTCCACGAACCGTAGGGAGCAGTGAGCTTAGTTTCCTTTGCTGAAGCAGAAGTCATTGTTGTCAAAAATCGCTTCTTGGAATGTAAGTATTGGCGAGAAATGGGCGTTTTAGGAGTAATTATGAATCGAGAAATGGAAAGGGAAGAATGAGAATGCCTAATGGGAATGGGGGAGTGACACTGCCGAGTGAGAGTGATAATGGCAGAAAGTGCCATTAGCTAAGGTTGAAAGGGTGCCGAATCTTGATCATTGGAGTCTGGACCGTATAAAGTTAAACAAGGTGGCCAGAATTAAATTAGTCAAATATTAAAATCAATTTTTTTTAATAAAAAAATAGTGAGTCCCTGTATGTAATCAAATTTGGACATTTTTTCGCCTGCCATAATCATTCAAAATATCCTTCAAACGACAAAGATAAGAAGCGCAAAAACTGACTCAACATAACCCTTTACATATCTTGAGATTACAATAATAAACAATACACATTAATTAAAATTCTCTAATATATATCGACGTAGATTGATGAAGTTTGCTAATTGATGAAGTTAAGCAAACGATTTCATAACAAATCTAGATGTTATGGTGGGAAACGAAACTCCCATGTAACAATAAAAACTTGAAAATGCCACTCACAAGGACAATGACAACATTCTGCATATAAATTGCATTGTTCAATAATAAAGAGGCCATGATGTGCCACTAGATAAAACCAATTTGTTTTAGAAAACATGAATTACTCGCACTCCACTGCTACGAATAATTATTTACCTCAAGTGAACCCTAAAATCATCGCCCCATCTTACTTTTTAATGGCAGCCGGGATAGGTGCAGTCCACTCAGTGATAGATGGATGCGTGCAGTTCTGATGCATCCAAGAAACCTCTAGCTTACCATAGTAAAGCACTGGAAACTAGGCAAGGAGATTAGGGTACTCTATTTGTTTTCTTTGTATTTAAACACAGATTTTTCTTGCTAAAACAATTACAAGTGCTGCTCATAATAGAAGGGGGTGCAAACGGACAAAAAGCGTGTTAGTAACTAGACTAAGAACTAGAGTAATTCTCCATTAGGACACTGCAACTCGGATGCTGTCTTTAGCACAGGTTTATAGTTTCAAATTCAACGGGCATCTGATCAACAAACTGGCACTTCTTCTGATGAGATATGTTTCTCTGCGACCCCTGTTTGACAGCAAGATACCACTGTTACAGTAAAATGTATAATGGAAAGGCTTTGAGTCGTATGCCAGAAACTGCATTTCCTCAGTCAAGGTTATCAATTTTGATCGGAGTGATATCATCTGCCACCTGGAAGTGTCCAACCATACGAGCAAAGAACAACATCTGTTGTTCGAGAGTGAACTTGATGTTTTCAGCCTGCATTCACATTAATCAGCAGCAAGTTTTTTCCACCAGAATTTACAAGCTAGAAATTAAAGTAATATACCTTGCGGAAACCATGTTGTTCTCCTTCGTATTCCACCAGAGCAACTGGCAACCCTTTAACCTTCAATGCATGGTAGATTTTGCGTGCTTGACTAGGGAGGACAACCTGAAAATTTGAAGGACTCTTGAGTGTCGGAAATCATGACTAACAGAAAAATGAGGATATCATAAGCATACGAACCACGAGCAGCTGATAATTTATGTTGCAAAAATTGGGGAAGGAGAAGAGGGGATAATGTCTAGGTGAAAATACAAAAAATCAGAAATATAAAATGTAGATTTCATTCATACCGTGTCATCTAATCCTTGAAACAGTATTATGGGAGAGGAAAATTTATTAACAAAATTGATAGGAGATCTCTCAAAGTATGCATTTTCACTTCCTGCATTGTTCAAGTTGCCTCCATGAGTATAAAAAATTGAGAAATGAACACCAAAAAAGATATTATATGTATTGTTATTCAGTTATTACCAACAAGGTTGTCAATATAGTGAGACTCAAACTTCGGACTGTCACCTCTCAATGATTTCAAATCTGCTACCTGTATGTTGAGAAATGAAATTTAAAATATTAAAGATAACAAATTTGAACACTTACGCTTATGCAGTTCACAAAACATATAAAAACCAATGACCAACAGGTGCTAAAATAATTATCAATCCACAAAATTAACTAAAACTTGTATATGAATTGAAGGATAAGAGCAAAAATATGAGCACACGTGAAGCATCTTTCCACCATTTATCAAGGATAGATAAGACTACTGCTTGGAAGTGTGACAAGAAAGGGTATTTGAACTGAATGGGGATAAAAGAAAAGAAATTAAAAAGTAAGGTGTAGATAACCGTTATAGAAGTGATCTTTAAAAATCAAATTGATTATACAGAAATACAAATATAATTTCACAATGCGATATTACCCCAATTTCAAACATAGGTAGGCTCAGTGGGTATGATAATTGCAAAACACAAATTCTATATTAGCTCAAACATAGAAGGTGAAACCAAAAGATATCGACTCCAACTCGGTGATTTGTATTAGGAGTTGGAGCTGCATTCATAGAATAGTAAACTAAACGACAATAGATTCTCAGCAGTGGTCAGGAATAATCCAAATTCAGTTTTGATCAAGCACTCACACCATACAAGGAAGTTCCAGCTTTGAATGTTTCCCTGAATGCAAGTGCAGCTAATGCTGTGTATCCACCAGCAGAACCCCCAGTAATACATAGTCGCTCACCGTCAACTTTTCCGCAATCGACCTGGAAAAAAAAACCAGTATTTCAATTTAAAAATAAATATGCGCCGCAGGTTTACCGTAACTAGGACAAAGTTGAAATTCGGACATTACCAAATACTTTGCACAACTGCAACAGTCATTAACATCAACAATTCCCCAGCGTCCCAGTAGCCTATCTCGGTATTCTCTGCCATAACCTTTAGATTTCAACTTAAACACAAACATTTAGTAACAAGAACTGAGCAAAAAGAATATAGAATAAAACAAGTTAAAAATGGATATACCCGTGCTTCCACCATAATTAACATACACAAATGCCCAACCCCGACTTGTCCAATACTGGAAACTGAGATTTAGAATTCCACGTGCCTCACCAGTAGGTCCTCCTGTATGTTGCATTATTAAAGACATTCTCAAAGAAAAATAGAATTCTCATTACTGCATGGGAATCCAATTCACCGTCTTGTTCAAGACATGCTCAAAGAAAAATAGGGGGACTAAAGATATTTAGAAAATATTTTTCTAAAGTGTCATTCATTTCAACTCTCTCCAATATCATGTATACATGGCAATGTGCAAACTTATCTCATTAGCGATGGGCATCCAGTTCACTATTTTGTTTGTGTAGTTTGTTTGATATATTACAATTCACAAGTCAAATTCCCCATAACAGCCAAATTTGAGATAGAACACAACTTGCATTTCTAATATAAGCCAATTGACATAAACAATCAGAACAATTTTGCCCCCCACCCACCGACAACAACAGGAACAGACTTACCTCAATTTTACAGGAGAAGTGTTTGATACTATTTGTTTACTAGAAATGCACAACCAATGTTATCAGATTTGCAGACTAAAAAAATTCTCATTCCAGAGAACAATTCAAATTCATTTATTCAATATAGACGACTATCTTAGAAAAGTTTTAGGCTCTTCTATAAGCCATTGCTAACTTCTAAAATTTCTACACTGCAGTTGTATTCAATTATCCAAATGACAGTCCTTGCTAGAGTAACACCAGAACTGCAAAATACAGAACAGATGAAAGTTATTACTCATCCTCAAGAATGCCCGTCTTCACATAAAACTCTGTAACTCTTCACTACCATAATATAGTCAAATTTGGCAAGATATATTAATTTGGCAGGGTAACACGAAACACGAAAATCACCTGTTACCAATAACAAATATTACAGGATACAAGAAAAAATAAAGCAACTTCAAGGGTGTCAAGACATTTCTGATTTCTGACATTAGGTACTTAACTGTTTGAATAAAAAATTTAAATCTTATAAATCCTATTGTGATGGAAGAAAGAACTAAAGGAATACCATGGTTCTCCAACAGCAGTGGAGGTTTTTCTTCCTGACTAGCTTGATAATGAGGGTTGGTTGGGGGATAAAAGTATGCATATGCACTTTCACCTGGAATTTGTGTTGGGAACTCTATCACTTCTGGTGAACTCAAGTATGCCCTGTAGTTTGAATCGATGGATGAAGAAGACCATATTATACTAAAATCAACTGCTTTTGATTTCTGATCATCTAAAATCACCTGCAAAGACAAGAAATAATGTTGAGGAATGAACAAAAGTAAAAAATAAAATAAAAAGGGAACTCTCAGTATTGTCATTTTCAAGAGCTTGAAGTAATATATATGATCTCTCTTTTAGTAAGGCAGTAAAAGGAAACATCACCCTAGCTATTGACAACGGATGAACTGCAGAACCTCCCTCAACATACAGGCAATCAACCCCAGAAGCCTACATAAGCATTATGCACATCTTTTTAGACAAATCATATACTAGTAGAATAAATTTATATTTAGAAGGAAAAAAAAAACTTAATATTTTAGACATTGAGGCAATTGTCATTTACAATATTATCGAGATCCGTGAAAGGAATATCAAGGAGTGACATTGTACTCAGAGTAACATCCAAAATTCCAAGATATGACCTCCCTTTCTTCCTGCAGACCGTTATCCACACAATTGAAATATTTTGTTGAAAAAAGAAAGAGGAACCAAAATACGGTGAATTATAAATTTCATTATTCTTGACAAACACGGTGAAATATAAATTTCATAATTTGAAAGTGTTGTATTGTGGACATCACCTGTAACTGCAAGCAATTAAGTTCTTCTGACCATGATTCTGAACAAACTCATAAGAGTTCATGCCAAAAACCCATAAAGGTCTTGAAAACTCGGCATTCAATGGGTAAACAGGCAGCACTTCATTTGTAGATTCCACCTGAGAACAATTTAAGAAAAACTTGAGATCAAGACAGAGAGAATTATATCTATCCAATTCTAAGTTTTCTCCAGTTTTGGCTTTCCTTGATTTCTATATAAGAGATCTTGGCTCCGGGTGTTTGGAGTATTCTTAATATGAAATTACTCAATTAATAGTCTTCGATAATTGGGATTTTCTTTAAGACCATTGTCAATGCCAAGGGTATTAATATCAATGTATCATTAGTGTAGTATTGGCAATAGTTGCATGTCGTAGTTCTTTTCCCAAACAATAGACAAAGACCCGATCTGGGCATAGAGATGGAAAAGGATGATGTGCCACAAGCATCTTGGAAGTTACCAAGCTGTCTAGATGTTTGACAAGCTTCTTGGAATTAATTGGGCAGTGTTGTAAATAAATGGGTAAATAGCTTTGAAGGTCCCGAACCTTTGAACCTTGTGATGATGGGGTCCCGAACCTTTGAACGTTTTCTATAGTAGTCCTTTTATGACGGAAACCGTACGTTTGACCGTTAAATAGTCAAATTTTAAGTAAATGACTGGTGTACCCGTATTTAATTTTAAATTCAATAAAAAGAAAAAGAAATAAAGTAACAGAAGGAAAAAGAAGAAAGAAAGAAAAAAATAATCATCTTTCCCATTTCCAAACCCAAAATTGCTCCCAAACCCAAACCTAAAATCACAAATAAAACCTCTTCTCAGCAATGGCTTTGTCTTCTTTCCCCATAGGCGACCTCGACGTTTTTGGACTCCCACGCGCCAAAAAAATCAAATGGCAAAACTGGCAAAACCATAGCCATTTCACCATTAGACCCCAAGAAATTTCTTTGATGATACAATGTAGTAGAAGGTGAAACCATTGAGGTTGAAGTGGCGCTGCCGTTGAGTTTGATTTCTAACTTCTTTGCAGATTTTCTCCTTTCATGCAATTTGAAGGCAGGTTTTCGGGGACCTATTTCTTCGGAGATGGGTTTTTTAGCTAGGCGGAAGGGGGTGGCGGCTAAGATTTTATGGGTTGTGAGTTTGGGGTGGTAGTGATGGTGAGTTTTTGGACAATGGCTTGGAATGTTGAAGGGTCGGCTTGAACAAAGTGTCTGGGATTGAGTTTGGATCGAAATGGAAATGCTACAAATTGTACATTGGAATTGGGATTTTATTTAGCTGAGAAAGACAAAAATATAAAAAGCTTTCATATAAACTCCATCTTGGACATGTCATGATCAGTCGCTATATTTATTTTTCATAAGTACCAATTTTGAAAAAATGGTGAAATTAATTACATAACTAATAGGATGCAGAACTCGAACAATCTTGAACTAAATTGTCAGTAGATTTGATAATGGTGTAGCGGAGTTGGGACTTTGGAAGAAGATGATTTTTTGAATTTTAAGGTTGGGGATAGTTGATCGGGGGTGGGGGTGATTTTTTCCTTTTTCTTCTTTCTTCTTTTTCTTTTTTAATTAAATTAAAGAAATGGTACGACTGTCATTTGAATAAAAAATTGACTATTTAACAGTCAAACTAACGGTTTCCGTTAGAAAAAGACTACGTCGCAAGCGTTTCAAAGGATTAGAACCCTGGGTGCTGGAAATCAAATGTTCACGACGTATGACGTTCAAACGTTCAAGACCTCCAGTACTATTTACCCTAAATAAATGTTATCAAAAAAATCCTTGTAGTGAAACAACATGGCGTAGGACATATTTATATGTGAAGAAATAGGAAAAATATGGTTTCTGTAAAGAAGAGCATGTACCCATTTATAGATATTCCAAAACCCACTTTTTCTATCAGTAATGAAGAAAAGTTCCCCTGCAAATTTAAAATAACAAATCAATGCCAAAAAAGCTTCAAGCCACCTTATTATTTGAAAATGTAATGCACTACACAATAAACATTTCATGAGGACTGGAAACTTTGGGTCATTGTCAATATAATTTAGTTTGCATTAAGTTCAATAGCCATAATATAAACATTGAGCCCCCCTTCATCCGAAGTAGCTCTCGGTCATTCTCATTCATTACTCCTTTAGTCAAGTGACTGAGCATCGCTTTTATATTCATGAATGCAACGCGACAATTAAAAATTATACAAGGTAATATCAGTCACCGATTCTAAAGGAAAGAGTAAGTTTTGATATTCAACACTAGGAGAGTGATTTCTGTGGGAGTTCAACATGGTGAACAGTGATGGACTGATTATGTATACGTTTAGTTATTGGAGAAGTATAATAATGCTTTAAGAAACAAACGATAATGTGGGTTCTATTATCCTAGGCAACGAAGGCTATCAGTGACCAATTTGGGAGCAATAAAACCCTGAGAAAAGAAGAAAAAACAGTAAGAGAGTCTTAGTTTTGATCCCATGTGCGCAAATAGGCACTAATTTTTCTATCATTTCTAAAGAAAATACAGTATTTATTGAGTACAGATTAACAGAAAATACAGTATTTATTGAGTATAGATTAACAAAAAATAACTTTAAATAAATCAAGAAATTATACATCAAACTTATCATTTTCCCCTATAAATTGGGGCCGGTACAAGAATCCTTTTATGTCAATCTGTTTAGTTCATTACTACATCTACATAAAAAATTAAGACAACTATATCATTAGAAACCACCATAGACCCAGTTATTTTTGGTCTATCCTCCCTCTTTTGACATGTTTTCAAACAAGTTCTATTGAGATAGCATCACCATTATGAAAACGAGCCTCTTTATACATACACAAAATTTGTCCCAACTACTTAAGTTGTTGTTCTCCATAATTTATCCACAACCAGCACCACCTCCACCTGTTGGCATAAATTTTCATTTCTTATCTTATCCATGTTACTATGACCACACATCCATCTAGCATCTTAGCTTTCGCTACGTTCATTATATGGGCATTTTTCCCTTTGATAGCCTAATGTCCAATACCATAAAGCATAGCAAGTCTAACACTATTGTGTAGCATTGGCCTTTTAACCTTGTAAGGATTTTCTTATCACACAAATTTTTTTTAGCAATTCTCTATTTCATCCAACCTTCTCCAATCCTATGCACTATATCCTATCATTTCATTGTTGAAATAAACCAAGATACCTAAAACAATCACTTTTAGGAACAACAGAATTCTCTATAGTAACTTCAGTATTATCCTAATTCCTACGATAACTAAAGTAACATTGCATTTATTATGTCTTGGTTCTACTCAACCTAAAACTCTCATATTCCAAAGTACTTTTGTAAACCTCACATATCTTCTGCTTCATCTCGGGTAGTAGTTAGTTAAACCGGTAATTTGGAAAAAAATATCCTAAAGAATAGTAATTTTTGAAGTAGTGAGAATTATAAGTTGTAAACATGACTTGGAGATGCCCGAGTCTACAATGACTTCACATAAAGAAAAACATTTTTTTCTTATTTTTTTCCCTTCTTCTAGGGGATAGGAGTGGGTGGAAAATTAGTGTTTTGTTAACTGAACTGATTGCGTTACAATAAAGTGCAATTAAAGAGAAGGCTACAGTCTTTTATGATGTTAACAGAGTAAACAAATGAAATTGATTGACCAAACTGTTTATTGCCATACTGAAGAGAAAAGAGAGAGAGAGTGTGTGCGTTAAAGAAGTTTAAAAAGATATATCATGCTTTGAGTAGAAAAGTCTAAAACATTACCTTCAGGTGACCACTTAGGTTCAGTTGGGGACTCCACAATTGATGGATCACCACCAGCAATACAGGTCCGGTTTTCAATGTCACTGGAACAAAGCATTTCAAAGCAAAGAAACAGAAAACGTTTAGGGCTGTTTCGCGTAAAGTGTGACTATTGGACTTGACACCAAGAACTGATCATGAGTGATGGGATTAAAATCCAAAAGAATGGCTCTTGAGAGTTAGGAAAGTTAAGTAACATCAGTGCATATTAGCTTACACATTCTATATTAATATGCAGAATAATTTATCATATGTAAATGACATAAGAGACCACACCGACTAGAATCCCACAAAAATAAGCAACCAAGGATTCAGTCAGTAAACAGAAGCACTTAGAAGAACTAGTGAACAAATAACCCATCTATCTGACATTCAAGACTGAGATTCAGGGTTTGTAAATTTGATCTGAGAGGTAGTTAACTATCTAAATATCAGTGAACCTGAATATAACAGAACACCCCAACATCAGCTTCGAGCTAGGAATGGATTGATGCAATGTACCCTGAGAAAGTGCAGAAAACATGATCCACCCCATCTATGGAGTCTTTTGAACTTAATTTGTGCAGTTGCGTGTGCCTGCGTGTATGTTAAGTTGTGCCTGCGTGTATGTTAAGTTTAGAATACTTTATGCCATCAACAAATTTCACAGTCTCTTAAACAATCACTGAAATGAGAAAGAAATGCTTAAAATAACAAAAAAGAAAATGATAATCTTAAGGGCAAAATGCATGCAAACAACTGCAATCAAGCACAATGCAAAGAAAAAAAAAAAAAAAAAAAAGAGGAAAAGAAATGGGCACTGTGACACTTCCCGTCTTCTGCACCTAGAGAAAAAAATAAATTTTCAACATACCCATTCTCAGATATATAGCCAACCCAAAGTTCTGATCTGTCCCATGGCATGTTGGGATGACCCCATTCAATCCAGGCCACTCGTTCTCCTTTGTGATCAATCCGTGGAAAAGCATAAAAGTCATTGCCCTCAACTAATATTTTTGGTTCTGTGTCACGATTGATTAATATCATTCATCCGCAAAAAGAATAAACATGCTTTGAAAAAGAAACTCGCCTCCCTCATCCCACCTCCCCACCTAAGGGGAAAATTGAGAATAAAGGAAATAGAACTTACACTAGTTTTACCAAAATACTGATGGAAACATATGCACTGAAGCAAACTTACCTTCTACATTATTGATGCTGAGATCAACTGAAACAATTGTTGTGGTAGGATTGGTACTACTTTCACGACGGTCTAGCAAACAGAACAATCATAAACACGAGAATAAATGCTAGATTAGATGATAAATCTAACAACATTCAATTGTACAGTCCATCAAGGATGAGAAATATTGACAATCTACCTTCCCTTACGGTCAGATAACGATTAAATCGTGAATCAAACACTCCATCCGCATAGCACACAAGTGGTCCATCATAATCTGGTGTAAGTGGCACAAAATCTGAACCTGCTAGGATGAATCAAAGGCATATGATCGCACACTTCTCACATTCAAACTGAAATCTATGCCAAGATTAAAACTCAAAGAGATTGAAAGTCTTTTAGGCAGTCCCCCAAATAACATTCTTTAGATTTTGATAGCATGATCAATGAAAGTAACAAAAAAGAAATACATGGCTAGGCATAAATGGTTTCACAGAAGTTCTTCTGACAAATTGAACAGGAAATATATGAATAGTATAAAAACTTAAGCCCACTCAATTGTAAGGGAAAGTAGTTGTATATAATCTCAAGGGAAAACAAAAGAATAAAAGATTGACCTTCAGATGAAATTGACTTCTTATAGAGTCTTTGGTCCTCATAGTTTGAGAAAATTACGGTGTCCCCTGAAATACAGAAAGCCCCACCTCCATATTCTTGTGCCACTGTCCTCACTTCAAAATCTTTTGGAGTAATATCTATAGGGTTATCCCCTTCTTTCTCAGCTTGCCTTACCAGCACTGTTCTTCTGAAAATCCCAGAAACATGGTGGTCAAATTCAACAAACAGAAAAAGAAAACAAAAGCTATATTATGTAATTCATATGATGTTCTCACAAGCATCAGTCTTCCAAAAATCCCACATAGTATATGACTATATTCAACTCAATGAACACAATACCCAATCCTCAAACAATCTTTATCGTGTGCAGTATGCATTACCCCGATTCAGTGGGGCGGGATTCAATCCAAACGATGCGTCCAAGGGAGTCCACTGCAAATCCGTCGAGCAGCTTATCGGAGCCGGAGACAAGGTCTGCGGTGATGGGGGACTTCCACGAACCGTGGGGAGCAGTGAGTTTAGTTTCCTTTGCTGTAGTTGAAGACATTGTTGTCAAAAATCGCTTCTTGGAATGAAAATATTGGTGAGAAATGGGCGTTTTAGGAGTTCACCAATGGAAAGGGTAGAGTGGCAGTGGCGAGTGACAGTTATAATGGCAGAAACTTCCATTAACTAAGGTTGGAGAAATTGGCACATATGGTCTCTAAACTATAGGATCCCTGCGCAACTAGTCGCTAACTTTCAAATCTTGACGCAAAATTCCTAATCTATCATTTTGATTTTATTGCCGAGTCGATCCACAATTCCCTAAAATTCCCTTTTTATATTTTTTCACTTAGGTGGATGGGTGTTAAATGGGCAGAGTCCCAAAAAATAGGGAAAAAAAAAATTACCAAATCCTTGAGCTCGGCACTTGAACAAGTCGGCTCATCCGCATCGCCCACATGTTTTTTTAGAAATATTATTTAAAGTGCAAATTGAAAAAAAAAATGAGTCAGACTCATAAGCCGCTCAGCTCAGCTCGTTCAACTCACGAGCCAAAGGTCAAATCGAACGGTCATTGTTGAGACAAGTTGACTCCTTGGATTTTTGTTTTTATTTATTTATTTAATTAAAAGTAAAGATAATTTAGCCTTTTGATAATAAAAAAAGATTAATATTTTAACGATTAAATGGACGAAAAATATCCAAAATAACTATTTGCGTAGAGAATTGATAGGTTAAGGAATTTTGCAGCAAGACTTGAAGGTTACGTCCAATTTACGCATGGCATTTAAAGATTTAGGGATCATTTACGCGAATTTCCCACTGACGTTGATATTGGACCAGATAAAGACATAAAGTTAAACAAATGGAATAATTTCGATGCTTTGTCCTCTTCTATTGAAATATAATATTTAAGGGTAATTTGCACTTTTAGTCCTTAATCTTTGCAGTTTGTAACCAATCTATCTCTAATCAAGTTTTTAGCATTAGATATCCCTAACATTTGCAGTTTGTTGCAAATCACATCCACACTGACATATTTTGACGAAATTGCCCTCCTCTTTAAATAAACAAAAATAGAAAAAGGCTAAAAACAACAAAAAAACAAAAGAAGATTGTAAATGAAGTCCCATAATTTTTAAAAAGCACAAACAAACTTCATCTTCCCTAAAAACCTACTCAACCATGAAATGAAAAATCCAGCAAGCTAGCCATGAGATGAGTAATCAATCATGAATGGTGGTAATTTGTTTGCTGCTCCACCGTATGCCGCTGTGCCTTGCTTGTGCACACTAGATATGTGTATGTACGACTGTTTTCGACTTCCAGAGTCGGATCCTTGCTTGCTTTGTTTCGGAGTTTTTCAATTTAGATTTTGGTGAGATTCAGAAACGCAATGATGATAAGCTTATTCCGTTGCTCCATGTTATCTTCTTCACCTATCAATGACGGCGGCGGGAGAGCACCACCGTGTCAAACTTTGAAACCAGTGATTCATCCATTTTCAACACATTTCTGTCAACAAATGGCGGAATGATGGTCTTTGCGCCGCGTGCAATCTTCGCCCATTCGTCGAAAATTCGTCTCTGCACCGCACAAAATCAGTGCTTAGATTTCACGGGTGAGGTGAAATCTCCGAAATCCTCCACTGTAGCCTCCAACACAACTTCATAAATATGATGATTTATTGATTGCTCATCTATAACAGCATAAATGGTGGTGATTGATTGCTCATCTCATGGTTGGCTTGCTTGATTTTCCGTCTCATGGTTGGATGGTGGTCATTTGGCCATGGGTGGGGTAGGTTTTTGAAGAAGATGGAATTTATTTATACTTTTCAAAAGTTATAGGACTTCATTTTTAATTTTTTTTAAATTTTTTGTTATTTTTAATTTTTTTCTATTTTTATTTATGTAAAGAGAAGAGAAAATCAGTCAAAATATGTCAATTAATTAGGATGTGATTTGCAATTATTTGAAGGTTGGGGATGTCTTGTGCTAAAAAAATTGGTTGCGGGTAGATTAGTAACAGATTTGAAATGTTAGAGACCTTGCAAATTACCCAATATTTAAATGATATGTATATAATCTTGTTTAATAGTTTAATTTTTTAAATTAATGTATATTTAGTAGTGCTGAAATTATTTTTTAAGTGTTTATAAGTTGCAGGTTTTATTGAACTAATATTTGACCAAGCTTAAATTATACTTTAAATTGGTCAAACTGGTCAAATATACTTTTTACTCACATATTTCGTAGGACCAAAATTCATTACCTACTTATTAACTACACATTCCGTAGGACTCACAACTTATTAGCAATTAAAACAATTTTTCAATACTATGTGTGGATAATAAGTGGGTAGTGAGTTGTGGATTCTACGAAATATGTGGATATAAAGTATGTTTAACTATTTTAACCAACTTAAATTATAATTTAAACTTTTACAAACATTAAATAAGTTGTTCAACATTTTCAACATGTATGACATGGTTTGACCCACAAGAATCTGACAATTCAAGTATGCAAAACAATTGTTCAACATTTTCAACATGTATGACATGGTTTGACCCACAAGAATCTGACAATTCAAGTATGCAAAACAAGTGTGCAACGTGGGGTGAGTTTGTTAAATGGCCTTGTCAAATCTTGCGAATCGCTCAAGAACATAACTTATATCAAATAAGTTTTAAAAGTCTCTTTTATACATAAAAGACATAAATATTCTTACTTACTCACGATTGTTAACAAATCAAATCGTTAACCCACCATACGTTAACGGATGTTGGGTTAATCGTTAATGTGTTCTATTAACGGATCCGAAGATGTTAAGAAGATTAATGCACCATGGGTCTCATTATGTGGTGTGAATATCTGTTAACAGACTATGAGTCTGTTAACACAAATTTATATAATTATAATTGATTTTTTCAATTAATTCACTTCAAATGAACCTAGATTTGCTAAAATTTAAAGTAAAAATCACAATTTATACTCAGATTTATACATATTTCATTATTTATACTATAAAATCTATAATTTCTACCGTAAATTAAAAGAAGAAGTTAGAGAATGATGAATTTCTAGTTTGAAATGAAATTTCTTACATCAATAAAATTAGTTGGATTCTTACATTGAAATGAGTTAGATTCTAACCTTGAAATCTTATCTTTTTTCACAGACAAAAATCATTTGAAATGATTATAAGCGGGGAAGGAGACAGAGTTATATTTGGTAATTTACACACCAAAATGGGTCAACGGCCATTTTGGAAAATTGGCTAGGTCACCTGGCCATTCAGCACTATTGCCACGTGCAACGTGTCTATTGGTGTTGGGAAGCAACAATGCTACTCTTAACTTCATGGGTTATGTTACTCAAATAATAGTGATCGAATGTTATAATATGTTTAGTTTGTCCTTACTTAACACCAAATGATTTTCTGATGAGATGATTAAAGTTCGATCCTAATGTCAGCGATTTCATGTCTTTAATATTTCGCAAATGTACGGATCATTCAAGTAATAAAATAGATTTTGAGTCTAAGTATCGTACCCACAGAAATTTAGATAGTTCAATTTAAATTATACTAACATTAATTGAATCGAATAAACTTTGAAAATTTGGTGTTTAAAACTAATTAGAATAATTAATTAAGAATAATTAACTAATTAAAATTCAAACAAACAAGATATTAAATTAAAGAAGAATTACTTTAAAATTGGAAAAGAAAAGCGTACTAGGATCCCGAATCCACTTATACCAATTTCCTTTAATCCGAACCGTTGAATTTGATAACATGATTTAATTATGAAGATCGATATTCCTAATTTATTTAACAATCTCTCTTGAGTGGAATTAAACATATACATATATGTGATCCGACTATTTCTCTATGACGGATGGGAACATACAAGAATGTATTAGAATTTGTGAATATTTAAAGATCACATAAAACATAGTGGTATATTTATACCCCCTATCGGATTCTACGATAATTGATACTATGTATAACCTATTTTCCATCTCTTGAAAATAAAACAAGCCATAAGAATTATACAACTATTGCGCACATAATTGTAGATGAAGAGAAATCAATATCAATATTCAGAATTAAAAACGTGCTTAAATATAAAAACTAGGTTCAAAGAATTAAAAGATCATGATACAAGTGTCATCATAATCCTAGCACTAAAAGGTTTAACCTAACATACTAAGAAAAAGAAAATATGGAAGCCATCATCCCGAATATGAAGAAAACTTGAAAAAGAAGAAATCTTGAAATTGATATTCGTTTTAATCTTGAAAGGATGAATCTTGATCTTCGTTTCTTGATTCGTCTCTTGTTTTTGTCTCTAAATTGGCTCCCAAATCGACTCTAATTCGACTCCCAAAACGGCTCTGTTATGAGTTAGTAACTCATATTTATAGTTCCTTTTTGAAAATTTTAATATCAAAATTTGTGCTCGAATATCCCCACATGCTTCGGTAGCTAGTTTTTCAATTCGGTTCTCTAATTTGCTGGTGTTTGATCTATTGATTCAACTATTCATTGTCACTCCAAAACACCTTAAACTTATTGATTTTATCTTCTTCCTCATCCTCCAATATTGGACTCTTGATATTCACTTCAAAAACTTAATTTAGTCGTTGATTTAACCAAGTTGTTGCTCTTTTCGTCCATTCTTCTCAAATTTCTTATAAACGGGTCCAAAACTGAAATAAGAAGAAAAATACACTAAACTAAATAAAAATTCAATAAAATGACGGAATAAAAACTTAGTTTAAAGACTTGAATAAGTGCACAAAATACACTTATCACCTAACAAGTAGTATCATAGCTAAAGTCACGAGTTTGAGTTACAAGAATGTCATGTTAACAGAGAAATTGTTGAAGGGCAAGAATGTCGCTCTTAAGTTAATGAATTGAGTTGGATCACTCAATAATGATGATCAAATGCTATAAAAAATTTAGCATGAAGACATCAATTATTGAAATAAAATTATTAAAGTTCGATCATAAGAGTGCCAAAACATGCTGGGTGGATTGGTACTTTAGTCTATCCTCCAAGGATTCTCGGCCTCGGCCAAAGGACAACTCCGCACAAAAGAAGTCCAACTAGACATATCCCCCAGTGTATCATCTCGAAATTTTGTGTGTTATGAGATGTGGCATTATTTTATTTGTTCTATAGTGATGGTGCTTTTAGGTGGATTTTGTTACTGTTCAAAGTCAGTGAGATTCTTCACTGGGCTCCTCCTCCATTTAGGCCTACAGCTTGAAATGTTTCTCTCTTGGAGCTGGAGCTCTTCCTTTCAGTTGGGACAGATCTGGGTATGGTGGCTATCTTAGGGTGCATCCACATTGATAGTACTAACTATTAACATGTGATTTATAACAATAATCATATAGAATAATACTCAGTTTCATATGTTATTTCTTAGCTAGAGTCTATTTCAATTGTCATATTAACACTGGAACTTGTTTCATAATATATTTTATTGTCAAGTTGATCCACAGAAACGCTACAAGTCATACTAACTAATCTCTTTTTTCTAACCCTTTCTTCATTTTGGGATAATTCTTCAGGCTGATTCCTCTTAAGTATTTGGCTCTAATCCACACACGAGGCTTAACTCGTTCTTGTTCTGTTGGTGGCCATGTAGTATGTTTCATAGTGCCTTTTCATTTGCAATCTCCTCATCAACTTGCACCTAATTATCTCAAGCATTGTAAGAATAGGCTTGTCCCTAGCATCCAAAATATACTAGTTGAGAGCATGTCACATTGAGGAAGATTTGAAAAGTGACTTCTACTCCATTGATGAGCTTCTTTAATCTACTACTCTACCAATCACGAACTTCCCGATTTTCAGTTTCCATCTTCTTCAGCCAACAATTGGAATGTGCAATCCTCCCCAACTAAATCCTTTTGTCTTTTGCCCTTGAAGTCCTTCAAAAATTTGGAGTACATGCGTATCACACAAAAACCTGTCTTCTAAACGGGAATTTTTTTGTCTCACAATGTTTTCAAGACCTTTTTGCACCAACCCTAGTAGTTGTTGTTTTCCTTCTCTATAATTGCACATGCTATAAGATAAATGTAGGCATGTGCATCAGGTGGGTCGGTCCAGGTATTTCAACACCCCGAAACACCAGTTTGATTTCGGGTATTTCGTAAATAGAATCATTCGGGTTCATGTAATTATTGGAACCATACCCGAACCGAAACCATCAATTTGGGTTTGGGTTCGGTTCTACCCATAATATTTTCTTTTAAAATCGTGAGTTGACAACATGTTTTAAAAAAAAAATTTAAAAATTGCATATCCGTTAACATTAAAATTAGTTAGATATTAAAACAATTTCTGAAATATATAAATATTAACTAGAAGAATAGACACCAAAATTGCAAACCCATAAATTAGGGTTAGAAAAAGAAAAATTAATTCTCAAAATTGAGGATTCATTTTGGTTATATAGGAGTTTTGCCTTCGCCATTTCAATGTGTGTTGAACGAGAGAGATGAGCGAAAGTGCGAGACGAACGACAATGTTTGAACATGTGAGCAAATAGCGATTTGAGAATTTGGGATTTGGGTATTTAAAATTGGGTCAATTGAGTTTGAGTTTAGAAGTGGTGAATTTTGTACTTTTAGTTTGAGTCTTAGGCGGTTGGACTCGTCTTTGGTACTATGGTATTGAGTTGGGGTCATTGGCCTATGGTGAATAAATTGTAAAAAATAAAAAATTTATAAAACATGACAAATTTGATTTTACATTCGGGTACGCACGGTTCTAGTTCAAGAACCAAGAACCGACCCGAACCTAGTCGTTTCTCGAATATGATTCCTATTTTTATTTTTTGGAACCGGACCGAAACCTCACGTTCTGGTTCGGTTCCGATTCGAGAAGTTCAGTTATGATTAAAATGTTCATTCCTAGATAAATGCAATCATTCGCATCAATATATACCCAACCTAAATTGATTGATTCTCATCTTTCACATAAAACAATAAATTTTTTCCAAAAAAAATAAAAATCTCAAATTAGAAATGATTTGATCAAGTGAGTGCCATGCCAAAAAAAAAATAAAAATAAAAATTGATATGTGATCTTTAACTTTTGAGACGTGCAGCCTCTCTGCCTTGAAGGAGGTGTGTTTTTGTTCATACACTGGACAATTTGAACATAAAAAAATAAATTTAATTAAAGATAGAATTAATTAATATCGCTATTAACAAAAACACAATTCTCAGTAAATCATCAAAAATTTGATCGTGAAAATTGCTAGTGTACGATATCACAATAAATATTAAAGTGATCTTGAGTCTAGTGACAATCCCACAAAAACTGTGTTACTAGTAAATTTGAAGTCCCTAGGTTTTGTCCCTAGAGTTTGCTAGGGTTTTTCCGCCTCTGGTGGTTTCTTTGCCGACGGTCTTCCGACGCCTTTCTTCATTTGTTGGGGCTCTTCCCAGCATCTGGTTCCCATCTTTCTTTTTTCTAAACTCTTATATACAATCTGAGTATCAAACCGTGTGGTGTTCAATACTTTCAACCATGCATCCCCATGAAATCTCCTCACTCTGCGCCAATCTCAGATTGGATGATGATGAGAGCCCACATATCAAAGTAGGAGGAACACAGGTGCGTGAAGCAATGGCTCGTATGGAACTATGCCTTGTGGGTAAAATCTTAGGAGACCGAAATGTCAATCGTGAAGGGCTCGAAACGGTGCTGAGATTAATTTGGCGAACGGAGAAGTCTGTGATGATTGAACCGGTTGGAAGCCATAACACCTTTGGGTTCCACTTTGGATCATCCGAAGATCGTCGTCGGGTGTACGCCGGAGGACCTTGGACCTTCAATCGCTCACTGACCGTTCTTAACAAACCTGACGGATTGGGAGATCTATCCACTGCTGACTTTTCAAAAACTGCCTTCTGGATTCAACTTCAAAATGTTCCCATGGGACTCCGGGATGAAAATAATGCAAGAGAGTGGGGAGCGACCATTGGAACTGTGGAAGCAGTCGACCTCACCGGACCCAGCATGCGAATCCGTGCACTGGTTGATGTGTCCAAACCTCTCAAGCGCTGCGTTAAAATACATGTTGAAGAACTGAACTTGGAAGTGACTTTGTTAATACAATATGAAAGGTTACCTGATTACTGTTATGCCTGTGGATTGATTGGCCACCGCTTTACCGACTGTGATAAATCTATGGGAGACCAAGGACGGGATATAAGGGGTGGTTGGAAATTTGGTGAATGGCTACGGGCAATGGTGTCAACTCCTCCCGACGAGACCCTCCACGGAATTCTCAGCCTCAACGGGCCCCATCTTCTCATGAGAATAGAGAGAATGCGAATACAGAAGGGGATAAGAACAAGAGGCCGAGTAGTGAAGACATAGAACTACAAACAGTGGTGCTAGAAAGGGATGCAGGTATTCACGAGACAAGCCGAGGTGGGAGAATGCGATGAATTCCTTGCTGCCGTCCCGGACCAAATGAGTAAACCTTTTTTACTGGATGACACACAGAAGGGACATTGGATCTTGCCACGACTGAAGGGAGCAGTGGTGGCCATCTAAAACGGTGGAAGCGGAGGGCACGGGAAGGGGTTGATCGGAGTTTGATTATGGAGGAGAAGAGGGATGAACGGGTTACTGGCGATAGCAAGAAAAGGAACACTGCTTTCACACATCAGATTGAGGCCCCTCCAAAAAAGTTGAAAGGCACGTTTACAAGTTCGGTTGACACTCCCAGTTTGAATTCACACGACTTGGCAACAACGGTGGTTCCCGATTGTCGGGACCGCCGGGCCCCATGAGTTGCATATAGTGGAACGGGCAGGGGGCGGGGAACCCTTGTACCGTTAATGCCTTACGGAGCCTCATCCGTACTCATTCCCCGAACTTGGTTTTTCTGTCCGAGACCAGGTTATCAAATGCAAGGGCAGCTTCTTTACGTTATAGCTTAGGTTTTGATAATTGTTTCCACGTGAATAGCAGAGGAAGAAGTGGGGGCCTAGCACTACTATGGCAGAACGACTGGAAGGTAACTATTTGCTCTTACTCTTTTGGACACATTGATGCGAACGTCACCATGCTCGATGGGAGGGCTTGGCGATTCACCGGTATATATGGTCACCCACGAACGGAGAATCGTTGGATGTCATGGGACCTCTTAAGGAAATTGCGAAACCATCTTCGAGGGCCTTGGTTATGTGGGGGTGACTTCAACGAGATTCTGGGTTTACATGAGAAGGCGGGGGGACTGGATCGTAATCAGGTTCTAGTCAATAATTTTCGATCAGTGCTATTGGACTGTGGGCTTCAGGACATGGCCTTCGTGGGTCATACGTATACTTGGAATAATAAAAGGATAGGAATCCATAACATTCAGGCTCGGCTTGATAGATTTTTCAATAATTTAGAATGGCAGGCTTTGTTCCCGAACCAAATTATCAACCATTTGGACTTTTCTAAGTCAGACCATCGTCCCATATTGATTACCCTATCAGTCTCCAAGAATAGACCGACATCGACTAGATTTCGAAGGCAATGACGGTTTGAGCCTTTCTGGGCTAAGGAAGAGGAATATGAAGAGCTGGTTAATACAACCTGGAATAATTTATCCATCCATAATTCCACTGTTGATGCTTCGATTGGGCTGAGAAATGGTTTGCAGGCGTGTAAGAGCGTTCTAGCTAACTGGAGTTCTGTTACTTTCGGAGGTAGACAACGGTGGTTGGAGGCCAACCGCAAAGCACTAGCAACATTATATAATTCTCCGGATGGACACACCCGCATGGATGATATTAAAGATTTGGAACGGATCATTTCTAAGGACGAGGACAGGGAAGAACAATATCGCGGCACGCCGATCTCGCAAGAAATGGCTCAAATCGGAGGACGTAAACACAAAATTTTTCCATGCGAAGGCCAACAACAAAGCGACATAACAACTCCATTTCTGGACTGTTTGACAATAATAATATTTGGCAAAATTTAGAAGACGATATTGTGAGGATACTAGAACACTACTTTGCAGACATCTTTCATACTTGCGACCTAAATGACACTGTGTTGGAACAAGGGTCCTCTGGTATTTTTAATAGAGTCTCAGCAGAAGATTTCGATATTCTCTCATCTCCGTTCACGCGGGAGGAAATATTCGTGGCTCTAAAAGGGATGGGGCCCACAAAAGCACTAGGACCAGACGGGTTCCATGCTCTCTTCTTTCAGAAACATTGGGAGCTAGTTGGGGATGCTGTCATAGACTTTGCGCTGCAAGTTCTTAACAATGGAAAATCTCCCACCCCGGTAAATCACACGAACCTGGTTTTAATTCCTAAGAAGCATCATGCCGAACGCGTATCAGATTTTAGGCCTATCAGCCTCTGTAATGTCTTGTATAAGATAATAACCAAGACAATTGCAAATAGGTTGAAAACGGTCTTACCGTCCTTGATCTTAGAAAATCAAAGTGCTTTTGTACCAGGGAGACAGATTACTGACAACATGATCACTGCCTTTGAGTTGCTACATTCTCTTGGAAAGAGGAAAAAGGGACGCAATGGGTTCATGGCCTTGAAACTTGACATGAGCAAAGCATATGACAGGGTTGAGTGGAAGTTTGTCACACATGTTATGGCCAGAATGGGGTTTCTCCCTCATTGGATATCTCTCATATACTCATGCATCTCTTCGACGAGTTTTTCTTTCATTATTAATGGTAAAGTTTGTGGCAGAGTCCAACCCTCCAGAGGTCTGCGTCAGGGCTGTCCATTATCTCCATATCTATTTCTATTATGTGGTGAGGCTCTATCCGGGCTACTCCAACGGGCAGAGAGACAAAACGAGTTGGTTGGGATGAGTTGCAATAGATGGGGACCACGTATAAATCACTTATTTTTTGCTGATGACTCCCTCCTTTTCCTCCGTACTAGAATGGCTGATTGTGGAGCACTGCAAAACATCATCGAACTTTATTCCAGAGCCTCGGGACAACAAATTAACCTCTCCAAGTCATCTATGACCTTTTCCCCAAATGTCCATGCAGATTTGCGGAACCAAATTCAAAATGCCTTGGGATTGACACAAGCAAATGGGCACGATCTATATCTGGGGCTTCCATCGATGGTTGGAAGAAACAGGAAGAGAACATTCGACCATATACGGGCCAGCCTATGGAAACATATCCAAAGTTGGAACCGATCTCTTTTTTCTGCTGGTAGTCGTGAGGTGCTAATCAAAGCAGTACTGCAGGCAATCCCAACTTACACTATGAGCCTATTCAGACTCCCAGGTTCTCTTCTTCTTGATCTCAAGTCTTTGCTTATTAGATTCTGGTGGGGTGCAAAAGACAACAAACGTCCTATGGCATGGATTGCTTGGTCACAAATTTGCAAACAAAAGTGCTATGGAGGTTTGGGCTTCAGAGACCTTGAAATGTTCAACAAAGCCCTTGTAGCAAAGCAGTGTTGGCAGGTGTTTTCGCAACCCGACTCCTTGGTGGGTAGGTTGCTGGAAGCGAAATACTTCCGGGATGGAGACTTTCTTACAGCTTCTGTTAATCCAGACTCATCTGCTGTTTGGAAAAGCCTTGTTTAGGGAAGGGAGGTGCTCTCAGGAGGATTGCGTTGGAGGATCTGAAGAGGCGACCAAATTAGAGTGTTTGGAGACAAATGGGTCCCACAAAATTCCTCTCTCATGTTACTACAACAAAACGGCGATCCAGACCTTCATGTCGCGGACATCCTCACACCATCAGGCGGCTGGGATGTTGATCTGATTAGACGGAAATTTTGGCCTATTGACGGGGAGGCTATCCTAGCTATCCCCTTGGGATTTGGAGGTAGACCGGACAGAATGATATGGCACTTTGAGAAACATGGAAGGTACACCGTTAAAAGTGGGTATCGATGGTTGAGGAAGGTGAAAACAAGCCATGCTGCTGAATCTAATGCTGACTTTGAGCTTATATGGTGGAAATCTCTGTGGTCACTAGCTGTTCCTCCTAAGGTACGCATTTTCCTTTGGCGTCTCTACCATAATGCTCTTCCTGTTCAGTACAACCTTTTCAAGAAGGAATCACGAGGATATCCTATGTCACGATGTGGGGTATTGAAACATTGAATCATGCACTCTTTAACCGCTACCCTTCAAAATGCGCTACCGAAAGCTACGGGATATGGAGCCGATTAAAGGTCCATTGGAGGAAGATGACATTCGAGAATATGCTTGGCATCGTGATAAAGAAACTTGAATTGCCTCGCCTCCAGGTTGTTTGGATGTCTTAGTTGGGTTCTCGGCAAGAACGGAATGGTACTCTTCATGGCAACTCCCCAAGGTCAACAAGCATCCTTATGTCTGGGTTGGAGAACATGTTTGGTGAGGATTCAGTGTAGGGAAAGCCTGGTGGACGGACACAGCAAGCCATGCGATCGCAACTCCTTCAACATCGCGATCGCACGTAAGTAGGGTGGAACATGCGCAGTGCTTTTGGCGCTACCATGCGATCGCATGAAAGACTACCTTGCGATCGCATAGTAAAATGGCGGCCTCCACGAGCATCTCTTACGAAACTAAATACGGATGCGGCTATTCATAGTGGATCGGGGCCGATTGGTACTTGAGGGATAATACGAGACCACAATGGACACGTTATGGCTGTCTTCGCCTCGAACCTTTACAGGTAACTTTACGGTTATGGAAGCGGAGTTAATAGCACTTCGAGAGGGACTTGAATTTGCCGCTAGACATAACTTCCAACTGGAGGCAGCGGAAGTTGACTCCTTGTCGATTGTGCAAGATTTGGAGTCTAACTTTACTTTCTCTCCTCTAGCCAAGTTATTACATGACGTCTCTACTTTCATTCACACAATATGCCAGGCCCCATGCCAGTATATTCCTCGCGAAGGAAATTGTGTTGCACACGAACTTGCTTCGGTTTCTTTCTCTTTGTCAAACTCATTTTGGACGAATTGTATCCCGTTTTTTCTCTCGCCCCATATTCGGGGTGATTTGACTCAATAAATTGGCTTTTTCATCAAAAAAAAAAAAACCAAAATTAGTAATTCTAATTTTATATGAAAATTTTTAATTATTAAAAATGAATTGATTGTTTTAACTAAAAGCAAGAAAATTATCTTAACTTAAATCAACTTGCACCACTACTTAATATTCGAGACAGTCCGACTTTATTTGCACCACTCACATGCTTTTTGGTATGCCTTTTTTTATCCTTTTTGGTGGGGCGTGGTTCTTGGAAACTACCTTGTGTTAAGTTGTTGGGGAATTTCTAGCTAGAATAATAGTGTAGAGATCCACCCCCACCCCCAAATTTCAATTCAGATTTGTCAACCCTGGTTATGTTTTGTCCTTAATAGTAATTTGTTATATTTGGACACTGCAACTCTATACTATGATATATATAAATTCATTTGTGCTTAAACGGTTTAAGTAAAGGGACTAGATATAATGTCCACTTCTAAAGTGTCAGTAGGTGGACAATCAAATAAAATTGATTACTTTATTATGGATAATCCACCTACTGACACTTCAGCAGATGGACATTATATCCTGTCTATTTGGTCTCAGGAGAACACCGTCCTTAGGAAAGAAGATACATTGAATTGGATGTTTAAATTTTGAGGTATTATTATTATATTCAACATTCAAAGTTTAGTGATTGGTGGATTTTAGAAACTTGTCCTGTATCCGTACAACATTCAGGGAACAAATTCAGACCGCAAGAATCAAGATAAATGCCATAATCTTTAATTCTTTATTTTATATGAATTTAAATGATTTGGGTTCTTTGTATTAAGATAAACTTTATGCAGCATTAAATGCTTTTATGTAAAATTTATTTTATTTATTTTTAATTAGATGCACGTGTTTTTATTTGAATAGATAAAATAAATAAAAAAATATAATAAAAATTAAATAGGACACAAACGCCACATATCATTATTTAAATAATTAAACATACTAAATAAGACTATAGAAATATCTTATAGAAATTTTTAGTTACATATATTTTTTTAAAAAAAATTTGAACCTATGAGATTATAAAAGAGTTTGTGAAGACCACATCCCATTTAGAACTTGTTTGTTAGGGATTATAAAACTGTTTTTTGAAAAATTAGTCAAATTTTTGTCTCCAATAACCCACCAATGTCAGACGTTTACAGAGAAAAGCAAAAAGTCCCTTGCCTCATTTTCAAAATTGTCCCTAATTGTATATGTATGTATTCAATTATTATGGCTGTCCAGGGTTACTTTGGTCATTGAAGAAATTTCATTTTCATTGCGGCAGGCGGATGACAATTGGTCAAAAGCAAAATAAGCCAATTTGAAGAAAAAACTGTTTTTAATCTCTAACAAACAAGAATGATTTAATGACAAAAGTATTAAAGAAGACATAGTTGCATTGTCGACTGTATTTTTGTATACTTATTTTTTAACTCTTGTAAGTTATAACTACTAGCAAGCTATTAAAAACTAAAAATGTGAATTTATCAATGGGTTTGCGTGAATTTTATGTTAACACGTTTTGTTTGTCGTGAAGAGTATTTTAAAAAATATTTTAAGTCAATTTTTTAAACTAACAATTCAAAACATTAAATGTTAATTAAATTCATATATTTAAACTCTTTATTTTGTTTGATTTTGCAATATAAATCAATTTCTCTTACATAAGATGGATAGTGTTTTAAGAATGTATTTTTATTAATTTAAATTAAAGCTAATAATTGGTGGTAAATGTAAGGCCAAAAATTCCGGGTCGCTTGATCTATTGAAATCAAGAGGGTCCCACAATGTTTCCTTCCAACCCATTTATTTGTTCGTTTATTTTGGATGTATGCAAATTAAAATTGTACTCCAATTCCGCGTGCATGGGTGGGTGTACCTTTTGTCCTAATCTCAATAGTCAACCAAATTTGGTAATGGATGTTAATATGAATGTTTTCAATAGGGATGGCAAAAATTGTGGCGGGTCGGGGTTGACCCGAAAATGATAGGTCTATGTCGCCTCGCGTGACCAGGCATGGGTCGGCCGATTGGTCGGCCGTTGGACCCGCCATTTTGTTAAAGCGAAAAATAATTAAAATATATATATACAATTTTTTAAATATTTATACCAAGCAAAACAAAAAAATTATAAGATTTGGGTTGTGGTATAGTGGTTAATGTTAATAGTTTATAAGTTTTACAGGGTTTGATTCTTCTTTGGTTTATTTTTTAGTGAAAATCATAATTTCTACTATATTTTATGATTTTGAAAAAAAAAAAATTTTTTTTTTTAGGCGGGTCATGGGAGGGGTCAGGGGGACCGGCCAAGGCAGATTTTTCAAACCAAACCCGCTTTTGGGGTGGGGTGGGGTGGGGTGGGTGGGGGGGGGGGCGGGGGCGGCTCTTGGCGGGGGTGTTTTGCAAGGTTGGTCGGCGGGTTTTCCATCCCTAGTTTTATTTATTGTGACCCGAAAACGAAAAATCTATGTCACGATTATTTGGAATTTTGATTTTTTCTTTTTCTTTTTTTTGTCTAGTTATTCAAAATTGAAAGAATTCTGAAGTAACTGAAAATAATTTATAACAATAAAGAATTTGAACTTTCTTATTGCAAGGTGTTGAATATGTAATATTGAGTTGTCGTTATTTGATCATAAATTGAACAACATTTACTTAAAAAAGTTTACTTTTGCACTATAGAAGATTTGCGATTGCACGAACTCTTAAAATGGCAGGCCACAAGATAGATCGTGTAATCTCAAACACGAGAAGTGAGAGTTAGAATTGAATTAAACTCGAATTGCTTAAGATTCTTCTAGGCTGATGGTGGATCCCGTCCTAAGTGCGAGTCATTTAGTGGCAGTAGATCTTATAAAATATGTGAATAAAAATTATAAGATCTACAAAATTTACATATATTTGATCAACTTATAAATACTCGTAATATTAAAACATCATTCTCACCGTGGTAAGTCTGCAGCTTATTAGTCAAAAAGCAATAGTCCCACTTGACATTTTAAAAAACCCATGTTTTTGTTTTGTTTTTCACGTTCTATATTAAATACGACAAAATGGTAATTGTCATATTTTATACCAGCCCATATTAATAAAAAAATATTACATAAGAGTTAAAATTAAAAATACGTAAATGATGAAGGTGCTATGGAAGTACCTTATGCAACAAGACTGACAGTCTTTAATCTACAGTGATTCGTTTATAGAGTCTACTCTCGATACAAAGAACCCAAGACATTAAGATTAATTAATAAAGATTGTGGCATTTATTTTGCAATCTAAAAATGTTGTACGGAGAGAGGACAAGTATCTAAAAATGTCCAATGATGTAAACTTTGAATCATAACTATAAGACAAATAAGTATACCTCAAAATTTATACACCCAAATTCAATGTACCTCGTTGTCTTAAAATAGAGTAAATTTATAAATGATCACCAAATTAATTAAAAACTAGTATTTGTTCATTTAACTTGAAAATTTTTTTTAATTGCTCACTCAATTTTTCAAATAGTTTATTATTCATCATTTATTGAAAAAACGTTAAACTGAGTAAACATAAATTACCACATGACAAATGAAAAATTGATGTGGTATAATTAAATTGTTAAAATCGTCCACATAACAAAATCGTAATAGTCAAATACGTATTTAGATTGCTTTAAAAAATATTTCTCCAACTTTGAAAAAAGTCTTTAGCTTGGAGAAAAAATGTATTTTAAAGTAAGTTAAATACGTGTTTGGCTATAGCAATTTAGTTACGTGGACGATTTCAACAATTTAATTATGTCACTTTATTTTTCGTTCACCATGTGGCAATTTTCGTCCGATTCAAATTTAACATTTTCGTAATGAATGATAGATATTTAAACTATTTAGTGAAGATTATAGTGAGGTTTATAAATCTTTTCAAATTGAGTAAATAGTAATTCTAAATTACTTGCATTGTGTTGATTTTTAGTGTTAAAAAATTAGTGAAAACTCCCACGGTGAAATAAGCCAAAATGGGTTTATAATCTTGGACACGTGTCTCTTTAAAAGTTGGGGTTGAAAATCTTTTTAAATTGAGTGAGTAAAAGTAATTCTAAATTACTTGTATTGTCAATTAGTAAATTTATCACTTAAAATGCAATAAACATTAATCATATGATCTATAGTGTTGTGTGTCTAAATATGTCATTTTACCTATATTGACAAAACAGAACCAGAGTGGACAAATCTTCATATAAGAAATTTGTATAGCAATTAAGGGTACACCAACTTTACACATGGCACTTTCCAAGAACCCTCCCCCACAAGTGCATGCACCCTTCATCAGTTTCTTTCTCTAGTGCTTATATAGAATCACTTTTATCTATATATACTTGCTTTAACACTCTCAAACCAAATTTCAATCCCAGTTAAGAAGAAGTTTCAAACTTTTAAGAAATGGATCCATTTTATAGATGTTCTTCTTCTTCCTCGGACGCATCATCGTCTGAATCTTCGTTGTCGGGAAACAAGACTCTGAGAAATTCCGACAAGTCGGAGAGAATAAAAGGTCCGTGGAGTGCTGAGGAAGACAAGATCCTGACCCGGATGGTGGAACGATACGGGGCCCGAAACTGGTCCCTGATTAGCAAGTACATAAAGGGTCGGTCGGGTAAATCTTGTAGACTGAGGTGGTGCAACCAGCTCAGTCCAACAGTCGAGCACCGACCCTTTTCCGAGGCGGAGGATGAGACTATCTTGGCGGCGCAAGCAAAGTACGGCAATAGATGGGCCACCATTGCACGTTTGCTCTCCGGCCGCACTGACAATGCCGTGAAAAACCATTGGAATTCGACATTGAAAAGAAAATACCAGCAAAAACAAGTACTAGAAAAATCAACTGATGGTACAAAAATGTAGCTTCTGGGTCTAGAGAGTGTCCTGTGAGTAATGATTTTGATGAATATGATCCAATGACGACATTGTCCTTGGCGCCGCCGGGGTTAGTTGGTGATATGGTGGCGGAGAGGCGGGCGGAGACTTTTCCGGGGGGGTTTTGGGATGCGATGAGGAACGTGATAGCCAGAGAGGTGAGGGAGTGCGTTACGACGTCGTTTCCGGAGGCTTCCTCTGGGTTTCATTAACCTAATGACAATGATGTTTGTTGCCGCGTATCAGTTAAATCACTTTTGGCAAATTGATTTGTTTAATATTCTTTTATTTATTCTTAATTATTAATTAGTACATAATTTGTCAGTTCCTAATTAGCAACTATCTTTTCTTTTAATGCATCGCACGTGTTGTAGAAGAATTGGCTAACAATTTCGAAATGATATAAATTTTATTAATTATCAACAAAATATTATTGGTATTGTTCGAAAAACACTCCCATTGATATCAAAATTGTTAAACTTTTCTACCAATACATTCAAAACCAAGTTTAAGAATTCATCAGACAACATTAATGCACTCCATTGATTGCCTATAATAGACAAGCAATACACATATTATCTGTTTAATAAGATGTAACGAACTTATAAATTAAAACTACATTATTGAATGGATCGATGTCCACAATGATTGTGATTAGTTTTACCTAATTAAATGATCAAACTAATGGACGAACTTCCTTAATGTTAATAATAATTATTAATTTGATATCCTCAAAATAAAATTGGAGTTAACTAGGGAGAAAAAATTAAGGGTTTGGTCAAAAGTGCATTGAAAATGTGGGAAATGGGAAGAGTGTTAGGTGGTGGTCAGAGACCAAAGATGTCGTTATCAGGTAGAAAATATGTCATAATTAAAGGGAATGTTCACACTTGAATTATTTTATTAGGTCAGCACTGACCGAATTTCCATATATAAAACGTGCTCTACTCTACAGTCTACTGCCCAACAGTTTGTCTCCTCGACCATGCTTCAACAGCTTTTTATAACAAATTGTGACCTGAATTATATTACATTTACAATGACAAATGGGCCTTTTCTAAATAATGTATGTGTCTATAGGTAACATGTCATTCGTTGGTTGAGATTTAAAAAGAAATGCTACTTGTACAGAAATTTCCTACAGAATAGTTTACAAATGCTGACTTGGCATATTTTTAAATGACTATTATACCCTTGTCTTAGTTCATCTTTTCAACCGAGTTTTGTGCAAGAAACCATGGTGGAAATTCACTGTTCTTCATCACCATCTGCAGAAGCCACAGTTTCTACTTCTAAAAATCAGATACCAGATGAACCAGTAACAACAGTGCCGATAAAGAAAAGAAGGAATTTTCTTGGAATGCCTGGTAAATAGATTCTCCATAAATTATCTAAGAAAAAAAATGTGAAGCCCATATGAAAAAATGAACAATATAGAGAATTTTTGTCATTTTTCTTGTTGTTTTTCAGATCCAGATGCAGAAGTAATATCTTTATCACCAAGAACTTTGTTGGAAACCAACAAATTTGTCATTTGTGTATGAGATCTGCAATAAAGGATTTAAAAGGGACCATAATCTGCAACTCCACAGGCGAGATCAAATTGATTTTAAATCATAGTCTTTCATATTTAAATCATGGATTACAGCAACAATGAACCAAGAAACAACTGAAATCAACAACGTATAGAGCAATGTTTGTTGTACAAATAAAGGTTGACAGAATGGTTTTTCACAGATGATTACGTGGCATTGACAATAGTCATAATTTGATTTTGGAAAGCATGTGGGTCCCTATGTTGTTTATTTGTACTCTTTCCCTCAAAATTATTTAGACAATGTTTGGTTTAGTTTTTCTTAATTTTTTTCAAATTTATTTTCAACCACTTATTTTATAAGACCCATAAATTTTAACAATGCATTTTATCAACTTTTATAAAAAATTCCTAAAAAACTACTTTTAATTAATTTTCTATTTATTTGATTTTATTTACGTTATTATGATTATAATAGTTTAAAAAGAAAATTTTGATGACTATATAATTAAAGTTTTTAATATTACACTGATATGATTTGAACTAAGTTAAATATATTTTATAAAGTTATTAATTTTATAAGTTTTATTTATTTTTTTCAAGTGGATAAAATATTTTTTTTAAAAGTTGTCGTAGTATATGCTCAAGTTTGTTAAAGTGATTTTGTCGATCTAATTAAGACGATTATTGTACTATAATATTAGTAGAAAAATTATATAATTTTCCGTGAAGTATTCTAGTATAACAAATGTATTTTGTTAATAAAATGAGAAGTTTCTTTTCATTTTTTTTTCTTGTAATGAATAATGAGTGGTGATAATTTATTAGAATCAAATTTTTGGCATCATCAAATAGTTCTCCATCTGTTTAAATAATTATATTATTTTTTACAAATTTTAACTATACACTACTTCTGATTTTTTGGTTATAAAGATTACAGTACAATAATTGCCTTAATTAGATCGAAAATTATACTAGAATACTTCATAGAAAATTATATAATTTTTCTACTCAATATTATAGTACAATAATCGCCTTAATTAGATCGACAAAATCACTTTAACAAACTTGAGCATATGCTACGACAACTTTTAAAAAAAAAAATTTCATCCACTTGAAAAAAATAAATAAAAATTATAAAATTAATAACTTTATAAAAATATATTTGACTTAGTTCAAATCATACCAGTGTAATATCAAAAACTTTAACTATATAGTCATCAAAATTTTCTTTGTAAACCATTATAATTATAGTAATGTAAATGAAATCAAATAAATAGAAGATTAATTAAAAGTAGTTTTTTAGAAATTTTTTTTATAAAAGTTGATAAAATGTATTGTTAAAATTTATGAGTCTTATAAAATAAGTGGTTGAAAAAAAATTTGAAAAAAAAATTAACCAAACATTGTCTAAATAATTTTGAGGGAAAGAGTACAAATAAACAACTTATGGACCCAAATGCTTTCCAAAATCAAATTATTGTTGGCGGAATTCTGTGGAAGTGACCCAAAGTAATAAAAACAAGAACCGAAAATTTGGAAATGAAATTAACCGAGGCAATAGTTGAACTCTTTGTCCTTAAGTCAAATTGCCCATAAGGTGCTTTGGTCTTTGGCAAATGGCTCCCAAGATACAGCGGTTTCGCTTGAGTTTAGTAGCACAACAAAAACTCAAATCACAATGAACCAAAGATGGCTTTTGTACTCCAACGGATGAATGAAATGGAAAACAGATTTTTATGCAACTTTTATGCAATAAAAATGGTTCAAAGATGAAGAATATGAGTGCTTTATGATTGCAATATGTTTACGTATCAATATATTTTCATAATGGACGTCCATGGCCCTTTTAACGTTGGAGAGTTGGTTGGAAACGAAAAGGAATGAACCAAACCGTGCAACTCTTCAAAAGGACACATGTCTGTTTCACGCAAACCCATGCGATCGCATGGTTAAACCAAGCTGCGATCGCAAGGTACAAAAATGGAGCAGAACTTCGTCAGAATAACCATGCGATCTCGAGGCTTTGCCTCTGCGATCGCATGGAAGGACCAAAATACATTCTCGTTAAAAATTAGTTAACTTGCGATCGCAGTTTACATACTGTGCGATCGCATGGTCAAACAGCTGTTGACCGATTTTGTCCTTTTCGTAATTTCTCATTCATTCGATATTGGTTTCGAGATGCCAAATATACCCTTTAAACATCTGAGATAAATTTTTGTCGGGCGTTGCCCCGAAAACTGAGTGCGCCCCTCGACCCCGCGACTGACCGGCGGGTCGAACCCCGCGCGACCGACCGGGCGGTCGATCCGCCTCGGGCGTTGCCCCCGGCGTCGTCAGTGGCAAATAAATTTGCCTAAGCGGATTGGGCGGGACTTGTATATTTGGCTAAGATGACACGAAGTCACTTAGTTAATTTATCAACATTTTAAACCAATTTCCAACAATTATGACTATTATCAATGCCACGTAATCATCATCGTCAACCATTCTGTCAACCTTTATCTGTACAACAAGCATTGCTTTGGAAATAAATGCCAAACAGAGAGAAATATGCCAAGTCAACATAAGTAAACTATTTTGTAGAAAATTTATGTACAAGTAGCATTTCTCAGATTTAAAAGTGATGTTTCGACTTACTTTCTATGTGTGTCACAATTTATTGAAGCGAAACTCAAATCTACTCTACATATTCTTGAGGCTAATGGCCTAGTCTGTTGATTGTAGTAAGAGTTTGAATGTTTGTGACTAGCCGTCTTCAAAAATAATTTCAAGACTAATAGCTGGTTATAGGACTCCAAGTGACATGTCTTCCAGGTCTTATTTGATTTATAAGAGAATTCTTATTTCAATGCAAACATATAATTTATGTTCTAATTTCAAAATAGAAAATTTACTTTTTCTTAGGAGACATGCTTTACATAGGAACCTTCTGACCTAACTTTGTTATTCTTGGTCACCTTATTTTTCATTCATGTAATATAAGTACCTAGTGAAAAGAAGCTCGTTACTATTATTAGATTTGTTCATTATATTATGAAAAAAATACATGTATCTATTTTGAATTGAGCAATCTAGTCAAGAAAAATATGCAGAGATGCGCAAATGTAGCATTAATGTTTTCTTGGAGACAACTATGATTCGAGAAACTTATGTAGGGCTGAGCCGAGTTGGGGCCTAATACATTCAAGCTCAACCTTCGGCTGATGTTACTTCGAGCCTAGTTCTGCATACACAAGTTCAATTTAAACTCGGCTCCATATATACATCAAGGCTGCAGTTACTAGAACAAAAAATTCCCTGAACCCATTTTTCTTTTTCTTTTTTTTTTTTTGATCGGACATGTAAAAATATATATAGATCAAAAAATGAACAAATACATTAGGCATACCCAGGTTACTTTACAAAATATGAATTAAGAAATACCCGAATAAAGACATACTTAAATCAAAACATGAGGATACAAGGTAAACATGATATTGTATATATGTGTTTTAATTTTTCTAGTAATGCTATCAAAGAGAGGGATTAAACCATCAAATATTTTTCGATTCCTAGTTGTCCAAAGGTGGTAGATGATGCAAGCCAGTGCAATTCGTTTAGATTTAGCTTGCCAAGATGATCCTCTTGCTTCCTTATGAATCCATTTTAAAGCACTAGATATCGTGGACATAGATATAGTAATTCCCAGCCATTCTCTGATGTTCTTCTAGAATCGGTTGCTAAAGTCACAAGAGAAAAAAATGTGTCGTGCTGTTTCATCTTCCAATCCGCAAAGATCACATATCCTATCAATTTCCAAGTGCTGAAGCCTATCCTTTGTAAGTAATTTAGCTTTTGCAGATAACCAAAATATAAAGGAGTGTTTCGGAATGATGCATTGGTTCCAAACAACCTTGCCCATTGTTGCAATGTCCCTTTAGGCCGAAAATATTCATAACTACGTAAAATGTAAAGATCTCCAACACAATTCCATTCAGCAATCTTGCTGACAGCACGCACAGATGATCCTTCAGATTGGCATAAAAGATTCCTGATGGCGAACAGCCATTTGAGAAGTGGGAGTCACCCTTACGAGGATTCCATTCCCAAATTAAATTCTCATTTAAGTATACATCGTTCACTCATTTGACCCAAAGCATATCTTTCTTTATGTGAATGTTCCACAAAGATTTGACAAGAAGGATAGTGTTCTATCATTTAATGTCTCAAAATTCAAGTCCACCTTCAGTGTCCCATTTTTCTTTCCTTAGGTTAGAATCAATATAGGGAAACTTAGGATGCTATGAAATGGTAGGTTTAGTCAAGGATTCAAGGCTTCTCTATCATGGTATATCCATGTAGGGCTTTCTACTATACGTGCAATGGTGCAATTGTGCAATTGTGCAATTATTGTAATTTTTTTTCTTTTTTCTTTTTATAGTTGTCTATTTGCAAATCTATAAATATGGATTTATTGTATTAATATTTCATACACAGAAAAGTAATACAAACTCTCTGATTTTCGAGGGCAAAAGAGTGACATTGACTCATTGCCATTGGACAAAGAAATTTTTTACTGGGGATTAAAAAGTTAGTTTGACGACCAAGAATGTGGAGAAATATTGTGGAATTTCATTTTCACCGAACACGTGAATCATGGCATTAGATATGTCATACATGTACAAAAGAGAATAAAATAAAACACGAGACTAACAAGACTAGAAAATGTTATGAGAATTCACCAATTAAACCGACACTCTTCACCTCATATCACTAGCAAAGTTCCATCGTCTCCTCCACCCCCGGGGGCAAACAGAGTGGTGGCTGCCTCTTAATACAAACCCTGCATGTCATCGAAGCTCTCTTTCAGCAGCCTGTATTTTCTCCAGGCTGATACAAAATTAAAAAGCAGGAACAACAATTCAAGAGTAAATGTAAATCTTTCAAAGAACACAGTGAAGAATTGGACGAAGCCCTTCAGCGGGCATCAAAATAGAGGTTATTTTTACAGTGATGTGCAATACATACTTGGTTAAAGTAAAACAGCTACATACAACAGCCGTACATCATTGAGCCTCGTCAACATCGTAAATTTACAAATAGTTACTTTATACAAGTTCTTGAATAATGTTCTTAGCTTCTGTGAGAGGATCCATGTGACGAACACTAGTCACCCATACATTCTGCAAAGGAAGCATCGTCATACCCAGTTCAATTAAGCGCTCTTCTAAGCCCTTACTGGCATTTGGATCCATGAGACCACCAACAACAGTCTGCAAAGAGAATGAAAATTAGTACGATTTTGGTTGTGGTGTACGAGGCTGAGAGGACTTGAACATAAGCAAGTGTAATGAAATGAACATATTTTCAGTAGTACTTTCAAAATCAATACTACAAAAGCCTTCTATGCCAGGAGAAGCGAAGCATCAAGCTGGTCAATCAATCAATAACAATATTTAAGAGTGTTTTCATATAAACTTATTAATTTAGGAGCAGAAAGTGGGGATTTAGGGGGAGGACTGGAGTTTCAAATTTCTACCTGAAACAACCGATCTATTACTTTTTAATGATATTTTCTTACTGACATTTAAGCTCAATTCACAGAATAAATGAAATTGTCTCAGCTTGTCAGCCATTAACTACTTGACGCAACAAAGGGAGTAGCATTCTATATCTGCTTTACAAGGACAATATTAAGGTTTTTGTATTCTTCATGTTGGCCTATTAGCTTACCCAAAACGTGCTAAAACAAGCACCAATAATCAAGCTTCTAAGGAGATCTTCATCTGAGCTACTAATCAATTTTTCCGAGTCAACAGAAAATGTGAGGTCTTGACAAGAAGAATCAAACATGGATCCGTAGTTTTTCACTACAACTTGGCCATGCCGCTCTAAGATTTTGTTTAGACGGCCAATACTGGAGCTGCGTGCTAGCCCCATTATAGCCTTAGGTCTCCCGAAAGTTTCTGCATAAGTTTCACGTGAATATTCCTCACAGTGTATCCCAAGCAAGGCTGCAGCAGTCTCACAGTCCGCCCAGCAACAACAGGACGATGACCCATCATCTACACAAGGAACAGAAGAATTTAGGAATATCTAGCAATGAAAAACTAGGACATCATTTTGGGATCCTGCAGTAATGGAAAACATCAAATTTCCGGAAGCAAAAGAAATCAAATACAATTATATTCAAATTATGGTGACAATGGCATTATTTAAAAATGCTTACTATGTAATTTCAGGATAAACACTTGCAGAAAATAAAAGGACGAATTTATAATAATGGATAACAGTACCTTATGCTCTTTTAAGATTGTCAGATTGTGACAAGAGACCAAGTGCGAATATATTGGTGTATACAACATTGATCCAGATGCAGATAAGGATAATTAAATATATGACAATAATTGCAATTTCGTGGCCAGTAAGACTCAAACTTTCGGAAATGTCACAAACCGGATGTTTAATAGCCTTCCCTCAAAACATTTTTAATTACGTCACAGTGCAATAGATTCATAAATAAAGAGTGAGCTAACTTTGAGTTTTACATCAACTTTATCAGCCTCCAAAGTTGCCATTGTTCTAACCAGCTTTTTGTATTTCATAGATTAGAAAACAAATGGAAACCCAGCCACGCAACCCGCCCCTAAATAGAAAAATAACTTTTGAAACTAAAGGCTTTCTTTATGTTGAGCAGAACCAAGATAGAATACATACGGTGCTCATTTAGTAATGGTAAGAACAAAAAAAACAACGGAGTTACTATAGAGGATCTTGTTGTCAGAACATGATTGTTTTAGGTATACAACATATGACGTCTGGATGAAATGGAGAAGTTCAAGAATCATGTGTGCTAGGAAGATTCGTGTAGGGTTAGAGGCAAGTTCTACACAATGATTAGACGTGCTACGTTCTATGGAGTGTGTTGCGCTATTAAAGGACAAGATGAGCATAAGATGAATGTAGTTGAAATGGAGATGATAAGTTGGATGGGTGATCATACCCAAATGCACAAGATAATAAATGAGAATCTACGCCAACAAGTGGTGATGCCCCAATTAAGGATATATCGAGGGAAGGATGACTTGGGAAGTTGGGACATGTTTTGCATCGGCCTAAAGAGGCCTGAAGAGACTCGTGTTCCTAAGAGTGACATAATTTTAGCAGAACAAGTCAGAAGAGGGAGGGTAGATCAAAACTTACATGGGATTGTTGTTTCTCTCAAAGTTCGGACAAGGGAAACATAAGCAACAGATAATCTAATATACGACCTTCAAGTTTCAAGAAGTATATCGTGCTAATCTTTATCCACCAATATGTACACAGATGCCTCAATGCCAACAGGATTAATTTAAGAATCATCAAGCAGAAATATAAGAGAACTATTATAAAACATATCTGGGCCTCACATTGGTGGGAACTGGATTTTTGAGACTTTAAAACTCTCAAGAGCTTCAACCCATAAATTTGAACTCAACTGCTCTTATCATACAATCCTAAAGTTTTTTGGGAATAAGATTTGGTACTTTTTGCAACAGCCAACAATTACCATGTCATATCACAACCACATCAGAGGGACCGAATACATACCCAAAACAAAACCAGCAAGTGGGATGTCAAGTATAGATGATGTGGACTGAAGACTAGGTTGCAAAAATAGAGTCTTTCTACTCCTCTCTAATACAAGGATATAAACTGCTACAACCTGTCAAAGCAACCAAAGGAGTAAACTGTAATAGCTTAAAGCGTGATTGTGTATGTGGAATAAAATAATACACAACAAATTAGAGAAAAGAGGACTTCAATCGGCATGCAAGGCATGAATTTCTCCATTGAGCGTAACTCACCCTGGAATGAAATTGAACCGGTTTAAGATCCGAAAAATGCACTAGTTCAGATATCAAAGCTGTAGGAACAACAGCATTTGGAGAGGCAACAGTGTGTAAGCCCATGGTGTCAGATATGTAATCACGTTCATCACTGAACTGGCGATGTATCAAACTAGTATGGTGGATTGTGATGAAAGATACAGGTGTTAACATATATTCACTCTGCCCACTGGGAAAAGAGCACATTCGTTCAATTAGTCAGTCTGAAAGCAGTGGCTAGATAAAAGAACAGAGAGAAAACATCTTGTTACCAAGCAGGCCTGTGCAACTAGGAACCTGACTTCCATGACATACATTCATGATTTCTAATGCATGACATAATTAACAAAACAAAAACTGTGCCATTAAAATGCTTTGACAACTATATAATAAGCTAGAAACAATATTTTAAACTGAGTTCTAAGCAAATTTACTAGCACCATATTAACATACTCCATAATCCCTCTGACAGAAACTAAGGATTTAATTTGACTTTCATGGTCAAATGGACCACACATTTTAATGCTTATTTTTCATAAATTATCTAGTTTTGGAGAAAAAAATGAATGATAAGTCTACCATCAAGTATTATCATTTGGAAACTTCTCAAACCGGAAAGGCAATTAGAATTGACACAAGATGTGGCCTCAAATAATCTTTGTTTTAACTGATGAAAGTGAAACTAAGCCATTCACGATTCCTCCCACAAGGAATACAAAATTTGCTATAAGTGAAAAAAGAAACACTCCCAGTTTGCTTATGATGTTCTGTTCTATCATGATAAAGAGATCCAATAACAAAAATTCTTAAAGAAGAAATGTTGCATAATATATGAAGTAGATTTACAGACAATTCGATGCAAGTCAGGAAGAACAAAAGCATCAGCGTGCAACTGAGATTTTCAGAATTCAGCATATAAACTTAAAACACTAATACCTTCGTGCCATAAAAAGTAATCATACTTAAAACAGTGAGATAAAAATAAGAAGTTATTCATTCAGCCCAAAGGGCGTGTCAAATTTAGAAAATCATACCTAAGCACAAGAATTCGGTGAAAGGTTGCATACACGTCTCTTCCTAATCCAATAGGGTAAGCATGTTTAGATAGATTACCAAAAATTCTGACCTGGCCATCAGGGTATTTTGAATTAAGATAATAAAATTTGTGTCAAATTCGAGACAATATGGATAGCAAGGGAAAGCAAGAAAGTACTCTGTGATGGTCCACCAGAACATGAATACAAGCACTGTCTCTTCCTTGGAGAAACATTGGTAGGCGACCAGTACTATAGCTGTCATGTCTTATTTGTCCGGCAAAAGAATGACGATCACAATCATGTACAGCCACTACAAGTCCATGTACAGATATTAAGTTCCCCTCCGGCAGAAGGTAACCAGAATGTGAAGTTCCTGAAGATTGCACTGGTGCAGTAATCATGGCCCCAGCACAGTCATGAATGTCTGATTCTTGTTCAAACGAAACTGATGGCCCAACAAGACCGCCTTCCAATAATTTGATATCATTCTCCAATAAACTTAGAGCATCAGCAGGCACAAATATGTTCACGTCTGAATAGATTTCATAATTCACACCATTAGATGTCATACTTGGAATTTGAAATTGCTGGTAACCTTTGCAAATAACCTCACTTCTGGCAAGTGAGTTGTGGAATGAAAATAGATTTGAGAAATCTGAACTTTGGAGACTCTTCATAGATGAGAACATAAGACTCCAAAGACGAGTTTCAGAATTAATGATTACTTTAGCACCACTGACTTCATGGTCTTCAATTACATTGCAAAAATTGTCTTCATCCTGATGTTTTACAATATAAAGACCACCAATTTCCAGTGCCTGCAATTTCAATAAATTCTTCAGCTTGAGTTAATTAGTGAACAAATATAAAATACAGAAGATCACACCATCAATAGATAATAATGGAACGTAACATACCTGATAAGTGCAATAGCTATCAGAATTGAATTCCAGTAGTACCTTCCTCATACGTGGTTTGCAACCAGAAACAACCTCAGCATCTGCTTTGCTGCAACGCAAAACTCCCGCGCAATGATAATTAACACTTTCACTAGTAACAAAACATGTATATTCTAGAAGATTCTTAAAACAGCATTTGTCCTCCACAGAAATGTTGTGAGAGCTATAGGAACCATTTAGAAGGCCATCTAATCCATTCCCAGCATCATCCAAGCCAACATCCAAAGACTGGCTTGAAGCCAGATCAATTTTACACCTCTTACTAGCAAAACTTTTCTCGCATCTAGTCAAATTTCCAAGAGAATCTCTTGGATGGTCCATGGAAATATTGCTTACGAGTGTATCTCTGCCCTTTTCCGCAAGAAGCAAATCCCAGGGCAGGATTATGGCCTCAGAAAACATGTTTGACCTCTTTGAAATAACTTGATCTCCTTGAAACTGAAAAAGGGGAAAGATAAAAGTGTATAAAGAAAAATAAAAACAAATGATGACATATTACATGCATTTGTAACAAAAGCATACCTTGCACTGAATGGGAAATTTGTGTGTTATCATAAGCAAGTGAAATCTTCCACCTTCAAGTTCATCAGAGTTTTCTTTCCAATCAAAGAAAAGAGAACGTGGATGATTTCTAGAACCTTCACCTCGTCTGCAGTAGAGATAAAGTGATGTCTTCATCTTTCTCACCAATGGAGCATCACCGAAGATACTTTGGCAAGACAAAGATTTATCTGAAAGAATGTCCAAATTAAGCAGCCTTTCAGGTATACCTCCGATAATTATAATGAAGTCCTTCACCTGGAAAGAGTGAAGATATAAACCAATCAGGAGGCAAACAAAAAACACCATTTGCACTTCAATCAATAACAAAAAGTTGTCTGACAGTAATGATTAAATGCAAAACATCACCACCTCAAAAATCCTTTTAGAATTCCAAGTTGATGGAAGGTCACATACAACATCAATACTTCCAGTTGCATCAACAAGCTGAAATCTGCCAGAAGATGAAATCTGGATAAAACCAAATAATCCAAGTCAAACTGACAAATTTCAAAATTTCAATGTAGGAGGTTTGCAAATAATTATGTCCAGCTTATGCTGACGACAATGTTTACAGGAACATTGGATTTACTTATACTCAAAATAAGCATAAACTGAAGAAGGAAGTGCTTCTACTCAAAATATGTAATCTAAGCGAAGGCTTGTTCTGGACCACGCCGCTAGATTAATACTGCCAGCCTATTGTGGGATGACTGCAACCTTCCTATTTAAGTAAGGAATGAATATCAGATCCTACTGACGTTCAACCAACGACCGGCCCTAGTGGTTGATGCTTGCGGCTTTTCCTATTTCGGCTTGGATTGAAAATACTGGACAGGAAAGGAAAACTGTCCAGCCTTTCAAGCCCTACTAAGTAAAGGGAGGTGTTGTTGGCTGCTTAAACCCCACTTCTGCACCCCTAGAAAGCAACAAGACATTTCTGCAAATATATATTATTTCTAGGTATGTGCAAGGTTCAGGAAATGCATACGGGCATGCGGCACCATATTGTGAATTAACTTTGCACACATCAAAGATCATATGCCAGGTAAAGAAAAAGCACAAAGCAACTTCAGAAGAACAATATTGCAATCGATTGTGACCTTTAGAGTGCCGAGCACAATAACACCAATTTCTTCTGTGCGCAAGATTTTTCTCAACGACTGGGCATAAATACATCCACCACAGGATATAGTATTTTTCCGATTGATGTTTGCCATACAACCTGAACTATTTTTCCAGTCATAGAGCATCTTCTTCCATCTTGCCTCACAAGAATTGATTAAACTAGAAATTGGTGGGACCTGAAGATCACATTGTCAAAATAAATTATTCATTGGTTGTTGAAGATCTTTAACTAGAAAAAACATCGATAGACTTTTGATATAACTCAGGTCAGATATAGAGCTCAAGTAGACACACAAGTTTTAAGGAACTGTAGTGTGCTTCCTTGCCACAAGAACAACAATCGTGCTTGCAGAACTCTACAAAGACTCCACGCTGCAAAACAGAAATTTAGTAAGTGAAGGTGACAAGAAGAAAGGAAAAATTCTGCAATTTCTACTTAACTGGGATCATACAGGCAGATTTACCCGAAATTGAAATGCTGATAGCGGCAAATATGGGTTAGAATATTTTTGAGCCAATCCTTCATTCTGGAAACACCTTGTGATTGTCGACATCAGCTTAGAATAATTTATAAAGTAAACAGAAAAAGGAATGTAAACAATAAAATAATTTAATTAAAAATGTGAATGTAAGCAGGCATACATGTTTTGACCCTATGATATCCTTCTCAGATAAAATCCCAGCAAACTTTTTCCGAAAACATGAGATGACAAGTAAAACCCTGAGGGAAAATAATGAAAACTTGTGAGTCAATCAGGAATGAAGAAGAGTGAATTAAAAGACCCAGATTCTTTACTACCATAGTCTGGCTGTAAAAGTCAAGGAGTCTATGAACTTTTGAAGGCGGCTCTGGGAGTGTGATTTCAAATGGCATCTGCAGTATATCATATCACACATGTGAACACAGGATACTCATGGATTTGCAATGACAAAGCATAAAAATGGGAGGAAAAACTGACCCTGTTTCAAGTGGGGAGAATGACTCTATGCAAATGCTCGTCCTAAAGCAAGCACCAAGTATGAACATCTTTGCCCAAGGAAATTTTGGATTCACAAAATGAACATTTTTCAGAGATACCTAAAATGATGCATCCGTTAAGAGACATTATATAGAACGCAACAAACTTTTTGACTGTTTCCCTCAAACTACAGATTTTCACCCTTCCACAAACAAATATAGAAATTATCCTAACATGAAATTAATGTAACAGAAGCAGAATAGTTAATTAACATACAATGGAACCAACTCTGAGACTGTGTGGCACAGTGAGCTGCTGGTCCGTTAGCAATAGCATCACCTCTTGATCCAGCTCAACAACCATACCGTGCATGTAAACCCCAGTAACAATCCCAGAATAGCTACCACATTCACCCTTCCCTCTTATATCAGTTTTCTGAATTGAACTCCATTTCTTAAACAATTTAGGAATATGCAACAATGCTTTGTCTGTTGTCACATACGTTAACTGGGACTGATCTTTTCCTACAAATATCAACTTCTTCTTCAACCCCGAAAACAAAGCAACGCCCCCAGTCAATCTCGAAATAACAGGATGCCATGATGAGGCCGACCCACAAAAGTATACAATAACTGGCTTAATAAAACAATGATCTTTCCTATTTTTCTCACTCAAATCACCCAATCCTGACGCCAAGATTTTTGAACTACAAACCTTGCACTCACAAATTAAAACATTTACAAGAAAGCCGCTAATATTACTCGAACCACTTTCCGTCGTTGTACATGGAACAATAGAAACTGGGCTTATGGACTCTACCACACCAAAAACGACATATTTAGCATTTGAATTATCTTTAAAATGAACAGGGTGACACGTATTAGCATTAAACGAATTAAAACTCGACAAAGAAGAATATTTTCCACTAAAAGATTCCAAAAAGTCCCAGCTAACAATTTCCAGACATCCAGCTTTTCCACTCCCATTTCCACATTTTAAAGGAATAAAATTCCAAGCAAAGATTCGAATTTTTTGACCAATAGTTGTAGGGTCAAAATTCAAAATGTCGCAGCAAATGGCTGCCGAATCATCGGAGAACTGAAAGCAATTGCAATTGATTGTGGAAATATTGCTGATGTAAGATGGTAGGGTCAGGGTTCCAACGATGAGGGTGCAGTGGTTTAAAGGTTTTAGGATTTTGAGGCTAGGGTTTCTAGATGTGGACTCCAAGGGTTTTGGATGCTGAATTTGAACGGACGGTCGGCGGGGCTTAGGGTAGGAGACCAGACGGCTGGGACTGAGGGAGAATACACCGGTGAGGGGCTGATCACGTTGAATTAGATCGGAAATTTTGAGAATTTTGGTACTTTCTTCTTCCATTACCCGTGTCTATGAGAGGGAGAGGGCGGGAGCGGGAGATTGGAGGGAAAATGAATAGAGGCGTTTGTTTCGAAAGTCTCAAATAACTCTAAATTGCACGCACCGTCCCCAACTTTGGAGTTAGTCGCAAATTGGACTCCAAACTTATATTTTTGAAAATTTTTGAGGGAGTTGAATAGAATCACAGCAATTTGCATTCTGATAGTTTGAGTACAATTCATTTGGTAGTACAAAAGACAAAGAATAATGACATTCATTATCACTTTATATGAAAACTTATCGAAAAAAATATATTACTTCAAAAATTAAAATTGTCAAGAAACCCTACAAATATGATCACCAAGGTGTTAGCAACAACTGAGTTCAAGAATATTTTGGAATTGATCTTGCAATTATGAATGCTTCAAATAGATGGTGCATGTGTGAGCAATTGAAAGAACTACATAATTAATTTTGTTTGAGACACGATATGTCATTTCAAAAATTGTATGAAATCAAAGTTACCAGTATGTCTTGACAACTTGATAGTACCTCAAGTTGGGCACCTAAGAGCCAATCTTGTTTATCGGTTGGCTAGCCATCCCATTTGGCAACTAAGGATGGCCCAACAACCTGTATATCTCAAGGTTGGAGTTACTACTCCATCTTCTAACTTGCCATCACCAAGAGTCCATATCTTGACCTTTGGGACATCCTTGGAAATGTTCAATCTTAATCAACTTGTACTCCTACTCTCCCCAATTCTCATCCACTAAAAGACCTAGTTTCTGTGCAATTATAGTACTAGTTTGGAGGAAGATTCCTTATGAGATACGGCTTTCTAGGCCCATGGGCCAATCTACGCTCCAAAGTAGTCTCAATCCTTCTAAGATTACACTATAAACCATTATATATAGATGCATTTGTTTTATTATTTAGAGCTTGTTTGATTAGTTATTATTTTGACCCTCACGATATTTGGTAAAAAAAACGTTTTGGTTATTTTTTAGCTAAAAAAAAAAACCCCATTAAAATAGGAATCAAACAAGCTTAGATTATATTATCCCTCACACTACATTTAGTTTATAACACCACGTTTATATTTCTCTCCCTACATATGCTAACTTAAACATCATAGGGACTATAAAGTCATGCCTCAATACCTTTGTTTCAGGTATCGAAAGCATTGTTTGTGATTATACTAAGCTTGGACATCAGGCCAACCTCGGGTCATCCTAGGTACATTTTTAGTAGCATCAAATCTCTTATAGAAACTATAAAAAGAGATTCTCATTTGTTAAAATTACAACATAGAAGAAAACAAGAGTGTAGAACTATTTAAGGAATAAAGAGCACTCTTTCCCAACACTAATTCAAATCCCACGTTCTTATCTCACCTTTCTTGTATGCAGATGTAAACGCCACTTACAAAGTTTGGATGTAATCTTTATGTGAAGTTCAGATAAAATGCTATTCAATTTTAATGAAGTCTCATAGCTTATTTGGTATTGCTTTTTTAAATTTATAAACTGGTCAAACATTATTTTTATCCACACCTTTCGTAGGAATTATAACTTTTATTTACTTGTAGTTTACAAAAAGTTTTACCAAATAAGCACATACTTAATGTAATAACTGTAAGGATATGCTATGTTTATATGATGCTATAAATGTAATAACTTGTAAATACTTTGCCTGTAAAAAATTCATCAATATACTGCTAAATTAATAATTTTCATAAATACTGCCCATCAACACACATGTCCCTTGTTATGAAATAGTAATTTCCATTTGGCTCTATTATTGGCAATAGAAGTCTAAATAAAACAGCCAATTCTCTGGACCACTTCAGCCCAAAATTCAATAAATTCCTTTGAAGTCCATAAAGACTGCCAAAAGCAAAACTAATTATTAGACAGACACACAGATATCTATACAAGAGATGTGCATGGACACGATTAAGGAACATAGACACGCGGTAGAATTTGTAAGTTTTCATGTCTAATCCAACATATCGAAAATATAATGAGTTCAATATAACATCAAATCATCACCCCAGTTTATACAAGGCCACTGATACCGTTTAATCAAGACTAATAATTTCCTGCAAAAGATAATGTCCAAATGATTCATTGCAGAAAGAAGGCTAAAACTTCAATATTTACATTATCAACTAAATTGTATAACGAGTCTGTCAATCATATCTATGATCAAATTATGTAATCTAACAGTAGTTTTTCTTGTCAGATACTCTGCCAGAGCTACGAGGAGAAAAAATTCCACATGTGAGCCTAAAGAGGTGAAAAATCTATGGGGTCTGTGGCAAAATTACACAGCATAAAAATGCCAAAGTGACTTAATGAATAGAACTTTGAGCAAATTTAAAAAAAAAAAAAAAGTGTCATATATTCCTGGCTGTACAACAGACGTCTAATTTTAATTCCCTCCCATAGTCTTACACAAGTGAGAAGTCCCGTCTGTGTGCCCTCAACAGGGCATAAGGATTATTTGTTCCAGTTCCTGAGAACAAACTATTTGGAACATTTGAAGGGCTAGTATTATATGAGCCACGATTGAGAACTGGTGAAGCTACGGAAGGAAGGACTTCAAGTATACAACGAGGTGAGTGCTGAAAATTTATCCCAAGGCCTGATGATTCTGGATAAGATTGTGGACTTGTTTCACTGGAACTGAAAATGTTTTTTGAAGCAGACAACCAATTTAGTCAAGAACTATTTTTGGTAACACGTCTAGCATATACAATGAATAATCAAAATAAAAGGGCGGGATGAGGGACGGAAAATGAGGACTTACACATTTAGTGGAAGTTTTCCATGCTGGATCCTCGAACCTGATGAATGTGGCATCACGTCCTTTTTTCCTTTAGTCCGGTCACTTGGGCAGTGTGGTGCATCCTAAAAATAAAAAATGATTGGTTTTTAAGTTTCTCGTTAAACTGAAATACAATGGACTAAGAGCTAACATATTAACATTTTAATAAATAAAAATGCATATAAGACATATATCCACTTCTTTTGCGGTCACCGGGGACAAAATGTGATTAGAGATACAAAAAAGGTAATGCAAGCATGAATGCGAGCTAGTGCCAATCCATACTCACGAGTAATTTCAATCTAGAAAATTCTTGCACAAAACCTCCAACTTTTTGATCTTGTGAACTTCGTAAGAAAGGGTGTCCAAGCAACTTAATAGCTGAAGGCCGATCTGCAGGTCTTCTCTGAAAGCACCGTCTGAGGAAATCCTTCCCTTCATTAGACAATGTTTCTGGTATGGGTGGCGATTTGTTCAATACATTGAACATGGCTTGCACCTAATGCCAAATGGAAAGAGGTTAATCAAATAGTCATAAACATCACTTTGTTTGAAACATTAAAGTGAGTGTGATAAAAGAAGGTACAGCTGGGGAGCAATTGACAAACTTTGGCAGAAATGGATCAGGAGTAAATGAAGTTAATTCACACACTTACCCCATTAAACTCACTCCAAGGAGGTTTCCCGGTGAGCATCTCGACAACCGTACAACCCACGCTCCATATATCAATGCCAAAGGCCAGCTCTGGATTAGCATCATTCCGCATCACAGCCTGCAGTACCTGTACAAATTAAAAGAATAAATACTTAAAATTATAAGGTATTCAAGGGCTAGTAGGTAAGCAGAGAACTCCAACTGAGATACCTCTGGAGCCATCCAATGTGGAGTGCCCTTCAATGAAAGATCAATAGAATTTCCCTTGAGCTAGAAAAGAAAAGGTGGAAAAAAGGATTAGTGCGTTTAATATGAAGACAGCAAGATTAACTCCAAACGAGATTTATTAAGGTGGTCAATCATCCAAATCTCAAAGAAAACGCCAACTCCACTAGAATCAAATTCCATTTATAAGAACTTCTTCTCAATTGCTAGTGAAATTTACTTAAAGAGATGAATAATACACATGCCTCGCATTCTGAAACGGATTTTGTGTTACTCAAGATAGAAATTTATGCTTCAATAAAATCAAAACAGAAAGATCGGAATGACTAGAGCTAAAAGTCAAAGAAGCACTAACTAGGTTTAAATTGTCAGGAAGAAGATACAAGAACATTCACGTAATATATTTGTATAGTAAGTTTCAAAACTCACATGTTTCGCCAATCCAAAGTCAGCAAGCTTGACAACACCAGACGCATTGACAAGTAAATTCGCTCCTTTGATGTCCCTGTTTTATATTGAATCATTAAAACTGTATGTGTAAATAGAACTTTAAAATTGTTCAGTTAGACCAATACGTCGATCACATATTTCAAACTCTGTTCTTTACTCGACCAAATGAGAAAGTCTAAAGAGAACACCAAAAATATCAGTTATTCGTATTTTTCTATGAATTGCTAGACCTAGAACATACCTTTACATGTTATATAAAAAGCCCGATATGCAAATGGAAGTTTAGGTAATATCTTCTAACAAGGCATGACTTTTACCTGTGTATTGTCTGTTTGCTGTGCAAGTAAGCCAACCCCGACAGAATGTGACGAGTGAAATTGCGAACTATGCTCTCTGTCATAACTCCACAACGTTCACTCATATACTTGTTAATGGATCCTGGGTGAACATACTCCAAATATATGCAAAAACGATCCTCAACCTAAAACAAAATAGTATTTTGTCCATCAATATATTTGTAGAAGTCTATAACCAGGCCAATATGATCATCTCAACAGTACTTATAGAAAGAAAAAAAGTAGGCTAACAAAACATACTTTTTCACACCCATAATATTGTACAATGTTTGGATGCTTCAACTCCTCAAGAAATCGGATTTCCTGAAATAAAAAGGCACGCAAATCAGATGTTTGTGTGACGCAGAAAATTGAAAAGTTTTCATATGTCTTGCAATCAACAAGATTGAGATCTGAAGTCCGCGAAGTGAAACAATACTTCGGTGACAACTAGTGAGTTCAGTTATTTTCATTAAAAACTTCAGAAATTTCAATTTCTTCAAAACAAAAAGTTCTGTAAGTGCTACTTGTCAGCAATTAGCAGACTGAACAAACTGCTGGAGGATTCCACAGATGGAAGCCTTATGGAACTCATATTGCTCTATGGAAAGCTCAGTTTTCCATCTCTAATACGTTTTGAACATTCTGCAGTTAACTAAGAAAAAGCTGGAATCATTTTAAAAAAATCAAGGTACAGATAAATAGAAACATAAAACAGCAAAAGAAACATCGGCTTCGGGCCAGACCCCTATACTAGTCCTATCGATCTGACAAGAAGAAGGGAGTTAAAAGGAATATTAATTCTTTTAAATCACAAAAACGACAGACAACTGCACATATTGAAAGTGGAATATGCTTAACGTAATATTTTGTTAAATGGTAAAAATGTGATGTATTACTGGATCTTCCATTTCAGTATGCACTTTCACTTACCAACATGGTCGAACAACACAAAATGGAGTGTGACAAAGTATCAAACATATAATAACATAAGAAAGATCTCAGAGGAAAACCTGCTCCAACTGTTTTATACATTCTGCACATTTAGGGTCATCGGTAATCATTTCAACTTCTTTCATAGCACACGTTGCACCGGTTTCACTATGAGAGGAAGAGAGAATGTAAGACTTCTACCAGCAGCATAAAATAGCTAGAAATCCTTGGTCAGTTTACATACCGATCAGTTGCAACATAAACACTTCCGTATGTACCACGTCCAATGAGTCTTCCCTTTCTCCACGTCCTATGAGTAGGTGACGGCCTGGAAACTCCTGGGGGGAGCGGTAATGAGTGCACATGCACATCACTACCTTCAGGCCAACTTTCTGGGAAAGATTTATTGCGCAAATGCATCAAATTGCCATTATGATTTACTGAGTTTCTACATGGACTTCGAACTGGTGAAAGATTAGGGGTATGTCTTGGTGAAATTTGGCAAGATTTTGCTATTCTATCTGAAGGGGAAGACTTTAAAGCCAATGCTGTGACGTGAAAAATATCTCCAGTACTAAATCTTTGTGGGCTAAGCATGGGACTTGAGTAACCACTGCTTGGAGCACTACGTGTAGGAACATGCAGCCAAAAGTTGTTCTGTGCAGTGTCAATGTTTAGCTCTTGCGGGAATTTTCTGTACCGATAAGTTGGAGATAGAGATGATCTTCTGGCCATATTATCTGTTGTCTTCCCCAAATTTTGATGAGAAGAACTACTGCAAGTTGAACATGATCGACAAAATTAATCTTCAGACAATCCACTTTTAGTTTAGGTATATCATAGAACACTATAAATAAACAATACCCAATCTCAGCCACAACTTTCGGAAACACAGAAAGAAAGAATCAATTCAAAATCTAAAAGCTCCTAAACTGTAGTTTTTTTAGACAATTCATCATATAAGGCTAGATTTTTTATTATTATTTTATACTATTTGGCAGCAAAGACAGATTATGTTTGTGAAAAAAAAAATGCAATCTCATAAGATAAAAACAATAATTACCGACCGTAAAGAGGTTTACTCCGCTATAAGAAAAAAAAAAGTAATTTTTTGTCCGTCACTACTCTTCATATTCTCAAACCAAAATCCATATCTCTCTCTCACAATTCGTCCATATTCATCAAAATCAAATTCCCTTCAAACAAAACTATCTATCTCTCATTCTTCTCAACTCTTCAATCCATTAAAATCCTCTACGGTCGAATTTCACCGCAAAGAAAAGCAGTATACTAGTTTATAGCAATTTCAAAAAAAAATTATTAAATCTTTATAGTAGCAATTACATTCATGTAAATAGACAAATACACTTGAAAGTATGGAAATAATTTCGTATCTTTAATCAAAATATAGTGTCGTACATAATACTAATAATCCAAGATTTCATATATCGGATCACTAATTTATATAAGAAATTAAACACGCGCCAAAAAAAAATTAATTTCAAGAAGATGAAATGGTCAAACCTTGCAATTGGAGAGCTTGAATGACCCGAATCCCCTCTTCTTGGACCATGCAAATAATCATTCAGCTTAGACTGAGAATTCAATTCCGGAAGCGGAAGCGGCAGCGGCAGCGGCACCGCCGACTTTGAACAATGGTCGACATAGGCAGGGTGGGGCGTACGAGGCTCCGATGCCGGCCCCCAAGCAGAATCCGAGTCCGGCGAGACGGGACACGACTGTGACCTCTCATTAAAAACTCCAGGCCGCAACCCCAATTGATCATCAGTTGCGTGCCTTAACTTCCTTTGCCTGGTTAGCTTCCTCCCTTGTCTATTCAAATTCTTGAAAATATCGTTGGAGCTTTTGCTCTTGCCCTTTAATGGAGGACTTGAAGGGGACGAAGATGAAGAAGATGATGATGAGAATGCATTCCAAATAGAAGGCATTATTTGGAGAAATTAAGTAATAAAAACTTCAGAATTTTTTCATTTTGAAGAAACTTAAGCTTGGACCCCAAAAAAAACCCAGCTGGCCAACTGGTGCCTGATGGCGGTATTGATCAGGCAGGAGAAATTCATGTATACTTTAATATTGTTTGTTTGTTTCCGTTCATAGACAATTGGAGTCTTCAAAGACATGTACAATTTGCATTGTAAAGTTTTTCTGAAAAGTCAATGTTGAAGAAAGGTTGAGGTTGACAAAATCACACCGCGTGGAAACCCAGAAACTTACGTACTTATGAAAAATTCTATTATATTATATTAAAATTTTCAACTTTTAGATGTACGATAATCTGCGTAGGATTGGACTGGGTCAATGCTTGTTAATCCGATATCAGTCTTTCTGTATTGGGCACTTGCTGTGAATTGGGATTGGTATGCTCTATTAGTCTATGCATATATATACAAACAGTCATGGACTCCCAAACAAGCGTCAGTACTAAGACTTTGGTTTTAGTATTCTTTGTCTTTTAAAAAATCGGTTCTATTTGTCTTTGCTTGAGAAAAAAAAATCGGTATGGGAAGAATCGAGATAAGTATTTAGAAGCTCTTGTTTCAAAATCATTGTATGTTCAAAAGCGAGCGTTCGAAAGCGTTTAGTAAGCAAAAGTGATTTATTCAACATAATTGTTAAATTACTAAAAATGACATTGATTATAATAATATTATTTTGTATTATTATTATTATCACGAGTGATAAAATTCATTTTGTTTCCTAGTCAAATATTTTTTAACAAGGTAATGCATTCATTATTATTCTTTTAAAATAAAAATAATAAAAACATAATAAATTTCAAATTTTATTAAAATTACAAAATAAAAATATAGTCATATAGTGTAAAAATTAATTAAATTTATATTATTTTTTATTATCCAACTTGCATCAATTCGATTTCTCAAATGGTTATTAAATGAATTAATTTAATTAATTAGAGGTAAAATGGGTATTTTAATAATATATAAATGAAAAGTTTAAAAAGCAGAATACGAAAAGTTGTCTTTTTATACTTCTCAAAAAATCACTCTTAGGTGAGTCAGATTATTTTATAATCACTTTTAAAAATTTTGTCAAACGCCTAAATCAACTTCTAATTGTCTGAGAATCAGAAGTTGGGCTCCAAAATCAATCGCAAACGGAGCCTTAGCATATAGGTAATTTCTCCATTAGAGTAGGTAATTTCTCCAAGTTAAAGTCTATTCAACTTTTAGACGAGTGCTCAATACTTGAGTTAAACATCAAATATCATTTGACTCTTAAGATTCTTTACGTAAGACCGTAAATTATTTGATTGTAATATTGTTTATGAAATGGATACATACATATATGCATATGCATATAATAGGTAGTTATTAATGATCATTGCAATGGATTCCAAACAGGTTCGTGGTTGGTACAGGACAAGAACGTCATCGATAGACTATTGTCACTATCAATATTTTAAAAGATCGCTTAGGCGTAAAGCACGGTCTCCACGCCTAATTACATCTCGTCTTTGCTTCGCTCTTACCTCACCTTCACGCCTAGATCTAAAAAGTTGGAAGTTCAACCTTCACGCCTAGTCACACTTTACGTTTATCGACGATAGTGATGAAAAGTTATAAGTGAACACGTAGTAGAAGTTGTTGGGGGACGGAATCAACACTCGACATCAACGATCGTCGAGAAGAATCAGGGCTGACCATGTGCAAAATCTGAATGAGTGCCCACATAAACTTTCATTGATATTTTTTAACTGATGACTTTTATGAATTTTATTAACTGTTATTGACTTTTATAGATTTCAATATATTTCCATAGACTTTTATAGATTTCTATTTTGAAAGACTTTCCTAAATTTTCACAAATTTGACTTTTATAATTTTTTATTTTTTTCAATAAAAAATCTTCAATATATTTATATATTTTGTCACAGTTAAAAAAAAAATTGTCACAAAAAAAAGTCTAACAATAATTTATTTAATTACATTAATATTATTAAATTGATAAAAAAAAAAAAACTTTGAATTTATAATGTTATATTTATTTGCTGCAAGTAAACTATAGCTTTGTTTGTTTTCAATTAAAATTTTGCTAAAAACTAAAATCAAAGTCAATAATTAATTTTAACCACGCATTTTATGAGTCTACAATTTTTCACAACTTTTCAACCACACATTTCATCAACTTTTTCAGAAATTTGATTTTAATCAAAACCAAACACACCCTATGTCAAAAGTCAATAACTCTTATTAGCTCACTTTATTTTTTCTTTTGAATAAAACTAAAAAATTTTAAATGATTTGTGAATAAATTTAAAAAAATATCTCATGCAATTTTTTTAAAAAATAACTTCCAACAATTTTTTTTATCCAAATCATAGTCTCACTTCTTACATTTATCAACAAATAATTTCCTTGGTGAGAATCTCATGTTTCCTTGTAATCCTCCATCTTAATGTCACAAGCTAAATAAGAGCATCCATTTTACATTAATGAAAACTCACGATTTTCCAACAAAAATTAATGAAAATTTCCCACATCCACATACATATACATATACATCAAGGCTGCAGTTACTAGGACATTAGTGCTAACGAATAACATTACTTATTTTATAAATATAACTGTCAAAACATCAACATAATTAAACTTTAGTTTATTATGTGATTTTTTAATATTTTAAAACTCGAGTATTTTACACAAAGTAGAATTTTGAATAAACTAGTTAGAAATACGTGCGATTTCGTATTAATTTTGTTAATTTTTAATATTTTCAAAATTTTATTTTTAATTGTTAAAAGTTAAAATATTAAAGTACCAATTACAATAAGTTAAAAAAATACGGTTATTGTTAACATGTTGTATTGTATTGTTTGATATTATAATGAATAATGTTGATATATTATTTACATTCATAGAAGTATAATTACAATTAGAAATGAGTTTTATATTATGGTAATACCAGCAGTAACTTGAACTCAGTGAATACATTTTGGTGATTTGAACTTATGGAATTTGTTTTCAAGGATAAAAATTTGACAAACTTTTAAATAATTGTCAGATCCTTAGATTTTCAATTCAATATTTATTTCAATAGAAGTTGAATGAAACATTGATAATAACAAAACGAACTATATTTTAAATAATAAAAAGAGAGGCAACAAAGAAAATTAAAAAAAATGAAATGAATTACATTATCATGTCTAATTAAATATCAATTATGTTGCATATTTTCATTTGGTTGTATTCGTTATTAACATTAACTTTAGTATATAAACGCTTAGTAAACATCAAATACTTAATATTTCACTCGAGTTTTGAAATTGCAATCGAATTTTTTCTTCAACCCTATTAAATCTACAAGGACATGATTATAGCAACAATTCTTATACAATATTTTTCACATAATGTATTTTTCTCTATTTAGCGATGTTTGTGCAAGCTACTTCAATTGATAAAACTCCAATCAATCTACATTTTCATTTCTCTATGAACATAGTTCATTGTAATAGATACATATTATAATTATAGGAAACAAAAATATATGAAGATCATTTACTATTTACATGAAGGATACTTACAAATATTTTTAGAAACTAACAGAAAAATGATGACTTACTTTTTGTTTACTTCACGTCTCGAAAAATGAATTTGTAACTTGAATGCCTCTCCTTGATAGCCAACCTGAGAATCAAGCCCTTGTTATGCATATGCGTGCAACATTTTCCATCCATGAAGATTAAACAAGATAATAAAATATAGTGACTCTTAAAGAAAAATAATAGAATGTGTAGATGTAATGAGAATGAAAGAAAATATGTCTTACATAGAAGAGGCAAAATGGGTGAAAAATGTCAGAAATTTTCTTAGTTTAAAATGTAGGCAATTAAATAATGATGAAGGAAATATAAACTAGTTATTAATTAATATCATACATGTTACTTTCACGTTAATTATGTTGATTATTATTTAAACTGGTGGAATTATGTTCATTTTTCCTCTTGAAATTTTATTTTGTTTACATTAAATCTGATTATTGTATGTTCTTTATTTCTATCTTTTTTTCCTTTGGATACATACTTCTATCAGTTTCAAACTAATGCCAAAGAGACCATTTCTAATTTCAGTTGGCTTAGACTATATGGGTATTTTTTCTACACTAAGCTTGACTGAACAATAGACAAATGTTTCACATGTCATTATTTCTTAATCCTATCCAATTATCTCTAGTACCGAACATGCCATTCATCCCTCCAAAATTCATATAAAGTTATATATAATTCATACCACATTTCATAGTGAGCAATCAAACCATTTCGAACGAAGTTTTTTTTTTTTACATTTCTTCATTCTATTTCATAGTGAAAAAACCGAACCATATCGAATGAAAAGTTCTATACATTTCTTTATACCATTTCATAAGTGACCAAATGGAACCATATCAAATGGAATGGTCTATAATATTTGAAGATTTAGACTACAAAACTACCAGTTATGCAAAACCAACCAAGAACTCCAAATTATGAACTATGATACTATTACAACCTCCAACTTATCAGATTCCCTCTTTTGTGCCAAGCTATCATATTTGAATCACCTTCAATGATTTCCATAGCTTTCAATCATCTAGGTTTCTCCATTAAATAACATTCAAAAACACATTTTTAGAGCCAAAACTAAAAGAAATTGGCATAAAATGTAGGAGAACTAAGCAATATAGAAAAGGATATCAGTACCTTCTTAGAAGTCTTCTTCTCCCCCACTTCATACATCTCTTGGTATAAATCAAATAATACTCCAGAACTTATGAACTACACAAAGAAATAAGAAGATGCATTTTAATATCCGAATGGATAACTAAAACAACCATAATCACAAAATTATCGAGTGCTTTAATAATTTGAATTCACATATATACAAATAAATTACAAGAATAGTTATTTGGATCAACTTAGCCATTTTCTTTAGGCGTGTGAGGTAGTTTATTGCCTTTCATAGTCATAAAATCTTCTTCTTTTTCTTAGTTGACAACATAACAAGTAATTTCAGCTAAACAATCTTTATATTTTCCTCATTTGGATTTGCAAAAGTTTGTTAATATCATGAGATTTGCAGTACAAATGGACAAAAACAAGCACACACAAACTTTCAAGATAATTAATTAGTACCTCAAATTCTCTTATAGCGTCTGAATTTCTTTCTTGGAGTCTTCACAGTCGCGTACAAATTCTTTTCTAACCTAGCTTAGTACACACAACCAAACCCCCCCCCCATCACCCAAGATTTTACTTTCACTAAAATTTTTGGTAGCTGATTCTAACATCTTATAATCATTATAGTTATACATCCTTTCTACAACTTGACTTGAAAGTATTATATATACCCAAGAATGAAGTAGAAAAATTCCAGAGAAAGATCATGAAAGGTTAACTATTGACAAATTAAAAACTTAGAAATCAAAAAAGAAATTAATCCCAAAAGAGATTACCTGAGCTATGATCTATTTTCTCCTGCGATTTGTTTGTGCACTTACTATAATAAATCTAGAAACGGAAAAGAAACAAAATGATTGCTCATCGAGTTGTAGAAGCAGCAATTATAGCTATAAGTAGCTTATTATTCGAACTCATATTGTGCTTTCTTCTTCCTACATCAATACGTGATCACACAAGAGATTTATAGCTAAGAGTTGACATCTTGGACTACAAGATGACGAGAATCACAATAATAAAGCCATATTATATTGTTCAAATTATGAAAACTATACAACAACTAGCCAGGTATGGCAATCAGGGTCAAGAACTAAATCATATGGTAGATAGAAGGTCGTCATCAATTATCACACAATGATGAATAAAGTATCACGACAAGATAACATTTATATATATGAATTAAATGCTTTGAAAACAGTGGCCTTGAGTTAGAGTTTTTGAAATTTTGAAATTTGAAATACGCCAAGAATGACCTAAAAACCATATGGTTGATGAACGGGAGGCCAGGAAAATATGAACAAGAAAGTTAGAAATTAATAAGACTTGGAAATAAGGTTAACATTGATGAATAAATTGGAGAAATCTAAGAAGCAATTATTGAATAAATATGAGAGTTTGCAGTGGCGGTGGCATCAACAGCAGAGAGAAGGCTGCCATTGATGATATTGCATCCTCACATATACATTCATTACTTGTTAATAAAAACGACATCCCGTTTTGTTTTTACAAAAAGATAATTTAATTTTAAAATTAGGTAATTCTAATGAGATCACATCAAGTTTTGCGGAGAATTGATGTTTAAAATTGACCAAAGAAAGACATAGTATAACAAAAACATGAAAATTGGATTTTCTTCTTATATTAATTTTGGCTAGAACTTTGAAGTCATGAGCTTGTGTCTTTCAAAGTATAACCATTAGCGTATATTATTAAACATTTGGTAATTCCATTATTAACCTTTTCTTTTTGAAATATGAGCTTATCTTTGGAAGCTTGTCGATGTCCTCTAAATGATCTACGCAGTACTATATTGCATTCGCCTTATAGTTGGGCCAAATTTTTTGTTACCACTTTGATAAGCAACATTCGTTAATTGAAAAATTAATCAAAAAATAAAAAAGAATGAAATGTAGTAAAGGGTGGAAAAGAGAACAACACTATACTCATAGTTTATTATTGTTATTAACAATTTTTTATGACCAATCCCACCGTACAAAGAAGAGAGACGGAATATGAAATTACTCAAACTCTCTATTTAGGTTGTTAGCAACATAGAAAAGAGAATGAAATGTGAAAAACCAACACAAGCTAAATTACTTTTCACTTAAATTAATGCTTCAAGATTGTACAACCGAATCAAGAAAAACATATCAATAAACAAAATCACCACTGGTAATGCTGCAATCTCAATCCTCGACTTTGCCAATTAAAGCACTACTCACCCCACATTCACATGGTGGCGATAGTTTTCAAATACGACAAAGTCAAAGGTGTCTATGTATTGTAATATAACAATGTCTCAAAAGAACTCGTCTTCTTTTTTCAATTTCTTGTTCAATTCTTTTCTTGCATGCCGTTGAAAGATTTAGTTCCAGTGTTGATCTCAATATTCTTCTAATCAATATTTTTTGTAGTAACAATGTTGCATTTTAATATGCAACCATTTAGTTCACTTACCTGTACTAGAACGAAACAATCAACAACATTAAAAGATTTGATTAGTCTATGCTGTATGGAAGATTTCGTTGCGCCATTATTTTAGAAAAGTAGTTATCCTGCTAAAAGATTACCAACAAACAGTTCAATAAACCCATTGGAATAGGTGGAGCCTTCCATTTGTTAGACAAATCGAGATGTCTCTGAAGAGCAAAATTGGGATATGAGGCGGCAAGGAAGCGGCAAAAGTATAATGGATGTCAATGTCTCCATTGAAAGATAATATAGTAGTATCCTCAAGTGCATGTCTCTACCAATATTAAGTGAACTATGAGCCAAAGTCCAACATGTGTGTGTGTGTAGAAGCAAAGACATTCATATCAAACTTATATATGTTCTATACTATAGGGAAAGTAACTTAAGTGAACTAGTTAGTACAATCATTTGCACCTTTTTGTTTAATTATTAGAGTACATATTATAATTTATAAGTGTAACCATATCTTTTTAAGAATTTTTAGCAATAGATAATATGATAGGACAATTACCCCCTTCCTAAACAAACGATGTTACTATATTAATCTATCAAAATGAAGTAACACATATAATCATTAAAGTGATTCTTACTACCATTTCATACAGAAGAGAGAGACTCATTTCGTACAACGAATTTAGGAGTTGATAATAGCAAATCAATATAGATTTACCATTTACATATCATATCCTCACTTGCCTATAAATTGAAGATGTTGTTTGATTAGACATAATAGTATACAAAATAAAAAAGCTTAACATTGTGGAGCAGTAGATGGAAAGCATTCACTTTTTTAAAAAGGATATTTTGTTTAACATTAACCAAAATCTATAAACGCAAATGCAATTCAATATGAGAAGAAGATTGTAAGTTTCTTTTGCATTCTCTTTCAATTTGCTTTTAGATGAATCATGCAAAATCAAGAAGGCATATTCAATGGTTCTACCAGGATTTTGAAAAGGAAGAGTAAAATAAAGGTCTCTTTTGAATTTTTTGGTGTCGTTTTATGTAGTGTTTCATTAATATCCTCTATTTTTTCTCTCACAATAAAAGTAGGATATATTCAATTGAAAAGACTAATATCCAAAAGCGAGGTCTTCTATTTTGCAACATGCATTGGTAATAATCGAAGTTGAACGAAATCTAGAGAGAAAAAAGCAAACACTTTAGGAATTCATTCATTCTTCTCTTTTTACCTTGATGACTTTTATAATTGTCGATTCTTTCTAGTAGTAAACATTTTGAGGCTATTAGTCAAAAGTTACTCTAGTATTCATGTTGAAAATAAAAATTCAATGTTTAGTTTTGAAATCAAATAACCTATATAAGAAGTGTGTATCAATCTTCAAGACAAGATAACAGTGCAACTATTCCAGTATTTCCAGCATTGAATAAGAGTACAAATTGTTCTTTATTTCACTAACAAAACACAACTGTTGTAAGATTTAAGACAATTTTGAATGTTTGAACATAATTGATTGCAAATAAGTTTCTATTTGTTCAATTTAAACTTACCTCTATTCAATGTCTTCATCCATTTGACTCTACATTTTTCACTTTTTTCACTAATTGATCAAGATCGTTTGTGCTCTCAAATTCGAGTTTCATTGCATGTATTTCTTCAAGCTGTGCGATGACTTGAAGGTTTTTCTTTTTAGCAAGCTCTACTTGTTCATATCATTTAAAATTGGAAACGTTAAACCAAGTGGACTTAATATCTATTGAAACGAATCATGGACTTAATACCTATTGAAACAATTTATATCGCAATTAACCAAGCAGAATGTGCACAAAAGAATAATGTAACAAATCTCATATTTATTGAATATAAGGCTTACTTTGCTCTTGTTATAATATCCATCAAATCAATGAAAATGTCAAGTATTCTCGACATATGCTAACTTTTTCTTGTGTGAATTTTAATGACAGTAATCTTATAAAAAATAAATTGAAATTGTAGTCTGAAGTGGTGGATAGAATTTGACTTGTGGTGCATCAAGCTTTCTTTCTGAATATGCGATAAGTTTGGTTAAATCTGATGGTATAAATTCATATTCTAGCAACAACAAAAAAGTATGACTTGTTGATTTGAGAGATGTGTAGTACTTAATTCTCTAGTTACTTTTCTTACTTATTCTTATTATTGCCTAGCTTGAACCGGTGTGTTGACTAAAATGAAAAGCTTAAATCAACATAATATCGGGAAGCGTAAAATCAAACACAAACCACAAAATGGGGATACACAAAAAAGAAAGATGAAGACAAGTACACACCATAAATGGTAGAATTTCGAAAAAAATGAATCTAAATGAATAAGATTGCGCTATACTTAATAGTCGCAATCTAGCATGTTGAATTATGTGCAAAAAATAATACAATCATCAATATTTAAATAACCATAAACTTTAGCCGAAGAATTATATCCAATAATTTTTCAGCAATTCTTGATATTGAATATATAAAACCCTTCAACTCAAAAGTGATTTGACTACCGCTATTTATGACCAACCTTTTGAAGAATATAAGGACACTTTATATTTGAAAAAGTAAGCTCGTGATGCCATTTAGCTAAGCTCAGGTTATAATCTTCTTTTTCTTGAACCCAAATGTTGGGAGCTTCTATTAGATTGCCTCCTGAGGTTGAATCCATACCAATAAGATTATATATTTTATTTTTTGAAATACAGAGCTACTTTATCTAGAAACTTACAAGCACTTATTTATTCTGGCTAGCAACCAATATCCAACAAACATACTAAATATGAGCAATATTTTCTTTTCTTTCTTTGTTGTTCGTGGTAGGATAACGAAAGCACTGGAATCATTATTTATTTTTTACTCAATTATGATATTGATATTCTTATTAGTTTCATTTAATGAAATGTTCAAATTAATCTAAATTTAAGAACATCATATTTTGTAGGAGTAAAGTAGCTGCTCACCAACTGATAATAACTGGCTAATTGTTTTAAATGTTCATTTTAGAGGAAACATATTATCTACCCATATAAAAATAACGAAGTTAACATATATAAAAAGGACTGATATATACAACTTATTCTTTATCATATGTGATCTGAAACTTAAAGAAACAAGGGCGACAAGGACGATATTGTGGAAAAATCATGATGGCTATTTACCTGGTAGAATGCCCCCCCTCCCCTAATGAAATTTTAAACACAACTAAACATCGTAAGAAAATAGCAAATGTTTTCTAACAACACTAAAGAACAAAACCCAGATAACATACAAAAACACCATACCTTAGCAACCAGTGAACAATGCCTAAACACCGAAGTTCGCATTTTTATCATCAGGCAAAACTTTGTAGACCCAAATCAAACCTACAATACAATACTATAGTGGCCGATTAAGAAACATATACAATAAATTAAATGAAATGTTCACCAAATGAAATAGCAAAAAATCACAAAAAGATAAACATACGAACTCGACCGATTATAATTGTTGGGGAACACAAAAAACGAATAAAGAACAAAAACAAGAAAATAAGAAATTAAATCAAATGTTCACCAAACGAAATAGTTGAAAATTGCAACAACAAAGAAAAGAACTCTACGAACCCGATCGATTCCAATCATTGGAGAAGGAAACCCAAATCATACAATCTAAGCTTTGCAATTGTTAAAAGTGAATTTCGTTAGCAGATGAAATTTGGGGTGAACTGATGATAAATGAGAGAGATGCGTTTGCAATCATTTGAGAGAAAAATGATCTGCAATTGTTTTCCATGCAATTGTTTTCCACTACAACACAATAACCAAAGCTTAAAAACTAAAAAAAATCCTAACAAAAATTAGATCGATACTCAAAAAAAAAAAAAACTCTAATATGTGCAAAAACAAATGAAAAACATACCTAGAAATTATTTAATTTAACCTTAGAAGCTCGAAAAATTCGATACACCAAAAGCCAAAAAAATTCATGTCCAAAATTAAACGAAAAAACCCTAATCTGTGCAAAAAAGAGAGAGAGAAAAAATAAGAGAATGTGAAAGATGAGGAGAGGTATTTGTGTATCTCTGCAAAAATTAAAGAAGTTGAAAGAGAGAGGTAAAGGACTGAGGGGGTGTTGCGCGTGTCAGATGAAGGAGAAAGAAATAAGGCGTGTCGGATGAATAAAATTGAATAAAAATGAAAGATCACAGAACTACTACCGTATTGGTCATATTCTATCCAAAATAAGGAACAGTAAATATCAACATGATTGTTATAATACAAAGACATTTCTAATGTCCACAGGTGGCAAGCAATGTTATGGTGCCCACTTGGACAAATTCACTCTGTCCAATACCCATCGAACAAAGTGTCAAGTGCAGCGACCATAACATCGCCCATGTGGACATTAGAACATTTCCATGTTATAATATAGTTTAAATTAGATATGAAATAGGAACTATGAATAGTACGCAAGCCCATACTTCTTTTACTATAGTGTATAAATAGAAATCTATGGATCTATGGATTATTGGAGAACCGAATATTATGAATAGTGTCCTTATACGTTGGTTCTTTTAATGGGCATTGATCTAATATGCCTTCGATGGCGATTGTTATAACGCCTTTGGGACTTCTTACACGCACTCATTAGATGAGTGCGCTTTTACACTTATCTAATAAGTGATGATATCATCCTCCACGAAAGATTATAATAATACACACCAAAGACATTAAATGAAAACCGTTTAAAACAACAAAAGTTCAAAGAGTCTATTATTAGAATTAACATAATACAAGATGATATAAAAAAAATTATTTCACTAAATCTTCAATTAAACGTAGCATAGATTAAACGATGTGTTGATTGTTATACGTCACAATAAAATTAAATACATAAAAATGTTAAATTATCTATTGACACCGACACAAAACAGGGACTTTTCCCAGGTGCTCGACCCTGGCTCAACGCCGGCAGATTCATTGTATCTTGTAAGTAAATTATAGACCTATGAAAGAATACTTATGATGCTATACGTATTAATATTGACAAATGACACGCAGCTCGCTGGACTTCCTCCATTCAACAATTTTTCCACAACAATAAAAAATGTAGTATAGTGGACACATAAATACAATTTACAAATACAAGTCAACTTTTTCGTTTTTTTATACAATTTAACGTACTAAGAGCATGTTCGGTTATCTTTTTTTCAAGTCCAAAATCCATTTTTTGTTTGTTTGGTGGGCCACTTATCAGAATAAATAAATTGAGGGCAGTAAACACTCAACATTAATGTGACATGACATTTATCTCAATTCTCAAAATACTCTTAGACATCAAAAATTTCTTCAATTGTTTTTTCCAACAAATGGCATTTATGTCATTACAAAAATTATAAGATGATGTCATTGGAGACAAAAGTTCTTTTTGACAGAATTTTTTATTTAATATTGGTCCCCACATAAAGCAAGAAAAAATGAATTTTTGTAAAAAGCCATACCGAACAAGCACTAAATATGTTATCAGATACAATTAAAAAGTCGTCCCTTTTTCCTATTATATGTAGAATGACTTTCATTTTTGTTGATATTTCACAAATATCTTTGCTTCGTAAACAAGGTAGTCATCTTCTTATCTAGAGACCCAAAGAGAAAGGGTGGACAAAGAGGTTAAGTGAAAATTTGGAGAAGATTCATTTTAATAAAAGTAAATTTGACATTTGATATAAAAATACGATTTTTCGAACATAAATAAATGAATAATAGCATGTCTGGCTAAGCTTTAATAATCACCTTTTAAGCTTAGCCACATACTTTCCAAAAAATATGCTTATAAGTAGCTTTTAAGCTTAGCCAAACATGGTCATAGATAATTGATCTTGTCTACGTCATTGAATGTGTCCGTATTGCCACCAAACAGTTCTTAAAGATGTGTTTGGGACCAAGTCTTTGTTTCCTTTCTCTTTATAATAAATAATCTTTGACCAATACAAGAACAATAGGTGTGATTGCCAATGGACAGGACTATGTTAAATCAGTCCGTTCATGACTTATTTTAGATGTTACTAATATTTGGACGAAGAAACCAAATACGTAATTTTGTAAGTAAAGTCACACTTAAAAGCGCAATCTTCCTTTCTCAAAAGTCACAATTACTTTCTATTGAATTTGATCTCCTCTACTTAGTGGGGAGAATTATTTTGTCTGACAAAGATGTCCGATGGACGTTGGAGAAAGAAAAAATATTTGACATTAAAGTCAAAACACTCCACCGTCTTGCATCGAAACGTGTCAGGTGGACAAACTAATTTTCTCCACTAAGTGTAGGAGAACAACCCTATACTTTCTATATTATCAAATTCTTCCTCTCCATATGCATTTTCAAAATTTATCAACTAGTAGTTGGAGAATTTAGATACAAACAACGATATAATACTCCTTTCAACGTAGAGGAATATCATAGTATTTGTTGACCTCCAAAAATGGCTGCCAACAGGAACCCCAAGCCTCCTCTTCCCACGCCTTTCTCCTCTTACTTGGACTGCCACGTGGTTTATCCAACCCCGCAGATAAGCCTCAGCCCGGGTGGAAGGGTAGCCAATGATAAAGAGAAACACACAATAAGAGAGGTAATAGCTTGAGGGCCTCTAACCAACTATTTCTCGGTGGTTATCACACTTAAGTTAATAATTAGTATGTAGGACTGATATTTCTTGTGAGAGTAATATTTTTAACATCATTTTCTTGTGATTATGAATTGGGTATTTATAGGCCAGTTCCCTTGGTTTGTCTCTCCATTGATTAACGACACGTGGTTCAATCCAGAAGACTTTTTAGTCTCGCCCATCTCCCATCTGGGTGTCACACCATCATTTAATGGGGAAGTCTTTTCCAGCCGCAATCTAAAAGGCTATGATGGTGATTAGCCGCGTTTTACAGACTGTCCCACCTGTCGTTTCGCGTCTAATCCGCAGTGTGTCAGGGAGGGGTTAGCACTCAATCCAGGCGGGGCGTGATTCGAAATAAACAGCGTCGGATATTGGTTTCCTTGGCCCAACCCGCCTCGGAAAAGAGTTGACCGAAAAGCAGGTTGACTTAGACTATGCCTACGTGGAGTTCTAGGCGGGCCACGCAGGATTGGGGTGTAACAGTATTGATCTTTTTGAGCTATAAATAATATATATTTTAACAATCGTAGTACTACATTCTTAAGAATAGAGCATGTTACCCTATTCAAGATATTATGCTTACTATGCTAAATTTTTCAGGGAGTTATGCTCAACTAATCAAGATTTTTAATAATTAAAAGAAGCGTCGACAAATTAAAAAGAGTACGTTAGATCTTGATCAAGATGCTCACCCTTTTTTAGAAGACTTACAGCAATGTTGGCAATTCAGGTTGTGCTCCAATTATTGCAATTCAAGAACCAAAAAGAAGAAATTCCCATGTCCAATATGTGGAGAGTCAAAGGGTCTTATAGTGTGGATAATAAGTAAGTAATAAGTTATGGATTCTATAAAATGTATGGATAAAAAATATGTTTGATCTCTTTAAGTTATGACAAATAAGTGCTTAATCTAAATTGGAGCTCATTTGAACGAATTTCAAAATGATATGACCGAATATGAATCAATTTCGATTTGATTAAGAGTCGTAGTACATTAAAAGGGAAAAAAATTATTTAGAATATAATTATTAAAGACTTTATACGATAATAAGATTTTTTTTTATATAATAACAATTTAGAAAACAAGATAATATTTTCAAAATTGGCATGACGACGGGGCCTTTAAGTAATTTTGGCGTTTTAAGTAATGGGCTTTCAAAAATTTAACAAGACATTTATGCGATTGGGTAGGCCCAGATCCAAGCCCATGAAGTTGAACTCCCGACTTTCGGGTTTGTGATGGCTCTCACAAGGACAAAAGTATATTTTTAGGAGAATTTGGTACAAATAGTTCCTAACATTTGCTCTCCTATATTTTAGTGTGCGATTTGTACTTATTTGATGAAAAAAATAGTTTTAATTAAAAAAATTGTATTTAATTCCTAATCTTTGCAAAATGTACAAATACGTTATGTACATTTATTAAATAATATTTAATTTTACATACTAAATATATCATGATGACCGTTCTCCTCTATCAATGAATTTAACAAATTAATTTGACAAATAATCATTACTTTTAATTTAAGTTAATCTAATAATCTAGATTTATTAGAACTTTAAAATCATTATATCCACATCAAAACACATCCCAATAAATGTTTTAATGCACTTAGACCGTTGGATTAGTTTAAATTAATGGCTGTGATTATTTGTTAAATACATTGGTAGGTAGAACGATCTCCATATATCATTATAGTCGTGTCAATTAAAAATTTCATAAGAGAAAAATATAAAATTATTGTGATTTAAGTATATATAATTGTTATGTGATGTGAAAATTTTGAATAAAAAATAAGTTAAATAAATAACAAAATGAAATAATATAATTTTATGATATTGAACTAATCTTGTTATATTTTTATTTAACATAAAAATAATAATAAAAATTAATTTACATATTATGTGTTGTTTATTTTTGAACGATAATAATACGATAAATTTAAATATGAGAAATACAGTTGCATCTCCAATATTTATAGTTAATAAACAAATAATTCAATTAAATAATAGTATTTGAGCAACAAGTTTGTCACAAGGTTGGTTTTTTTGTTATAACGGTAAAATAAAAGTTTAAATTTTAAATAATATAATTAATTAATACTAACAAATAATTTATTTTGACATGTTTATTAATAATTATGAGCCTAAGTTTTAACTATTTTATAATACTTCGTAAAATATACACAATGTAGTATATTATTAATTTAGTCAATAAAATGTTAATTAGAAAAATCATTTGTTTTCTTTAATTTTTTATAAAAAAATAAAAGTATTGAACACATTTGCACTTTTTACAAAAGTTAACAACCCAACTGCAATTCTCATTTATTGAAATTAATGGTATATTAGTATTTTTCATCAAATAATGACTAATTACGTATCAAAACACATAAGTTATAGACTTTTGTGCAAAAAACAAACGTTAGAATCATTTCCATACTGAAAGCAAATGTTAAAGACCATCAGTGCCAACTTTCATATTTGTAGTGGTCAACTTTACTTGAATGACTTTTGACTAATTTACCAATATAAAATTCTTTAAAAAATGTATAAAATTAAAAATTAGCGAATATACTCATGTGTAAATATTTGTTTATTCTATTTCATATAGTTTCAAATTCTTTTATTAAACTTACACGTTATTATGAAAATGAGAAGCTTTCAAAAGTTCGCGATTTTGCAAAGGAATTGGCATCTCATTAATCTTAAAACAAGTTCAAACAATTGCATGAAATCTTATTTCAAGTTTAGAATTCAACCCATCTCATTTTGTGTACAATATGTGGTTACATTTATATTTGTTTTATTTAAATTATTCATTTAGTATTTTGCTTTAAATTTGAGTATAAAATTTGAGCTTTAAATTTCAAATTTGAATTGTGTGAATTGTCAAGTTATGTTAATTGAAGAACATTGTATTAAGTTTAACAGAGCATAATTGATCATAACAGACCATGATTATGTTATCTTGGTCTGTTATGATTAATGCATAATGAAGTAGTAATAGTGCATTGGGGCTATTCACAACAAACGATAAACATACCAAAAATAACAAACCATAACAAACCTTGATGATCTGTTAAAGCTAAATCCTAACAGACCTTAACCAACCAATCTAATAGTGTGCTAAAGCTAATTCCTAACCTATCATAACTATAAACATATTTAAGTCTTTAATTATAAAAGAGACATTTAACTTAAAATTTAGAAAAATTTGTAATTTTTGTTTTCAATCTTTTTAATCTGTTACTAATCTATCTCCAACTAATTTTTATAGCACCAGACATTTTCAACCTTTCAATTAATTGCAAGTCACATCCCTAATAACAAAAAATGACAAATTTGTCCTCCAATTTAAATAAATAAAAATAAAAGAAACTAAAAAACAACAAAAAAGTAAGAAAAATTGCAAAAAAAGTTCAACAACTTTTCAAAATCTTTTTCAAAAAATACAAAGTATCTTATTTCTCACACATTATATCCCCACCCCCACCATGATGAGACAATAAATCATAGTCTCAAAATTTTAAAACACACATTAAAAAAAAAAATAAAAATTTTCATAAGAATCTTTCAAAAATTAATCAAGAACAAGCTTTCTATAAGTTTTCTTGACCTTATATTCAGAAGCATCAGGACGAATCTTAAGAATATTTCTTGGATCACTTACAGCAGAAAATGAATAAACACAAGAAACCTTAAATCTATTTTTCACATTTTTTTGAATCCTTGAATTAAATCCAAGAACCTGGTGCATAACTATACTCCACATTAGCACAAAAAAATTTCTTAAAGATTTTAATAACTCACAATGGAAAATTAGTAATCGATATTTATTTTTATACCTCATTGCATTTTAAAGTGAAAGTGCAATGAAAATGAAAGAAACCCACTTCACTATTTATAGTTGCGGTAAAAATATAATCCATCCTGAACTTGATGAATTTATGGTGCTAATGAATATTTAATGACAAATTTAACAAGACAAAAAATTTTCAAGACAATATTATCTTATTTTTCTATCTTAAATCTACCATTAATGACAGATTGAGAGGTTGTGGTGTGTTAGTGGCTACTTAGAGGAGGCGGAGGTGATGGTTGTGGTGGGATGAGGTGATGTAGGTATGTGAGAAAAAAGATACTTTGTACTTTTTAAAAAGTTATGAGACTTTTTTTTTTACAAATTTTTCTTATTTTTGTTGTTGCTTTTAGCTTTATTTTATTTTTGTTTATTAAGAAGGATAATTATTTATCATTATAGATGTGATTTGTAATTAATTGAAAAGTTGAAATGTTTGATACTATAAAAATTAGTTGATAATAGATTAATAACAAATTGAAAAAATTTGGGACAAAAATTGTAAATTTCTCTAAATTTTATAGCTTAGGCTTTTGCTTATTTGTCACGTTTGACACGGTTATTTAACGAGTGCAACATGTTTGCTTATGCTTCCCAATTTATATTTAAAATTACACATGCTCAGTTGATCTGTTGTTTGGTAAAGTTTAAAAATATTTAGTGAAATATATTGTTGAAAAGTTAATAAAAATTGTAATTGGTTGAAAATAAATTTGAAAAAAAAAAAATATAGTTTTAAAAAACTCTCCCAACATTGAATAACCGAAGTTTAACCTAAAATATGATTACTAGTTGCAAATCATGGGGGCTGCTCGTTTTCTACTACCCAAATTCAAGAACGCCGCCTCGAGCACTTCCCGCCTTCTCCGTGATATCCACCAGTTCTCCTCATCCTCCGCTCTGATCCGACGAGTCTGGACTCTATTTCCGGAGGAGACCGAATCCGAAGACCCGGATTGCGGAAGCTCCGTTTACAAGCGTGCCCTCAAGTACCAGCGACCCGTCACCGTTCAATACGATGCAAAATTGCAAAACTCTGTTAGCTTAATTGGTACTATAGACCTCCCTTTCAAACAAATTAATACCACCAATGGAACTTTTGGCGTCCACACTGCTCTTAATGTTAAAGCTTCTTCTGGCTCGTATCGCGACCTTAAGTAAGAAATTTATTAACAATTATTACTCCTTATCTTTCAGTTGTTCACTTACTTGTTCGTGTGTGTGTGTGTGTGTGTGTGTGTGTGTGTTGTGTGTGTGTGTGTATGAATGTAATTTAATAGACATTGTAATAGGTATTGCTCATATCATAATATGGTCCGAAATGGCGGAAATATCGGTCCAGCATCTGAAGCCGAACGATTTAATTTATGTTTCAGGTAATCTAGGATCGTATACAAAGTTGGACGAATATGGGAGGTCTATTTGTCGTCATCAGGTTTGAAATGCTATTTTTATTAAAAGTTATCAAGTTATTAAGACTTGAGTTGTATCTTAGAAGGCGAAACCTTGTTAAGAGATCTCCAACCCCCAAAGCCTTATATGTTTGATTATTATTTGCATCTTTATTTGATTTGTGATTTATCCCTCGATGTCACGTAAGTGACTAGCATATTTTTTCTTCGTGCATGATATATCTACTAATACTCCTAATGGAACACTGAACTCCACGGAGCAATGCAACATGAATTTGGAACCTCACAATCTTGGGACCTAGTTGTTAATTCTTCCTATTGTTGGAATTAGGCTATGTTACCAAATTCCAAACATGATTAGATGTATTACTTCTATGAGTTATACCCTCACGCTTTTGTTTATGAAGGAATTCCTTGTTAATCTAATAACATGGAGTGCTTATATTTGTGTAGGGTGGTAGAGGTAGTTGTCCTTAAAATCAAGTTATAAGAAACATGTCTTGTTCTGAGGAACCGAGGAGATAACTCTCATTCCTATTGCATGTATATTAGCAATAATGTGTTAGTTCTCATCTTGCTTGAGTCCACTTGTTTTTGTACAAAATTTACTTGTTGGTTGGAGGATTTGCAGTGGGGTCTTTCAATTGAAATTAGAAGAAGAGGTGACTTAAATATTAATGGAAATTTTCAAATATCAGTTGTCGTCAAACATATTGGAAGTGTATCCTGTTAGTTTCTGTTACTTATTGTCAATTTATTGAAATGAATTCTTCCTATCAATTTATATTTTATTATTAATGAATCAACCGTTATATATATATCGTTGTTGTTACTTTTAAAGTGAAGTTGATACTTGATAGAATCAGTTATATTAGAACACGAATCATTTTATCAAATTTAATTATAAAAAAAGAAAAGAAAAGAAATCCTATCAAATATATATATGTTATAAAACCAAACGGTAAAATCACAAGAATCTTTATTATAATCTACACTCATATTATTCACAACATAGTTACATCAATGCATATAGTGAGGCTTGTATTAAATTTCTGTCAGTGCGATACATTTGTTGATATATCTATTTTTGAATTTTTTTTATATGTAGGTAAAGGTTAAGGAGATAAATTTTGTTGCTCAAGATGGTCTAGCCCCAGCTTGCAAGAAATCAAAGAAATTTGAATCAGGAGGTACAAAACTTTTATTTTGTGCTTCGGTGGTAACATCAGGCTTCTAAGAACTTAATTAGTTATTAACATTGCTTGCCACTTATATATTGCATAATAACAGTAAATTGATAAAAACATTTTGAGATTTAGCACAAAGGTTGAAGATATTACTTGCTGGAAATTGAACGTCTTTGACCCTGTTTTACTGGCCTAAAGATTAGGTTTGTGGGAGTAAATGATTATGAAATATTTCAGCAAAGAGTTTTGTTTTCATGTCAATATTTATTTTCTTCACCTTTCTTTATTCTCTGGTTCTCTCCACCTAGCAGCATTTGAGCTAAAAGTAGAATGTTATAATTTTCTATTTCTTTAGGAGCAAGCAATTGCTAATTTAGTGTAGCATTTCTGGTGTGGTCTAGTAGTCCAAAATGGACTTTATTTGCAATTGATCCATGACCAAGGGTTTGTGATCCATGCATTTTTGTCTATTAGCAGATTCTGCAGTGGATTATGCACAGAAGAATCGAGAGAGACTTCATTTATGGCAAGTTTTCTTCGCCAACCCATATGAGTGGCGTGATATTAGGAAGAGTAAACCTCGCCCAAATTTCCCAGACTTTAAGCACAAGGATACCGGTGAGGCCCTCTGGCTCCAAGACAATGATCCCCCATGGATCAAACAACAACTCCAATTGTACGAGACTAGATTGAGGGTTCGAAGTCCAGAAAACACATTAGTTCCCATGGGTATATGAGGACGCATAAGGAATTGAAACTCAGATATGGGTCTCCAAGTAGTGAAAATGTGAAACAAATGTACTCTTTGTGAAATTGCTTCCAAAAACTCAGATTGCTGCAGCACGGGGGCATTTCTGATGTTTGGATCTTATAGCTTCTCCATGCGAATAGAAGGACGCAAACTTAGTGTTTCAAACATAACACACAGGCAATGAGGTATTGCAACTTCATGCCACAAAGAAATTCTGATATCTTCCTTCGGGAGAAATACCCTACGTAACTTGCACTGGAAAAGAAACATACAGTGGTTAGTGACATGGTGTTGCACCACAAAAAGAAGAGCTCATCTCCTCCTCGATATCCACTGTACAGACTACATAGTTTGCATCGGGAAAAAAGCTTACGCAGGTTAGTGACATGTTGTTGCACTGTTGTATAATTATCTGACTTGGGACTTTGACGTGTGTGGACAATAATTGTTGAAAAAAGTTTTATTGTTTCTGAATTTTTTGTAAATCATGAAAGATCTGTTAAAATTCAGCTGTGATTGCTAATTAACATTTGTTATTAGTTAAAAGTGTATATAACGACAATTTTCTTGATTTAAGAATTATCTTTCAAAAATTTGATTGAGATTTGAAGCTCTTTAGATTTGTATGGACAATATTACTTTTAGAAAGTGAATCCAAGTCCCGAACGCCTTTTGGTCGTTCTAACTCAAAGTAGTCTAGACTATTAATAATTTTGTTTTTACTACATGACTGTGTGACACCTTAAGGTTCCACGTGGATGCATGATGGATCTACGTAGAGAGTTACGTGACCCACTATAACGACATCATTACAAAACAAACCGAATTAAGTTTCGTTAGAATTGTTTCACATCGACAAAGCTGCAAGATCAATTCATATTTTACATGAAAGAGGTTGACTTGGTAGGCGAACTCTGATAGATGAAGGCTGAAACTTAGTGGCGAATGTCAAATCCATTAAATTTGAGATTGATTAGATTTCAATAAAATATGTTGGTCAAGATTACAAGGGAACATACAAATATCTTATTTGGCCATGTAATGGTTAGATTTTGGTGTTTCGAGGCAAAATTGTTAATGAGCTTGCACAGACGATAAATTTAATGAGAATAACAACAAATATTATAAGTAGACATTACGTGTGCCATAGAATTTTTAGGATTATAATTTATTATCAACTCTCAAATAGTAAAGGGACACATGTCCAAATAATAAAAAAGATCAAAATGTCCACTAGCTTGAGAGATTTATAAATACCCACCTAAAATAATAAGGAATGGGAGATTAATTGAAAATTTTAGCCAAATTATTGTTGTTAGAAGTAATTATTAAGGTTGAGTTATTCTTTTGAGCGGGGAGGTGGGTAAAGATTTGTTGGCTTCAATTATTTTGGTCAATATTTGTCATTCGTTATCTTAGTTGGTACATTTCAACGTACTAAAGTTCACTTTCTTGTTTGGACCGGAACTTAACACAAGTTTCGGCCAAAAGTGTTATTTTAAATTTAAATCAGTCTGAGTGTTTTTTGTTTGTGAATTCTAACTTGGGTCTTTAATTTGGTAGCTCCAAGCAGAAACTTATCTTTAAGATAAAATTGATCGAAATGTTCTGCTCTCCAAATCAATGAACGGAGAGTGAATTTCAAGTTCAAAGAAGAATCCCAGCCACATCGTATAAATAAAAATCGTATTATAACAAGAAATTATTTTGTGTATTACCACCATACAAGGTGGAGACACGTCAAATAACCACCTCAACGAGAGCTCCATGTCACCAGTACACTAGTAGATCCGCAACAAATCGTTTTGATTACCCCTCACTTCACCTTGGACAAACAAGAGCTCTAAGCATTGAGACAGCCCACAACGGCTCACTACACCTAATAAACACACTGCGTCGTCTCGACACACTTTAACCCAAAGTTCGTAAGAAGCCACCAGATCAGTAACGTTGACTAACAGCTTGGCCACACAAAAACACAGTATGGCCACACAGTAACATTTGCATAAAGACAAATGCTTAATAGACGAAAAACACATCTAGTTGGAGCGGATATGGCAGTCGCACACCACCATCACCCTCCCCCTGTCCCGCACCCGCACCCGCACCCGCACCCGCACCCGCACCCGCACCCTAATGGCTGAGCATTATAACATGTGTTTTTAATAGGTAAATATTTATATATATCCCCAACCAATGGTAACGGCTGAGCACTGTAACATATGTTCTTAATATGCAAATAAATATATATGGACGGTTAGGTGAGTTGTATATGTTGAGAACTAGTTCTGAGAGAATTTTGAGGTCAATAAGTGCTATTGATACTTTGAGAGTTTTCTAGTGTATAATAAACTCCAAAGTTAAACAACAAAAACGGTTGGTTTTGCATCAAACACCACCTGGTTGAAATAAATCTCTCGGTTTGCAATTAAAATCAGTTGATTTGTGCTTCTTAATTTTTTAAATATCCAATCTTGCTAAAATTTATAAATCCGATCCGACCTTCCTCGAGGCCTGAGATTACTAAGGGCACCTCTCAGCATAGTGAAAATAATCCAGCCCAGTATAAGTGAGAGTACTCGATCTTGCAATGCGGAGACTCTACATGCCCCGTATAGGTACTCAAGTATGGTACAATCGATTTGTAGACGAGGACATTATATGCCGACGTGGGAACTGGTTATCCCCACCATCTAAGTCATCTTCCCGACCATGGGAAGGACTGAGGGTTGGCTGGCCACGAGTAGTTACCTTGTCATCATCAACTTCTACTCATTCCTAGTCCCACTGCAATTAGGATACTAGATTTCATACTCTTACTATAATACGGCCTCGTATGCCCGTGGGCCTGTCTATGGCCCAAAATAGTCCGAATCCTCTAGAACTACACTACAAACCATTATGTATAGGTGCATTTGCCTCATTATTCATGTTACATCACGTCTCTAGCACTAGTTCGATTTATAGCTTCTTGGTTATGTTTTTCTCTTCCCATATTAAGAGTTAATCATGTTTTGTTAACTCTTAATAAGCAAGTCATTTCATGCATCCAACTAGCTGAAGTCGCATTTTCCAAATGACAATTTTCTAAATGCACCATGTTGTATTTACGTGACATTGATGTTTAGTGATTAGACACTTAAGTTCAAAATTGGTTTACAATAAATTCTAAGAATTGCTATTTATGTGTATTTTATTTTCTTAAAATGAAGATAAAAACACATTTAAATTTGTATAAAAATTTAAATCTGCGTAAGAAATTTAAATTTTATTGTAGAGTGAACAAGTTTAATAGAGTTTTAGATAATATATATTTTTTTTATTACGTTAACTTTGATGGAGTCACTGTTAATTTGCATTGTAAGAGAATTTTTATTTATATCTACACAATTTTTAAATAATTTACAATTAGAGTCGGGATGCTCTTTGTCATCCTCCGACAACTCCAATCAGGTCAGGGCCCTACATTCTAAGTTACTTTTATATCCACAAGACTATGTATTTTGTACCTTTTCGCTTGACTCGCGAATTCCGTGTCCAATACGGTCATCCACCTTCACTTCATTTTTTTTTTATAAATAATTATTTTGTATCAAAATCTCAAACGCGTCCACGTCAAAGAATTCCATGCATCCACACAACCTAATTTACTCTAATTACATATAATATATGAGTAGCAGAGTAGGATTAAAAAAAAAACCTAACAACTTATTCATAATATTTTAATGACATGAAATTATATTATTATTCATTTTTGGCATCAACATATTTTTATAGAAAAGTAAACAATATAAAAATATATTTACTTTCTTTATTCACGTATTTGAAATTAGTGTTCAATTTTTTTTTTGTTGATAATATAATTAATTTTTTAATTTTTTAATATACCTTATTTAATGTTCATTGTTAACAATAAATATGAATTACTATTATAATGTAAATAATTTTTTTTAATTTTTGTGAAAAAGAAGTAAATTTATATTTATAAGACGGGAAATAATTGAAATTAACCTCATAATTAATCCGTGTGAACCCATAATGAAATTCATATCCGATAGTTCAATAAAGTGGGAATGATGTGTTAGTCCGTCAATGAGCCGCCTCTGTGGGGACAGGAAGCCTTGGCCTTTTTCCACTAAAATAATAACATTCAGGAATTCTAGTCCATAATAGATCAATCTCACAAAATATCACGTGGCCCCACTCACATCAATACCTAATTTTTGATAATTTTTTTTTTTTTTTTTTTTTGGCTGAAATTGTTGGTGTGTTTTAATCAAATCAGGAATTGTAGAAATTATTCGCCTATTAAAATTAATTTCTCTAACTCTCCTTGCTTTGTCGATTCGAAAGGCGTGTACTAAAGGCATACGTCAAACTTAATCATGTACACGCACAAGAAGAATTTTTAGTAGCCGTAAAACGAAGATGGTGGTCTTCGAATTGGATTGCAATGGTAAAACAAAAAAAATTTCCTTGATTGGATTTCAAGATGATATTACCTATGTAAGACGATGTCTTTTGACGTGGTGGGAGAATTGAATTTTAATTGAGCACATGATCATCTTGATTGAAGGAAGATGGACAAATGATTATTGTTTGACAAGGGATTAAGATGATATGCTACTTGAGAAGAGATCGTGATCAAAACTTCACATCGATTAAATATAGAAATTATTTTGAGTTTATAAAGAAATTGAACTTTTTAGAATGGTACCCTAAATCTCAACATAAACATATATGTTTTTCTATATAATTAATCAAGCATGGTTTCATAATCTTTTAGGGGATGGGAGTGGAGAAACTTTAATTTTCTATAGGTTCATGAAGACTTTTTAGATTATATGAGGGGGGCAAATTGCTATTTTTCAGAAACTTAGATGAAACATTCAAGCATGCATGTGCCCATTATTTTCTGGGACATTGACTCAATCAGTAGTGGATCCAAATAAAATTAAATTGAGCAAAAAATAATAAAATTTTCATATAATTTTTTTTTCTATACTAAAAAAAAAAATTGTTAGGCCACGGGAACTCCAACACAGAGAATCTCTTGTATCCGCTCCTGAATAACAGTAAACACTACTAATACTAAATAGTATTTCTTACAAAATCAAGTATTAATGCTCAATAAAACTTCGAGAAATAAAAAGTGGAGATCTTAAGACTACGAGCAAATAGATTCAAATCTCATTATTAAAAGCATTTTCTTATTCAAAGATTATCATCGTTTGACTTGAATCAATATATAAAATTTTCATGGCCATTATAGTTAACTAGTCAAGTAGGGTACTGGATGAGATGGACTTCCATCTAGAAATGATATGAAAACTTTAAGGATTACATCCATCTTAGTGGTTCAAATTTTAATCTTTAAAAATTTGTAGTCAAAAGTCAACAATTAATTTTAACCACACATTTTATAGAATTTACAATTTTTATTAACTTTTCAACACCACATTTCATTAAATTTTTATCAAAATTTACTAAAAAATTATGCCAAACAAACTCTTAATTTTTAAAATTTGATATTAACTCTATCTTAATTAATTCAAACTCTTCACACTACGTTTTATCATTTTCTCAAATATTATATTATTTTTCGTACAATTATAATGTTTAATTCAATAAGGTAGATGATATATATCTGAAAATATATTGATTATTGTTTTAATATTTAAGTGTGTGAGATTTTCTTTAACATGTGTTCCTACAAGATTGTAATTCGTCCGAGAATATCAATTTTAAATTTTAATTATTTGTTTAAGTTTTAAATAAATCAAATTGCTTCTTTAATCTTTTTAAACTCCAATGCCATATTAAGTCTTGAAATTTAATGTTAAAAGGTTGAAATTTTTAAGAGTGGTCTAAACCTTTTTTATATTGATTATTATTTTAAATTTAAGTAATGATGAATTTTTTAATTAATAATAGTTTTTTCAAAACATACCAAACACGTGCAGAGTGAAGTGATCCATTAAAGTCTTAGAGATAATATATTTAGTTATCGAATATGCCTTCCAAAATTTAGCATATTCTTTATGGTTATTTAAGAGTATATTTGTGTGTGCTTATAAATATTTATAAGTTAGTCAAACATCATTTTTATCCATATATTTTATAGGCTTTACTGCTTATAATCTACAAAAATCTTTACCAAATATACTCTAAGTCATTTGCAGTCTTGAATTGTGTATTGACAAGTAATAAAGTTATCTGACTTCTTAAATTGCACCATTTCATCTTTTACGGGATCTTAATACTGTAAAATTTTGATGCCCTTAATTAAACTTAAAAAGTGTCATTTGAATTAACTAGTTAAGAATACGTGCGTTGTACATGATTTTGTAATAATATTATGATTTTTTTATTTTAAAATTATCGATGAATATAACATTTAAATGAAACTCATTTTCAATCATAAGTTCATCAATAATTATGACCAACTAAGGAATTATATTCAAACTTCTTGATAAAACATGTGGTTCATTAAAAAATACATGGTCTACGTGAATATTAAGTTTGAAGATTATTGATACTCTTTTAATTATATTTTAAAACATATATTTAATGGCATATCAGAAAAGGCAACTTTCTTTTATGAAAATTAGTATCAAATTCTAAAATACATGAAAATAGTAGATACAAGTATAACACAATTTTTCATTGATTTTCTGTATTTATATCATTATAAAAAGTACACGAAAACAAAATATTTAGCCTTTTTAGGTAATTATTTCTCAGAAAAAAGAATCTCAAAATTCTTTGACATAAGATAAAGAAGAATTTTTTATTGCAATATCCATTCAGTTTTAATGCACCCATAAATTAAGAAGTTTTTTTTTTTTTTTTTTTTGGTTCTCTTCATGCATTCTTTATCGTAATTCCATCTGAAATATTATTAAATTTCAAGAAAATTCAGAACAACCAGATATTTGGACAATGATTTTAACTCATCACATAAAACCACTTATTATACGATATTTACCTTCACCTTATATATAACATGACTCACTTTATCCAAGTTATGTTTTCGCCATCAAGCGTCTTGAAAAAGTTAGAAGAACACCAATTTCTCATTGTTACAACTCGTTCTTCTACAATAAATATCGTTTAATTGCTTACAAAATGATATAAAACATCATTCGAGCTTAAATCCCTTTGTTATCAAGACTACCACAATAATTAACATTTTTACATCGAACAAATATTCTAAATCAAAAAAAAAAAAGATATATAAATCAATATTTAAAATCAATATTACCATCATATATATTCTTAAAATTAGTGAATCATTCATGGAAAATTAACACATCCATTATTACCACATTACTATCAAACTAATTATCAAAGATTAAAAATCGTCATTGCGAGGAAAAAAATATTCTTGGCATAATAAAAACAAAAGACAAATAACAAAGGAAGAAAATATGAATTAATAATAAGAAAGTCAAAATGCAAAGTCAAATTCATCTTGTTTTGTTATGTTGATGAAAAAATTTGCTTAAATTCTAGTGCATAATAAGATTGGCTCTTTGATTGTTCACAATTAAAGATAATAATTTCAATATATTAAAAAAAAAATTAGTATATTTTTATTTATTTTCATTAATTATAATATATATAATGGAATTTAAAGAAACAAATCACTTTTAATGATCAAAATAAAATATTTATATAGTATTAAATAGTTTAAATTAAAGTCAAAATAAATTATATTAATTGAAAGATAATTTTAGAAATTATAAGTTATTTGAGGATAATATCGTTCAAAAATGTTTTTCCCTTTAAAAGACTTTTATAATTAGTATAGATTAAAGAGCCAATAAGAAAAGTCCAATAAATTTAGATTCTTTATAGTCTCCTACTATTATTTAGAGGCCAATATGCTAATTAATGGAAGATGAGTATAAGAATATGAGAAGACCATCTTGCCCAGTGGGCAATACAAAAAGATGATGACATAAATTTGACAATAAGAAAGACTAAGCAAGTCCCGTTCTAATGCTCCCGGTGAGTGTTGTTATAATCGTCTCATCGAGAGTGTCGTCACGTTTATTGCGTGTGTGTGAAAGGCTCACTTTACACTCATGCGATAAACGACGTAATAATCTGGTGGGCGTTATAGCAATAACACCATGGGGACATTAGATCACTTTTCAAGACTAAGAACCTTAATACAGTTGAAAAATGATGTGACAACTAAAATTTGTGTTCTTAATATAACCATCATTATACAAAATCTTAATATAGCAACCACAATACTTTTTATTTTAATATTATCACTTTTAGATATCAAAAATATTAGAAAAAATATGAGAAATTTAAAAATCACAAGTTTGGATCTCTTCAATCCAGTTTATTGGTACGTTCGAATGTACATGTGAACTTACTGAAATTAGAGTTTATTGGTGCGTTACACGTAAATTCACCGACTTAAACCTATTCACCAACACTTCATCCATTGAAATATGATATCATCAAATCCTTATAACACATTAAAGCTTGACCCTAAAAATTCACAAAATTAAAAAAGACATCCAATTAATAATTAACTAATATCAAGCATATTTAACCAACAAGTCAACTTACTTTCAATTACAAAGAAACTTTGCTAAATTTGATATGGAAACTCGTGTTTTGGTCAGGTAAAATAAAGCGTATTATTTATTGTAAATTGATATTTCAAGATGTTACTTATTCATAATATAATTTTCAAAAATTTTGTAGCCTTCGACTTTGAGTATACAAAAGTCGCGAAACGATCATAAAATATTGTTAAATAAGTCAAAAGAATTAAATATCTATTTTCAAATTGGACAATAAGTGTTGAAGAAAAAAATTAAATTCTAAAGAAGTTTTTTCATTTTTATAGGATATTATCATGATTTACAATTTTAAGGACCTTTCAACACTTGGGATAGGAGCTGATAGCTTTGTTCTTACATCTTAAGACTTTCATTATGCAGGTAATACTTTTAGATATATAATGAAGGATTAGGTTTAGCTAAGTTGAATTATGGACCAATTTTGATGAACTTCGATGAGTATAGTGATTATGAGAGCGAACATCACGCCCGTTACATAATGACGAAAAGTACGACAATGACACATGCGTATTTTTTTTGCTCTTTAGTTCCCATACAAAAAGAAAAAATAAATAAAATTATAGTTTACAATTTAGGCTTGGTATTGCTGCACTTTTAAATTTTAATAAAATCAACTTCTGCTGTGTTGCAGAAAGAATTGACTATGAAAAAAATCAGATAAATATTTAATAAACTATTGTTTCAAAATTGATATATGTTTCAAAAACAGGATTTGAGTGGTTGGTAAATAAAAGTGATTTATTGTTGTAACGGTATTATATTACTAAAAATGACATTAATTATATTAATTTTATTTTGTATTATTATTTTTATTACAAGTGGTAAAATTTAATTTTTGTTTCTAATCAAATATTTTTTAACAAGACAATGTATTCACTATTATTATTTTATAATTAAATAATAAACATCTAATAAATTTTAAATTTTATAAAAATTACAAAAAAAAAAGTATAGTCATATAGTGCAAAAATTAATTAAACTCATTATTTTTTTATGCATTCAACTTGTATTTCTCAAATGGGTATTAAAAGAATTATTTTAATTAATCAAGGGTAAAATGAGTATTTTAATAATATATAAATAAATAAGCTGAAAAAAGAATCTAAAAACATGTGTTCTTGCTGTTTATCAAAATCTGCTGTGATGTAAGTCAAATTATTTTACAATCTCTTTTAAAAAATTTGTCAAATGCATTAAATAATGAGAAATTGGGCACCAAAATCAATCACACTTCAATTTCTTTAATAAATAAAAGTAATATTTTTGAATCTATTCTTGTGAACGTGAAAATTCGAAAGCAAGAAATGATTTTTGTTCTCTTCTTCTTCTTCTTCTTCTTTTTTTTTTTTTTTTTTTTTTTTTTTTTATATTGAGCAGGACTGCATACTACCTCTAACTATAACTGTTAAGCAAGAGTTTACATCTTTCACCAAAATCCCAGGTGGTGGGGTCTCAAGGTTGGGATTGAACCTTTTATTAACCAAGAGTCCAAGCCAGGCTTCCTTCCATTCACCATTTCTGCAGGTGACAACAACCTATTAACCAAAATCCGCCGCCGAAGATGGCGGTGACAGACCTTTTCGCCGGTGAGATTGCCACCGAACTTCTCAAACAGCTCCTTGTTATATCTAGAAAATGCGCCTTCTGCCGGTCGAGCGCCGAGCAGCTCATCCTCTATATCCAAGAGCTCCTCCCCATCATCCAGGAAGTCAAGCATACAGGCGTGGAGCTGCCTCAACATCGCCAGCGCCAGCTCGATAATTTCTCCGAGAGACTATCCGATGGGCTCGATCTGGCTAAGAAGGTTCTGACTGCTCCCCGTTGGAACGTGTACAAGAGCCTGCGATTGGCTCAAAAAATGGAGAAATTGGAGAAAACCGTGTCGAGATTCATGAATGGTATAATCCAGGCGCACGTACTGGCCGACGTGCATCATGTGAGGGTCGGCATAGACGAGAAATTCCCTCGGCTGGAGCGGCAGCTCGAGGCCATGAAGATTGGGGTGGACGACCGTGGTGGGTGGCTGGGGGAGGCAGTGAACAGGAGTGGAGGAGGAGAGGATGTTCGAGGGTACTTTGGCCAATTTAAGTGCCGGTATGGAGTTGGGAAAGAGGAAGTTGAAGGAGATGCTAATGGCGAAAGATTTTACTGTAATTGGCGTACACGGAATTTGTGGCAGTGGAAAAACAACCTTGGCTAGAGTAATTTGTAAAGATGATCAAATCAAGAGTAAGTTGAATCTTGTTAACTATTTCACTTTTAATTCATTTAAATACTGTGTTCAACACACCCATCCCGAACCACCTGAAAGGCTGAAAATTGAGAAGTTATTAACTTCTGCGTTCATCAATTTTTTCTGCTGATGATTATATAACCCTTTTGTTTACTACGATTTTTTCTATTCACCGTGTACTAAATGAAGAGAGTTTTGACTTGTTGTGTTTCCATTTTCCAATAATAGAATGATATTCAAAGTTTAATCCGAATGTTTTAACATCAGTTGATTCTGTGTTTCCAGGTTATTTCAATAGCAGGATTTTCTTCCTTACCGTGTCTCAATCTCCCAGTGTGGAGCAACTGAGTGCAAAGATTTGGGAAATGATATCAGGGAATACCATGGTTGCTAGCGGCAACATGTTTTCCCTAGTAAAACCGCAATATGATACGGAAATTTCTTCAAGAACTCTACTGGTTTTGGATGATATATGGTCCCAATCAGTACTTGAACAACTAAAAAACAAAGTTCCTGCTGGTTGCAAAATCCTCGTGGTTTCGCGATTGAAGTTCCCTCTATCAGTTGTTGACAGCTCCTATGAATTGGAGTTGTTAAGGGAGGATGAGGCTATGGGACTATTCTGTCATTTCGCTTTTGGGCAATCTTCGATTCCATTTACTGCGGATAAACAATTGGTTAAAGAGGTAATAATTAATTACATCTGTTAGTCTCTTTCTTTTACTTAATTATTATTACAAATTCTTACTGAAAAAGGATTCCAATTCCAATAGGTTGTGGATGAATGTAAAGGGCTTCCATTGGCTCTTAAGGTGATTGGATCATCACTTAAGGGCCAGACTGAAATGTTCTGGACAAGCGCTAAGAATCGGTTATCAAGAAGCCAACCTCTTTGTGAATCCCATGAAGTTCAGTTACTCGAACGGATGAAATTGAGTATTGATTCCTTGAGAGAGGAGGTGAGGGATTGTTTCTTGGATTTAGGTGCCTTCCCAGAGGACAAGAGAATCCCTCTTGATATTCTTATTAACATGTGGATGGAACTACACGACATTCATGAAGAAGATGCTTTCGCCATCCTAGTCGAGCTTTCAGATAAAAATCTCTTGACCTTAGTGAAAGATGCAAGGTATAAGTTAATCCTATGGTTTTCAATATATATAACTTAAATTTATGGATCTGAAAATTATTTGCAATCTTAAATTCTTTTCATCGAAAATGTTTGTTTTCCAGAGCTGGAGATAAGTATAGCAGTTACTATGAAATTTCAGTCTATCAGCATGATGTATTGAGAGATCTAGCTATACATCTCAGCAATCACGGAAGTATAAATCAGCGGAGGCGATTGCTTATGCCAAGAAGAGAAGCAGGCCTACCAAAAGAATGGGAGAGGAGTATGGATCAACCATTCAATGCACAAATTATCTCAGTGCATACAGGTATAGCAATCCCTGTTACTGGATGATTCCTAATGTTTCATACGACGATTATTACATTTCGATTCCTACCTGAATGGCATCATTTATGATTTACCACAATTTTTGTAAAATTTTAAGGCTTAGAATCTAGTTGACAATTAGTGGACAAGATTTACGTCTCTTTTATCAATATTCCACTATTGATAGAACAAATGGAAAAGATTAGTAATTTATAATTAGCACATTCCAGGTAGTACGTCACGGGTTTCATTGGTTCGAATTTTCTAACGCAGGTGAAATGAGAGAGATGAACTGGTTCAGGATGGATTGTCCGAAAGCTGAAGTACTCATACTAAACTTTTCTTCAGATGAATACTTTCTGCCTCCTTTCCTTTATGACATGCCCAAGCTCAGAGCACTGATACTAATAAACTATAGCACTTCCAACACAGTCATTCACAATCTATCAGTTTTTCACTACTTAAACAACTTGAGAAGCCTGTGGTTCGAAAAGATATATGTCCCTCGGATATTTGACACCACAATACCCCTCAAAAATCTGCAAAAAGTTTCATTAATCCTATGTGATATTGATAACAGCCTTGACCAATCAGCTATAGACCTGCCCCGCATTTTCCCTCGTCTCTCAGAACTCACTATGGATCACTGCATTAACTTGAACAATCTACCTTCCAGCATCTGCCGAATGCATACACTGAAGATCCTGAATGTCACCAATTGTGACAGTCTCCAGGAACTGCCAGCAGATTTGGGTAAAATAAATTTCCTACAGTTGTTGAGACTGTATTCTTGTCCGAATTTGAAGAGACTCCCTGTCGGTATTGGCTACCTTGTTTGGCTAAAATACCTTGACATTTCCCAATGTATTACATTGGAATGCCTCCCTGAGGGAGTTGGTGGATGCACAAACCTGGAGAAGATTGATATGAGAGAGTGTCCACAGATCAAGAATTTGCCTTTGTCTGTGGTGTCATTACATTCTTTGCGGCGAGTTATTTGTGACGAAGAAGTTTCTTGGCTGTGGAAAGATGTGGGGAAGGTTATACCAGACCTCTGTGTTCAGGTTGTTGAGGAGTGCTTCAATCTGGATTGGCTTTCTGAGTAAATTTTCTGCAGTTTTTACTTGGTACTAGTCAAGATTCGAAACCCCTAGTTTTGGATTATGTCTTGTAAATAAAGAAGATGCTAGGTTATCTTCCTTGTCTTTTGTGCTCGTATTAGGTTGTCTTTTTAATTCTTGGACTAAATTATAATAATAACAATCTAAATTCACCTCTCCATGAGAATTAAACTCTTACACATCTAGCCTTACCTTAATTCAACTTTCTTTTGAGTAATAAGATCATTTTAATTATAGTACTTGATGATTCAAACACCTAGAATCTTAAGAATCGCATTTTAGTTGGGTTGTATTATAAACTCCCTGGCTTAATCCATCCGGATTAATGAAAATTTTATTGATAAGACATTGTTAATCACTTAATCGTAACCAATTTCCAAATACAATATTTTTTGTCAAATTCAGGAGAACCAGATGGAGTGATCAGTACTCTATATATACCGTTGGGTAGCGAAGCTTACACTTTATTGCAAATTTTTAGACTAATCACACATCCACCCGAAGCACAAGCCGAATACATGTCATTCCAAGACCCAAGTCCACTCTTTAGTCCACAAAGCTCAGATGTCAACTAATAAATTCGACATATACATGTGCAGAGCGTGGTCTACTGTCCAGTGTAAGAAAAATTCATCAATAACACGTCAGTTCGTTCTTTCTTTCGGGAACATTCGATAAAATTTTCGATAAAATTAAAACAATATAGAAAAGTTTAACATACTTGTAAAAGAATGAGACATAATCAATAACTGGATTCTTTTTGCCACCCATAAGATACGCAACAAATAAACTAGGACTCACAGCAACTGTATGGCTGCTGGTGGAATATCTATAAATCGGTAAACACGAAAAATACAAAACGTGCGGACACTTCAAATAATCAGTAATTAATGAGTTGAGCTAATTGTTCTGGAAATTTGAAATTTTTTTTAACATTACGCCCAGGGAGTAGCACATTTGTTGACCCAAGACGTGTAAGAGTGCCGAAAAAAGCACCAATTTTAAACGCCCCCAGACACTTATTTGCTAGTAAACTGCAATATTTAACCAAGTAAAAAAACAGACTGTGTATTTAAAATGATCCCGAAAATTTTAGTTCCCCCAATTTCCAATCTACCCCTTCCTATGCAGGTTACTACATTTACTCCCCATGAACTTTAAAGATAAATGAACACGAAAATTCTGCCTATTCATACATACCAGAGTAATTTACTAATGTGTACTGTTGACAATGTACACGAGGGGCCTATGGTTTTTCAGAGAAATCTGGTAGGAATATACTCGCTTATTCTTAGAGGAAAACTGTAAAACTCCTCGTTTCTAAGGTCTCCCTTCCTGCGTTGGAAAGGTATCAACCATGGAATTCCTCTCTCCTCAACTGAATGCCTGGCTTCAAGTGTGTTGTCTAGAAGTGTTCCAACTATCAGCGCCACAGTAGGTGGTGAAGAGAATATTGTATTTAATATATCGTTGAACTGCAAGGAACAAACCAGAATGATATCATAGCCGTTAAAAGATAAAAGTACAATAGAGCTTCTAACGATCTTGTGCAAAACACGAATTTGTTATTTAGGAACATGAAATGGTGTTAAAATTGGAACAACTTCATAGCCAGAAAAATGGAAGACATAACACGATGTTTCTTCAGTCAACTTTTGAGTTCTTGAAAGGAGTGATGCAAGAAAAAGGCCCAACTTTTGCCTTTTTCAACCATAGTTGGTTTCTTATTGGACTTCAATAGCCCCTCTGTTTTCTACCTAGAGGTGTCAAAACGTGCTGGGGCAGCCCAAGGCAGGGTAAAGCCCAGACCTAGAGACAGGCCTGGCTGTAAGGGCTGGCCCACACTGTCATGTAGCTACAGAAAAGAGAAAAATAAAGAAAAAAGAATTTGAAAGCCCATATGCCTGGTTGACAGGCCCTGATAATTTTAGGCATGACAGGCCCAAAAGAGGGCTGTGACATGCCAAGTGGCCCTGCACAGTCCACCTCAAAAGTGGGCCATACCAGCCCCCAGCTCGGTTGACACCTCTAGTTATAGAGGAACTAGTTCTGCCAAGTGGCTCTAAACCCTTAGCAGCACAGGAACTAATTGTCACTTGATATTAAATTGAAGTCCTTTCTACACAAGGCTAATCTCCCAGTGACATCACCCACCTCCTGGGAGTTGGATTAAAATCTGTGCATTGGATCTCCCCAAGTTAGCAAAAAATTTTGCTATGAATCTACACAAAAACTACACGAGTTACCCCTTCAATTGACTAGAGGACTAGTAATTGCTTTGTTGATGGGTTGAAAATCAGAAGTCGGAGTAAGGACCATTGTTTCTTGTTCTCACGTCATCAACCATGTCAATAATTAAGCCTCTAATCCCAAGTCTACAATCATTTTAATAACAAATCTTCAGGACTAGAATAAAGATTTTATTTATTTGGAATTATTAATAGGTATGCCTTTTGCTCCTTCCAAACAAATGAAATCCCAAGAACTTGAAATCATCAACAAAAGCATCAGCAACTTCATAAGCCTAACCCAACTCTCAGATTATCAAAACCTTTTCGAAGGAAAGATCTATATTTTTCCGAAATAAAAAGTGACTTCCTCAAATTTGAATGTAAAAACTACTCGGTAGCAGGACATAGGCATTGAGTTCAATAGGCTAGCAACATAAACACATCATTAGGTACCTAGGAAACAGAAGCGACACTTCTAGATGTATGACATCTAATTGTCCGATTCTATATATCCCATGCGCCACTAATAATGCAACTAGTCCAATCATTTCTCCAGCTAGGGTAAAGTGTGGCAGTGTGAGTCTCTGCACTCCAAACCATAAGAACACCAGCTGCAAGATCTCCCCGTGTAGGTGTGTAATTTGGCATTTTTACTACCCTATATTTTTAATCATCTCTTTTCAACCTGTTACTCAACCTCAGATATCTTTAAGTAGCTACAAATTGGATAAAGGGCACGAGATTGTCATCTAAAATGGAGAAAACAGAGAAAAAAGGGCCTTACCCAGCCTCCATTTGTTTTGACAGGTCCATGCCCAGCCATATCTGTGTTCATAACAAAATATTGGGGTATTGATATACCCAAGAACAGAGAGAGCCCCAATACGTAGATGTTTCTCAAGGAATTGTTGTTTGCAAATTGTACAAATGAAATCCCAATAGCAGCTGCAGAAAAAATAAAGACTAAAAACCCACTGTCAAGATAGAAACTAAGTATAAAATGTATCTGAGAGTACCACTCACCAACAATACCATACAGAACACAGTATATTGCAGCAAATATTGGTAATGGAATTGAAGCAAAGAAGGCCCCAAATTTTCCTGCAAAGCAATAATGTTAAATAGCGCAGTACCAGAAAATAGTGTTTCCACCCCATCTCTCCTACCCCGCCCCCCCCAAAAAAAAAACAAAACAAAAGAAACCTCCAGTTCTTTATTTCTACTTTTCTCTCTCCCAATTCCCAGTAGACCTACAAAGACAGGATAAAGACAGAATATAGAGGAGGGGCATTAACAAACCAAATATTGAAAAGAAGACCATGAAAGCAGTGGATATCTGCACTGCTCTTCTGCTTCCAACACGAGTTATTCCAAGAAGTCCAACATTTTCACTGCATTTTCCCCGGGATAAATAAATGAAGAGCCAGAAGAATGATATATCAAAGAAAATCTGTTATTATTATAATTCCTAAGCAGTTAGAAGTAGTTATATAACTAGGCTCTGTTACTCAACCAAATGTAGGACTAAGAATTGTATAGATTCCAGAAAATAGTGTCTTTTTAATATTAATATCTATGAGAAGTTGTAATTAGAGGTTCAATTTCATAAAAACTAAAAGCTACTATGAATAACCCAGACTGCCACACAAGCTTACACAACATGATGACAATATAATAAAAGGGACGCACAAAAATGAAGATTATCCATTAAATGAACAAGACCACATATACTAAAAAGTAAAATGCATTGAACTTATAATAAAATATCAGCTGCTTACACGGATGCAGTAGTCCCAACAGCAGCACCAAATATCCCTTCAAGCAACTGGCCCACACCCTGAGAACACGCCAAAATACAACGGTAGACATTGAAATACTCATATAATATGTTGCAAAAGAAATTCACTGTCATAAACTGATAGTGATTGTACGGACCTGCAGACCAATGCTCCGGCTTAGCACATGTGCTGGAGGTGCAGTAGCACCAGCAAGGCGCGATGCAGCATAAAATGTTCCAGTGGACTGCAGTATGAACTTGTTTAGCATTGGACAACAATGCCAATCAAAGTGTTTTTTCAAAGAGACTGAAACACTTATAATGATCAGGAGCAAACATACCTCAGCCGAAGAAACAAGTGCAGCACCAACCATCCCAAATACATGACTTGCTCTGAATATGGGGGTACCCCACTGGAAAGGATAGGGAATCTTGATCCTATAATGAAGCAACATCAAGGTAAAAAGTAAGAAAAAGTCAGTATCCACAAGGAAGAAAGATAAAATGTGGACATATTGATGCAGTGGAAGGCGCAAAAAAAGGATCTATCACAATTGAGATAATCTCAAAGTTAATAACCATCAAAAAAGCAATTTCCTGGAAGGTGGTTTCAACAAGAAAGCCTTGGATGAAAAAGACTAAACAACCCATAACTAACAATAATATTTAAAGACATCCTACTTAATAAAATAAACATAAATAACGAAAGGGCCTAAAGGGCTGCCGCCAATATGCATCTCCTGTTTGCATCACATACCATGGAGCAGATGAGATGAGAAGGGAACGATCTGTACGACAGCTTAACTTAGTCCGTTCTCGCACATTGTTGTAAGCACCAGCAACAGTAAGTATTGCTGCAAAAGACCAGATAATGCCAATGCAGACAAGCAAAGCGAACCTCTCAAGCAAGGGTCCGGCAGCGGGATGGATGCGTTGCAAGTACTGCAGACAGAACTGTTACAATTTTCCTGAGAAGAGACTAGCAACACATGTAGGCAAGAAAATGTGGCTTACTTGTTGGCCGATAACGAGCAGAATCAACATGGGTAGGCCAATCTCTACACAATTTCCAAGCTGCAGAGAACATAAAGGCAGATAGGAACCTACGCAAACCATCAATTTCAATGGAATCAAAGCTTATAAGAAGAGAGAGGATACCTGTGGGAAGCCCCTAGCAAACAAACCAAGGCCTACTACACAGACAAGTGGAACTATAACGATTGGGCTGAAGAACCTGTGAGGAAGATCAAATCAAATAAAGGGTGAAACATCATACGAACAAGGACTACTGAAAAAAAACAAAGTACCTACAGTTTTCTACAAGCTCGAAGAGAAATTAGATAGTGATATAGAATCTATTTACCGAGTAAGATTTCCCCAGGCATTGCTATATCCAATTACGATGTTGAGAAGTGAAGATACTATTAACGACCCTTGAATAGCTCTCATAGTGTGAGTGAACCTCTACAAGGACCGAACTAAAAGTAATTAAAAAGGATATTGAAAGTCAAAGACGAGGGAACACATGAAATGAACTACTTAAGCTTTATGCAATCAAAAGATCCAAGCGACATGTCGTTAGTCCCATAAACTTAAAACATGATTGCAGTTCACAAGGGAATATACAACTACCAATATTGCATGCGGAAAAAGATGGATATAAGGGTATTTAACACAACCTTAAGTAAGAAAGCTGATATTGAGGATTGCCAGAGCATGGTAGAATGAGGTAGAGCAGACTAGTGTAGTTGGTTTGGATATATTTGATGACTAGTCATGCTGAGAACAATGAGGATGACTAAGAAAAATTAATAGAATACGGGTTGATTTATTGGGGAGGACACATGGTAACTTCTTCATACATATCCCAATTAGATGGAAAATCAACGACGGTAGCATTAAAGAAAAATATGTGGATCTAAAGGCCTTACGAGGAGAAGATCGCAAAAAACATAAATCACTTCAACTTTTTGAGGATATAATAAAAATAGCATACTGAGTATCAATCAGAATTGGAAGAAGAAAATTTGAAGATAATGATGAGGCAGGTGGTGACGCGAAGCATAAAGTAGGCTCATGAGATATAAAACTAGTTTCTTTTTCTATTTTTCTCCTAACTTTTTGGACTACTCAAATTTTTCTGCATTGTAATCTCGTTGGCTGGAGTTGAGGTCAGATATCCTCCTCCTAAGATTGTATTTTGTTTCTTATTTTTAATATTAATAATTCTAAGATAAAGAGGAGGGGGGGGTCGAGTTGAATCAATTGAGGCAATTTCTGTAGTATAACTTATTTATAATAATTAATCCAGGGATGACTGAGAAAAACAAAAGGTTGACAGTTTAAGGGGAAAAAAAAGGAAGAGGAAGATTCTTTCAGTAAATTAAGAAGTATTTGACTGTCCTTTCCAATAGTTGTCATGTGTGCAAGCAAAACGGTAGTCATAAATCAAACATCAATGAAAAGGAAAACTAATTCGAACAACGAGAAAAGGAAAAGTGATGTCTGTCATTCTTTTGACGTGCATCTGACATATATATAAAGCTGATGTAATCACTTAAACTAACTTACTAAAATGAATGTCAAACCACCAAATTTTACCTCGTGCTCACTTGAGAATGTACTATCAGAAAAATCGTTGATAATCGCCAACACTGATATCATATAAGCAAATGATGGGCCCATCACAGTTGGAAGTCGAGTCCCAAACCACGTTTGCAAAAGGGTATTCACTCCCGACATGAAGAGCAATGACTGGATCACTCGAGCTTTATCACCCTGCTCACAAGATTTATAGGAGGTTACGCTAATTTAATTTTTCAAGCCATGATAAGAAGTAGAAGAGGTTAAATGACTTACAGGACTGCCTCCCATCCGAGGCACAAGGGCAGTGGCAATCATGACAGTTGTTCCAAGCATAACAATGTAGTGTTGGAAACCTAGCACAGCAGTTTGAACTGCAATATGGGAATTATACTTGCAATTAGCAGCTACCAAAAGGATTTACAACAAACCTAAATTAGCTCTAGATGCACACACATTCAAAAATTTGTCATTAGAAAGGATATGAAATTATAAAATCCAACAAAGCCTAATTTACATTTAATTTTCGTATTCAGTATACTAATTCTTACTTTGACGGATATAGCCTCATGGCTCATGTTTGTGGGGAGAATCTAAAAATTTGGACTGAATAAAGTCGAATAGATTAATATCCTCAGTTTGAAAGTAAAACGAACAAAGATCCCAACAAAAGTTACAATCTTTTTACATTACAAGGGTACTTCAAAACCAATCAAATAGACATGCAAGTTGGAAAAGCTTATGACTGAAAAAGACCAGACCTTTTCAACTATAAACAAGGCATATGCTTTTTTACTTTCTTTCCCAGATTATTTTAAAAAAATAAAAATAAAAATTCTTCTGTACTCACCTTTTTCACCAATATTTTATAACTCAAAGCATAATTAAATACGGAAACAAAGAAAACGCCAAAAATTAAAGTGAGAGAGAGAGAGTACCGACCCCATGAAGGATTTGAATGGATGCAGTAGTGAAGCTGGAGGAGCTGTTCTTGCGGAGGATAAGCAGGGCCTCTGGCAGCACCAAGAGGTCGTGCTACTACCGGCGGCGGAGGAACCTGACTCGGCGGATGTTGGTGGTTGTGATGGGCTGTTTCCACCATTTTTTCCCCTTTCTTTTCCGTTTCACTCTTCTAGTACAGAGTTATTGGGTTTTCTAGTACAGGGTTATTGCGTTTGAGAGAATTTTTTCTTTTCTTCAATATTAGTTTGTTTTGAAGAATCAACAACAAAGCACCGACACCCTGAATGACAAATCGAATGGTTTTTCTTCGGAAATTTCTTATACAGCACTCATGGAGTAACTTGATTTCCTTGTAAAGTGACTTTCCTTATTTTAATAATGAGTTTTCAAGAAATTTTTTATTTTTTAAATATACAGATCAGATCACTGTAACATGTCATTAAAGAAAAAAGATTTATATACTTCTTTCTAAATTGAAGAGAGAGAAGAAAATAATTATTACTATCCACTCGTTCCGTTTAGGCATAAAGAGGAGAAATAAGATAGAGAGGGTGGGGGTGGGGTTTGGGAGGAGGGAATGGGAAATTGGATTGAATTAAGGTTTGTCAGTTTCAAGGAACATAAACGCATGATGGCCGCGTGGGACCACGAACTTCGAGGTATAAATGGACAGAAAAGTCCCTCGGTCTAGTCCTTGTCACAGTCTCGCCATAGCTGATGCTCTGCTCTAAAGTCTAATATTTATTTTCCCTTTTCTTTTTGCGGATTTTTTTAATATTTATTTCTAAACTTTTTAGTTTTTAATTCTCTTTTTATGTAATGATTGGACCCATTTCGAATGTAGATATGTATGTGATAAAGGGTATAAAGGAAGGTCCAGACAGCCTGAGCTCGTGATGCTCAATCCTTATTTGGTTCGGCCGAAACTTAAGGTAATCAATATCTTGTTGTGTATTTGTTTAGTTCGACTGATTTTGTTATTTAGATCTAGAGCAATGATATAGTACTTATGGTGGGTAAAAATTATGGTACCCACTTGACACGTAATATCATTATATTGATGACTTTTTAAAAAATTTAAAAAGTTATAAACAACTTTTTAAAAAGTAATCAATGTGGTGATGCTACGTGTCAAGTGTGTACCATAATTCTTACCCACTATTGGTGATATATCATCTTTCATTTAGATCTAAACGTATTTTTCTAAAATTTTATTATTTTTGAAAAACTTAAAGAGTAAATATTAGTATTAATCTCAGTGGTTTGTCGAACACAACCAATGTTCTAAAAAGCGTAAAGCGTGGTTAGGCGTGAAGGTAGAGCTTCAAGTTTTTCGGGCTAGACAAGTCTTAAGCGAGAGCGAGATAAGGGCAAAGCGAGGGCGATGCGTGATGTGTGGCTAGGTGTAGAGGTCGAGTTTCAAGCCTAGGCGAGGGTTAGACGAATTTTTTAGAACAGTGAACAAAACATACCTCTCGATCCTTGAATGGCTCTTCCAGCTATTTGTGTTGGGCCTTAGTTTTTAGGAGTTGTGCCCACACGGACCATAATTTTGAATTGGCTGACTCAACTCATTTTACATTTCTCAGTCCAACTTTTTTGAATTATTAGTGTTGAGTTTAGGGGCGCAGACCAGCATTGGTCTCAAGTTTTCCTGAAAATGTTTAGGTAAATAAAAAAAAAAAATTATGTCATGGTCCAGTCCTGTATTGTGTCCTAGTTCGCCATTGGTTGAGTTTGAATTCTTGTCGCATTCAAGTTAACATATACTTCATAAGTTCAATTGCGACGCTCAAACCTTCAAAAGTAATAATAATATTTATATACTTGTACAACAAAAATATCATAATAATGTAAAATCTTAAAAATTATTACCAACAAAGTCCAACATATCTCAGTTGATTCTCCTAGTATTTCCAACATCATTCAACACTAAGTCATGCAACAATGCAAACATAACATGAACACAATTTTGAGTAAGTATAATGGTCCACATGCATACTTGACATCCTTTAGGCCGTGAATGTCTCTATTATGTAATACTTCATTCTTCTCAAAAAATATATTTGTTTTTCTTTTTCATTCATCCCAAATTATAGGTCATTTTCTTTGTTTAGAGTATAATTGATTTATTAGTTCCATAATATATCCTTATTTAATTGTCTTGTTATCAACAAAGTATGAATTAGTTTTAATAGAGTAACATAGAGGTGTATTAAGAAAAATGTTACTAAAATTTATTGTTACAACTATGATAACTATATTTTTTTTAATCTGTGTGAAAAATAGAAGCAAGCCTATCTTCTGATAAGGGGAAAATCTGAAGGCGAAGTCCCACCCCTGTCGAGGCCCATTGACCAGACGAGTTGTAAATTGAAGGATGTGCACGAGTGGCAGGGACCTGAGGAGAGAGCCAACATGCCAACTCCCATGACAGACCCCAACAATATTTCAGTGAAAATCTGCCCCACACAAAAATCGAACTTGCGTTGCCGGAAGATTTTTCTCCACGTCACCTCAGACCTTACCAACTCGCCTATGCCCTATATACTAAGATTCTAAACAGAATATATCAATCATATATAAATATCACACATGATTTTATATGATATCTATACAGGATAAATCGATCATATACAATTATCATACATGATAATATATGATATGCATGAATCATCACATAATTGTAGCTCACACATGCTTTTACACAGAATACGACTCAGTCGTTAAATAAGTATCTCAATACACCATACAATGTCTGACACATCAACGCATGACATATAATCTCACAATGCACGCTATAACATATATATCCATGGTATGTGGCGCAACATTGCGCTTCCAAGGTCACCAAATGATGTGCCACACAATATTCAATGTCACAACATATCTACTACCACATAGGATAAAATAATACCAAAAATATCAAGTAATAGATGGCATATAGTATCACAAATAAACCATGTAGATATGGACCTACACATTATGCATTGAGGTTAAAAGCACCGAGACTTACCTCGTATAATTGTTTTTAGGGTCTGAATCTGCACAAATCACGTGTCCATATGTTAATTATTACTGTACCACCTTGTGGGGTCAACTTAGGGGGTCAATTGTGACTAAAAACGCCATAGTAGAGTTCCGAGGTAATCTAGGACTAGGATGTTGATACCTAGGAACCAACACGCATAACACGTGAAGAAACTAGAGTGTCAAGATTGATATAAACATCTCCACAAAATATATAATATATTATTAAAAAGATTATCGAGTCAGGAGTCCAACGTATTTTACGAATCTCAATTCAAAGTTTTTTTTTTTCTAAAAAAGGCGTTTTCGTCTAGATTGCCATGTTTGTCACAGAGGTGTCGATATTATAGGGCAATATTATCGAATCCTACACCCGAATATTAGTTTTTCTCCCCGTTTTCGTGCACCGAGTGTGCAGTACTGTGTTGGGATCATTTATTTGGCTATGATTCAATTCGTACCTATTTAAAAGAGATTAAATATATTAATAAAAAAAATTATTGAACCACAATCGAGGTGCCTGCTTCAGAGACGATTTTCTAAAGGTTAAAATGAGCCCCCAACACTATTTATAGTTTTATCTAGAGAGTTGATTGCAAAAGTTTCACTAACATTCTTTTCAATCCCACAATTTTATTAAAATTTCTTAAAAATCCTCAAAAAAATTTTTTTAATCACCAATTTTTTTTGGGATACTTTTTGTGAAAATAATGTAATTGCAAGTGAACAATATCGCACACAAGTAATAAAGTAAACCTAATAAGTCCGGATTATCGTTCCCACGAAGATTATCCTATTTATATACTAGTTCAATTAATCTTAATCCTAATTTGTTTAAAACACTTTAGAATTGTTTATTTTAACTATTAACGTGTAACTATCAATTTAAGAAAACAATATAATAACGTATGTGGAAGCAAATATCAAGAATTTATCAAGAATGATGGTTAAAGAATTTGAATTCACGAGTTCACCATAGTTGTCATCTCTGATTTCTCATTTCAAGATTTATTCCTAAAGTTATATTCGGTCAAATTCACGAATTTAACATAATTTACCTCTCTCGAGTTCAAATTAGTCATATCTAATTAAGTCAACTTATAAAGTCATAATGGTCATTAATTAGATGCATTATTTCTCTTAAGAATTCAATTCAAGACCGCGACAATAATAAAAACATATATATACCTTTTATCCAATTGCCGAATTTTACTACGTGGTCTAAATTAATAATTTACCTCTCGATTTGTTACAATCCACAAATCAATGACAAATAATGACCAATTATTTCAGACATTAAGAAAATAAGTAAAATCAAAATATAATTAATTTATAAGCAAAACTTGAGAATTGAAAATAAAGAATTAAACTAGGCTATATCTTTCATCCAAATTTTGAATTTAGCTACACATAATTCGGGATAGACAAGATGAATAGATCTAAATACATAACCGGATCTTGAATAAAAGATGAGAAGAAGATGAATATCTTGTACCAAAAATTCTTCGTCTTCACGTTTCAATCTTCAAGACCTTGGTCGTTCTTCCTGTTCTTCACCGTTCTTTTCTCCAAAATTCTTTTTTGCTCTCTATTTTCTCCCTTTTTGATTATTTAATATAGTATATGGAATAATGAATATAGTCTTTAATCTTCTTCCTTTTATATCTTCCAAAACTCTAATATAGTGTAGAGATATTGTCCCTCAAGAATTACTAATTTAGAGTTTGACTAAAATAAGGAAACTAAAATTCTGCGCTTAAATCCCCGATTATTGGAATGATAAGTCCTTCAACTTTTGGATGTTTGTAAGTTGGTCTCAATTTCCAAGTTTTCGTGCGTTTTGAGTTATTCTTTGCTCATTTTGATTTGTTTTTCTTCAATTCCATTCGAACTTGGATTTCAACCTAAAACAATCAAATCAACACATAATTAAATAAAGATTCACATTAAGAATATATACAATTGTCCACTTTTAATAGTTCTAATAAGTGTAAATCGACACTTATCAATGCTACATCAACCATCAAATGTAAAGGTAGTGGGTAATTCCACCATATGTCAAGTTAGTATTGCATTCGTCGTGATTAATTAGACAAAATAGCAATAATCTTAGAGTAAAAAATTTCATCTTACCTTAGATTAGAACGATCGAGGAGCTTATGTGGGTCATGAATTTGATCTAAGTAAATGAATTGTCGATATGAGCATATTTTGATAGGTAAATTGTGCAGGTGCTAACATCGTGACTAGCAAACAATTGTCACGCTTTTTCAATATGAGTCATGCCTTAATAGATGATTTCTTGTGTTTTTATCGAGCACTATTATCGAGCTCGACTTTTTAATAGATTGACAGTATTTTGCTAAGTGAATTGTTAATTTATACTCAAGCCACTCTAATCCATGTTGCCAAAATTAGATCAATTTGACCGATTCAATCGAAAAAATCGAGAAGTAGAGTAAAAACTAGTCAAGTTGTAACCACGTGGAGAAAAACTGATATAAAACTCAGAAGGACGGTTCAACCTTGAACTAATAGAACCGACCACGGTTTTCGTTGTTTTCAAGGTTCTCTTCTTAATAGAAAAACAAAACAAAAGAATTATTTTCCCACACAGTTGTTCACCTTTGTTTGCACCACATCTTGGATCTGTGGAAGAGATGCAACGCCCACAAAGAAGAAGGGAATGTTGACAAAGTTCTAGGCGTGGGAATGGCTTTTTGGTGTTCTTACTTTTCAGTCAGAGGGAGGAGGTTGGCGTGTGAATGGAAAGAGATAATTAACAGGTTTGGTGAATAAAACAAATATATATCTAAGAGTTATTTTAAAAATTATATGTTTATATTTTATAATTAATTAATGAATTATATTGATAAATTTTAATTATAAAAATAATTAATTAATTTTTAACTTTTGGTTTGGCCCGAGCTCGACCCAATTGAATCTTTGACACTTAACTATTTAGCCTTTTTGATTCAGCAATGTGGCCGAGTTAGAAAATATAAACTCTTAACAACTTAAACAGTATGAGTGAATTAATCTCTTCGGTAAACGTTATTAAGTCTAATTTTATTTCCCTTAACCATCTCCAATCTAAATTATTGATGCTCGAGTTCTTTGTTATAAATATCTTTTATACATCGGTTGACAAATTAAAGACTACAACTCTACATCTTGACTAAATTAGCACATAACTTGTGGAACAAGTAAATGGCATATTTTCTTGCAAATTATTCCTGGATCGTCAATTAATGATTTGATTAATTAACAACAAATGGAAAAAAAAAATTATGATTCTTAATGAAGTTGTACAACTCGTAATATTCCATTTTCGTCCACTTAATATCTTACCTATCAATGAATATGACTTAGGCCCTGTTTGTTTTTAATTAAAATTTTGTTAAAAAAAATTAAAGTCAAAGTCAAAAATTAATTTTAACCACACATTTTATAGACATACAATTTTTTAACTACATATTTCATCAACTTTTCTAAAAAATTTGATTTTAATAAAAACAAACATATCCTTCATTTTTAAGAATATCCATTGTCTGCCATTAACTTATAAAGACATGTTGTCAAGTCATACTAATGTTTATTTAGCCCAACTTCTCATATAATAACTACTCTATAATAATGTGTAAATAGTAAGTTTACACATCAAGTCCCTGCACCCTTTTCTTGCAGTGTCATTAAAACTTCATTTAATTCGATATGTTTCATTTTTAAAGAGTAGTGTTATTCATAATCGTTCATTACCAGTAATTATTTTATGTGTCATTACTCGATTGGATGAATTATTCATAATTATTAACTATAAATATATTACACAATTCAAATTAGTCATCTCTATTATATATTTCTCTAATTAATTCAATTGTCAATAATTAACCCTTTCTTAAAACGGTATCAAGATTTGTTTGTGTTACATCTATCGTTCAATTTAAAATTTTAGAAAACTACTTTCTACATCGATCTTAATGGTTTAAAGATGTGTTAGGAACATTATTAGTTACGTGACATAAAAAATCATTCAAATGTTGAAGTTCTCCATGTCAAAATCATGTATGTGTGTGGCAGAAGTGTGTTTGAAAGTGTGATTTTAATGTAAGTATCTTATGAATAAAATATTGAATATTATGAAGAAAAATAAAATAAAATCCTTCCACCCAAATAAAAATTGAACAGCAATGAAAAGAAATAGAGAAAATAATTAACATATTTAAAATCTAAAAATGCTATCCGGAAGGTGGTACGATGATTAAGGAAGGATGTTGGAAGGGGATTGATGACTATTTAGTGTTATTAAGATATTTAAATAATTACTAACACTACTCAATATTTCTGCAAATTTTGGCCATAATATCTGTCCTCCATGCTTTTCCACATTCTTGCGCAGTCAGTGTGTCTACGAAAATTCTCAGATTTGATCTTCTTCTACTCAATTTTTTTGTTTCGTATAATGATTTTCTTGTTGTATTGAAAGAGATGAATGTTGTGTATTTTCTTTGTATCCTAATGTTTTGATTCATTTTAAGTCTTTGACTTTTGCCGACTTCGAACTCAAAAGCTTTTTCTCTAAAAGTTCAAAAACTCAACCGCTTATCTGATAAAAAAAATTATATATATATAGATTTATTACACGATCTCTTTTTGTATTCCAATCAAGAATTGAAGTTAAATTTATTGGAAAATGCTTATTGTAAAAAATATAAAATGGATGACGATGAGAGAAAATGGATGATAAATGAGTAGAGTGAATAATATAAAAGACTATTTTACTTTCTTTTTTTTTTTTTATTCTGTCATCTATTTGTACAATTTTTTTGTACAACAAGCGTGTCCCAAATTTATTTGGTAAATACCATTGCTAATTTCTTAATAATGTTTATATGCACAATAATTGCATGAGCAATGATTATTGCATGACCCAAATAAACAAGGAAGAATTTATTATATCATTTAAGATGCTTATATGATGCACATCCACTTGAGTACGCTTTTATAGTGACTTAGCTAATTAATGTACTCATAAATTAGCCCAGTCAGAATGACAAAACCTAATGATTATGTTCTTTTAGATATTTATGGACGCGTCCTACTTTGTCATCAAATTTTCAACTATGATCATTTAGATAAGAATAATATTAGTTGTACGCTTCACACTTATACACACTTACAATTTCTTATGTATTAAACAATAATTTGGTCAAATAAATAATTTGGCCAAATAAATAAATAATTTGATTAAATTATTATTTGACACATAAAAGAGTATAAGTGTGAATATAAATGTAGGCGTACAACTAACATAATTTGATAAGAATAATAAAAATTGCAACTAAACAATATCATCAATTAATAGTAAAGTGGATTGTATGAGTCCAGAAAATCGATCTCACAAAAATTAGTAACCACTATTAATTATAATTAATCGAAAACTATATTTATTTGAAAGCTAAATTAAAAAGAAAACAATTGATTTTATTATATCTAAAAACTAAATTAACTTTAATCTAATTCTTGAATTATGGGATTTTTGCTAGAGAATGTTTTTTGTTAAAAAAATTGATCAATTATAAGAATGTCAGGATTCACGATTCAACAATAGTTATCATGTCCAAATTCTGTTACCAAGCTACGATAATTTATTTATCTTGCATTAAGAGCTTGTTTGATATACATTTTAGACAAAAAAAAAAAAAAAAACCCAATTCTTTGTTTTGACTATGGCCCACATTGGTGAATTTTCCCAGGTGTCATTTGACACACATATTAAAGGTGGCAATAAAATGACGATTTTGTCCCTTTTCAACAAGGACCATACATAGAAACTTTTGGGACATTGTTGTCATTTTGGGAAGTCTTCAATAAATGTGTCAGATAACATAAACAAATGTGTGCGGAAGTCAAAATAAGGAAAATGGGTTTTTGGCTTATAAATGACACCAAACATACGCTAATAATCAATTTCACAAAGTTGTTTGATAATATTTTTCAAGTAATATCAAACTTATTCAATTAAGTAAAACCACTATATCTCTATGTGAATTTAATATGACCAATGATTGCACAAATTATAAGAGTATATTTCTATCTCTTATATAAATTCGTGTTCTTATCACAGTACTAAATTAATGAATTACTTATTAGTTTCATCACGAATTCACAAATATAATAATAAATTGACAAAATTTATGAAAACTCAAAACAAAATATGATCGAAAATTAACACAAGATACAAATTAGAGTCAAATCTCAATAAATAGAATTAAACAATCAAACTACATCTATATCGTTCGTCCTAACACAGAAAATTGAGCTACACATAATATTGTTCAAACACAAAGAAGTAATAACAATAAAGTACATCACCGGGTTTAGTAAATACAAAAGAAGAAGAAGAAAATCATCTATTCTTCTATCAAGTTTTGAAGCTTTGACCCTTGAAATCTCCCACGAAGCCCTTGAATTTTCTTGTGTTCTTGCAAAATTCTCCAATAAATCTCCTCCAAAGTTTCCTATTTTCATTGTGAATAATGGTCTCTATCTATAAGTCCCATAAGAACCCTAATTTTGTGCAAGAATTGTGTACCATAATAATATAAAAAAAAAAAAAATTTGAATAGAATAAAGAAAAAAAATATTCGAGTCCCGACAGATGATTTCAAGAGAGTTGCGATATTATGTCATAACATTGGTGGCTTTGTGATCGCACCATTTCTCGGACCATGCGATCTTTTCCTCTTTTCATGTAGCTTGGTCCTTCCACTTTCGAGCCTCGACAATTTGGTCCACAGTTCCCAATTTTCGTACACTTATTGTCCATTTTCAGCCTAATTTACTTTGTTTTCCCCAATCACCATCCAAAGTCAAATTTTAACATAACACAATCAAATTAAAACAAATTTAAGTAAAAATACACTAAACAAAATTCACATTTGTCTACTTTTGATTGTCCAGATAAATACAAAATCGCACTTATCATTTGTCGATCATATACTTTACTAAAGTATAACTTGATTAATCCAAACTTTTAAGTTACCTTGCCTTAAAATAGCGTCGTTACAACTTATTATTTTCATTCAATATTCTTTCTGCCTTCAAATTGATTAATATTTTTGTTTAGAAGTTCTTGCATAAATTGATGTGACACAAGATTTTATATATTAATATTTAAAAATATATATATAAATCTATTGCTTTTCTTGAATAAATCACAATTTTATATTATGTTAATATTTTATAAGTATATTATAATATGGTTTATGAAGAACAAATCTTTATATAGAATATAAATTTGTTGTTGCAAAATAAAAATATGAAACTGCCGTGTACCAAAATCAGAAATCAAATATCAACCAAACCTAACATGGATGTTAAATTACAAGAAATTTATACAAGGCCTGCTTTTGATAGCGTGGTTGGTTGCTTTAATTAACCAGAGATGGGATTACGAATCTGTCCAATAAATAGTACCACCCCAGTCGTATCTTCTCTAACAACAAACAGAAATGGATGGTCAGTCACAAAATCCCACTCCATTGGTAAACTCCTCGCTGATACAACACTCGCAGTGGCAGCTGCAGCTTCTGTACCTTCCTCGTTTACTTCGACAAATGATTTGTGAAAAATGCTCGAAACATAAAGTTTCTGACCAAGGGAAGGGTCGACCATTTCAGTGAGTCCATTGCCAGAAAAAGGCAAGACCAATCCCAGTCCCTTGAGGACTTCAGAAGCTTCGAACCCAAAATATATCTTGAATTTTGGAATACGGAAGGCACCTACTTCCACTCGTCGATACGGGAGGTGATTCTCTAAGAATCTGGATTCAGAGCCGACTTTTTCTACTAAAGCTGGAAGTCCATCTATGGCATCCGGAAGAAAGAAATACATAGAGAATTTTCGCTTGTCTTCACCTTGTTTGTATGGAAGCCCTAAACTTTAAAAAACCGCTAAACTCACGTGTATATTGCTTCTTTTTGCTGGTCATGAAAGGTACTTGCACTGAGCTCCCATTTAGGAGGAAAAATTTGTCATCTTTCGTTTTGAAGCATCAAACTTGTCGTTCCAGGCTCCTTTGAAATACACTGCATTTGCAAAGATGAGCCTTGTTGAACTATCAACTGAGCCAGATGGAAGAAGTTCCTTGACAAGGCTTTCATTTTCAGCCCACAAATTCACTTCTTTGGTTACCTCGACAGCCTTTCGATCCATCAAGAGCAAAGAACATACTAATCAGAACATTTAGTTGAAAAATATTAGAATTAGCAGATTTAGCATAACATAATTTACTCTTAATGCTAACTTCATTTATTAATTCATTGCAACAGAACTGGCATTTCATCCTATATTTTCTTTTGCTGTAAAAGACTCGGAACACAATTTGGGGGTTGGTTTCAACTTGTAAAGGTAACAACCTTTCCCTCCCAAAAGAATCCCAAAAGAAAAATAAAAAAGAAGAAAAAGAATAAGAACACAAAAGAGAGACAGATCAGTGTATGAACCAACAGCTGAAATAAGGGACTCCACACCAGAGTGTAGTAATTAACAAGGATTTCTTGGTCACAATAACATGTCTAGTGCTGAACCCATATGAAAAAAATAAGAGATATTTTGAACGAGCCGGATGTTATCCACGTTACTTCTTCTAAGCCATCAGAGTTACTGGATAGAACATGTTTCTTGTTTTCATTAGGCTTAGTCCGGCAATTTTAGTGTTCTAGACGAAAAATACAAGATTCTCATGGCTATCTTACAAAGCTTTTTTCTTTTTCCTTTTGGTCTGTAATTAATCAATAGTATTCCTGAGATTGAAGCATTACAGTACAACAAATTGGAGAGGCATACCCCTCTGATGCTAATATAAGACAGTTGATCAAGAATCAAAGAATATAATACAACAAAGGATGTGCTAACTACTGTAGTGGATAAATTAGACCTGGATCATCAGCTGAGCTAGCTGATTGAACTAATTGCTCACTAGGATCAGAAAGTGCAGGTTCAGCCATCTGAGCTACAATGACCGACCAAACTCGGAATAAAGCATGATTCCGTAGTTGATCAAGCCACACACCTTGGAATGTTGGACAACGAACAATAAGCCTTGGATCTTATTGCGAGGGCTCAACTGGGACATATGAGCAATAATCTTACGGAAGACAGTCCTATATTCACATAATAATTGGAGTTCACCCTACTACGATTAAGGAATAACATTTATCTCAACTAAGTGACAACCATCAGCCTATGCACGACTCTGCTAAGAGAGTCCACATTAGAATCGACCATGAAGGTTCTATGACTAGTGACAACTATAAACACAACAATTCTCAACTATATCAACGTAGCTAAACTATATGCAATAGATATCATTCAAATTCTATTGTTTATTTTAAAACTTCTATGGACTTAAACATCTGATAACCACGCGAATAACCCCATCACCTTCGCAAGTTACAAGGTTTCTATTCTATTCTACAGTAGAGTTGATTTGGGTCATCGTCCTCTACTAACCAAATTTTGGCATACAAAACTAATGTTCACCTTTCTATGCGAAAAAGGCACTTAACAACAAGAGTTAATAATACTGAAAGTATTAGTCCCTGTAAAAGAACATAACAAAATTTTGGAAGGTTTTTGTTTTTCAACTTTTTTTTTTTTGTCAATCTCATTTTCAACCACAACTTCTATCAACTTTTCAATCACACATTTCACCAACTTTTTTCAAAATCTCTTAACAAACTACATTTAAACTCCATACACTAAGTGTCTATGCTTTCGGAAATTTCATGTTTTGCTTTCAAAAATTTTCAAAATTTCATGTTATGCTTTTGAAACGAACTCAAACCATATAAACCAATAACTACGTTTGGTCCGATAACCAACTATTAACTAACTATAACTTTCACTAATAAATTAAGAAGTGCATTTCCTCGAACACAAAATTGAGCTTGATGAACAGTTGTTAACTAAAAGTAGAACTAACCTTGGTCTGAAAATCAACACGACTAGCAGCAGCCTTATAAGCATTATGAACAATTTCTTTAAAAGTGGGCTTCAAGCTGAGACTCTGATCAAACCAAACGCCGTTGGCGAAGGACAATCGGGGCCCACCAAGGGGCCAACCGTCGGCGAATACGAGGGTGACGAGCTGGGATGAGATAGAATTGAGTTCTTCACTGGACTTGGACTTGAGAAAACTCAGGAGCTGGTCTAGTGTGGGGCCCTTCGACCCGGCAGCGATCAAGCCCAGAAGCACGTTGATCGACACCGGCGAGAACACCAGGTTGGCGTCCTTGGCCTTGGAAGAGACCAGGTTCTTTGCGAGCAACAAAGAAACGTCGGTCTGGTTACTGAAGGATTCGCGAATGTCCATTTTATTATTTTGTGTGTTTATGAGGTTTTGGTTCTTGAGCGAGAGAAAGAAATGCTGGTTCAGGGACAAAACTCAAAAGGATTGATGAATGCAGGGGCGGACCAGGATTATGGTTAAGTGGAGGCGGTAAAAATTTATGTAAAAAATAATTTAAAACAAGATAATAACGATAATTCAAAATGTAGTATTTTTTTTATAATTGTTCTTTACGACTTTTTATATATTGAAAACACCGTATAATAGTTTCATTATCAATTTCATTAGGAATAATTGCATCAAAAGTCCCCAACGTTTCAAAATCGTTGGGGATATGTCCCTAACCTAAAATAATTGCACCAAAGCGTCCCCAACGTTTTAAGAAATAGGCATGGGAGGTTCCTCTTCACACTTTCCGTCAAATTTCACTGTTAAAATCAGAAATTGTACTGCACGCGATTTTTTTTCCAAAAAAGGCGAGTGGGAATTTATTTCATCTCTTTTAAATCATCAAAATTCAGTGGGTCTCTCTTCCCGAGTCCAGGTTCTACAGTTATCCTGCATAAGAACAAGTATCTTTACCTTTCTATTAATTATTTTGAATGAAGATGGTTCATTGCATGTTTGATTTAGATTTCGTGAGGTGGCAGAACTTCTTGATGTGTGTTGGTTTGAAATTCGTGGGAAGATAAATATCACCATACGCCTTTAGGAACTAAATATGCGGTTTACCTTGTGTTCACTTCCAAATCGTGAATTTACTGGATTTGAGTACCAACTCACGAGGCTTGGTGAGGAATTAGAAGGCAAGATGGTAAAAAAACGAATCGTGTGTTTAGATCCGAGAGGGAGAACAAAGACACAGGAACCAGACTATACCTAGGCGGAGATTTTTCAATCATCAACTGGCTCATATATATAGACGGCAAGGTAACGTGTCCACAGAGCGCACACAAGTACTCCAAGCTTAGAGCGAGATAAGTGGATGGAAGTTGAGTTGGGAGAGCTCCAAGATAAAGCACTTCTTTCCAATCCACTTTATTTCGACCTCATCTTCAAGAATTTTCACTACAAATTCTCTCAAAGACTTTGCACTGCAGTCATGGCTTGCTAATTTTCGTTGGAGGCTCCACTTTTCACCATCAACATTAAATATTCCAACACCAAGAAAATCCCCAAGTAAATCAGTAAAGGGCTTCCTTTTTGGAAAATTCTTAAAATTTGTTTTAAGAATATATTTAAGAGATGGAGTAAATTTTTTGAACTTAAGAGATGATGAAAACAGAAGATACCCTAAAGTCACATAAAGAAGAAGAGAGAAAATCATGAAGTTTGAAGTCTTTTTTTGTTTGAGTTGAAATGTTGAAGATGAAAGGGTTATATATATATATATATATAGAGAGAGAGAGAGAGAGAGAGAGTCAGAGTTAGGATAGGGATAATTGCATCAAAGGTCTCCAACGTTGGGGGCCTTTGATGCAATTATCCCTTAAGGATAAGAGGAAGACAGAAAATTGCGCGTGCAGTCCACACTTTGATTTTAATGGCGAAATTTGACGGAAAGTGTGAAGATGGATCTCCTATGCCTATTTCTTAAAACGTTGGGGACGTTTGGTGCAATTATTTTAGATTAGGGGCATATCTCCAATGATTTTGAAACGTTGAAGACCTTTGATGCAATTATCCCATTTCATTAATACACATCTTACAACATACACAACTAAACCATTTTCTATTCAAGAACTATAAAAAAATACTTTCGGACGAATGTGCTAAAAAATAGTTTGTTTTGTTTTTATCTTTGTTCATGTAGATTTTATATCCCCACTACATGGCCATAGAAGAAATAAATTTTTTTTGATGGCCGGGACGAGCTAGGATTCTAGTTCGGTCATGGACAAAATTTAACACAAAACAAAATATTGATATAACTTCAACACGTTAGAGAGAGAAGTCTCACCCACACACTGATTCGCGCTCTAACACTACGTGTAAAAAAAGCTTAAAATAAAGCTAAATCTATGACATTAAAAAAGAGAGTAAAACTCGATAAATACTTTCTATATTTTTTAATTTTAACCTCTTTTCCAAATTATGTAATTATTATATTAAAGAGAAATAAACTTGAGATTTATTCATGCAATTACCTTATTTTTAAATTTCTTAAAGTTGAAGACCACAAATGAAATTTTGAATTTAAAATACACTCTCTCCTTCTCTCTCTCTCTCTCTCTCACCTTCAAGGATCTGTAAGTTTTATATATACATATACTAATATACATATACCCAGAATCCTCATAACATATAGAACTATAGAAGAAGAAAAATTGATCAAAATTGATCCCTGAGTGGGTCCGCCCCTGGATGAATGTGAACCTTTATATATTTGTGTTAGGGTATCATTCATGAATGTGAAAATTTATATATATATATTGTTTGATTGTTGAAATATCGTAATTACTCGGTTGCTTCTTTGCTTCATCAATTACCATGAACTGCAGAATGTTAAAAATGCATTGGCGGATGTTTTCTTATGAAATTTTATAATAGATGTTTGAACTTATAAATCTAATACGTGGCAATTGAAGAATGAACACCTTGTAGCTTTTGGTTGAATAGTGCTCTCCGCGCCGGTTTTAAATTATAATCTATTTATTTGGTTGACAATGTGCATGTCCAGTAGTTAACACTTTGTCAAACAATTATCCAATCCCTACTATGAAGAGTAGATCATTCCTCTTTCTAATATGTTTTTATTGAATGTACTTTGTTATCAACACAAATAAATCCGTACTCTTTCAAATGAACTAAAAATTAATAGTAATTAAATAAGGGTAAAATATATATTTTTTTTTTTTGCAAAATTTGATTTTTCAATAACATCAAATTAAAATTTTCTTAATTTGTGTGAAAAATAAAATTAGCCTATATAAATGAGACGCAAAGAGTATCTCCTAAGAGAAATTTGCACTTTTCGTTTCCAACTTTGCAATATGTTACTAACCTACACTCAATTCTTTTTATTTTTTATTTTTATTTTTATAGAACAATACATCCCCAATCTTTAAATTATATAGTAAAACTCACAATTCCCTCTATTTTTTGCCATTAAATGACAGATTTGCCATCCTCTTTAGATGAACAAAATAAAATAAAACAATAAAAAAAAAAACACAAAAAAAAAGCTGCAAAGAAACACTTGCAACTTTTTAAAAAATACAAATACATCCCACTTTCTACTTCATTTCTCCTCCTTAAATAAAATCCAGAGTCTTTTTTTTCCTCTTCCATTAACACTTCTTCTGATTACAAGCAGACAACACTAGTTGGTAATTTTGAACTCTTTTTTAATTAGTTGAAATGGGCTTTTAGTCCTTAAAATTTTGTCATAATTTTTTTTGTAAGGCTTCACTTTTTTGGAAAAATTGCAATCAGAGAGAATTCGGAGCAGGGGCGATTGGTGGATGGAGCTACAAATGCGAGAGAGAAACATAGAATTTGTGCTGTATTGAAGAGACTTGAGCAAGAAACTCGTTTCTTCAAGGTTTGCGTTTGATTGATGCTATTTTATTTTTTTTAAACTTTTGACTTTGTTTTCAAAACTTGCTTTTTATGTTATTTGATTATTTAGAAAGTTAAATTCTAATGCATTTCTTGATTTTGAGTGTCCTTGGTAAAATCTTGAGCCTCTTCTTCGTCATCACACACCTTGCACATGATTTTCTTGGCCTCCCCAATTTGGCCCTACATTATAAGTCACCTGGAGGATTCTGGAATCTTCAAAATTCCGATGGCCAACAAAACTGAAGGGATTGCAGCAACTCAGAGCATTATCCGCCACCCGAGTTTCAGTGTCAACTTTGCCAACAAATTGTTGGATATATAGCCAAGTAAAATTTCAACTCATGTCAATTTCTAGTAAAGTTGATAGAAATCCTCAGGTTTTTGGAGACGACATTTCGGCTGCATATATGGGTGTTATTGTTGGAAATGGAGCACTTTGGCATAATAATTGGGTGGGACCTAAGCTTCGATTGGTCAAAGTAAATAGTCAATTAAATTCTATGTTTTGAGTAGATAAACTTAGTATATTTCATTGTGCAAAACCATTTTATTATGAATGAGAATTTATGGTTAAAAGTTGGACAATAAATGATGAATAAAATGGAAAATAATTGAAAAGTGTTTATCCCACATTGGTTAGAAAATTAACATTAAACCACTTAATAAACTTCAAGTTTGGAAATGGGTTTGGGCTCCAATGGGCACCGCAAGTCTTTAGAGGAAGAGCGACGAGGCATGCTCATAATCAAGCAAAGCCCACGCATGCTGCCGCCGCCCGCCCGACCGACCGCCGGGCTCGGGTCTTGGGTCGTGGCCGAGGCTTGGGCTTGGGTCGGGTCCGGCCTATGTCAAATATTAAATTTCCCTCCAATGAAACAACTTTCAAAGTGGTGTATCGTTTTTTTTTTTAAAACCGTGCGCATGATGGTGAATGGAGATGCTTTGGAAACCGCTCAACCGCTACCTCCATCATCCGATCAAATCGCCACCTTCCTCATCTATTTAAATGGGTCCTCAGACTTTCAATGTAAAATAAGCAAACATCTGATCTCTTTCTTTTCTCGTTACATAGTTCCATTTTTTCAGTCCTTTATACAGTACTTTGTTTTCTTGGTTCGTCGTTCTTGTATTATTTGTGCCGGTTTCGCAAGTTTTTTGGTCGTTGTATATTAGGAGACACTTTACCACATACCGTAAGCACCGTGTGACAGGATAAAATCGTCTTAAGGACAGATAGCCTAGTTCTCGCCTCAATCATTCTTAATTTCAGATTTTGTCATGTTTACTGCTTACATATTTAATTTTATTAACCAGCATGTCATTTCTGGTAATCTTTGAAAGAATCCCAACAACTTAAGACGATTTTATAAGTTATATACATTTATCTGGTTAGAAAATGTACATGCATATTGTTAAGTTTCAAACTCACAGATGCGTTCTGTCAAGTTTTGAAATTTTACATGCTTCCAGTCCAGTTTGAAATTTTTACATGCGTTCTGTCAATTTGAAATTTTACATGCTCCCTGTCATGTTCCAAAAATTTCATTTTCTAATTTTATAGTTTACGGTTCAAGAATCAAAACCGAAATTTTATATAATTGAATTTAATTGTTGAACTTCATTTTGAAAACAGAAATGTCTAACACTGTTGGGACAAATGCAATTCTCCCTCTTGTGACACCCATCATGACTCATACTATAGCTGGTCCTTTTTGTTTGACCCATATTCTTCACGGAAGAAACCCCGAAAAATTTAATGGGGTTGATTTTAAGAGGTGGCAATAGAAAATATTGTTTTATCTAACCACGCTAAACTTGGCAAAGTTTCTCATGGAGGATCCTCTTTCTGTTCAATAGGGAGAAAATAATCGAGCTTCGGTTATTGCCTTGGATGCATGGAAACATTCTGATTTTCTGTGCAAAAACTATGTACTGAATGGACTTAATGATTCGCTATATGGCGTATATAGCATAATGAAATCTGCAAAAGAATTGTGAAAATCTTTAGAGAAAAAATATAAAACAGAAGATGCTTTGGAACTAAAAAGTTTCTTGTCGGTAAATTTCTGGACTATAAAATGATTGACTCTAAATCTGTTATTTTCCAAGTTCAAGATTTGCAGGTAATCCTCTATGATTTACATGCTGAAAAATTGACTGTAAGTGAGTCATTCCAAGTAGCATCTGTAATTGAGAATCTTCCACCTTCATGGAGAGATTTTAAAAATTACCTTAAACACAAGTGTAAGGAAATGAACTTGGAGGAGTTGATTGTGCTTTTGAGGATCGAAGAAGACACTAAAAAGTCTGAAAGGAAGAATGGGAGACCAAGCATGGAAGTTAAGGCAAACATGGCTGAATTAAGTTCAAAGAAGAATATGAAAAGGAAGCACTCAAGTTATGTTCCTAAGAAAATGAGAACAACCAAAAGAACAAGAAGTTCAAGGGATTGCTACAATTGTGGCAAACCTGGACATTGCTCAATTGACTGTCGCAAGCCTAAAAAGCAAAATGACCGTGCACATGTAGTTGAAACTAAAAATCTGGCTGAAGGTGTTCAAAAAATGCACCTATCTGCTGTAATATCTGAATGTAATACTGTTGGAAATCCCAGTGAATGGTGGGTGGACACTCGTGCAACTCGCCACATATGTGCTGAAAAGAACATGTTTTTGATTACAAAAATATCAACGGAGAACAACTGTTCATGGAAAATTCCTCAAGCTCAAAGGTTGAAGGACAAGGAAGACCTTGAAGATGACGTCTGGCAAGGAACTCGTCCTCAACAATGTGCTGCATGTGCCAGATATTCGAAAAAATCTTGTTTCGCTCTCTTAGCAAGAATGAGTTTAAGTTAGTATTTGTATCTCGACAAATTTGTACTAACTAAAAATAGAATGTATGTAGGAAAGAGATATATGACTGATGGGATGTTCAAGATGAACGTCTTTATTATTGTACCCAAATTGAACAAGATTTATGAAGCTTCTACTTCTGCGTATATTGTTTAATTTTCTTGTTTATGGCATAACAGATTAGGACACGCAAACTTTAAATTTGTGCGCAAATTAATGAACTTAAGTTTGCTACCTTCTTTAAGTTTCGATCCTAATCACAAATGCGATGTGTTGAGGCTAAGTTTGTCAAAAGATCGTTTCCTTCTGTTGAAAAAAATACTTCACATTTGGAATTAATTCACAACGATATATGTGACTTGAAGTTCGTACAAATTAAATGTGGGAAAAAGTATTTCATTATCTTCATTGACGATTGCACTCGGTACTGCTATGTTTATTTATTAAGAAGCAAAGATGAGGCTTTGGAAATGTTTAAACATTATAAGAATGAAATTGAAAATCAACTTAGCAAAATAATAAAATTATTCGAAGTGATAGAAGTACCGAATATGGAGCGCCGTTTGAAGAATTTTGTTCTAAATAAGACATTATTCAACAAACAACGGCTCCTTACTCACCTCAATCTAATGGTATTGTGGAATGAAAGAACCGCACGCTTAAAGAAATGATGAATGCTATGTTGATTAGTTTTGGTCTACCCCAGAATTTGTTAGGAGAAGCTATCCTCTCGACAAATCACATTCTTAATAAAATATCACACAAAGTAAAGGATGAAACACCTTACAACTTATGGAAAGGTCACAAACCTTCATATAAATACCTGAAAGTGTGGGGGTGTTTGGCAAAGGTAGAAGTGCCAAAACTTAAACAAATAAAAATAGGATTGAAAAGCATAGATTGCATATTTATTGGATATGCTCATAACAATAGTGCATATTGCTTTCTTGTGCACAAGTCTGAGATTACTGATATACATGAAGATATGATTATTGAATCAAGGAATGCAAGTTTCTTCGAAGTTGTCTTTTCTCGTAAATACAAAATTGATGTAAGTTCAACAAAACGAACTTATGATACTGCAAATGATGGTGAAAATGAAGAAGATCCCAGACGCAGTAAAAGAGCTAGAAAGTCTACGTCATTTGGTTCAGAATTTCTAACGTATATGATCGAAAATGAACCTAAGACATTCAGTGAAGCAATGTCAACACCGGAGACTCCTTTTTGGAAAGAAGCTATCAACAGTGAAATTGAATCAATAATGCAAAATCACACTTGGGAGTTGGTTGATCGCCCACCTGGAAATAAACTTCTAGGGTGAAAGTAGATTTTCAAGAAAAAGTTAAAATCGGATGGATCTATTGATAAATACAAAGCTCGTTTGATAGCAAAAAGATAGACAAAAAGAAGTCTTGATTTCTTTGATACTTATTCACCAGTAACAAAGATTACTTCGATAAGAATCCTTATTGCAATTAATGCAATACACAATCTCAAAATTCATCAAATGGATGTTAAAACAACATTTCTAAACGGTGAGTTAGAAGAAGAAATATACATGGAGCAACCTGAAGGATTTGTTGCTCATGTACAAGAGAAAAAGGTTTGCAAACTTGTTAAGTCCTTATATGGATTAAAACAGGCGCCAAAGCAGTGGCACCAAAAGTTTGACAAAACGATATTGTCAAATGGATTTAAAATTAACGAGTATGACAAATGTGTGTATAATAAAAGTACACCCACAACATATGTCTTAGCATGTCTATATGTGGATGATATGCAAATTTTTAGGTAGCAATCATGATATTATCGTGTCTATTAAAAAAATACTAACAAAATATTTTGACATGAAGAACATGGGTGTAGCAGATGTAATTCTTGGAATTAAAATTTCTAAAACACCAGATAGCCTTGTTTTCTCACAATTTCATTATGTTGAGTCTGTGCTAAAGAGATTTAGAGTCTTTGATGAAAGTCTAGTCAAAACTTCGGTAGACACGAGTATACACTTAGCCAAAAATAGAGGTGAACCTATACATCAATTAAGATATTCTCAGATTATTGGAAGTCTGATGTATCTAATGAACTGCACACATCCGGATATTGCGTTCGCAGTTAATAAATTGATTAGGTTCACATGTAATCCAACTAATGATCACTGGAAGGCATTGAATAAGGTACTTCGATAATTGAAACATATTTTAAAATTTGGACTACATTATATGAAATATCCAATAGTATTAGAAGGATATTGTGATGCAAATTAGATATCTGATATAAAAGACTCTAAATCCACAAGTGGTTTCGTATTTACACTTGGTGGTGCGACTGTGTCTTGGAAATCCTCAAAACAAACTTACATAGCTCGATCAACAATGGAATCTGAGTTTATATCATTAGATAAAGCTGGAGAAGAGGCAGAATGGCTTCGTAACAATTTAGAAGATATTCCGTGTTGGACTAAGCCGGTACCTGCAATTAGCATTCACTGCGACAATCAGTCGGCTATTGCAAAGGCACAAAATTGTATTTATAATGGTAAGTCTAGACATATACGTCGTAGACACAATACCATAAAACAGTTGATCTCAAATGGTATTATCTCCATTGATTATGTAAAATCAAAGAATATCTCACGGATCCGCTTACAAAAGGCCTACCAAGAGATCAAGTATATTATCTATCAAAGAGAATGAGATTAAAGCCTAATATGCATGAATCTTAATGATGGTAACCCAACCTTGTTGACTGGATATCCCAAGATCTTGGTTTAATGGGACAACTAAGTTATTAAGACTCAGTTAAGTACTTATCCATTCCTTTATAAAAGTGCTGTCTGCAGAATGTAAAAGGTTAAGTTATAACTTTTAATGATTCCTATAGCTTAGATAAACCAAGTGGAGTATAGCAGAATACTCTTCATAGGAAATCACCTATATAAGTGTGAAGTGGAGCCGCTTCCATGAGAATTTGAGGCTTAAATTCTCTAGAGCATTTATGAATCCCAAGAACTGTTCAGGGCCAAAATGAACACAACTATGAGAACCAAAGAATTGATAGGAAGGTTATTGTGTGGATACTGTTGTCTTGGTTACATTAACAGCTGGGCAGTTCAAAACATCAAGTTTACTGAATAGCTAAGTAAACTCGATAGTATTCCACTAAGGGTGTTCAAAGCCAAAAGCTACATTTTCGATGCAATAAGCCTTTCGCTCGTACTCTCTGAATCCAGTTTGCATGGCATTTAGCATATTCGTGATAATTTCCATTTATGTGGGAGATTGTTGGAAATAGACCACTTTGGCATAATAATTGGGTGGGGCCCAAGCTTTGATTGGTCAAAGTAAATAGTCGATTAAATTCTACGTTTGAGTAGATGAATGTAGTATATTTAATTATGCAAAACTATTCCATTATGAATTAGAAATTATGGTTGAAAGTTGGACAATAAATGAGGAATAAAATAAAAAATAATTGAAAAGTGTTTATCCCACATTAGTTGGAAACTCAACATTGAACCACTTAATAAACTCCAAGTTTGGAAATGAGTTTGGGTCTCAAGGGGCACCACAAGTCTTTAGCGGAGAGAGGACATAGGCATGCTCATAATCGAGCAAAGCCCACCGCTGCTGTGCCGCCGTCCGTCTGATCAGTCGGCTGGCTCGGCTTGGCTTGGTACAAGACGTGTGCGGGTTCGGGTGCGAGGTCGTGGCCAAGGCTTGGGCTTGGGTAATATTAAATTTCCTCCAAAGAAACAAACTTTCAAAGTGGTGTATTGGTTTTTTTAAAAATCGTGCGCATGATGGTGAATGGAGAGATGCTTGGAAAAGCGCTCAACCGCCACCTCCATCATCCGATCAAACCGCCACCTTCCTCATCTATTTAAATGGGTCTTTAGACTTTCAATCGGAAAATAAGCAAACATCTGATCTCTTTCTTTTCGTTACACATAGTTCTATTTTTTGAGTCCTTGAGAGAGTACTTTATTTTCCTGGTTCGTCGTTCTTGCATTATTTGTGCTGGTTTTGCAAGTGTTCGGTCATTGTATCTTGGGAGACACTTTTACACATACCGTAAGCACCGTGTGATGTGGCAAAATCGTTTTAAGGACAAAGAGCCTAGTTCTCGCCTCGATCATTCTCTAAGAGTTTGTTGACATATGTACTATTCACATCCAGGTTCAAAATGACATCGTTTAGATGACATATATGTTTTTAATGTGGCTACAAATACAATACATATAAGAGGCTTGTGAAGGCATCAATATTCATAGTTTGGGTTAATACAACACTGTTATATTTGTGTCTTTTTTTTAGACAATAAAACTACGTCGTTTTGACCTTTTTGAAGGTAAAATGACGTCATTTCATCCATTTATCTGTCCTTAATTCATTGTACATATTCATTTCTTTCTCCACTAACCCTCATCACACTAGCGTTTTTATCGCTTTTTGCTCTTTATAATTATCCTAAAATCTCTCCAAATTAATTCCTTGCGAACCGAACAAAAAGTCGACAGTTCGAGAAATTGGCTTGTAAAGGCAAGGAAATCTCCCAAATCTCTGTAGATTTTACGAAATCCCATATAAGGACTCTAATCCAAGGTAAATTCTTTACATTTTTCAGATTTGGGTTAGGATTTTTCACTTTTCCTTATTTCTTTTGTTCAAAAAGCAAGTGTTATTTGTAGGGGTTTTTTTTTCAATGTTTGGTGTCAATTATTGACTGTTGTGAAAAGCCTAGTAGTGATCTAGGTTGTGGTCGTGGTATTCAGAGATCTCTTAAATTTTGAACACGTAATCATACATTAGTTTACAAAGATTATCAGATAACGATTTCATAGAGCATAATGACACAGATCATCAATTATAGGACCTTATGTTGTTTATTACCATGTACTAATTTATACCGAATCTCTAAAGCAATATAAATCACAAACGCATTTTAATAGTGATCAATTATTAAAACGCCAGTGGAAGTTGTTTCGGCATGGATTTTAGCAAGTGATGTCCCATGAACTCTTGGCGACGGTCTTGATGGCCATGACTTACGTGTGGCATGCAAAGTAGACAATTTTGGGACAGCTTTCTTCATGGCACCGAATTTGTGCTTTTCGATTTATGATTCACAGAATGAGATGATTCTTTTGTGATTTTTAGACTTTCTTGACGTTATTTAGTTTACCAAAGATGACTAACATTTGGAGAGGCCATTTCACTTTTCTTGAATCAAGAATGTGTTGCATTGCTCTACATTGTTTTTCTTTCTCAACTTGCTTTCTAGTAGTTTCTCCTTGCTATGGGTTCGAATCTAAGAGAAATTCTAGACAATGTTTATTATCCTGAAATTTTTTTGTCTTTCCTGAATGATAGGGAGAGACAAAAAATTGGATCAAAAGAAAATGTCATTTTGGAGTTTTATCAACAATTTGCTTGTAAGTTTCTCTTTCCTCTTCTCCTTGTAATGATTGTCTCGACCACTTTTTTACGCTTATTGGAAAATTTATCGATTTGCTTTTGTCGGGCACCACATTATGATATTTTTGAGCTTAGTTTCCATCATCTTCATCGAAACTTATTGATTACGCTTCCTTTGATGACTCCATTCAAATTGAATCGCTTAATTTTCACTAAGTCAATTGTGATGGAAGAGACTCTTTTGCACACCAGGTTCATTGCATGCTCCTTTTTAGGTAAATTCCGGAAGGGTAGGGAGTGGTGGTGGTGGTGGTGGTGGGGTGGGGTGGAATTGCAAGGGGAAGAAGGGTACAATGTTGATAGTATATAGTGGAATGATATTAATACTTCTACACTTTCAATCACTTCATTTGGAGAGAGAAAGCGCGTGGAGTCCAATTTTGAGGTTTAACGGAGAAAATTGATGGAAACTGTCAAGAGGGATCTATGATGCCATTTCTTCAAACGTTGTGGATGTGTGGTACTATTTTTTTTAGGTTAGGAGCATATCTCTAACGTTTTTAAAAGGTTGGAGACCTACGATGCAATTATCCCTAAAATATAATCATTTTCCACAAAAGACCACGTATGCCACCGTTATAATGCATTTGTTCTACAAATGCTCCTAAATCGTGATGTTTAATAACTGTTACTCTATCACTAGTGAATGGTTGCGAACAATATGAGCTTTTGACGATAAATAAAACGAGAAAAGTTGTACAAAAGTAATTGTGTCTGGTTGGCACCTGTCTCAACATGTCTCTGACTCTTTTTCTACAAGTTCCCTCAAACTTGTATTGATAGCACCTTCCTTGTTAACAAAAAGACTGATTCTTTCTTAATTCCCTGCAAAGAGTTCAAGTTTTCCAAGTATGGAATAGAGAAGAGAGCAGAGAACAAATTAATTAAGAGGTTTAGTAGGGATAACATGACTTGCTTTTTTTGTATATTCCTTGTCATTTGAAACCTATCTTTTAAATAGACAAGCTACACATACAAAGGATAGCAAAAACACAGTTTACTAAGTGGTAACACCATGTATTGACACTGGACACCGGTCATAAATCTTTTCAACTAAAACATGATATCATTAAATACCAATTCAAGCAAATTCCTGGAATATAAATCCCTGCTGACAAATGCTTGTTGCAGATTGCATACAAATAACATGAACCATTTTGAAATTCTTCATCGAATTTTCACTCATTTCTATTTTAGCCTTCCCATTTGCAAGAAAATATGTCAACAATCTTGGTAAAAGGACATACGACATTAGCACCAATTATAAGAGGAAAATAATATAGATGAAATTTCCGCGTATCATAATCAGAAATCCAATATCAACAAGAATTAAAATGGAAGTTAAATGGTTTAACAGCAGTGTTCCATGGTTTTATTATATATTATAACACAAGTAACCTTACATATGTAAGCCTTCATCACCAAAACATGCTTATATATATATATATATATATATTAGTTTTAGTACGTGCGTTGTGGCGATATGTAAAAAAATGAGTGAAAAGTTTTAGGTGTAATTGAAACGAGATATAAAAAAAATAAAATTTAAAATTTTTAAACAAATAGGGAAAACGATTCGCAGAAATGAAAATTTTTAATGATTCGTAGCCCACATAAAAAATAAAAAATAGTGAACGATAATGTTACAATTATTCATACAATTATTCTTAAAATAAATAAAAATGAAAATGGGTCAATGCCCAACATGTATAAAAAAAAAGAATCAAATTATGTTGTCGAGTTACTAAAATTGTGTAATTTATTAGATAAATACTTAAATCTCAAATATATATTAGTATAATTTACTGGTTAGTAATATTTATTTTATTTATCAATTAGTTTTAATTAATTTCATTCCATAAATTAAGTTTACATTAAAAAAAAAAAAAAACAATTGTGATTTTAGGACTTCGAGTTTGTTAAGTAACTACAAACACAACAAAAATCTCATTCAAAATAAAATTAAATAAAATTATAGAAAAAGCTTGCATTGTCTTCTTTCCTCATATTCTTTCAGATATATTGAAGGGACAAATATTTGTGTTTACAGTTTACAATCCAAATACACTATTGAGTGGCTATCAACATCTATTTGTTTGCATCGGAGGTGGTCATACACAAAAATTTGAAGAACAACAACGATATTCAGACATTGGACGCATGGAAACTCACTGTTTCTTTGTCCTTGTTTATGTATCATGCAATTTGCCATGTCCGTTCTCTCATTTCTTCTACTATTCAGCTCATTGCCTCTGAATTTTCCTTATGGAACTGAACATGTGGTTTCGACCATGTTCCCGTTGCGTTCTATGATTTTGGTTATTGCTTTTCACACCTTGGTTTGCAAAAAACTTTATTATAACTTATAATAATGAAAAAATGAGTTTTTTCAATGAAAATTTATGTAGGTTTTGTTAGGAATGATCTAATATTCTTAGTGGACATTCTTATTTGGCCCACTGAACAAGTTGTCCAATGGACATTGGAGGAGTGTTCACTGGACAAGTTGTCCAGTGAGCCAAATAAGAATTGCCCACTAGGGGCATTAGATAATTACTCTTTGTTACATATTAATGTTCATTAGTGTCTTTTGTTAATGGAAAAAATAACATGTTTCATGTGTGTGTGAATGTTTTGAAAATACATCTTATTTAAGTAACGTTCAATAAGTTGTTCTTCTTACTTCACCTTATTATAGAAAATGATTGTAGGAGATTACGTCCCATGTTTGTTATTTTGCACGCTTTCGCGGTGATTGTTGATGATGATTAATAATTATTTTTTATAAATATTTGATGCAAAATTAAACTGTTAATTTTATTATAGGTGTATAATAATATCTGAAAAGATGTTGCTGATCAAATATGAGAGTTGTCACCGAGCAACTCGGCAATGAACATCACAAATTAGAAATTAGTGTTCACCAAATTTTTTTTTAAACCTACACATATGTATTACAAAAAAAAATTTTTTTTTTATTCTTGTGAGCAAAGACAAATTATCATTCACTTAAATATATATATTTTTAAAAACCCACACATATGTATTACAATGAATTTTTTTTCCTTTGGTTATCGATCATTGTCGATTGCTTGAGGTTGTTGCTCGGCAATGAAAGAACTTTCATTGCCGAGCAACTCGATAATGAACAAAGACGTAACCATCGTTCATTTTTTTTAAACCTACACATATGTATTACCAAATTTTTTTTTTTTTTTTGGTTCTGTGAGCAGTACAAATTATCATTCACATTTTTTTTTTTTTTTTAAACCCACACATGTATTACAAAAATTTTTTTTTTTGGTCGCTCTCAACAAGTAAAGATTACTGTTCACAAAATATATATATATATATATATATATATATATATATATATTTTAAAGCCACACATATGTATTAAATTTTTTTTTCCTTTGGTTACTATTCATGCTCGGCAATGAACAGTAAAAATTACTGTTTATTTTTTTTAACCACACATATGTATTACATAAATTTTTTTTTTTGGTTATTGTGAGCAGTACAAATTATCGAAATATTTTTTTAAAACCCACACATATGTATTACAAAAAAAAAAAAAAAATTCAAAAGACTTTATCGAATTACTCGACAAAGTAAAAAATAGTTAAAAATAAAAAATAAAAAATTTGAAAAGAAATTTAAAAAAAATAAAATTACAAAAGAAATTTTAAAAAAATAAAAAATTAAAGACTTTGTCGAGTTCCTCAACTCGACAAAGTAAAAAAAAAAAAAGGATCGTCCCATTCCTAGCATCCTCTAATCTCTATAAATATTCTGATCACACTGGAGGCAAAAGGTTAGATTTATCTCTCAGCAACTGTAAAATTAATCATCAGAGTACGAGTGTCTCCCTCCACCAATCTCCAGCAGCCGAGCAGAATCAGTGTACAGCTTTGTAAAATCTGACCTTCAGTTTCTATGTCCACTAATTTATATCAACAAAAAATTCTCCTAACAGAAATCATGTCAAACCAACCGTGAAAACATTTAAAATTATCAGTTACTTCCATTATCAAACATTGAAAAAATTGGCATAATTTGAGGTACCTTGTTCACGCACTGATCATTTCCTTCTTCACTGCTTTCATCATCCGAGGGAGGAGAAGGGTCAAGCCTGGCAGCATCAATTGCCCATTTTATTACCTTCTCAACTTCATCCTCTTCATCATCACTCTCTTCTTATTGCTGCCTACTAACAATATCAAAAGGCTCAATGTTACTTTTACGATTATGCGATGGAATAGAATTCTTGAGCGCCGTCTAGCAAACAGATCATCCTCTTCAAACCCACCAATATTATTAGTAACATTGGCTTTGACTGGGTCCCTATCATCATCAATTATGCTTTTAGTTGAAACATCAGCAGTTGATGTGTTACACGGTTTGTATCTAAGGGCTTGAAGCGGCGTTCGAGATCTGGATCCACGGAGGATCCAGAGGAGGAGGAGGAGGAGGAGGCGGCACGTGCTATGTGGGAATTGAGGCTGAGTTTGAGGAGAAGGTCGTCCTGTGCTGCTCGGTCATGGAGTAACAAAATTTCTTTGACATAGAAAATGATCACCGAAAAATATGAAATTTTCAGAGAATATAGAATACTCATTTAGCTACCACATATCAAAATTTGATAGTCCGACGGCATGTTTCAAAACACTAAAATGCTCACCGAAACATCCTAGGCGGTTTCTCGGATTCATGCGGTCGCAGTTTACAAAATTGTCCATAACTTGAGTTATGTAACATGAAATTATGTGAAACTAAAGCCAATGGTTAGGTAACCCATAGGGCTATCGTCTTCAACTAGAATTATGTAAAAATACTTAATATATAAGGTGCAACAGATTTTTGAGCTGGACAACAGAAATTGTAGCTTAGATAAACATGAAGTTTAGCAAAACCTTTCAAGTTCACATCATTAACGTGTAATCAAAACATGAGAATCCACTAAAACTACCACAAAACCAAGTTCCACAAAAGTTAAAGAAGATATTTACACTACTTAAAGTTTTTTGATTGGTGTATAATAACAATTCGCACGTCGACGGCATGGATTGAAAAAGCGCTTAGGAGGTTTCGATGAGCATTTTAGTATGCCTAAACATACCGTCGGACTACCAATTTTAATATGTAGTAGCTTCCGAGTATTATATGTCCCCCGAAAATTTTGTATTGTTCGGTGATCATTTTCTATGTCAAATAATTTTTTTTTACTCCATGACCGGTGAAGAAAATTTTCAAAATAAGGGCAAAGTGTTACTAAAATTTGTTCACCCGGTCATGGAGTAACAAAATTTCTTTGACATAGAAAACGATCACCAAACAATATGAAATTTTTTAGAGAACGTAGAATACTCATGTAGCTACGACATATCAAAATTTGATAGTCCGATGGCATGTTTCGACATACTAAAATGCTCATCGAAACATCATAGGCGCTTTCTCGATTCATGCTTGTCATAGATTTTACAAAATTGTCCATAACTTGAGTTATATAACATGAAATTATGTGAAACCAAAGCCAGTGGTTAGGTAACCCATAGGGATATCGTCTCCAACTAGAATTATATAAAAATACTTAATGTATAAGGTGCAGAAATTTTTTAAGTTGGACAACAAAACTACAATTTAGAGAAAATGAAGTTTAGCAAATCCTTTAAAATTCAAATCATTAACGTAAACAAAACATGGGATTCCACCAAACACACAAAAGTCAAGAATTAAATTTATTACAAAATGGTGAGCTTTGGACAAAACTAAGAATAGTAAAATACCAAAACTACGTCGTGTTGGACTAAAAAAAGCTACTGATAAAAAATTAATACTCTTATATTATTGTAAGAATATATAAGAAGTCGAGTAATTATGCTAAAATGCACTAATATATATATATATATATATATATATATATATATATATATATATTAAAATAAATAAAAGAAAAGAAAAGATGAAGAAGTCAAAAATAGCGGCTAAATATATTAATTTAATATAAAAAAAGTGTCAAAAGTTTAAGACAAAAGGGTGAAATTTGGACAAAATTAGGAATACTAAATCAATAAAACGACGTCGTGTGTTAGTTGAAGGGTATATATATATATTTGTATATATTTATTGTAGAGGGATTATGAATTTGCCCAATAAATAGCAAAGACCCCAGCTTGTATCTTCTCTTACAACAAAACAGAATGGATGGTCCGCCACAAAATCTAACTCATCTTCCATTAGGCACATCATCATAGCAAGAGGAAAGAGCATGCAATGCAATGCAGCCTTCATGCCTTCCTCATTTACCTCAATAAATGATTTTTGGAAAATGCTAGAAACATAAAGGTTCTGACCAACGAGACTGCTACCATTTCAAATGAGTCCATTGCCGAAAAAGGCAAGACCAATCCCAGATCCCTTGATGACTTCAAGCTTCAAACCCAAAAGATATCTTGAATTTTGGAATACGGAAGGTACCCACTTCCACTTTGTTGGGAAAAGTCGTGTGTGTATGCCACCGTAATGGTTTAAATTCATTATTGAAAACCCGTTTTCGTAAGTGGAAAGAATGCACAAGATGAAGACACGTGGAGTCTTCTCAACCTTGAGATGAGTTAATTGGCTTATGATATACGCCTCTTTCTCTCGTGGCTTCTTCACTTATGTCACACAAAATTTTTTGGGTTTTTTTCGAAAAGAAAACTAACTCTCTTAAATCTTATCCGAAATTTCAAATCTTCATCTCCTTCTAGTTTTCTTTTGTTACTTCATCAATTGATGATTCTTGGTAATAGATAAAGAACATATGGTTTTATATTCTTAGTTGTTGAATCAACCAAGAGATAGTTGTGATGTTCTTGTGTGAACATAGTTGTGATGTTCTTGTGTGAACAGTAACTGAATGTTGATTTCTATGATTTCTTGAGAGTTAAACCTCAGTGGTTTACTAGAAGTCTGTAATATTCAACAATACTGTACTTTGGTTGTTGGTTGGTTGTTATATTGATGCTTGGAGCATATTCCACATTGTGGATGCTCAACAGAGGATGTAGGTATTAGGTCTGGTTATCGAACCTCTGGGGCTTAGGCCGAAACAAATCTTGTGTTCTTTACGGTTTATTTTTGTTTGTAATTGCTTAGACCTGTCGAATGTTTTATCTTCTTGAAAGTTTCTAATCGTTCTTGGCCTTACAATGGTATCAGAGCTATGAATCTTGCTTTCGTATAAGAGGATCTCTGAAAAACTTTAACGTTTATATCTGATTAAGAAATCCTATGGTGAGATCTAACCTTTTCTTTTTAACTGTTCTTGTTAAATAGATAGGTTCTTTCTTTTGTTTCTAAAACTACCCGTGCTCACTAAGAAACCCACTGGAGACTATTCTTTGTCCAAAGGCTCCATAAGAGGCCTTGGGAATCGAGATAAATCTAGTACGTGTAGTGATCTTGGAGTTCTTTTTCACTTTGGAGACAAAGGTCGTGTGATCCAGATAGTGTAGTTCTTTTCATATTGAGTATATGAGTTGTTGCATGTGGTTATATAGTCAGTAAAACCTCTTTGTGATTATATTCTTTACTGATTATCTAAGTAATTCTTTCAAGAAAGTTTGTTTTTTTTGAAGTCTTGTAAAATGACTTCAACAAGATTTGAACTAAATATCTTTGATGAGAAATGGGATATTAATATGTGAGGTCAAAAATTAAAAGCTATTTTGATGCAACAAAAGTGTACAAAAGCTTTTAATGACTCTTGACCTAATGATATGCTTAAAGTTAAGAAATCGAAATGGAAGAAATTGCATGGAGTACTATCTTTTACACTTATCTCGAAAATGTGATAAGAACCATAGGAGAAACAAGTAGTCTGTCTTTGAACTATGGACTAAATTGTAAACACATTATGTGTCAAAACTATTCCAAACAAATGTTATCTTTTGAAACAATTCTTTTCTTTCAAAATGGACTCTTCCATTGATTTGGATGAAAATTTATATAGATTTAAAAAATTGTCCCAAGACCTTGCCAATTGTGATGAAAAACTTTCACAAGATCAATTAGCTGTGGTTCTGTTAAACTCCATAATTGATAGACACAAATATTTGAAAAATACTCTAGAATATGGAAGGGATACTCTAACCACTGAGATTATAATTAGTGCCCTTCAAAACAAAGATCTAGAGTTAAAATCTAAAACCAGAGAGAACCTAGAGGAGAAACCTTATTGGTTAAAGGGAAAAATTCAGGTAAATCTAATTTTCACTTCAAGAAGGATCAGACTGAGGGAAAAATGAAAGGTCGTGGTAAAGAAAAGAATAAAAATAACGCTAAAGGAAGAAATATTATTTCTGTGGAAAAAAGGGTATTTTATTAAAGACTATTTAAAAAGACAAAATGAGCTAAAAGAAAATAGTACAAAAGAAGGAACTGCAGTTTTAGCTTATAATAATAAAGAATTTGAAAATGGTGTAGTTCTTGTCAACACCGAAAGACACCTAAATCATGATTGGATTCTTGATTCAAAGTTGCACCTTTCATGTGTGCCCTAACAGTAACTCGGTTCACCAATTATTAAAAAGCGATGGTTGTTATGGAAAATGACATGACTGTGATATAAAAGGAATAAAGCAATCGTTAGTATTGTTTTAGAAAATAGAACCAATCGATTCTCCACAAAACTAGATTTGTTCCTGACCTTGAAAGAAATCTAATATCCTTAGGTGTCCTTGATGATATGGAGTTTGACATTAGGATTGGAAAGGGACAAATCAAAACCTTCAAAGATGGTGATTTAATTATCAACTCTAAGAAGAAATATGGTTTATATTTTCTAAAAACTAAATCAATCCACAGTTTATCGTTGACTACTTCAAATAAAAATTGAGTTTTTCAAAACTATGGCATGAAAGACTTGGTCACATAGGCAATAAAGGGCTTAAATTTTTGTAGAAACAATGTGCTTTTGAAAATTTGGATGTGTGATATTACTTCTTGTGAAACATGCATATTAGGAAAATAGGTAAAACTTCTATTTTCAAAGGGAACTCACAAGTCTGAAAAAATACTTGATTATTTACATGTAGATTTGTGGGGACCTGCTACTTTGTGCACTCAATCTGGATTTAGATATTATCTGTTAATCATAGATGATTTTTCAAGAAAGTCTTGGGTGTTCTTATTACAAACTAAAGATGAAACATTTTTTGTTTTTAAGACATGGAAAATCCAAATAGAAAATCAAGTTGATCTTAAAATTAAAACCTTAAGAACATATAATGGTCTTGAATTACGCAATTATGAGTTTAATGAATTTCAGTAATATACATGGAATAATCGGACATAGAATTGTGACTTACACTCCTCAGTGAGAATGGAGTTCTTTGAAAGAATGAATAGAACACTTCTAAATAAAGGAAGATGCATGCTTCTAACTTCTAGTTTACCTAAACTATTTTGGAGTGAAAGCTGTAATAATCACGCTTATTTGTGTAATAGAAGTCCTTCGGTGCCTTAAACTTTAAAGTCCTAGAATCGGTTTGGTCCAAAAGACCAATTGACTACTCTCATCTTAAAATCTTTGGTTGTGCTGCCTATACTTATCAAAATATAAGCAAACTTGAGCATAGGTCTCTCAAGTGTGTTCTCCTAGGATATGGAGAAAACACAAAAGGGTATAGACTCGGGTGAAAGAGAGAGATGGTTTAAAGTAATAATTAGAAGAGATGTTGTCTTTAATGAGTATTTAATGCCTTGTTTAAAGGAAACCACCTCTAATCACGAAAGAAAGGGACATTAGGATTGATGTGGAGTATTCTAATTTAGAGAATACTGAAGATATGGGAGAAAGAGAAACTTTTAATCATCAAGAAATTAATTTGCAAAATGAAGAAGAATCTACAGAAAACAATATCGATATCGCAACTCGCCTATTGATGAGTATCAACTCACAAGAGATAGAGGAGAAGGCGAGATCGACTACCGCTAGATTCAATGATGATAATTTTGTCTCTTTTCTCACATATCAAGAAGTGATTGAAAATGAGCATCTCTCTTATGATGAGGCAATGAAAAGTAAAGATTCTTTAAGCTGGAAAACTGCAATGAATATCTTCCTTAATGCAAAATAATACTTGAATTTTGGTTGAAAAACCTGAAAATCAAAAGGTAGTTGATTGTAAATGGGTATACAAGATAAAAGAGAGTGAATGTAGTAAAAACAACGTCATGTTTAAGGCCAGACTTGTAGCTAAGAGTTTTACTCAAAGAGAGGGTGTTGACTATTCGTAAATCTTCTCACCCGTGGCAAAACATACTACAATAAGAATTATCTTGTCATTAGTAACTCAATTTGGATGGAAATTGGATCGCTTAGATGTTAAAAGCTGTCTTTCTCAATGGTGAGTTAGATGAAACCATTTATATGAATCAACCTTTAGGCTTTAAGAAGAAAGGTAAGTCCGAATTGGTGCATCTTTTTAAAGAAATCTTTGTATGGTCGAAACAGGCCCCTAGACAATGGTACATAAGATTTGATACTTTTGTTCAAAATCTAGGATTCGGATGAGCAAATTTGATTCTTGTCTTTACTTTTGAAGGTTCCGGAGGGCCAATTCTCTTTATCTCACATTGTATGTTGATGGTATGTTACTTGCCGACCATGATAAATATAAAATTAAAATAATAAAAGACAAACTAAATTTTGAGTTTGATATGAAAGACTTAGGAGCTGCCAAGAGAATCTTAGGTATGCATATTTAAAGGGACACAAAGAATGACATGCTCATTTTGAATCATTAATCTTATGTGATAAAGATACTTGAGAAATTTTCTATGTCTAATTCAAAGCTTATTAGTTTACCTCTTGCAAATCATTTTAAATTGTCTTCTAATTACTATCCTAATTCTAAAAATGAATATGAAAGAATGGAAAAGGTTCCTTATGCAAATGTGATTGGATATGTGATGTATCTGATGATTTGTTCAAGACCTAATCTTGCTTATAGCATTAGTGTTCCGAGTAGATTTATGTCTAATCCTGGTGAATGCCATTGGAAAGCATTTAAGTGGCTTCTCAAATACTTAAAAGGCACTTCAAATATGAGTATGATTTTAAGAAAATGCAAAGAAGGTATAACCCTTAAAGGTTATATAGACTCTGACTTTGCAGGAGATAAAGATAATAGAAGATCCACATATGCATATTTCTTTACATTATGTGGTTATGTAATCGGTTGGAAATCTCAACTTCAAAAGGTAGTTACTCTATCTTCTAATGAAGCTGAATATATTGCAGTTGCTAATGCGATAAAAAGAAGGTATTTGCTTGGAAGTTTATTAAAAGAATTTGGTTTTGTAGATGAAAATGCTATTGTGTTCTCTCGATAATCAAAGTGCTACACACTTGAGTAAAAATCCCATGTTTCATGATAGATCAAAACATATAGATGTGAAATATCATTTTATAAGAGATATCATTTCAAAAGGAATTATTAAACTTGAAAAAATTGCTACTTAGTACAAGCCTTACGATATGGGAACCAAAGTAATTTCTTTAAATAAATTTAAGAATTTGTTTGAAGATTCTTTCAATTGATCGAGAATGAATCTGATTAGTTTGTTTTCCATCTCTTTATATTTTAATTTTTTTTGAAAAAATTTCTTGCAAGTATAGAGCAATGAAACAAGTGAAGATAATGTTCTAAGCATCAAAGTTAATGGCCAATTCTCGGTAGCAAGATAGAGTCGTTGGGAAAAGTCGTGTGTGTATGCCAAATGTAATTGTTTAAATTCATTATTGGAAACCCGTTTTACGTGAGTGGAAAGAATGTACAAGATGAAGACATGTGGAGTCTTTTCAATGATGGGATGAGTTAATTGGCTTCCGATATACGCCTCTTTTCTCTCGTGGCTTCTTCATACATCAAAATTTTGGGGTTTTCTTATGAAAAGAAAACTCTCTTAAATCTTCTCCGAAATTTTGAAATCTTCACCCTCTTCTAATTTTCTTTTGTTACTTCATCAGTTGATGATTCTTGATAATAGATAAAGAACATATGGTTCTTTATTCTTAGTTGTCGAATCAAACAAGAGATAGTTGTGATGTTCTTGTGTGAATAGTAACTGAGGGTTGATTTCTATGATTTCTTGAAAGTCAAACTTTGGTGGTTTACTGGAAGTCAGTGATATTCAACAATACTATACTTTGGTTGTTGGTTGGTTGTTATATTGATGCTTGGAGCATATTCCACATTGTGGATGCTCAACAAAGAATGTAGGTTTTAGCTCGTTACCGAATCTGGGACTTAGACCAAACAAATCTTATGTTCTTTTCGGTTTATTTTCATTTATAATTGCTTAGATCTGTTGAATATTTTATCTTCTTGAAAGTTTACGATCGTTTTGGCCTTAAACATTTGTTGATATGGGAGGTGATGCTCTAAGAATCCAGATTCGAGAGATGACTTTTTGCTAAAGCTAGCGATCCATCTATGGCATCTAGAAGAAAGAAATACATTGAGAATTTACGCTTGTCTTTGCCTTGTTTGTATAGAAGACCCAAAACTTTAAATCCGTTAAAGGCAAGTAGATATTGTTTCTTATGGCTCGTCGTTAAAGGCAAGTAGATATTGCTTCTTCCGCTTGTCATGAAAGGTACTTGCACCGAGCTCCCATTTAGGAGGAAAAATTAAGCCGTCTTTTGTCTTTGATTGTGAAATAATAAAGAAGAATAGATAAATAAAGAACAACCACTTTATTAGGCGAGATAATAATGAAAATACAACTACAAAGAGAGTTTTTATAGTAATGAAAATCCTAATCTATATTAGGTAATCAATCATCATATATTCTAATATATTCTAACATCTCTCTTCAAGCTCACGATGCTACAACAATAAGTAGCAAGAGTTTGTCAAGTAAGAAAGCGAAAACGATGGACCTGGATGTGACTTTGTGAAAAAAGTCGACAAAGTCAGTAGTGATTGAAGAAACAAAAGGTAAGGAAATAGTGTCATGTCAAGATGGTGACGAATAAGATGACAAATAATCTCAATATGCTTCGTGTGCTCATGGAACATGAGTTGTGAAAAATCTGAATAGCACTTTTATTATCGCAATAAATAGGAGTTGTAGAGGAAAGAGAAACATCCATGTCAGCAAGTAACTAACGTAACCACACAATCTCAGAAGTAATAGACGCCATAGCACGATACTCTACTTCAGTAGAAGAACGAGAAACAACATACTGCTTCTTACTCTTTCAAGAGATAAGTTAGTCACCTAAAAATAGAAAAAAACTAGTAGTAGACTTACGATCAGTTGGGTTGCTGGCCCAATTAGCATCAGAGTATGCGCAGAGCTCCAAGGAAGAGGTCGATGAGAATAAGAGACTCTAAAAGCAAGTACCACAAAGATAGCGCAGAATACGAACAACAGCTCTCCAGTGAACGATAGTCAGAGCATAGACAAACTGAATAACAATGTGAACAGCATAAGCAATATCATGACGGGTGATGATGAGATAGACGAGACTTCCAATTTTCTAATAAAATATTATACAAAATCATTTCTCAAAAATTTCAAACTAGACGAGACTTCCAATTTTACGTTTTAAGAAACAATTTTCAAGAATGACAAAAAGAACGATTTTCAAAATTCTCAAAATACAAAACTCAAAATGAATTAAAAACTCAAACACAAAACCGAAACGCAAAAAGAACACCACCTAAACTTTTATATGTTTGGTAATTATTTATTATTTAACCAATGTGAAATTTATCTCTTAAAACTTAGCCCACGTTTGGTAAATGTTTAATTATAATTTAAGCTGGTCAAATTGGTCTAAAAATAAAATTATGTAGGACCTATAACTTAATACTCACTTATTATTCATTAAATCCATAGGACCCACAAATTATAAGCACTTACAACTATAAATATCATACTACAATCTTGAAGAATCGTCAAATATCACTTGCACCAACAAGCAACATGAATTGTACAATGATACTTAAACTCCTCATACAAATTCTTGTCCTATCAGCCAACCTTCTCAAGGCAAACTCATGTTTTACCCAAGCATACAAGGTCTATGTTGTCAATAACCTCCCTGAAGGTTCCAGCCCATTGAAGTTGCATTGTGCATCTGGAAATGATGATCTTGGATTTCATACACTTAATTTAAACCAAGATTTTAGTTGGAAGTTTTGTGAAAGTATTATACAAAATACATTGTTTTTCTGTCATCTTTGGTGGGGTTCAAAGAATCGAGCTTTTGATGCTTTTCGTTCGAACTCGATCGAAGATTGTCCAGACGGTATATGTGTTTGGGTAGCAAAGAGTGATGGAATCTATTTTGTGTCTAATGAAGTCGGACAGTTGGAAAAGAAGTATTCATGGCAATAAGAATTAAATTGTGTATTGTCAATTTTATTAATCTCACATTATAATCTTAAAGTTTATTTACTTGAGCAAAATTTGGCCTTTTCTTTTCACCTGGACGGATATGAATTAAAATTATTGTTCAATGGCGGAAGAGCAAACAATGAACCATCACCCTACTTTTTAAGGCGTAGAGAAGGACTTTCATTAGCCTAGACTTGGGACCGATTGTTACATCCAATATCAGTGGTACTAATAATTAAGAGTAAATATACATCACAATTGTTGATTGTCAATAGTTTAATTGAAAATTATATGGCATTAATTGATATGTCATCTTAAATGTAGAGATTTAGATTTTATTCAAAATGACATATTAATTAATGTCATTTAATTGCCACTTAAGACGGCTGATTATCAACAATTATGATAAATAGCTGTATTCAATAAATAAAGTGCCACTATAAGCTTATTCGGCTAACATGGCCATAAAGGCATTAAACACTCCTCGATGGAATATCTATTGTACCAACAAGCAACATGAATTGTACCATGATATTTAAAATCCTTATACAAATTCTTGTCCTATCTGGCAACCTTCTCAAGGCAAACTCATGTCTTATCCAAGGATAATAGGTCTCTGTTGTCAATGGACTCCCACAAGGTTCCATCCCATTGGAGTAGCATTGTGCATCCGGAAGTGATGATCTTGGATTTCATAGAGTAAATTTAAACCAAGATTTTAGTTGGAAGTTTTAATTTGTGAAAAAAAATTCCGAAAAACATTGTTTTTCTGTCATGTTTGGTGGGGTAGCAAAAAGTGATGGCATCTATTATCATGTTAATGGACGCGGAAAGTTGGAAAAGAAGTATATTCCTCACAAAAGAATTAATTTGTGTATTGTTTTATTAATCTCTCATTATAATCTTAAAGTAAATTATGATTTACTTGAGCAAAATTTGGCCTTTTCTTTTCACCTGGACAAGGATATGCATTAAAATTATTGTTCAATGGCGGGAGAGAAAACAATGAGTCATTATCTTACTTTTTTAAATCGTAGCGAAGGTAAAGAGTTCATTGGCCTAGATTTGTTACATTTGGTATCAGTGGCACTAATAAATAAGAGTAATGCTATCAATTATAACTATTGATTGTCAACAGTTGTAATAGATAACATTATTCAATAAATAGAGTGCCGTTATAAACCTATTTGGACTTACATGGCCATAAAGTCACTAAACACTCCTCGATGGAATATCTAAGGCAATAGGTTAATTAATATTGGGACCGTTGGCACAGTCAATTCCAACAATTCCAACAACTCATAATAATATCAACGATAATCAAAGACTGATTAACTCTACTTAGAATGGAAGTTGGTCCGTCACTAGTTCTTTCTTCAAAAATCAATTGAGAAATTGCAAGAGATTTGGTCAACTATTAAATCAAATGATGTTAAGCACATTTTCATCTCTTCTCGAAAAATAAACAAGGTAATTTCGTTTGCAAAATTATGTTTAATTTCATGCAGTTCTATTCCTTGGAGGAAAAATACCGATGAATTGGATTTTTATTGGCTCCCAACAATCAAATGTTTGGAATAAAAAAGATAAGTTTTCTATTTTTATTATTATTTGTAGATAGATAGAGAACATTGTGTATCAAATATTATTACAATTAATAATAAAATTTAAGCAAACTGCCCTTTTGCAACTCTCATAGCCGGTCCACTTTTTGGTTCGCAAGGGCTCAAAGGGGCTTGACTTCAGCCTTTCGAAATCACTATTTGCATAGAAATCAATTTTCAATCCAATATAGGGCAAGATTCTTGCCATCCAACCCAAAAAACTTCATAATAACGTTTGAGTAGAAGATGAGATATTGTCGTTAACAACTCTCTCGAAGAGCTGCTCAAAATTCTCCAAGGTAAATCTCTTCTACCAAATTTTGGTGCTCAAGGCACGGCAAGAGATCTATGCACTTGACATTAGTGAGTCAATCACAAATCTCACCTACCTGAAAATAAGATTCTACATCTCATCTATCACAACAACTCTCTGCTATTGACTACAAGTAACGGAAAACCTAGTTACAAAAAAAAAAAAAGAATTGTCTGTTTCTTTGCAAACAGTCTCCACGAAAAGCCTCAAACATTCTACGCTCTATTGATTTTAACTTGACTGTTAAAGTGAGCTCTCTCTACCGCCTTGGCCTATTGCCAAGCCCACTAATCGACACTCAATGACAATAAAGAAACTTTCAGGACGTTCGGTCTTTGACTCCGTGGCATAGTAAATTTCGTATCCAAAATTAATAAAAAATTATACAAATGAAGAATTGTGGGTATGAGGATGCCATTGATCCAAATGCCTACCCTTCTTGATAAGGATGGAACCCTCAAGACTATTAGGCCATCTTTCCATTGATATTAATGCAAAGTCGTCCAGTGGGATGAGACCAACATAGTTGCAATATGCTTTGCAATGTAGATCAACCATAGATCCCTTGTTACTGGATTTATCAGTCACTCAAGTATTTAACGTACATTCCAAGGTGGTCTTTGCGAATTCACATCGTCGTGTCCATATTTGCTTAGTACACATTGAACTTCAATCAAGATGGTGCTTCAGTAGCAGCTAGGTTAAGAGGAAGTTATATTTTTTGATCAGTTACAATAATCGAATGAACAAGGATTGAGTCATTTGTTTGAGCAAGGAGGTGCACAGTGACTTGCTAGCTTCAAATTTCTGAGGTTAACCGATTATATTCCTAAAAACTTTCTTTGAGCCAAATTTCCATAATTCCCCCATGATCCTATTCTAATTGAACATTATTATTAAGTCAACTCTTAACAATAGATTATATTCCTAAAAAGACTTCCTTGGAGCCAAATATGGAGAGTTAGGAATGATCTGCTGATTCTAAAAGATAAGAAAATTTCTAAATTCAAATAAATGGAACGTATATTACCTAATTCCCACTTAAAACCAGTTAGTTTCAACAATAAAGTTGACTGGATGATGCTTAGTGGATACGAATAGGCTATTTATAGAAAATTATAAGATTCTTTTTCAAATTTAAACACATAAAAATTAAACCCTATTACAGTGTATATAGTATGGACATAATCTACATATAATTATTTCTGATGCTATACTAGAAATAGACTAGACTTAATTTGTGTGCCAGACGTAATAGGCGGCGCCTGTGTGAGTGGCGGATCAATTTGACTACCCAGGCGGCGGCGATCGATCGATCATTGTAACAAATGGTAGTCGATCGATTATGGCATCGGACCAAGAGACCACTAGCAATCGCGAGAAGAGGCGTCGATCGACCACATCAATGGACGACTCACGATGTCACATAACGGTTATGTGAATGATAAACTAACCGCCCGCGTCCCAAAGCTAACTAGCGCACTATTGAAACCGGCCGCCACGCGTGGCGATAACCGTCAAAGCGTGGGCAACAACCGCCGAGTAGTCTGGAGAAAACTGCCTGGCGCGTGGAGAAAATCGCCCACCTATAAATACCTCAGAAGGTGAACCAGGTAAACAATGACAAAAAACCTTATATTTGCTACTCTCGTTTTTTCACTTAATTTCGGTCACTCTTTCTCCCTCAATATTTAACTTTCACGTTGGAGGACAAACTGGGGGAGAGTTCCCCGCCTCCTTTTCAGGTATCGGAGCAATCAAAGAACTTGACTGTTGAAACGCTTCGAACCAGCCCCCTCAAGGTAACATTTCATTGGCGCCGTCTGTGGGAAAGATTTGGCATAAAAGCTATGACGGGTCGACAAACTAGAAGTGGAACACGAATTACAGCGACTACGGCGGAATCAGAGTCTGTAGCTCGAGATGACCAACTGCCGCCGCTCCCGTACGTTACTCAAACACAGTTCAACTCATTGAAAACAAAAATAGAAACTCTTATGGCCTTTTTGCACAATCAAACTCAAAAAGCCGTTGAGTTAGCTCCCAACTCGTCGAAAAATCACAGTGGGCCGCCACTTTTGGCGGAGCATCAAAACGCACCACTAGGCGTTCAACTAACTGGGATGGCGCAAGGATTATCTCCACCGACGCCATACCACAAATGGGACCAATGATCACACCCCGGTGATGGTTTATGGAGAGGCAGATTTGCATGGGATACGACCAATGGTAAGTTTGGAAAAGAAAATAGAAGAGATGATGGTACAAAAGATTGACGATGCCTTGTCAAAAAGAAAGGATCGACGTAGGCAGATGGTTTTGGAAGAGGACCTGTTTGCACAAGAAATTATGGTGGTCACCCCGCTAAAAGGTTTTAAGCAACCAATGATAGAAGCATACGATGGAGTAACAGATCCCTTAGATCACTTGTAGACTTTTGTAGACCGATGAGGTTGTGTCATGCGGCGCGCCGACGCGAAGAATGTGCTTGATCCTTTCTCGCCAACGTTGAGGAGAGAAGCTAGAGGCTGGTAGCCACTCTCGCTCTGCGATCTATCAAAACATTTGATGAACTTTCTCAAGCTTTGTAGCTTACTTTTAAAGTAGCAAAAGAAGAGAAAAGCGCCATCGGTCTAATGCGGGTAGTCCAAGAGAAGGATGAATCAACGCAAGGATACTTGGCAAGGTTCGGTGAGAGCCACTCTCGGCATTAAAGATCTCCAAATGTCTGCATTGTTGTCACGACTATAATGAATGGTACGCTAAACAGGGCTTTCAAAATGTCTCTCTCAAAAAATCCTCCGGAGTCAATGCATGATCTGTTGAAAAAAGAGGATAAGCACGTAGACGCAGAAGAGGCAGACATAGTAACCAAAAGCCTGTAAAGAGAAGGAAGGGAGCCAGAGATTCACAAGTGGAAATCTCATGATGACCGAAAGATGATTGACAAAGGAAAACAAAGAGTTGTACACACGAGTAAAGACAACACCTGAGACCGATCGACTAGACCGAAGTATGAGGATACCAAAATTTATACCCCCCCTGAACACTCTACGTACAAAAGTGTTGATGGAAATATGAAATATGAAAGACCTCGAATGGCCTAAACCAATGGCCGTACACCGCCATGAAAAGAGATAAGAGAAAATATTGTCAATTCCATAGAGATCATGGGCATGACATAGAAGATTGTATTCAAGCGAAGAGGAAATTGAGCGGTTGTTAAAAAGAGGATCTTTATCCAAGTATGTGAGAAATGATCGCGGTAAAGAGAAAGTAGAGGAACATCTCTAGCCTCGAGCGGGAGTAATTAATATGATCGTTGGCGGAACAGCAGTAGGCGGAGATTCCAACTCTGCTAGAAAGATTTATGCTCGTTCAACTGGAGTCTGCTCGATACAGAGGAAAGAAAGGTTCGATCAAGACATCATTTTTGGCAAGGAGGACCTGGTAGGCGTGCAATGCCCCCACGATGATGCTCTTGTGGTGGTAGGCGATATTGCAGATTTTGACGTCAGAAGGGTATTGGTCGACGGCGGTAGTGCAGTAGATGTCCTCAGTTGGTATGCCTTTTTGGGCTTAAAAAAATCCCGGAGTCAATCGAAATCAGTAAATACTCTCTTGGTGGGTTTTGGAGGAGCTCTTGTTGTCCCAAAAGGAACCATAGAGTTACCGGTGACATTAGGAACTTACCCGACGAGCGTGGTTATTATGATAAGCTTCTTGGTAGTCAAAGCTCCCATGTCTTACAATGCAATATATGGACGACCTATCTTGAATCTTCGCTCGAGCGGTCGCCTCTACTTTTCACCGGTGTTAAAATTTCCTACCAAGAGAGGGATTGGATGTATAAGAGGAGACCGAATGCCTCCGAAGGTGCTATGTTGAAAATTTTCAAATAAAAATGCTTGGCGATCTTGATGTTAGACTTCGAGCCACCAATAGGAAGGATTGAACCACTGGATATGACCGAGAAAATCCAAGCAACGGATGGAAAAGAGTTTAACATTGGGATAGATTTACCACCGGAACAAAGGGCGGATTTGATAAAGTGTCTGATGGACAACATGGATGTATTCGCCGGAATCCTAGTGATATTCACAGGATCGGTTAAATCGGTTGCTCAAGACCGATTAGGTACTTGCTAGAAGCCAAAACCAGTTAAGCAAAAGAAAAGAAACTTCGCTCCAGACAGACATAAGTGCCGCAAATGAAAAGGTCAAAATGTTGCTGAAGGTAGGCTTCATTCGAGAGGTTCGAAGACCCTGAGTGGCTAGCAAATATAGTCTTGGTAAAAAAGTCGAATGGAAAGTGGCGTATGTGTGTGGACTACACTGGGTTAAACAAGGCCTGTCCAAAAGATTCCTACCCACTACCCCGTATTGATCACCTGGTGGATGCCACATCCGGCCATGAGCGACTCGACTTTCTTGATGCATTCTTGGGATATTATCAAATCTCCATGGCGAGAATCGAATCGGGAAAAAACATCATTCATTACCGATTTGGGACGCATTACTACTACGGCTATGCCATTAATTTGAAAAATCTTTGGGCGACTTACCAAAGGATGGTAAACAAAGTTTTCGGTAATTTGATAGGAAACGAATCGAAGCCTATGTTGATGATATGGTAGTCAAAAGTGCTAAGACATGCGATCATGTATCGACTTGCGAGCAAGTGTTTGACGTCGCCTTGAGCGTAACAAGTTAAAATTCAACCCCCAGAGAAGTGTGTATTTGGAACAATTTGGTGGAAAATTTCAGGATTCATGATCACGAGAGAGGAATCGAGGCCAACCTCCGAGCAATCTTAGAGATGAAAAGCCCGACTACAAAAAAAGAGGTACAAAGGTTAACCGGACGGATAGCCGTCCTAAATCGATTTATGAGTAGAGTAGCTGACAAATGCTATCACTTTTTTAAGGCAATTGGGGTTCAAACAACTTTGAATGGACTAGAGAATGCGAGAGTCACTCGAACTATTAAAACAATCGCCACTGAGCCTCCAATCCTAACTCGACCTCAACACGGAGATGTGTTATCTTTATACTTGGCAAGATTACCCCGTGCCGTCGGTGCGGTGTTGATAAGAGAATTTACAAAAATTCGAGAGACCAGTTTACTATGTAAGTCAGGTGTTAAAAGGAGCAGAGACCGCTTCTGACTAGCGGAACAATTGGTGTTTGTCCTGATAGTGGCAGTCAGAAAGTTAAGACCCTACTTCCAATCTCATACCGTGCAAGTAATGACTAATCAACCTATCAAGCGGATCTTCCATCGTCTAGAGACGCGGGAAGGATGCTCAAATGGGTAATCGAGCTAAGCGAGTTCGATATTGAGTTTAAGCCAAGGACAACCATAAAGGCACATGTATTGACAGACTTCATCGCAGAGCTTACCATGCCGCCTAGCATACCTGATGACAGGATAGCTGACTGGAAAATTTTTGTGGATGGTTCGTCACACAGTGAAGGATTTGGCGCAGGGATCATCATGATAGGGCCAGAGTTTGAAGAACTAGGATACTCCATTCGCTTTGAGTTCTTAGCCACAAACAATGACGCTGAGTATGAAGCAGTAATCACAGGACTAAATCAGGTTTGTCGACCTGGGGTGTCATCGGTTGAAATATGTAGTGACTCACAGCTAGTAGTGGGACAAATAAGCGGTGATTTTGAAGCAAAAGACAGTAAAATGGCCACGCACTTAATGAAGGTGAGAGATTTACTGAGAAAAAATCCTCCAACTTCAAGATAACCAAAGTCCCGAGGAAAGATAATTCAAGAGCAGATGCACCATCCAAGTTAGCGTCGGCCAATCCGAGAAACCTGCCTAGCACAACAAGCGTACAAACAATGAAGCAGCTGAGCATACTGAATATGATAGAAATCGCAGACATTGAATTTGAAACAAGTTGGGTTGATCCGATAATGAATTATCTTGTAAAAGACACATTGCTAGAAAACCCGATTGAAGCAAAAAGAATGAAGGTTAGAGCCGCCATGTTCACCACGATTGACGGACAGTTATATAAACGAGGCTTTACTATGCCTTATTTGAAATGCTTGCGACCCACCGCAAAGAAGTGTTGTTCGAAATACATGCTGGAATTTGCGGTAATCACCAGGGGGCCGCGACTCTTGCATTAAAGGCCTTACGGCAAGGATATTATTGGCCTACCATGAAAGAAGATGCTAGAGACTTGGTGAAAAAAATGTGATGCCTGTCAACGCTATGGAAACTTAATCCATGTACCCGCTGAGCAGCAATGTGCCATTTTCGGAGTTTGTCCTTTTTCCAATGGAGAATGGACATCTTGGGACCTTTTCCGTCGCTGTGGGTCAAAGAAAATTCTTGCTAGTCTCCATTGACTACTTCACCAAATGGGTGGAAGTGAGCCTTTGGCAACGATAACCATGGCTAAAATCCAAGGTTTTGTATGGAAAAGCATAATTTGCAGATTTGGGATACCGATGGTGATTGTGACCGACAATGGCAGACAGTTCGATAACCATAGTGTCAGAGCTTTTTGTGAAAGTTATAACATCAATCACCGCTTGACTTCGGTGGCACACCCGCAATCAAATGGGCAGGCTGAAGTAATGAATCGGACAATACTTTGGGATCTAAAAACAAGACTAGATAAAGAAAAGGGATTATGGGCGGTCGACACTTAAGTGAGATCCACTTGATTCAGGCGAAAAATTTGAAGAAGTTGAAGAATTTTCTTGACTAGTGGACGAACTTATAACTCTAGGCATTCTCTAAAAAAGAAAAGTTAGGGAGGATTGGAGGATTACCTTTGATTGCCAAAGGAAAGTGAGAGACCTATGATATAGGAAAAGAGGAAAGTGAAATAAATGGCCTTCACACCTCTTTATATAGAGGTGATTTTTGGATGGATTTTTACCTCCAAAAATTTTGAAACCCGATACGTGAATTCAATTCCAAATGCGATCAAAACTCGTCAAAACAACTGAAAAAAGAAAGATGAGAGATACTATATATAAAAAAAAAGAACGAGTAATCAGATTCATTCGAAGAGTGGAAGAAAATTTCGCTACCTCTTAATGACAAAAATCTTTAAGAGGTAGATGGGCTAATGATGCTATACTAGAAATAGACTAGACTCAAATTGTGCCAGACGTAATAGGCGCTCTGTGTGAGTGGCAGTCAACTTGACTACCCTGGGCGGCAGGCAGTCGATCAGTCATTGTAACAAACTTCTTCCCAAAAGTTCATTTAAACTTCATATACTTCTTTCTATCAAATCAAATCTGAACGATTTAAAAGAATGGTATCACATCTTTGCTTCACTTTCATTTCTTTCTTTCTTTCTTTTTTTTTTTTTTTGAAGAACAATGTAAATTGCAACTTGAATACTTTATTCTCAGCATTTCTTTCATACTCCCACTTCAAAAGGACAATGAGACTTACAATATGAATCTTTGATTCCCAATAACTTTCAATCTTAAACTTCATGTGAACAAGCTTATACATTTCTTCGATGCAAGGTTCAAAAGAAGGAGAAATTAGCAAAAAAATAGGATTTCTCTTGGCTTGTATTGTGGTTAATTTCCAAAAAAAAAAAAAGGTTAAAGCTCAAAAGTGGCTTTCTAGGGGTATAATTCACGGTAGGCTTTTTGTTCAAGTTAAATTTGGCTTTACCTAAATGCCCTTACTTATTTAATACATCCAATTATCAAGGGGCATTCCAACATGCATACCAAAGCAAGTTCTAAAAGAATTCAACTACGCATGACAATCACACAATCAAAGAAATGGAGCATGACGTAACATATATGCTCATAGGCCCAAAAGCTCACAAAATAGGGTTAATGTGTATCAGATCCCACACATTCTTCATTCAATCAACCATCAAGAGCAATCAATCACAATGCAGTAAAAAAAAATTCAACTACTCATGCTAATTCCCTATTGTGCCTCAATTCATCTTAATGATGCACAATAATTCAGATCATATAGGGACAAACATCGACAAAATCCATAATTTAGATGAGAATTTTCAAAAATTTCCTTGAAAAGTGACATGGAAGACAATTGAAAAAGAAAAATGATACTAGAATTAAGGCGAAAATGGAAATGCAACTAAGATGAAATGGAACTAGTATTTAAATCCTAAGCAAAAGTATATCAAACCCTCCCCCACACTTAGTTCAGACATTGTCCTCAATGTAACAAAATAAAAAAGGAACTATTCAAAAAAGAAAAAGAACTATAAAATAACAAAAATAGAGGACTCCCTGGAGATAGCAACAACTATATGCTAGGTGGTTGTGAAGGTGGAGTAAATCCCATGTGAGCAAAGAAGGCTGTTTTTTTTTTTTTTTTTTTTTCAATTTTGTCTCCCAAACTAGAGTAGCTCCATGAATAAGGCGTGGACACGTCTTATACCAAAAGTATCAATATTGAGGTTAAATGCCTTTTTTTAAAGCACGCACACGACTTAATAAACATCGACCCCTGTCCAAAAAATTGAAACAAGATCAATTACACTTAGAAGAATTGTAAAGGTTATAAAAATAACAATAATGAAATAATAAAAATAAAAATAAAAATCAAATGCGAAAACTAAAGTAAAATTTAGGTTGCCTCCCAAAGGCGCTTTTCTTTAACGTCTTTGGCTAGACATTGTCATCTCTCAATTGGTGTAAGTTGGGCATTCCAACGGATTTGATCAACATTATAAACTTGAAAACCGTCGTAAAAAGGTTTCAAGCGATGCCCATTGACTTTAAAAGTCTTACCGGTTTCCAAGTCCTGAATTTTAACAACATAATTTTTTTTTTCCTGTAAGTCATTTGATCATGGAAGGCCTTCGTCTTCTCTTTGTAGATCCTTGAGTTCTCATAGGCATAATTGCAGATCCCCTCCAACTCTTGTAGTTGTAATCTCCTTTGTTCACCCGACTCATCCATCCTCATATTGCAATGCTTGACAGCCCAAATAGGAGACACATAACTAGAATATCTCATGGCATCATAGATATTAAATTTAATAATTTCACCATCAAATTCCATTGTGAGTGTACCAACATACAATTCAATTTTTGTCCTAGATGTTTTCAAAAATGGCCTTCCTAGTAGGATTGGTGTAGGATTAGAAGAGTCATCTTCTTCCATGTTAAGCACATAAAAATAAGAAGGAAAAACTAATTGATTAACTTGCACTAGAACATCTTCTAAGACTCCCCAGGATACACATTAGACCTACCAGCAAGTTGGATTATCACACCTGTTTCTTTTAATGGACCCGTATCCAAAGATGAATAAACAGAAAAAGGCATGACATTTATTGAAGCTCCCAGATCTATTATTGCTTTCTCAATCCTGACATTACCTACTTTACAAGGGATAGTAAACACACCTGGGTCCTTGCATTTGGGAGGTAATTTCTTTTGAAGGATGGTTGAGACATTCTCTCCCATTCTTACATTCTCATTCCTTTTCAACTTCCTCTTGTTGGTGCACAATTCTTTGAGAAATTTAGTATATTGAGGCACCTGTTTAATTGCATCAAGTAAGGGAATATTTACCTCAATTTTACGAAAGGTCTCCAGGATTTCCTTCTCATCCTCTTCCTTTTTGGATTTATTCAATCTTGTTGGAAAGGGAGGGCCTGTCACCAAAACCTTTGGTTGGTCTCTATTAAGGCCTTCAGATTGGTCATGTTGAGGCTGGGGGATAATTTTTTTTCGACTTCTTTTCCTGAGTCGCCTTGCTTCATCTTGCTAGGTTCTTTCAATTCCTTCACACTCCTCAAGGTAATCACATTAGCATTCTGTTTTGGATTAACAATAGTTTGTGAAGGCAATTTACCTTGAGATTCCAATCTGTTCACAGTTGATGCCAATTGACTCACTTGATTCTCCAAGTTCTTGATACCCGTTCTAGTCTCCTGTTGAAATTGTTGTGTGCTAGTTGCAAATGATTTAACAATATCTTCTAGAGACATACATGAACTTGAAGAAAGTTGATGTGGTAGAGGAATAGGCTGTCTAGGCTGGAATTGCTGAAATTGTGGTCTTGTCCCATAACTAAAGTTAGGGTGATCTCTCTATCTTGAGTTGTAAGTATTTGAATATGGATCATATTTCTTTTGTGGTGGGACTAGAAATCTTTTAACCGCATTGGCACGCTCAAAAGAATCTTCTTGAAGTGTAGGACACATATCGGTTGGGTGGCCGAGAATAGCACAAATTCCACAAGTGTTAACTTTGTTGCATATTTCCTACTGACTATTTGTTGAACAATAGAGGTTAGCTTAGCTATTTGGTTTTTAAGAGAAGATACATTTACCTCATTCACTCTTCTTAAAGGGGTGTCTTGTCTGGATGCAAATTGTTGTGAGTTAGCGACCATGATGGAGATCAAATCTCTAGCGGGGTGGAAATTTTATTCACTATAGCACCTCCGCTAGCTGCATCCATCATCCGTCTCTCCATGGGTAACGATCCTTCATAGAAGTATTGAATAAGCAGTTGTTCGAGAAATCCCATGTTGAGGGCAGCTTGTACACAGTTGCTTGAATCGTTCCCAATATTCATGAAGGGTTTCGTATCTTTCTATTTGATTCTACATATTTCTCTTTCGATGTGTTTGCATTTCGTGAAGCTAGGAAAAACTTATCAAGAAACAATCTGACCATTCCTGTCCAAGTGGTTATAGAGCTTGGAGGTAAATAGAATAGCCAATCCTTCGCTCTCTCGGCTAATGAGAATGGAAAAGCTCGCAATTTGATTTGTTCTTCGGTCACTCCTTGTGGTTTCATGCTTGAACACACCACGTGGAATTCTTTTAAGTGCTTATGGGGGTCCTCATTCTCAAGACCATGGAATTTAGGGAGCAAGTGGATCAAACTAGATTTTAGTTCAAAGTCCACCACCAAAGTAGGGTACTAAAAACAGAGGGGCTGTTGATTCACATTTGGTGCAGACCAATTCCCTCAAGGTTCTTTCTTCATTGGCCATTGCTTGCTCTGCTTCAGAATCACTAGATGAATCACAAGATAAATAAGCTAGGTTGAGTGTTAGAACAGATAAATGTTCTTGTTTGCCACGTAACTTAGCTTCCTTTCTCAATTTTCGAGCTGTCTTCTCAATTTCAGGGTCGTATCGTAATTCACATGTACAAGAAGAACGAGGCATAAAAAGAATAAAACAAATAAAGAAAAAATAAATTTATTTGACACCAATCCCCGGCAACGGTGCCAAAAATTTGATGGGTGTCGAATCCAACAAATAATAAATTCTCGCTCTTAAAGTATAAATTGTGATAGCGGTGAGCAAGGTTGTATCCACATGGATTAGTTAGATTTAATTCTTCGAAAAATTAAAACAATAAAAGACAGGGGTTTTTGATTGTTGTGAATTAAAGCAATTTTTGTAGAATGCAAATTAAAAAAAGATCAATATTTGTCAACTATCCAGCCCAAGGTATAATCTCAGAATTGATTCGGGAAATCGATCATTGATGCAAAAATAAAATCTTTTATTCTTTCACCAAATTGGTTATGGTCATTGATACGATCTAATAACCTATCTTGTCTTACTTTTTCGATAATCAAGAAACGCTCTTTGACTATTTTTCTTGTCAATAAACAACCCTAAATACGATCTTAGGATTTAATTTACCAACATCGTTAATTTCTAGAGAGACTACCAATTCTAACCAACAAATACACAAGAGTGATTCATTTAAGTTAGATTATATATCTCTATAACATAAATTGTCAATTATGTTATTTTACCACTAATATTAGAATTTCTAAACAATTACGGATTTAGATTTCTAATTGGCGATATATCGTTTTGATAATCAAACAACGTGCACTTTGTATAATCAATAAAAAAATAATTTAAAGAAACGCAGAAAATATATAAATAGAGAAAGAATAGAAGAACAATGAAAATTAATTCGATCTCACAATCCTTGAAGAATCAAAACTTCAATTATCCTTGTGTTGGAATAGAAATTTAGAAATCCACGAAAACAAAAAAACTAAGGGTGTGTTTGATTCCTTTCATTTTCCATGGAAAATGAAAAATTTTCACCCATTTTCCAATTTTAGTGCATTTGATTGGCAAAATTTTCATGGAAAATGTATTTTCTCACCTATTTTCCATCTTTCGTTTGATTGGAACTTTTGTTTTCCATGGAAAATATTTTCCATGTTTTCTACTTTTTTGCCATATTTTCCTTGTTTTCAAGGAAAATATTTTCTTTTGGGATAGGAGAATTTATTTTCCATGGAAAATTTGTTAACCTTTTCCAACCCATTTATTTTCCATGGAAAATTTGTTAACATTTTCTAATCCAAATTTTCTTGGTAATTCTTTTCCATGGAAAATATTTTCTTTCCACCCAAATTTTCCACTTGCAATCAAACACAACCTAAGAGATAAGAGAGAGTGGTAAAACCGTGTCCTCTTGAGAAGAGGATGGAATCTCTTTTGTAGGAGGAAGAAGGGAAGAGAAAAGGTAAGATTTTGTTTCCTTATTTCTAGTCTAATTCTCTTTCTTTCAAAGAGTCCAAAAAAAATCTTTGAATGACATAAAATAATCACTTTTAAAATATTCCATTCCTTCTAGAAATAGGTGTAAATCAATTAGGATATCTTTTTATAGTCATCCATTATTTTATTCCAAAAATCCGTGCATATAGACTTTGGCTGCTCGAGTCAGAAAGGCGTGCCCACGGCTTACGCAAAGTTCACTTCTGTTGGTAAAAACTGGGAAGTCAAGCGTGCCCATGCCTTAAGTAAGGTCCACTTCTACATTGTGCATCTTTTCAAGCTTCAATTCTCATCTCCAAAACTTGTGAAATTGAGTCCAACTCGATCAAACTCCTACATATAATCCACAAAACACAAAATGCAATCAAAATTCAAAACTTAAGCAATTGTAATCATCGAAATATGAGAAAATAATGCAATTTATATTGCCATTATGCATTCTATCAGGAAGTTACTCATGACACAAATGGCAGGTTCTAGATGAACGGACAAAGGCTAAAACAGTACTTGGAGGGTGAATTTTTGAAAGAAAAGTCTATTACCACCTTAAGCAATCTGGAGTGATCACTACGACAAAGTCGAGCTCAAGACTATAAACAAGCGCTTAATGGGAGGTAACCCATTTTTCTACCCTTTTATTTAAATTTTCGTATGATTTAAGTTTTAGGATTCTTTCGACATTTTGCACGTTCTTTTGACATTTTGCACATTTTTATACTTTTAGGATTTAAAATAGGCTTTCAATTCTTATATAATGAGGCTTTCATATCACCATCATTCTGCATAAGCACGTTTTCAATTTTTTTTAACGTATATTTAGATTAAGCAAAAAAATAAAAAAATCACAGAGTTCCCTATGCGATCGCATGGAATTATCCACTGCAATCGCATAGCTTGGACATATATCATTCTGCCCAGATTTAAATGGCCTTGTGATCGCTGAGTTTTTGTTCATTGCGATCGTAAAGACCATCAGAAATAATTAAAACCGGAATCAGGCTTCATATTCAAAAACAAAATTTTCAACTTCAAAAGGCTTTCTCTCTTCAATCCGTGGCTTCAAACCTCCAAACGAGCACCACAAGCATTCATTTCTTCAAAATCATTCATCCATAAGCATCAAACTGCATGAATTCAAAGGTAAGATTCAATCTTTTTGGTGAAAATGTTGATTTTTGTCTTTCAATTCCATGTAAATTCATTTGCTTTGATTTTTTTGGAGAAGTAGTTTTAGATTAGGCTTGAATCGAAGGGACAATAATGTTATTGATTAGGTTTAGATGATTAGGATGAGAAATTTTTTGGCTTTGATTGAATCACCCAACAAACCCTTGCTTGCAAGGTGTTCGACAAAATGCCCCAACCAAACTTTTTGCCAAATTTAGGAAGATTGTGATCATATGCTAGTCTCATTAACCAACACTATCGTCTAAGATCATTCACCGAGGTTTGAGCCACTTGCGCATGCCTCCGTTAGCACTTTCGTCCCCTGTCCGTTTGGTCTAAATGACCTCGAAATGTTATGAAATTTGAACATGTGGTAGACCAAAACATGCACTTCTATTCCATCCTTTGCCATTTCACTTTTGAACATTCTTGGGTATTTTTCTCGAGAACCGAAGTAGCTTCGTCGAACACCATTTTTAGAAAAAAATACTTAAAGTTCGGGATAGTTTGGGAGTGGTCAATAATACCATTTATGTTATTTTTCATATCTAACTCATTTTTGTTCATTTTTGAAGATCATGGCTCCAAAAAGACCCTCAACCGCCGCCGAAAAATGAAAGAAAAAGACAACTAGAGGCACATCAAAGAGAGCCCGAGTGGAAACTACCGACTCTCTCCACTATCTATCTGAGGAGCACGGAGAAAGATATAAACAACTCACTAGCCATTGGACTATGTGGAGAGAGCGGTGGTTACAGTTGGAAGACTTTCTTCACTTCGAGTTGTACAATTTGATCGACGTGTGCAGATGGTTAAGAATTGCAGAAACACCGCACAAGATTTACTCCCAGCTCGTCCATGAGTTCTATGCCAACATCAACCAGGATATCGACATACATGGGACGGAGCACTATGGGCAGACATGGGTGCAGGGTAAATGATTTATGTTTACCCCGCGGGTCAGTAACCAGTACTACGGGATTACATCAGAGGATGTTCACCCGTTGTCCACTATTTAGGATATGGGTAAAGTGGCCTGATTTCTATATGGTCGAGGTGATGCATGGACACTATCTGGGAGAGACTTTGAACACAACAAATTGATAGACTCCTTGCTCATCCTGAATTTGTTTGTGAGCCACAATATCGACTCGAGCACGCACCGCACCACCATCAATGACACGAGGGGCTTGATTTTTATACCATCTAGCTCACGGAAGGAAGATAGACTTGGGTAGCTACATCTACACCTTGATCAGTACCCTGGGCTTCCAAACAGACAAGGGCACATTACCATCTTTCTAGCTATGATCAGTGGCATTTGTGAAGAAGCGGGGGTTCAAATTTCTAAAGTAGAGTTGGTAGTGAAATCCAAGTGACCGATCAATTACTTTGCCCTGGAAATGTAAGAAGGCACACTGCACGAGCTGTGGAGGCAGCCTCAATAAGGACATCCAGCCGTATCTCAGCATGCCGCACCTCCCGAAGACATAGCATCCATGCTACGTCAACTATTAGAAGGTCAGACAGAGCAGACACGACTCATTTTCACTACACGGACTGAATTACGCATGGTGCAACAGGAGTTGACGATGCTGCGATCTCGCATACGGATGTAGTTCGACACACTCAGATGAATCTCGAGAGCAGTTGGCGACAAACTGGCCTGGAGCAGAGTTAGATTTGATCCGACTGCGACTAGGTCAAGAGGCGGTTAGACAGATGTGTCGGCAAGCTAGATGATATTCATGACAAGATTTGTAGACCGATACCTAGCCAAGACCCTTTACCAGTCGATCCTACCACACTCCTTCTTCCAGCATCATCCGATCCACCTCTGGTATGTGTGTATATATATATATATATATTTCTTTTGAATTTTTACATTGGGGACAGTGTATTATTCAAGTTTGGGGTGGTGGATAAAATTGCTTGATTTGATTATGATATTTGATATTGATTGTTAACTTGTTTTTGTTTGTTTAAAAAAAATTAGTAATTGTTCGCATGTTTATGTGATACGAATAGCCTTGCCGGCTAATGATGAAACTTTTTCTTTGAGTTTAGCTATAATCATGACTTGTGGTCAGATTACTTTTGTTTAAATATGAGGCTACTTAACCATGTCTGATATCATGTTGTGTTGGCCAGTTATGATGATTTTTAGCTATGTTGTTGCATTTAAGTTGAAAACAATAGGAAACCTTTTAGAAACTAAGAATAATTTGTATCTCGAACAAGTAACCAATAAGGTGAGTAAGTGTAGTAGTTAAGCTGTGATGGTAGCTATCTAGGTTGTGATTGATTCCATGTATGTTGAAAATTGTGTGGAGCACTTTAGACTAGTTAGAGAAAACTAAGTAATGATTGAATGTTAGGAATCTAATCCCCACGCATGAACTTATTGCACGCAATGAACGAGGCTATTACCATTATATAACTCTTTTCGTAGCCTTTTTGACTTCCAGTGATAAAGTCCATCGGCTTAAAGCTCATACATGAGTCATCTAGAAATCTTAATAGACTGAGTTTCGCACATTATTAATATCTTATAACTCTTTTCGTAGTCTTTTTGACTTGAGTAAAAAGGCCAGTAGATTTTTTTCAAAATCCGATGCCCTAAGGTTCAAAAGACCTGAGAGTCATCGACCTAAAGCTCGTTACACGAGTCATCCAGAAAGCTTAAGGGATTGAATTTTACACATAAGATTTATATATAAAAAATCTTTTAAAGCCAAAATAAAATCCTTTGCAAAGTAAACATGATGATTGAATAACTAATGAGTTTGACTTATTTAGTAGAAACTTCCTAGTCAAGAGCACTAAAAAATAAGAGAATCTTCATAAACCTAGTTTGTCACGATTATTAGCTTTCTCAACCAGCTTCGAGCAAGAAAAATAATTAGTGAAGTGTAACCTTTGCACAAAAATCTCGGGAATTGAGATAGAAAATCATTTTGGGGGAAAAGTGTACCTTACGAAAGGTAAAGGAAATGTTGACCAAATGGTTGGGCTATCACCACCATAGGAATTAAGTGGATTGGATTAATTGCTCTCACACACATCTCAAGTATGGTTTGAGTAGAATCACATTTGCAATAGTAACACTTGAACACTCGTCATGAATTATAAGTTGTTGTAAAAGTTGAAGCAAGACTGGCAATCTATTTATATTGTGAATTGTGTTACTGCTTATTTCATTCTATGCATGATTGTCTTTAGTTATTATATTCGAGGACGAATAAAAGTTCAAGTTTGTGGTGTTTGATCAGTACAATTTTGTACTGATCGGGGCTTACAAAAAGACACAATTATTAGTACTCTTACATGTTTTCAATATAATGGCACATAGTTTTATTATCATTTTAGAAAAATAATCAATTTCAAATATCGATCTAATGAAAAGAGAGCAAACAGAAGAAAGAAGAACGTAATTACAAAGACAAAGAGACTTGAGGAGCTTGGCATGCAAATATCAAAGAAAGAAAATCTAAAACTGCAACTAAAGTAACCATGCGATGACATGGCTAAAGAGTGCTGCGATCGCAAGGCTAACTTTTCAACTGCAAAACATAATAGGCTCCTACCATGCGATTGCATGGTATAAGCCCATGCGATCGCATGGCTTTCCTGGGCAACAGTTGTGAAGTCTTCTAATCGAAATAGAAATCTACTGAGTCCAGGATAAAACAATTACCTAAAACACGTTTTAAAGAGCTCGGAGAGGAGTATAAAAGCCAGAGAATAGACAAATCGCGGGAGACGAATTTTGGAAAAAAAAAAATACAATAAAAGAATCGAAGATTAAGGAACGGATTGAAGATTCTTGAGCCGGAATCATAGGTTGTAATCTTATTTTCTTCTTTTTCTTTTAGAATATGGTTTATACAATTCTTGTATTATTTTACAAAATAATGTCCGACTAACTTACTTATTGCTAGGATGAATGATGAAACCTCATGTTTTTAATTAATTAGAAATTTTTCTGTTTTAGTAATTAATTGATTATGGATTCATTATTCTTTATTCATTCTTTATAATCTTTTAATACTTGATCACCATTAGAATGTTTTGTGATCTTAATTGAACTCGAGAAATTCAATATAGATAAGCACATGGTTTTCAATAACATAGGGTCCAATAATAGATAGAAATTACTATTATGCCTTATGAAATCCGGTTAGGTGTTGTTGTGATTTAAATGCATATTTTTATGTTTGATTTTAATTAGAGATAATTAGGTTCGCATATCGATATAAAATTGATTGACCATCGGGAGAGTCTTTAAATTATTATAGGATCACTGATTTTCAATATAGAGTAATTATAAGCTAAAGTAATTAAACGAATAATTGATTAAAGAGCGTGTAGGTAGATTTACGAATCCTAGTGTTAGTAAAACTCAAATTTGTTCTCATAAATTTACTTTGATTACTTGATAATTTAGATTTAATTAAACATAATTAGAATAGTTTTAGAATTAAAATCAAAACAAATTTGTGTTCTTTACCATGTTAAAACTCGAACTATAAATTAATTGGTTAATTGATAATTAGTCCTCGTGGGTTCGACACATTTCACATCACTTTATTACTTGTTAGCAATCCGTCCACTTTTGGGATTAAAATCTACAATAGCAGGCTGACGGTGTGAACTTCGGTCGACTCAACAAAATAACACATCTCAAACGCGCATTTCCTCTAACAAAATTGAAGCACAACCCAATATTCTTCTCCCAAATGGAGTGTTTTAGTGATGGGTTTTTATGATTGGGTGAGATTTAACACTGTCAACATGTCACATCAGAGTTTCACTTGCCACATGGGACATCCTGTTAAGAATTGTAGAGTGTTAGACGTCGGGTGATGGATGGATAATATAACGAAAAGAAGAGTGGGCATTGAGTTACCTTTTAAAGTTTAGTGTTTAAATAGTAACCACGTTAAAGTTTGGTTGCCATTGGTTGATTTTACCCATCTTTATATATTAGTGTTAGGGTATCATTCATGAATGTGAATGAATCTTTATATTTGTCTTATTTTATTGTTTGATTTTTGAAATAACGTAATTACTCGGATGCTTCTTTGCTTCATCAATTACCATAAACTGCAGAATGCTAAAAATGCATTGGCCGATGTTGTCTTATGAAATTTTATAATAGATGTTTGAACTTATAAATCTAATACGTGGCAATTGAAAAATGAACAACTCGTAGCGGTTGATTGAATAGTGCTCTCCACGTCTATAGACATCTATCCTAACTATCCTATAAGAGTCCGTTGACATACGTATTATTCATATTTATGTTCAAAAAACGATGTGTTTTGATGAGATAATACATTTTGGTCTTTTACATGCGTCATTTTCTATTTAAGAGTTGATAATAAATTCTTCTCTCTCTCTCTCTCTCTCTCTTTTTTTTTAAATAATGTGCGAGCTAAATGATAGTCGTCAAGTAAAATAATGTGTATATGGTTACACATAATAGATCTAGCCTTTGACACTATATTACCAACAAATTAAAGACACAAACAAAGTATATCAATGATCTTCGCTTCATTTATTTTTGTTTTTGAAGTAAAACTTAAATATAAACTAATTAATTAGTCTCACTCTAATCTACTTAATAATAAAATTAACGTTAATTATATTATTTATTATTTATTATATATATAAATAATATTTAACTCAATAAATATTATTATATATTATATTTTTAAAAATAAATACAATGAATATAATAATAAAAAAATTATTTTAATTTAATAAATTTAATTAAATTAATAATATGGATATAAATTTGGTGGTAAATAAATAGGTGAGTGATTAAAGAAAGTGAGAGAATGGAGAAAAGTGGTGGGGTTAAAATAAATTGGGGTGGGGTTTTTTTGCAAGATGGGCGAGTTGGAGGGGATTGTTAATTCATAAAAGTTGGGATTGTTAATTCATAAAAGCTGAGGGGGTGGGGGCTTTGGGGAGTGTTAATTTGCAGAGGTTGGGGTGGGGGCCATTTTCTCTCAGACGGGGAAATGATCTGGACCCTGTGACGGGGTCCAGATCTTTTCTCCACTTTATAAAGCACAATTGCGACTTTTCAAGATTCACATTCATGACGTGGCATGCCATTTCTTTCTTTGTAAATAAACTTGGTCAATTTTAACATGCTTCAACTAAGTTACATCTGGCAAGCTTGTAAGAGTTTTGTAAGAGGGTTCCACTTTGTGCGATATTTGAGGGAACTTCCACTTTGGTCTACATTTTACTTCTTCTTCTCATCTGTTTCTTGAAGGGTTTCTTGAAGGGTATACTGATGCAGATTGGGTGAGTAGGCTAGACAATAGGAGGTCCACTAGTGGCTACTGTATCTACCTTGAGAGCAACTTAAATTAGTGCTTTTCAGTATCTGTCTATGACGAGGTATGACATTTCTTTCACTGTAAATAAACTCGGTCAATTTTAACATGCTTCAACTAAGTTACACTGGCAAGCTTGTAAGAGGGTTTTGCGATATTTGAGGGGAACTTCCACTTTGGTCTACATTTTACTTCTTCTCATCTGTTCTTGAAGGGATGCAGATTGGGTGAGTAGCCTAGACGATAGGAGGTCCACTAGTGGCTACTGTATCTACCTTGAGAGCAACTTGAATTAGTGGTGCTCTCGCAAACAAAAAGTAGTAGCAAGGACTTCGACAGAATTAGGGTATTGGGTAATTGCATAGGCCTGAACATTGATAGTGTGGCTTCAGCAACTGTTTAAAAGATATGTACCTGGTCATTCCTCAGGTTCCTATCTTGTGGCGTGACAACCTTGGGGCTAGTTCATTAGCTTCTAATCCGGTATCATATGCTAAGATGAAGAATATCGAAATAGACATCCGTTTTGTTCAGGACAAGGTGATAAATAAAGAGTTTGACTTTAGGTACCCGTCTACCAACGTCAAATAGCAGACTCAACTAAAATAGCACCTAGCTTAGAGAGATTTGCCGATCTGCGCAGCAAGCGACATACAAGGATACCAATTGTAATAGGAAAATAATGTACATCAAAATGCCGTGTAAATTTATCCATCATCTCCAAATACGAAATCAAATTCCAACCAGAATTAACATGTAAGTCAAGGGGTTTAACAGTGTTGGTCCATGGTTTTGTAATTAGTATGCTACAAGTAAAATTACATAACAAGAAATTTATTAATGGTTAATCGGACTACAAATGCTTTGCTTCAATTAACCGGAGAGGGGATTATGAATCTGCCCAATAAATAGTACCACTCCAGTCATATCTTCTCTAACAACAAACAGGAACGGATGGTCAGCCACAAAATCCAACTTATCCTCCATGTCTAAACTCCTCAGTTTTATAACACCAGCGGTGGCAGCTGCAGCTTCTGTGCCTTCCTCGTTTACCTCGATAAATGATTTGTGGAAAATGCTCGAAACATAAAGGTTCTTACCAAAAGGAGAGTCCACCATCTCAGCGAGTCCATCGCCAGAAAAAGGCAACACTACCCCAAGTCCCTTGAGGACTTCAGAAGCTTCGAACCCAAAAGAGATTTTGAATTTTGGAATATGGAAGGTACCCACTTCCACTTGTTGATATGGGAGGTGATGCTCTAAGAATCCAGATTCAGAGCTGACTTTTTCTACTAAAGCTGGCAGTCCATCTTTGGCATCTGGAAGAAAGAAATACATTGAGAATTTACGCTTGTCTTCGCCTTGTTTGTATGGAAGACCCAAAACTTTAAAACCATTAAAGGCAAGTAGATATTGCTTCTTCTTGCTCGTCATGAAAGGTACTTGCACCGAGCTCCCATTTAGGAGGAAAAATTCGTCGTCTTTTGTCTTTGATGAGTCAAACTTCTCGTTCCAGGCTCCTTTGAAATACACTGCATTTGCAAAGATAAGTCTCGTTGAACCATCAACTGAGCCAGATGGCAGAATTTCTTTGATAAGGCCACTTGTTTCCTTTTCAGCCCACAGATTCACCTCTTTGGTTGCCTCGACCGCCTTGAGCCATCAAGAGCAAAGAACAAGATAATCAGAACATTTATTCTTTAATTTATTTGCAAATATAAGAAGCAGGTCTAAGCATCCAGCTCTACCCTAAGTTTTCCGGTTCCCCCCAACTTTATCCACTGACCAGTTGGGTTGGCTTATTGAAATCAAATAATTCCTATAAACTCACTCACGGGAATGGTTATACCCTGATATACTTACTGTCTTGTTGCCAAAAGCTGGGAAAGCTTTTGGATGCTTTTGATAGTGCATTGCACTAAGATGCGAAACAAGAAATTACTGCCTATAAGTAAAGGTGATTCTTAATGCCATAATCCATCCGTAGTGAGTCAAATCATTTTCAAAGGTGGGCCTTGGTACATCAATGCTAAACTTCATCTATTAATTCAGTGCAACAGTACTGACATTTCATCCTATACTTTCTGTGCTGTAAAAAGATTTGGATCACAATTTAGGAGTGCAGTAATAAAGGACTTCCAGGTCTCTATTTTGTGAACTATTTTTTTATAGCCTAAACAATTTATGGGGTTTTTCTGTTTTCCCTTTTCTGCCTTTACACATAAGGGCAATGAGAAGGAGAAGGCACCATTGCAAGAGGAGTATAATGACAATGAACGACAAGAAACTGATAGTAATGAAGAGGATAATAGAGGAGTCAAATATGTTGATGAATCTTGATAATATTGGAGGCTTCTAGGCTGTTTCTACTTCTAGTAGTAGATTACAATTTTGTTGCATGATTACTAATTTGAGAACCCATTATTTTCAACTTTATTGATCTGTTTTATGTTTGTTTGTACTTCAGACTTTTAAGTTTAATGTTGTTAATTTGTTTTACTATTGATTTTCAAGATGGTTTATGGTTTCATATGAGAATAATTTGTACTATTAGATTTTTCAGAATTACTTTATCGGTTTGCCTCAAAATGCCTTGGCTCATGGAGATAAAATGTCTTGGTATCCAATTTAACCTTTTTAAACATTGGACAAGCTTACCTCCAAGAGTCACACTTTGAGTGGTAGACACGGTGATTAAATGTTCTAAGCTTTTGCCCTTAATAAATAATGATGGCTGGCCTTTCAATCCTTGTCTTTTGCTTCCTGAAATCTTGAGAAAGATCTCAAGCATAATATTTTAATCTACATACTCCAGATTCCCTAAATTCAGAAATAAAACAGCAGACATCTCTTACTCCCAGGAAACTTTTAGGAAGCAACATAAAAAGAATGGAAGGCCACTACACGTTATGGCGATTAGCATGAAACCAAAATATTCTTTCAAACAAATATTAGAAACAAATCAAGAAATATTGCAGGAAACATACATAAATAACACTAGATATGATTGTCCCTTTTGAGGACAGGTAATTCGGCCCGTGCAATGCCTACGTCTGACTTTGAGGCTCTACAAACGTAGATCCGGCCTTTAATGCACTACTAAAACCACAATATAGTCAAGAATGAAGTTTGAATCCACTCAGAATCCCCCAAGACTCTCTCATACAAACTTAGATTCAAGATTTAGAGATATTGTCCCTCACACTACAGATTTGAGGGATAAAATCACATATCAAAAGAGGATTACTGTAGCATCACCTTCCTCACACATCATTCGAGAACCAACAGTTTACCCAGAAACAAAGAAGAAGAAGAGACGGAGTCAGAAGAGATGGAGAGAGAATCAGAAAGCTGTGCACCTCTAACATACACAAGCCCTAAACTAAAGAGATGAGCCTTTATATCCTCCTAACCAATGGCTAGGATCAAGTGTAGCAATCCAAGAGATTGAGACATTGCTGACCCTTGAAAATCAAAGGCGCATTTCCAGCATTGAATAAAACGCATTCTTCATTTTGGGACAACGTGGAACAGGGCACAACAACCATTGGGCCAGCAATCTTCACAATGGACTTCATCATTTAGGCTCACATTATTAATACACGTCCAACACAAAGCTTTCTCGCACTTCAAAAATGGGGACAACCTCATAAATTTAGTTCTTTGATTTCACCAGTTTGAAAGATAACATTCTTTTACTGGAAAGAAAAGCCTAATTCTTTCTTAATGGGCCACCGCCTAAGGATAAAGCAATGTGCAAAATGGACATACGGCATCGCTTTCAAAGGTGTACTACCCCTCATTTCCCATGGTAACAGTGTCCAATCACCGTCTAGCTCCTCGATACCATAGCTCATTTATTTTGGCTCCCCTGCTGACTTATGCATCAATTTCTGTATTGTGAAGTCTGACTCCCAGCTTCTGGAGTTGGAGATCCATGGAAAGTCAGTTCAACCAAAATCTAACACAATCAGTTTTATAATCTATCGCAGACCAAAATGTTATTATGTAAGACCAAGATCAGCTATGACTTTGAGATATCCATCTCTATCAATACTTCCTTTACATAGCATTGGGTTAAGTTTGCTAATGGTGCCTCTAAATTACACCCAAAAGTGCATACGGCAATTAGATACAATAGCCTAATTCATCTTCAAAACACACACAGGGCACACAGACGCCTCCCTAAAGAGTTCAGACACAAACCAAGCCAGATTTCAAGTTACCTTAATGGACCGTTGTTTATTATCTCAAAGATTACTTACAGTACAGCGACATATAAGCACCAAAGCCAAGAAAATTATTATTTCTCCTAATTGCTGATGTTCTTCAGTTCTATCCAAAAATAGTGAGCATTGTCCAAAGTAAAAATTTAAACATACCTATAAGCATTTTCCTCTACCAATTAAGAATCAAAGAGCACAAATTAATAAAACAATGTTCTACGTACTATAGTGGACAATTCGTATACGTTGGGTTTGCTGACCTAGCCGATACAGAAACCCAAAATGGGGGTAAAACCAAATCTAACTGGATCACGCTAATTACCCTGGGTCACATGTCCCAACAACAATGGGCTGAACCTGGAACAAAGCATGTCCTGGTAGATGACCAAGCCATGAGCCTCAGAAGATTGAGCTATAAACCTCGGATCTTACTGCAAGGCCTGACTAGGACATAGCCACAAGAATACTACTGAAAACAGAGTCCTCTCTGAATCACAATAGGGGCTCTCCCTCTATCGTGATCAGGGGAAACTCTAACTGGTTATATAGAACCACCTCATCTAAAGCTTGAGTCATTAAAGAGGGACAAATTTATTTACTTCAAATTTTGTCCTCACCCCACCCACCTCTTTTACATCAAAGTGTCATTCAAAGGCCAACCAGTGAACAATAGATGCTTAAACCCATTATATTTGTTAGTTATTGAACAGCCTCGTATAAAAGTTCAACCTCCTGTCGTTAAGTGCCTCAACAAGAAGTTAATAATGTGAAAAATACTAATCACTATAAAAGAACTTAATAAAACTGGCAAACGAATAATTATGTTTGCAAAACGAACTCAAGCCATAAACCCAAAACTAGATTTGTCCGAAAACCAACTATAAACAATTATTTTAACAAAATTCAGCTTTATCAACAGTTTCACACCAAAAAAAAAAAATAAAATAAAATAAATCATAAAAGAAACTAACCTTGGTCTGAAAATCAACATGACTAGCAGCAGCCTTATAAGCTTTATCGACAATTTCTTTAAAAGCGGGCTTAAAGTTGAGACTCTGATCAACCCAAACGCTGTTGGCGAAGGACAAGCGAGGCCCACCAAGCGAACCACCGTCGGCGAAGACGAGAGTGACAAGCTGAGAAGAGAGAGAGTTGAGCTCTTCGGTGACCTTGGCCTTGAGAAAACTGAGCAGCTGGTCTAGCGTGGGGCCTTTAGACCCGGCAGCGATCAAACCCAGCACCACGTGAATCGACACCGGCGAGAACACCAGGTTGGCGTCTTGGGCTTTAGTAGAAACCACGTGATTTGCGAGCAATAAAGAAACGTCGGTCTGTTTACTAATGGATTCACGAATGTCCATTGTTGATCTGTGCGTTACTGAAGGTACGTTAGCGCGTTTTTCTGAGGTTATTGGGCGAGAGAATGAAGCGGTTCGCGAACAAAAAGAGTGGAATAGTTGTTTGATACAAGTGTGTGCGTGTCTCAACTCTCTCTTCACCGATTGCATAATGTTAATCACTTTTCTTTCTTTTTTCCTTTCTTTCTTTCTTTCTTTTGTGCTTTTTAATTTTGACTTGTGATATTGTATAGTTCAAAATGCAGTGTTTATGGAGGACTCGTGGAATTTTTTTAGGGTAGTTTGCTACTTTGCTTTGTGAGGAGGGTTGCTTAAGTACATGATTGGAAATGTTTAAACTAGTATACCGTTTATTTGCAGTGAGATTCAATTATAGATAAAGAATGAGATAGATTTGAAAAAACGAGATTTGATAGGAAGAGAGCAATTCTTCCCTAATTTTTTTGATGATTTTTGAATACAGACATAAGTGTTTGAATACTCTCTACAGTCGTAATTATAATTTCTGTTAGTCGAATACATCAAACGTATTTTTTTATCTATACATTTTATAAGATCTACAATTTACAACTAACTTTTTATCTACACATTCATCAATAACTTATAATATAAATACTTAAAAAATAATTTTAATATTACTAAACATGTGCTCAAAGGTGGATTTGTGCTATAGGAGGATAGTTTGTGGGGGCATGTATTTTGGGAGAATAAAGGTTAAAAAATGAGAGCCAAAGTTGGTGATTCTTGAGAAAAGATTATTCAAAACAATGATGAAAATATTTCACTCAACGAATATGTTCACACAAAGTAAGAAGTTAAATTATATTATACAATTTATCAAGAAAGCATTTAAGAATTAATAATGTACTATAGAAAAAAGTATATTATCTAATCATAAACAATGTTACAGACTTACACATATAAGTTACAAATAAAATCTTGAGATATGTTCAGTGTAATAAGAATTTTATACATATGGTTAAATGTTGTAACTACTAAAATCTGATTTATAAGGAAAAGGACAAGCATGCACTCACCATAAGTACAAATAATATTACGTACCATTATGGTATGTGTCAAGTACTAATGTGACAAAGCTTTATCTCAAGATTGTAGATTGTTGACTCCACTTGTAGACTATTCACTACTCAACAATATTTGGTAATAAGGCAGTACTATATTTTTTCTCCAAAGTGTACATTTAAAAAATTGTTAAAAATTTAATGTACGATAATGATAAACAATGAAAGAGTAATAAAAATCCCGAGAGTGGATTAAGAATCTACCCGTCATATCTTTTCTAAATCCAATTCATCGTCCACTGATAAACTCTTTCCATAAAACAGCTACAGCTTATGTGCCTTCCTTGTTTACCTCAATAAATGATTTGCGGAAAATGGTTTAAACATAAAGGTTTGGCAGTCCGTGGCATCTGGAAGAAAGAAATACATAGAGAACTTGCGCTTGTATGGTATAGCTACCCTTTTAATCCTTTTTCTTTTTTTCTAATTTTGTAATTAACCAATGATTATTATATCAAATATTACTTATAGTAAAGGCAAAGCAAGCAAAAAAGGATAATATTTTTCCTAATTGCTCATGTGCTTTACTTCTGTCCAAAATAATGGGAAGTACAAAGAATCATCCAAATGAAAACTCAAGAATACCTCAAGGTATTTCTATCTACCAATTAAGAATAAAATAGCATAACATAATCAAATGATGCATGTTTCCTCACCTAAATGCCCAAAATGGGTGGTGTAAAGTCAAAGCACTAACTGCTTAATAGGAGTAAGATGTTTGAGACAACGATCGAGCAAAGCATGATTTGGTAGATGGCTGAGCCATGAGCCTATGACAACCAAGCTTTGGATCTTACTGAGGGAGCCACTGAGTTGGGATGTCATTTGTTAGTCTTGGTCTACACTACGACGTCTGTTGGAATTGAACCCCTCACCTCCCATATAGGAGTCTTAAGGCCAATCTTGAGACGCCTATAAAAGAGGTCAGAGGTTCAAAGTGTGGACCAAGGCCAAATAGACTGTTAAGCGTTCACATATCTAACATGCATCCTAATCAATCACACAAAGTAATACAGAAAGAATGTAAAAGAGAAGATCAAGAACACAAGATTTGATTTGCCAGTTAGACAGACAATTCGAAAAAAGTCTACTCTGCCTTTGAGGCTCCCAAATGGTATTACGGCCTCTCTACATTAAAAAAAAGAAACCAGTGAAATAATATACAACGGAGATCAACACTCAAACAGAACCCCTAACTTCACCCACAAAGATTTCAACCCTATAATCATCACACGACAATCCCAAAGTTACTATTCACCTATCTGAACAAAATACCATCTCACCACAAGTTTTTTCACTCAAAGAAAACTAGAAAAAGAAAATGAGATGAAGGAGATTGTATCAGGAACCAGAGAGCGCAGCTGAAAGCAAGAAAGCAACAGTATTCTTGTTATGCCCTAGAATCTGAAGATATGAGGCCTTGTATACATACAACCAATGGATCAGATTTATCACTTGTGATCCAACGGTTCATGAAAGAGTCAACAATGTTGAAGGCATGTTGATAAGGACAATTTTGTACTTATCTGGGCTCACAAAAATGAACAATTATAAGTTCTTTCGGTTGTTTACAGTTTAATTGCATGTGTTTTCTTATCAATGTAGGAAATAATCAAAGTCAAGTATAAATGGGATGAAAAGAGAGCAAAATGAAGACAAATGGACCTAATTGCTAAAGAAATGAAACTTGTGGTCTTGATGTGCAAATACCTAGGCGGAAATTCAAATTCAGTGAAGAAACTACCATGCGATCGCAAGGAAGGATCTGATGCGATCGCAAGACACCGAAAAAAATTACGGAATGTAAAATCTGCTCAACCATGCGATCGCAGCCCCAAAGCCATGCGATCGCGCCGCACTAATCGTGATGATGTAATTTGTGCGAGACACCGATTCAATTAGAATTCTACCGGTCCAAACAACTTCAACAACCAAACACACGTTTGGAGGTCGGAGAGAGTACTATAAAAGGTAGAAGATAGACTTTTCGCGGAGAGGAATTTTAGAGGAACAAGAAACAAGGCAAGAACGAAGATCAAGGCGCGGAATCGAAGATTATCGAGCGAAGATCACGGGTTGTATTTTACTTTTGTTTTCTTTTCTCCAGGACCATGATGAATTCAATTCTTTTCGTTAATTGAAGAAATCATGTTCGGCTAATTTACTTTATCTAGGATGAACGATGAAACCTCACGTTTTGATTAATTAAGCGCTTTTTCCTTTTAGTAATTAATTGCCCGTGGATTGATTATTCTTTATTCGGTTTCTTTATTATTTTAATGCTTATGCACCATTAGAATATATTGTGATCTGTATTGAAGTCGAGAGATTCAATATAGATTTAGCACGTGGTATTGAATAACATAGGGTCCAATAATAGATAGAGATTACTATTATGCCTTATGAAATCCATTTAGGCGATCTTGAGATTTTAATGCATGTGCTTATGCTCAAGCTTAATTAGAGATAATGAAGTTCGCATAACATATAGATTTGATTGACCATCGAGAGAGGCTTTCGATTAATTTAGGAACGCCGATTTTCAGTCCAAGGTAATTAAAAGCTAAAAAGTGATTAACAGATAATTGAGTAGAATGTGTCGGTAGATTCGTGAATCCTAGTATTGTTAAACTTTAATTCGTTCTCATTTTTCAGAGTTGCTTATTGCGAATTTCAATTTAATCAAAATAGTTAATTTAGTTTAGAATCTTAAGAATCAAAAATTGAATTTGTGTTTATTTCCATTGTTAAAATTTGAGTTGTGAAATTAATTGGTAATTTAGTATCTAGTCCTCGTGGGTTCGACACTTTATTTTATCACTATATTACTTGTCCACGATCCATCCACTTGCGGGATATAAATCGCACAACAAGTTTTTGGCGCCGTTGCCGGGGACTAGTTTTATTAATTGCTACGTTAATTTATAATTTGGCTTTTAACAATTCTTTCTAGTTTTATTTAGTTTTATCTTTATTTTCAATTCGTCGTGATATCGCTGAATTTTTATCTGCTTTTTAACTTTTCGGTGTTAAGTGTGTATCGCCTGCATAAAAAGATCTTGATCTTTTGATTTAGATCTAGAAATTGAACGGAGCTTTCATTCGGCGACAACGAGAAAAAAAAGAGAAAAGAAGCAACAAAGACAAGCCACAATGGAGGATAACCGAATCCGTAATCCGTTGCAAGCGGATGGTCGAAACAATCGTGCACCAATAGCTCGACTGTTGAAGTTAATAAGAGAGACATTCTTATGGGTGAATATATGATGCCACCGATAGTTGAAAATCGGTCCAAGATTATATATCCGCTTTATGGACACGACAACTTCCGGTTGAGGCCGATGTGATCAACTTGTTCTCGAACGATCGCCTTTCTACGGGATGATAGATAAAACCCTCATTACCACATTTTCGCTTTGATGAAATCTGTGGCAATTTCAAATACCAAGGCCAACGAAGAGGCATGAAGATGATGCTTTTTCCACACACAATGAAGGATAAAGCTCGAGAATGGTTAGATTCACTCCGCACTGGGAGCATCACAACTGGGATGATCTCGATCCAAAAGTTCATATTGAAATACTTTCCTCCGACCTGGGGTGAGCAGTTGAAGTCACGAGATTTCCAATTTCCAACGACCGAGTTGGAAAACTTTTATGAGGCATAGGAGAGATTCAAGCAGCCTCTTTCGAAAGTGTCCTAGCCATGAGTTTCCTTTAGCGACTCGTAATCACTACTTCTACTGCGGTCTAGTTCCTAGCGATCGTTCTTGATTGATTACTGCGGTGGTGGCTCTATCCAAAATAGGTCTGCGGCGATCTCCATGACTTGTATGAAACAATAAGTGAACAATTCGTTATGTGGCGACGAGGAGGAGTACAAAGGAAAGCGGCGAGGGTACATGAGGTAGACTCAAATTCGCTTGTCTTGGCAAAGATCGATGCATTGGCCAAGCGGATGGAGACGATGAAATATTCTCATTCAGCTAATATGATTGAGATGTCTCCACCAATCATGTGACATGCGGGCAAACCATCAATCTTGAGTGCCCATTGACAAAGGTTGATATGCCTTCTCCCGAGCAAGTTGCATATGCTCGGAATTTTTTCGTCGTGCAGAATAACCCTTATTCACGAGACATACAATCCGGGATGGAGAAATCATCCAAACTTCTCCTATGGCAACAACGAATATCCAGAATCCGCCAAATTAAGGAGGCCACAAGAGAGAAAAAAGGAGGATCGGAAGAAGCTGTCATTTGAATTGAAGGAGATGCAGAAAAGGCAGGAAGAGATGCAGAAAAGACAGGATGTTGCTATCAAGAATATGGAAAATCGAGTTAGGCGGTTGGCTAAATTGTTGATCGAGAGAGACAACCAGCACATGGCCAAGCAATACCAAGTCAATCAAAGGAGCAAGTAAATGCAATTACTACGAGGAGCGGGGTTCGATTACGAGATTCATGTGACTAGGCGGTGTAGAAAAAGAAAGCGTGTCCGACAAAGCGAGAGAAAATAATTTAGATGCAGAAGTTGCACCGGAACAGGACTCTCCACCAGCTTATATTCCACCACCGGCTTACGTCCCTCCAATCCCATTTCCTCGGAGGTTGTCAAAACACAAGCTAGACAAGCAATTCGAGAATTTTTCGATGTGTTCAAGAAACTCGGATCAACATTCCGTTTGTTGATGCTCTAGCACAAATGCCGAGTTATGCTAAATTCATGAAGGAAATTCTTTCAAATAAGCGGAAGTTGGAAGAGCACGAAAATGATTATGCTTATCGAGGAGTGTAGTGCTATCTTGCAAAACAAGCTACCGCCAAAGTTAAAAGATCCAGGGAGTTTCTCTATTCCTTGTCTTGTTGGTAGTTCTTTTTCGAAAAAGCATTATGTGATTTAGGTGCTAGCATTAACTTGATGCCTTATTCTATTTTCAAGCCACTAGGTCTCGTGAGAAGTGAAGCCAACCACAATTTCACTCGAGTTAGGCGATCGGTCGATTAAACGCCCACGAGGAGTTATTGAAGATATTTTGGTTAAAGTGGATAAGTTCATATTCCCGGTGACTTCATTATCCTCGATATGGCGGAGGATAGAGATGTGCCACTTATCTTGGGACGACCATTCTTAGCTACTGGAAGGGCCCTCATTGATGTGGAAAAAGGCGGTGATGTTGAGATTGAATGAGGAGCGGGTCACTTTTGACGTATTCAAAGCAACCAAGATCCAAGCTCCTCGACTCATGCTTTCGGATCGATATCATTGATCACGAGGTCGCTAACACATTTGCCTTGGAAAATCCTACAAATCCATGGGAAGCGTGTATTATGCATTCTCAAGATGAAAATTCGAGTCTCCGGTCCTTGAAGAATGTGCGAGATATTTACAAGGAGCGAGCGGATTGAAAGAAGGAGTAGGTATATGGATCCGGGTACCACACTTCATCGCCATGACCTCCTTCGGTCCAAAAGGCACCAATTCTCGAGTTAAAGCAATTACCTTCTCACCTTAGGTATGCTTATCTCGGTGAATCATCCACTCTTCCGGTCATCATTGCGAACTCTATTGATGAGGATCGGGAGGATAAATTACTCCGAGTTTTGAAGAATTACAAATCGCCCATCGATTGGACTATAGCGGACATCGAGGTATCGACCCATCTTTATGCATGCACAAAATTCTAATGGAAGAGGCATATAAACCAACGATTGCAACATCAACGCAGCATCGAATCCCCATTTGCAAGAAGTAGTCCGAATTTGAAGTGTTGAAACCGCTTGACTTGAGTGTATTATCTATTCTATTTCGAGATAGTACTTGGGTGAGTCCGGTCGGGTAGTGCCAAAAAGGGAGGGATCACAGTTGAGAAGAATGAGAATAACGAGCTCATTCCAGTCAGATTGACTACCGGCTGGCGTGTTTGTATTGACTACAGAAAGTTGAATGATGCCACTCGAAAAGACCATTTCCCTCTACCTTTCATCGATCAGATGTTGGAGCGATTGGCAGGTCATTCCCATTATTGCTTTCTTGACGGGTATTCAGGCTACAATCAGATTCATATCGCTGGGAAGATCAAGAAAAGACTACATTTACCCATCCTTATGGCACGTTTGCTTATAGGCGATGCCATTTGGCCTATGCAACGCGCATGACCACATTTCGGCGTTGTATGATGTCGATCTTCTCGGATATGGTCGAAAAATTCATTGAAGTTTTCATGGATGATTTTTCGCTTTTGGATCATCATTCGACGATTGCCTCAAAAATCGACCTTAGTACTTGACGTTGCGAGAAAACCAACTTGGTAATCGAATTGGGAAAAATGCCACTTTATGGTCCAAGAAGGCATCGTGTTGGGACACAGGATATCGAGAAAAGGGCATTGAGGTCGACAAAGCAAAGATTCGAGTTATAGAAAGCCTCCTCCGACATCATTTAAAGGAATTCGGTCTTTTACGGGACATGCGGGTTTCTATAGACGGTTCATCTGAGATTTCTCAAAAATAACCAAACCGTTGTGCGATTTCTTTGGAAAAAGATGCCAAGTTCGAATTTTCTGTTGACTGTCTCAAAGCTTTCAACACTCTAAAAAACAGTCTAATCTCAGCACCTGTCATTGTACCACCGGATTGGGATCTACCTTTTGAACTCATGTGTGATGCAAGTGACTTTGCCATTGGGGCAGTTTTGGGGCAACGTAAAGCAAAAGTCATACATACCATCTACTATGCCAGCCGAACTCTTAATGACGCTCAGATGAATTATGCCACTACTGGAGAAGGAATTACTAGCTGTAGTATTTGCCTTCGAAAAATTTCGATCTTACCTCATTGGGTCGAAGGTGATTGTGCACACAGACCATGCAGCGTTGAAGTATCTTTTTGCTAAAAAGATGCAAAGCCAAGACTTATTCGATGGATCTTACTTCTCCAAGAATTCGACTTGGAAATTAAAGACAAAAAAGGGGTTGAGAACGTGGTAGCCGACCACTTGTCAAGAATCGAGCGAGACGGAAGGCAATGAGGAAGGTGAAATAAATGAGAAGTTTCCGGATGAGCGATTTTTGGGATAGAGCGGTTGGGAGTGCACCATGGTATGTAGATTATGTGAATTACCTTGCAAGCAATATCATGCCACCGGATTATGATCATCAACGTCGAAAAAGTTCTTTTCGAACTTAAACACTATTTTGGGAAGATCCTATTCTTTACTGAAGGGAGCCGATCAAGTAATTCGGAGATGCCTACCTAAAGAAGAAATGGAGCGGTCTTGGAGCAATGTCATTCTTCACCATACGGAGGTCATTTCGGGGCTACCAAAGCAAAGAAATGAAAGTCCTACAAACTGGGTTTTATTGGCCGACTTTATTCAAAGATGCCTCTGATCCGGTAAAAATGTGACAGTGCCAAAGGACGGGGAACATATCTCGAAGGTGAAATGCCCCTACGAAGCATTCTAGAGGTTGAACTTTTCGACGTGTGGGGTATTGACTTTATGGGCCCGCTTCCACCATCATTCTCAAATTCCTACATTTTGGTAGCTGTGGATTATGTGTCTAAATGGGTAGAAGTCGTAGCCTTACCGACCAATGATGGCAAGGTGGTGGTGAACTTTCTCAAAAGAACATTTTACGCGTTTGGGACTCCTCTGCGGGCAATCATCGGTGACGGAGGTAAGCATTTTGCAATAGACAGTTTGACACTCTTTTGGCAAAATACGGTGTGAAGCACCGTGTGGCTACTCCATATCATCCACAAACTAGCGGGCGGTGGAAATCTCCAACGGGAGTTGAAAAGGATCTTGGAGCTTACGGTGAGTTCATCGAGGAAGGATTGGTCGAGAAAAGCGGATGATGCCCTTTGGGCATATCGAAGCGCATTCAAAACCCCAATTGAATGTCACCTTATCGCCTCGTTTTTGGAAAGGCGTGCCATTTACCGGTTGAGTTGGAGCACCGAGCCTCTTTGGACATTGAGGAAGTTAAATTTTGACTTGAAAGAAGCCGGTGAGAAAAAGAGCGCTTCAGTTGAATGAAATGGAGGAATTGTGTTCGAGGCTTATGAAAATGCCAAACTGCATAAAGAGAAAACCAAGAATTGGCATGACAAAAATATTCAAAAAGGCAGTTTTTGGCGGGACAAAAGTCCTCTTATTCAACTCTCGACTCAAGCTCTTCCCAGGAAATTGCGTTCAGGTGGTCGGGCCATTCACGGTGGTGAAAGTCTATCCACATGGAGCGGTGGAGGTGGCTCATGACACGAAGGGCAGGTTCAAAGTGAACGGACAAAGGCTCAAACATTACTTGGAGGGTGATTTTTCGAAAGAAAAGTCATTTACCACGTTGAGCAATTCGGAGTGATCACCGCGACAAAGTCGAGCTATAGACTTTAAACAAGCGCTCAATGGGAGGCAACCCATTTTCTTCCCTTTTATTTACATTTTTAGCATTATTTCAGTTTTGGAGCTTTAGGCACGTTTTTGCACGTTTTAGGTTTAAGTTTGGAATAAGTTTTAACTCTTAGATTTCGAGGATTTCATCATCATCATTTTGCATATGCACGTTTATACTGTCTTACAGTTTTATTTAAAAAAAAAAATTTGAAATCAGGTGTTGAACCATGCGATCGCATGGTTCACACACTAACGATCAGATAGACTTGGGCAGATTACATTACGCCTGTGATTTCATCATACGTGCGACCGCAACATTTTTAGTCCATGCGATCGCATGGACTATCAGTGGAGATTAAAACCGGGGTTTAAGCTTCATTCTCTTTTCTTAAACTTTTGAACTTCAAAAGTCGTTCCTTCCTCCTCCTTGATCTCTAACACCATAACAAGCGTCTTGGGCTTCATATTACACTCACTCCACCATCATAAACATCAATCTCGCGATTTATCAAGGTACATTCCGATTTTTGGCGATTAATTTTCGGCCTTGTCCTTCCTTTTACTTTTTATTCATGCTTTGTGATATTTATGGAGTACATGTTGCTTAGATTAGGCTTGAATTGGATGGGGTATTTGACTTCAATTGGGTTTTAGTTGATTAAGTTGGAAAAATTTTTGGTTTTGTTCCTTCCCCCATTGTTGTCATTCCTTTGAAGAACATCACTTGCATACTAGGTGTTTGATAAATTGCCTCATCCACGTTTTTGGTCAAATTCGATGTGAACCACACCATGGGCTACTCCATTACACTAAAGCAATCATCTAGGGTCATGCAATTTAGCTTGAACACATGTTTGGCACGAAATTAACCCAAACGTAATCATAGAGCTCTGCAGTCGCCATGGCGACCCACAGTGCATGCCACAAAGAACTCGCTTGTTAGCAACTTCGTCCACCATCCGTTTGACCCTAATGACCTCGGAATCATGTGAAATTTGACTATGTGGTAGACCTTATCATGCAATTTCATGTCACACTTGTCCGTTTCATTTTGCAATTTCCTAGGTATATTTCTCGATACAGTAAGTAGCCTCGTCTATCATGTTTTTCGAATTCTTATTACCTAATGTGTCAACAAGTTTGGGGTTATATCTTGATCTATATATGTTTTCTTACACTTCTAACATATTTTTGTTCATTTTGCAGATTATGGCCCCGAAACGACCACCGACTGCCACCGAAAAGGAGAAAAAGAAGGCTACCCACAAGACTTCTAAGAGGGCTCGGGTCGATACGGCAGACACCGCCGCCTCTCACCTTTATTTATCCGAAGAGCACAAAGAGCGGTTCACCAATGCCGTGAGCCAGTGGACCCTTTGGGGGGAACGAAGAGTGCACCTAGACGACTTCCCTCATTCCGAGCTCTTCAACCTTATTGACGTCTGCCGATGGACCAAGGTGGCCGATACTCCACATCCTATGTACTCCCGGCTCGTCCATGAGTTCTACACGAACTTCAACCGGGAGATAGACATTCATGGGACGAGAGCACTACAGGCAGAACTTGGGTCCGGACAAATGGTTCATGTTCACCCCGAGGGTCATTGGCGATTTCTATGGCCTATCCACGACGATGTTCACCCTCCGCTCGACATTCGGGATATGGGCGAGTGGCCCGGTTCTTATACTGGTCGGCGGATGCATGGCCACCGCCCGGGAGGGACTTCGAGCACGATGGTCGACGGACTCCCTCCTCATCCCGAACGTGTTTGTGAGCCACAACATCGACCCGACCACGCATCGCACCACCATTAATGATGCTGGGGCTCGATCTTTGTACCATTTAGCTCACGGGAGGAAGATCGACCTGGGAGTTACATCTACACCCCGATCGACTTCTTTGGCCTCCCAGACGGACAAGAGGCACACACCATCTTCCCAGTGACGATCGGTGGTATTTGTCTGGCAAAGTGCCGGGGTCCCGATTTCACCGACGGAGCCAGTTTTTCGAAGAAATGAACCTATCAACCGCTTTGCCTTGGAGAATGCCAGACGGGCCACTGCACGAGTTATGGGGACAGCCCCAGCTGCAGACGAGCACCCTCCTGAGGAGCAGCCAGCAGCAACCCAGCCAGCCGCACCACCTAGAGATATGGCCGCTTTGTTACATCGCTTACTAGAGGGTCAGGCTGAGCAGACACGGCTCATTATCGCCACCCGGACTGAGCTCCGCACAGTACAGCAGGAGTTGGCGACTCTACGGGCTCGAGTGGATGCGCACACACCGATCGCCTATGGAGTTTACCAGTCGACTTCCCTTGAGCGTAGTCGGATTCGGCCGACCGTGACTCAGTCAAGCGACGACTAGAGCAGATGTCTGTGGCAAGTCGGATGACCTCCATGATCAGATATGCCGCCCGACACCCACGCCAGCTCCTCCACCAGTTGACCCCTCCACACTCCTTCTTCAGGCATCCTCCAATCCACCTCCGGGAAGTTCCTAAATTTTTATGTATTTCTTTATTTTACATGCAATTGGGGACAATGCACGTTTTAAGTTTGGGGGTGGTTGATAAAAATTTTGCTCAATTTGACATATTCATGATATTTGATGATATTTGATTGTTGACTTAAAAAAAAAAAAAAAAAAAAAAGCCTTGCTGGCTAATGATGAAATTTTCGTTTAATTTTAGCTTTAAATCATGACTTGTGAATAAATTATATTGTTGTTTAAATCTGAGACTAATTAATCATATCTGATATTGTGTTGTGTCGGCCAGTGACGATGATATGTAGCTATGTTGGTGCACTTAAGTTGAAAATAATAGGATACTGTTTAAGCTTAAAAATCATCATCCAGTATCTCAAACAAATAACCAATATAGTGAGTGATTGTAGTCGATGAACCGTGATGGTGGCTATCTAGATTATGTTTGATTCCGTGTATGTCGAAAAAATAAAATTGTGTGGAGCACTTTAGACCGATTAGAGGAAACTAAGTAATGACCGAATGTTAGGAATCTAATCCTCAAGATGAACTTATTGCACGCAAAGATCAAGGCTTTTATTTTTATATAACTCATTTCAAGCCTTTTTGACTCGAGTGATAAAGTCATTGACCAAAAGCTCGTTACATGGGTCATTTAGAAAGCTTAATGGAATGAGTTTAGCATACGACTAAATATCTTATAACTCTTTCGTAGCCTATTTGACTCGAGTTGAAAAGGCCGTGAGGGTTTCTCAAACCCGATGCCCTAAAGTTCAAAAGATTTGGGAGTCATCGGCCTAAAGCTCGTTACATGGGTCATTTAGAAAGCTTAATGGGTGAGTTCGCACATAAGATTAAAAAAAAAAAAAAAAAAAAATAAATAATATATATATATATATAAATAAATAAATAAAATAAAATAAATTGTCTTTGCAAAGTAACCCGAGGATTAGATGACTAATGGGTTTGACTTACTTAGCAAAAAATTTCTCGGTCAAGAGTGCTCATAAATTGGAGAATCTTCATAAGCCTAGGTTGTCACAATCATTAGCTTTCTCAACCAAACCTCTAGAAAGAAAAGAATGTGAACAACCTTAGACCCGTAAATCTTGGAATTATGAGAGAAAACAATTATTTTGGGAGAAGTGTTTTTCACGAGAGAGGAAAGGAAAAATTGACCAAGTGGTTGGACTATCACCTCCATAGAATTTAAGTCGATCGGATGAACTCGCCTCTCACACACGATTCAAGTATGTTTTAATTGGAATCATGTTTACAACCTGTATAACCCGAACACTCGCCATGATTTCTAAGTTTTTCTTTGTGCAAAAATCAAGCAAGAACGGCAAGCTATTTATGAACTTTATTATTGCTTATTCCATATAGCACAAGATTGTTTTTAATAGTTTATTCGAGGACGAATAATAGTTCAAGTTTGGGGTATTTGATAAGGACAATTTTGTACTTATCCGGGCTCACAAAAATGAACAATTATAAGTTCTTTCGGTTGTTCTGATTTAATTGCATGTGTTTTCTTATCAATGTAGGAAATAATCAAAGTCAAGTATAAATGGGATGAAAAGAGAGCAAAATGAAGACAAATGGACCTAATTGCTAAAGAAATGAAACTTCGTGGTCTTGATGTGCAAATACCTAGGCGGAAATTCAAATTCAGCAGAAGAAACTACCATGCGATCGCAAGGAAGGATCCCGATGCGATCGCAAGACACCGAAAAAATTACGAGAATGTAAAGCGCTCAACCATGCGATCGCAGCCCTAAAGCCATGCGATCGCGACTAATCGTGATGTAATTTGTGCGGACACACCGATTCAATTAGAATTCCCACCGGTCCAAACAACTTCAACAACCAAACACACGTTTGGAGGTCCGGAGAGAGTACTATAAAAGGTAGAAGATAGACTTTTCGCGGAGAGGAATTTTAGAGGAACAAGAAACAAGGCAAGAACGAAGATCAAGGCGCGGAATCGAAGATTATCGAGCGAAGATCACGGGTTGTATTTTACTTTTTGTTTTCTTTTCTCCGGACCATGATGAATTCAATTCTTTCGTTAATTGAAGAAATCATGTCCGGCTAATTTACTTTATCTAGGATGAACGATGAAACCTCACGTTTTGATTAATTAGCAGTTTTTCCTTTTTAGTAATTAATTGCCCGTGGATTGATTATTCTTTATTCAGTTTCTTTATTATTTTAATGCTTGCGCACCATTAGAATATATTGTGATCTGTATTGAAGTCGAGAGATTCAATATAGATTTAGCACGTGGTATTGAATAACATAGGGTCCAATAATAGATAGAGATTACTATTATGCCTTATGAAATCCATTTAGGCGATCTTGAGATTTTAATGCATGTGTTTATGCTCAAGCTTAATTAGAGATAATGAAGTTCGCATAACATATAGATTTGATTGACCATCGAGAGAGGCTTTCGATTAATTTAGGAACGCCGATTTTTAGTCCAAGGTAATTAAAAGCTAAAAAGTGATTAACAGATAATTGAGTAGAATGTGTTCAGAGATTCGTGAATCCTAGTATTGTTAAACTTTAATTCGTTCTCATTTTTCAGAGTTGCTTATTGCGAATTTCAATTTAATCAAAATAGTTAATTTAGTTTAGAATCTTAAGAATCAAAAATTGAATTTGTGTTTATTTCCATTGTTAAAATTTGAGTTGTGAAATTAATTGGTAATTTAGTATCTAGTCCTCGTGGGTTCGACACTTTATTTTATCACTATATTACTTGTCCACGATCCATCCACTTGCGGGATATAAATCGCACAACAAGTTTTGGCGCCGCTGTTTCGGGGACTAGTTTTATTAATTGCTACGTTAATTTATAATTTGGCTTTTAACAATTCTTTCTAGTTTTATTTAGTTTTATCTTTATTTTCAATTCGTCGTGATAATCGCTTTGAATTTTATCTGCTTTTTAACTTTTCGGTGTTAAGTGTGTGTGATGCCGTACAAAAGATCTTGATCTTTTGATTTAGATCTAGAAATTGAACGGAGCTTTCACCGACGACAACGAGAAAAAGAGAAAAGAAGCAGCAAAGAAGAAGCCACAATGGAGGATAACCGAATCCGTAATCCGTTGCAAGCGAGATGGTCAAACAATCGTGCACCAATAGCTCGATTGTTGAAGTTAATAAGAGAGACATTCTTATGGGTGAATATATGATGCCACCGATAGTTGAAAATCGGTCCAAGATTATATATCCGCTTTATGGACACGACAACTTCCGGCTTGAGGCGGATGTGATCAACTTGTTCTCGAACGATCGCGCTTTCTACGGGATGATAGATAAAACCCTCATTACCACATTTCTCGCTTTGATGAAATCGTGGCAATTTCAAATACCACCAAGGTCAACGAAGAGGCATCAAGATGAGGCTTTTCCACACACACATCGAAGGATAAAGCTCGAGAATGGTTAGATTCACTCTCACTTTGGGAGCATCACAACTTGGGATGATCCGATCCAAAAGTTCATATTGAAATACTTTCCTCCGGCCGGGGTGAGCAGATTGAAGTACGAGATTTCCAATTTCCAACAGTCTGAGTTGGAAAACTTTTATGAGGCATAGGAGAGATTCAAGCAACTGCTCAGAAAGTGTCCTAGCCATGAGTTTCCTTTAGCAGCTCAGAATCACTACTTCTACTCCGGGTCTAGTTCCTAGCGATCGTTCTTCATTGATTTCGCAGCAGTGGCTCTATCCAAAATAGGTGCGGCGATCTCCATGACTTGTATGAAACAATAAGTGAACAATTCGTTATGTGGCCAGACGGAGGAGTACAAAGGAAAGCAAAGTAGGGTACATGAGGTAGACTCAAATCGCTTGATCTTGGCAAAGATCGATGCATTGGCCAAGCAGATGGAGACGATGAAATATTCTCATTCACTAATATGATTCGAGATGTCTCCACCAATCATGTGACATGCGGGCAAACCATCAATCTTGAGTGCCCATTGACAAAGGTTGATATGCCTTCTCCCGAGCAAGTTGCATATGCTCGGAATTTTCGCCGTCGTGAGAATAACCCTTATTCACGGACATACAATCCGGGATGGAGAAATCATCCAAACTTCTCCTATGGCAACAACCGTAATATCCGAATCCGCCAAATTAAGGGAGGCCACAAGAGAAAAAGGAGGACTGGAAGAAAGCACATTTGAATTGAAGGAGATGCGAGAAAAGATGGGAAGAGATGCGAAAAGACAGGATGTCGCTATCAAGAATATGGAAAATCAGATTAGGCGGTTGGCTAAATTGTTGATCGAGAGACAACCAGCACATGGCCAAGCAATACCGAAGTCAATCCAAAGGAGCAAGTAAATGCAATTACTACGAGGAGCGGGTTCGATTACAGAGATTCATGTGACTAGGCGTGTAGAAAAGAAGCGTGTCCGACAAAGCGAGAGAAAATAATTTAGATGCAGAAGTTGCACCTAAGGACTCTCCACCACTTATATTCCACCACCGGCCACGTCCCTCCAATCCCATTTCCTCGGAGGTCTGCGAAAACACAAGCTAGACAAGCATTCGAGAAATTTCTCGATGTGTTCAAGAAACTCCAGATCAACATTCCGTTTTGTCGATGCTCTAGCACAAATGCCGAGTTATGCTAAATTCATGAAGGAAATTCTTTCAAATAAGCGGAAGTTGGAAGAGCACCTAAAAGCAGCTTATGCTTTATCGAGGAGTGTAGTGCTATCTTGCAAAACAAGCTACCGCCAAAGTTAAAAGATCAGGGAGTTTCTCTATTCCTTGTAATTGTTGGTAGTTCTTTTTCGAAAAAGCATTATGTGATTTAGGTGCTAGCATTAACTTGATGCCTTATTCTATTTTCAAGCCACTAGGTCTCGAGAGAAGTGAAGCCAACCACAATTTCACTCGAGTTAGGCGATCGGTCGGTTAAACGCCCACGAGGAGTTATTGAAGATATTTTGGTTAAAGTGGATAAGTTCATATTCCCGGTGACTTCATTATCCTCGATATGGCGGAGGATAGAGATGTGCCACTTATCTTGGGACGACCATTCTTAGCTCTTTGGAAGGGCCCTCATTGATGTGGAAAAGGGCGGTGATGTTGAGATTGAATGAGGAGCGTGTCACTTTTGACGTATTCAAAGCAATTCAAGATCCAAGCTCCTCCGACTCATGCTTTCGAGATCGATATCATTGATCACGAGGTCGCTAACACATTTGCCTTGGAAAATCCTACAAATCCATGGGAAGCGTGTATTATGCATTCTCAAGATGAAAATTCCGAGTCTCCAGTCCTTGAAGAATGTGCCAGATATTTACAAGGAGCAGAACGGATTGAAAGAAGGAGTAGGTATATGGATCTGGGTACCACACTTCATCAGCAGCCTCCTTCGGTCCAAAAGGCACCAATTCTCGAGTTAAAGCAATTACCTTCTCACCTTAGGTATGCTTATCTCGGTGAATCATCCACTCTTCCAGTCATCATTGCGAACTCTATTGATGAGGATCAGGAGGATAAATTACTCCGAGTTTTGAAGAATTACAAATCAGCCATCGATTGGACTATAGCAGACATCAGAGGTATCAGCCCATCTTTATGCATGCACAAAATTCTAATGGAAGAGGCATATAAACCAACAGTGCAACATCAACGCAGACTGAATCCCCATTTGCAAGAAGTAGTCCGAGCTGAAGTGTTGAAACTGCTTGACGCAGGTATTATCTATTCTATTTCGAGATAGTACTTGGGTGAGTCCGGTCCAGTAGTAGCAAAAAAGGAGGGATCACAGTTGAGAAGAATGAGAATAACGAGCTCATTCCGATCCGATTGACTACCTCATTTGGCGTGTTTGTATTGACTACGTAAAGTTGAATGATGCCACTCGAAAAGACCATTTCCTCTACCTTTCATCGATCGATGTTGGAGCGATTAATGTGTCATTCCATTATTGCTTTCTTGGACGGGTATTCGTGCTACAATCGATTCATATCGCTGGGAAGATCAAGAAAAGACTACATTTACCCGTCCTTATGGCACGTTTGCTTATAGGCGTATGCCATTTGGCCTATGCAACGCCTCACCACATTTCGGTTGTATGATGTCGATCTTTCGGATATGGTCGAAAAATTCATTGAAGTTTTCATGGATGATTTTTCAGTTTTGGATCATCATTCGACGATTGCCTCAAAAATCGACCTTAGTACTTCGTTGCGAGAAAACCAACTTGGTATCGAATTGGGAAAATGCCACTTTATGGTCCAAGAAGGCATCGTGTTGGGACACAGGATATCGAAAAAGGGCATTGAGGTCGACAAAGCAAAGATTCAGTTATAGAAAACCGCCTCCTCCGACATCGATTAAAGGAATTCGGTCTTTTACGGGACATGCGGGTTTCTATAGACGGTTCATACAGATTTCTCAAAAATAACCAAACCGTTATGCGCTTTTCTTTGGAAAAAGATGCCAAGTTCGAATTTTTCGTTGTTGTCTCAAAGCTTTCAACACTCTAAAAACAGCCTAATCTCAAAGACCGTCATTGTACCACCGGATTGGGATCTACCTTTTGAACTCATGTGTGATGCAAGTGACTTTGCCATTAGAGGCGGTTTGGGGCAACGTAAAGCAAAAGTCATACATACCATCTACTATGCCAAACGAACTCTTAATGACTTTCGGATGAATTATGCCACTCTGAGAGAAGGAATTACTAGTCGTAGTATTTGCCTTCAAAAAATTTCGATCTTACCTCATTGGGTCGAAGGTGATTGTGCACACGCACCATGCGGCGTTGAAGTATCTTTTGCTAAAAAGATGCAAAGCCAAGACTTATTCGATGGATCTTACTTCTCCAAGAATTCGACTTGGAAATTAAAGACAAAAAGGGGTTGAGAACGTGGTAGCCGACCACTTGTCAAGAATCGAGCGCAGACGGAAGGCAATGAGGAAGGTGAAATAAATGAGAAGTTTCCAGATGAGCAGATTTTTGGGATAGAGCAGTTGGGGAGTGCACCATGGTATGTAGATTATGTGAATTACCTTGCAAGCAATATCATGCCACCGGATTATGATCATCAACGTCGAAAAAAGTTCTTTTCGTAACTTAAACACTATTTTTGGGAAGATCCTATTCTTTACGAAGGGAGCCGATCAAGTAATTCGGAGATGCCTACCTAAAGAAGAAATGGAGACGGTCTTGGAGCAATGTCATTCTTCACCATACGGAGGTCATTTCGGGCTACCAAAACAAAGAATGAAAGTCCTACAACTGGTTTTATTGGCCGACTTTATTCAAAGATGCCTACACCGGTAAAAAAATGTGACAGTGCCAAAGGATCGGGGAACATATCTCGAAGGTGAAATGCCCCTACGAAGCATTCTAGAGGTTGAACTTTTCGACGTGTGGGTATTGACTTTATGGGTCTGCTTCCACCATCATTCTCAAATTCCTACATTTTGGTGGTGTGGATTATGTGTCTAAATGGGTAGAAGTCTGTAGCCTTACCGACCAATGATGGCAAGGTGGTGGTGAACTTTCTCAAAAGAACATTTTTACGCGTTTCGGGACTCCTCGGGCAATCATCAAATGATTGTGAGGTAAGCATTTTGCAATAGACAGTTTGACACTCTTTTGGCAAAATACGGTGTGAAGCACCGTGTGGCTACTCCATATCATCCACAAACTAGCGGGCGGTGGAAATCTCCAACCGGGAGTTGAAAAGGATCTTGGAGCTTTACGGTGAGTTCATCGAGGAAGGATTGGTCGAGAAAATCGGATGATGCCCTTTGGGCATATCGAATCGCATTCAAAACCCCAATTGGAATGTCACCTTATCGCCTCGTTTTTGGAAAGGCGTGCCATTTACCGGTTGAGTTGGAGCACCGAGCCTCTTGGACATTGAGGAAGTTAAATTTTGACTTGAAAGAAGCCGGTGAGAAAAAGGCGCTTCAGAGTTGAATGAAATGGAGGAATTCAGGTTCGAGGCTTATGAAAATGCCAAACTGCATAAAAAGAAAACCAAGAATTGGCATGACAAAAATATTCAAAAGGCAGTTTTTGGCGGGACAAAAAGTCCTCTTATTCAACTCTCGACTCAAGCTCTTCCCTGGGAAATTGCGTTCAAGGTGGTCCGGGCCATTCACGGTGGTGAAAGTCTATCCACATGGAGCGGTGGAGGTGGCTCATGACACGAAGGGCAGGTTCAAAGTGAACGGACAAAGGCTCAAACATTACTTGAGGGTGATTTTTGAAAGAAAAGTCATTTACCACGTTGAGCAATCCGGAGTGATCACCGCGACAAAGTCGAGCTATAGACTTTAAACAAGCGCTCAATGGGAGGCAACCCATTTTCTTCCCTTTTATTTACATTTTTAGCATTATTTCAGTTTTGGAGCTTTAGGCACGTTTTTGCACGTTTTAGGTTTAAGTTTGGAATAAGTTTTAACTCTTAGATTTCGAGGATTTCATCATCATCATTTTGCATATGCACGTTTATACTGTCTTACAGTTTTATTAAAAAAAAAAAAAATTTGAAATCAGGTGTTGAACCATGCGATCGCATGGTTCACACACCTGCGATCGCATAGACTGGGCAGATTACATTCTGCCCAGATTTCATCATACGTGCGACCGCAACATTTTTAGTCCATGCGATCGCATGGACTATCAGTGGAGATTAAAACCGGGGTTTAAGCTTCATTCTCTTTTCTTAAACTTTTGAACTTCAAAAGTCGTTCCTTCCTCCCTCCTTGATCTCTAACACCATAACAAGCGTCTTGGGCTTCATATTACACTCACTCCACCATCATAAACATCAATCTCGCGATTTATCAAGGTACATTCCGATTTTTGGCGATTAATTTTCGGCCTTGTCCTTCCTTTTACTTTTTATTCATGCTTTGTGATATTTATGGAGTACATGTTGCTTAGATTAGGCTTGAATTGGATGGGGTATTTGACTTCAATTGGGTTTTAGTTGATTAAGTTGGAAAAATTTTTGGTTTTGTTCCTTCCCCCATTGTTGTCATTCCTTTGAAGAACATCACTTGCATACTAGGTGTTTGATAAATTGCCTCATCCACGTTTTTGGCCAAATTCGATGTGAACCACACCATGGGCTACTCCATTACACTAAAGCAATCATCTAGGGTCATGCAATTTAGCTTGAACACATGTTTGGCACGAAATTAACCCAAACGTAATCATAGAGCTCGCAGTCGCCATGGCAGCCCATGTGCATGCATGCCACACAAGAACCTGCCTGTTAGCAACTTCGTCCACCATCCGTTTGACCCTAATGACCTCGGAATCATGTGAAATTTGACTATGTGGTAGACCTTATCATGCAATTTCATGTCACACTTGTCCGTTTCATTTTTGCAATTTCCTAGGTATATTTCTCGATACACGAAGTAGCCTCGTCTATCATGTTTTTCGAATTCTTATTACCTAATGTGTCAACAAGTTTGGGGGTTATATCTTGATCTATATATGTTTTCTTACACTTCTAACATATTTTTGTTCATTTTGCAGATTATGGCCCCGAAACGACCACCGACTGCCACCGAAAAGGAGAAAAAGAAGGCTACCGGCGCACTTCTAAGAGGGCTCGGGTCGATACGGCAGACACCGCCGCCTCTCACCTTTATTTATCCGAAGAGCACAAAGAGCGGTTCACCAATGCCGTGAGCCAGTGGACCCTTTGGGGGGAACGAAGAGTGCACCTAGACGACTTCCCTCATTCCGAGCTCTTCAACTTATTATCGACGCGTCGCCGATGGACCAAGGTGGCCGATACTCCACATCCTATGTACTCCCGGCTCGTCCATGAGTTCTACACGAACTTCAAACCAGAGATAGACATTCATGGGATGAGCACTACAAGCGGCACTTGGGTCGGGACAAATGGTTCATGTTCACCCCGAGGGTCATTGGCGATTTCTATGGCCTATCCACGACGATGTTCACCCTCCGCACGACATTCGGGATATGGGCGAGGTGGCGGTTCTATACAATGAAAGCGGATGCATGGCCACCGCCCGGGAGGGACTTCGAGCACGCGATGGTGATGCACTCTCTCCTCATCCCGAACGTGTTTGTGAGCCACAACATCGACCCGACCACGCATCGCACCACCATTAATGATGCTAGGGCTCATTGCTGTTCATTTAGCTCACGGGAGGAAGATCGACCTAGGGAGTTACATCTACACCACGATCACCTTGTCGGCCTCCCCAGACGGACAAGAGGCACATGACCATCTTCCCAGTGACGATCGGTGGTATTTGGCAAGCAATGGGGTCCCGATTTCACCGACGGAGCCGCTTTTTCAAGAAATGAACCTATCAACCGCTTTGCCTTGGAGAATGCCGACGGGCCATCTGCACGAAGTTATGGGGACAGCCCCACCGCAGACGAGCACCCTCCCGAGGGAGCCAGCAAGAACCCCACCCACCACCGCACCACCTAGAGATATGGCCGCTTTGTTACATCGCTTACTGAGGGTGGTCGGCAGACACGGCTCATTATCGCCACACCGGTGAGCTCCTGACAAGACAAACAGGAGTTGGCGACTCACGGGCTCGAGTGGATGCAGCAGAGACACACTCGATCGTCTATGGAGTTTACCCAGTCGACTTCCTTGAGCAGTAGTCGGATTCGGGCCGACCGTGACTGTGTCAAGCGACGACTAGGCGGATGTGCGGGCAAGTCGGATGACCTCCATGATCGATATGCCGCCCGACACCCACGCCCACCTCCTCCACCGGTTGACCCTCCACACTCCTTCTTCGTGCATCCTCCAATCCACCTCCGGAAGTTCCTAAATTTTTATGTATTTCTTTATTTTACATGCAATTGGGGACAATGCGCGTTTTAAGTTTGGGGTGGTTGATAAAAATTTTGCTCAATTTGACATATTCATGATATTTGATGATATTTGATTGTTGAAAAAAAAAAAAAAAAAAAAAAGCCTTGTCGGCTAATGATGAAATTTTCGTTTAATTTTAGCTTTAAATCATGACTTGTGAATAAATTATATTGTTGTTTAAATCGAGACTAATTAATCATATCTCGATATTGTGTTGTGTCGGCCAAATGGCGATGATATGTAGCTATGTTGGTGCACTTAAGTTGAAAATAATAGGATACTGTTTAAGCCTAAAAATCATCATCCGTATCTCAAACAAATAACCAATATAGTGAGTGATTGTAGTCGATGAACTGTGTGATGGTGGCTATCTAGATTATGTTTGATTCCGTGTATGTCTAAAAAATAAAATTGTGTGGAGCACTTTAGACCGATTAGAGGAAACTAAGTAATGACCGAATGTTAGGAATCTAATCCCTCAAGATGAACTTATTGCACGCAAAGATCAAGGCTTTTATTTTATATAACTCATTTGAAGCCTTTTTGACTCGAGTGATAAAGTCATTGACCAAAAGCTCGTTACATGGGTCATTTAGAAAGCTTAATGGAATGAGTTTCGCATACGACTAAATATCTTATAACTCTTTTTCGTAGCCTATTTGACTCGAGTGAAAAGGTCCGTAGGGGTTTCTCAAAACCCGATGCCCTAAAGTTCAAAAAGACTTGGGAGTCATCGGCCTAAAGCTCGTTACATGGGTCATTTAGAAAGCTTAATGGAGTGAGTTCTGCACATAAGATTAAAAAAAAAAAAAAAAAAAAAATAAATAAATAATATATATATATATATAAATAAATAAATAAAATAAAATAAATTGTCTTTGCAAAGTAACCTGAGGATTAGATGACTAATGGGTTTGACTTACTTAGCAAAAAAATTTCTGGTCAAGAGTGCTCATAAATTGGAGAATCTTCATAAGCCTAGGTTGTCACAATCATTAGCTTTCTCAACCAGCCTCTAGAAAGAAAAGAATGTGAACAACCTTAGACCCAGAAATCTTGGAATTATGAGAGAAAACAATTATTTTGGGAGAAGTGTTTCTTACGAGAGGGAAAGGAAAAATTGACCAAGTGGTTGGACTATCACCTCCATAGAATTTAAGTTGATCAGATGAACTGCCCTCACACACGATTCAAGTATGTTTTAATTGGAATCATGTTTACAACTGTATAACCTGAACACTCGTCATGATTTCTAAGTTTTTCTTTGTGCAAAAATCTGAAGCAAGAACGGCAAGCTATTTATGAACTTTATTATTGCTTATTCCATATAGCACAAGATTGTTTTTAATAGTTTATTCGAGGACGAATAATAGTTCAAGTTTGGGGTATTTGATAAGGACAATTTTGTACTTATCCGGGCTCACAAAATGAACAATTATAAGTTCTTCGGTTGTTTCTGATTTAATTGCATGTGTTTTCTTATCAATGTAGGAAATAATCAAAGTCAAGTATAAATGGGATGAAAAGAGAGCAAAATGAAGACAAATGGACCTAATTGCTAAAGAAATGAAACTTCAGGGTCTTGATGTGCAAATACCTAGGCGGGAAATTCAAATTCAGCAGAAGAAACTACCATGCGATCGCAAGGAAGGATCCTGATGCGATCGCAAGACACTGAAAAAAATTACAGAATGTAAAACTGCTCAACCATGCGATCGCAGGCCCTAAAGCCATGCGATCGCACAGCCTAATCGTGACAGAATTTGTGCAGACACCTGATTCAATTAGAATTCTACCGGTCCAAACAACTTCAACAACCAAACACACGTTTGGAGGTCTGGAGAGAGTACTATAAAAGGTAGAAGATAGACTTTTCGCGGGAGACGAATTTTAGAGGAACAAGAAACAAGGCAAGAACGAAGATCAAGGCGCGGAATCGAAGATTATCGAGCGAAGATCACGGGTTGTATTTTACTTTTTGTTTTCTTTTCTCCGGACCATGATGAATTCAATTCTTTCGTTAATTGAAGAAATCATGTTCGGCTAATTTACTTTATCTAGGATGAACGATGAAACCTCACGTTTTGATTAATTAAGCAGTTTTTCCCTTTTTAGTAATTAATTGCCCGTGGATTGATTATTCTTTATTCAGTTTCTTTATTATTTTAATGCTTGCGCACCATTAGAATATATTGTGATCTGTATTGAAGTCGAGAGATTCAATATAGATTTAGCACGTGGTATTGAATAACATAGGGTCCAATAATAGATAGAGATTACTATTATGCCTTATGAAATCCATTTAGGCGATCTTGAGATTTTAATGCATGTGCTTATGCTCGAAGCTTAATTAGAGATAATGAAGTTCGCATAACATATAGATTTGATTGACCATCGAGAGAGGCTTTCGATTAATTTAGGAACGCCGATTTTCAGTCCAAGGTAATTAAAAGCTAAAAAGTGATTAACAGATAATTGAGTAGAATGTGTCGGTGGATTCGTGAATCCTAGTATTGTTAAACTTTAATTCGTTCTCATTTTTCAGAGTTGCTTATTGCGAATTTCAATTTAATCAAAATAGTTAATTTAGTTTAGAATCTTAAGAATCAAAAATTGAATTTGTGTTTATTTCCATTGTTAAAATTTGAGTTGTGAAATTAATTGGTAATTTAGTATCTAGTCCTCGTGGGTTCGACACTTTATTTTATCACTATATTACTTGTCCACGATCCGTCCACTTGCGGGATATAAATCGCACAACACATGTGTTGAGAGAAAACGCATTTCAGTTGGTATGCAAAAATATCAACAATCTCTACCATTTTTGTATATCACAGCTTCAAGTATAAGTTGTGCAGATAGGGTAATCATCCATAGTTCATTGCCTTTAGTACCTGCACTAACAATGTTTAACTTTTGTCAATATTCAAGAAATTCAAACAGTTTGTAAATTTAATCAGAGAAAGTACCTTAGTTCCCATAACAGCAGAATTCACATCGGTATGAATCTTATCAAGTTGTATCACATTGTTGGCAACTATATCACGAATAAAGTGTAATTTTATATCTATGTTTTTGGTGCGTTCATGAAACATGAGATTTTTACATAAATGAATAGCACTTTGAGAATCAGAAAGAGAGTAACACGTTGATTTAAATATCCAATTTCATTTAACAAACCTTGAAGCCATAATGCTTCCTTGACTACTTCAGTAACAACAATATATTCCGATTCAGTAGTTGATAATGCATCAATGGATTGTAATTGAGACTTCCAACTTATGCAAGAATCACATAAGGTAAACATATAGCAAGAAGTAGATCTTCTTTTATCCCTATCACTAGCATAGTCAGCATCAACAAATTCCCTAAGTCTTATGCCTTTATGACTTTTTTCTTGAAAATTAGGTACAACTCTCTAGACCCCTTTAGATATCTAATTAGCCATTTTAGAGCATCCGATGTTCCAACCTAGGGCCGGACATGCATTTTCTTAAAGAGCTAATAACATGAGCAACATCGGACTCGTGACACACCATAGTGTACATAATGATCCCACCGCATTAGAGTAGGGGACATTTTTCATTTTACCTTCTTCTTCATCACAAGAAGGACAAAGATCTTTACCAAGTTTAAAATGGTTTCCTAAGGGAATAGAAGTTACTTTAGCATCTCTTAAACCAAAATTATCTACAATCCTATCAATATAATCAATTTGTTTTAGAGTTAAAGTCGTGCTCTTCTATTTCTAATGATATTTATACCAAGTATTTTCTTAGCATTTCTCATATCCTTCATTTCAAATTTAGAATTTAAAGCATTTTTAATTCTATCAATATCTTCAAAAGAAGGGCCACACAATAACATGTCATCAACATATAAAAGCAAATAGACAGGCAATGAGTTTGAACTTTGTAATCTGAAATACATACAATGATCATAATCACTTCTTTTGAAACCTAGAGTTAAAACAAAGAAATCAAATTTCTTATACCATTGTCTGGGAGCCTGTTTTAAACCATAAAGGGATTTCTTTAATAAGCACAACATATCAGATTTATTTGTTTCAATGAAACCTTCAGGTTGACACATATAAATGGTTTCTTCAAGATCACTATGAAGAAAAGCTGTTTTGACATTTAATTGTTCTAATTTCCAATCTAAGTGAGCAGTGAGGGCAAGTATAACTCTAATGGTAGTAATTTCACTACTGGGAAGAAGATTTCATGATAATCAACTCCCTTCCTTTGAGTGAAACCCTTAGCAACAAGTCTGGCCTAATATTTGACTTGTTCACTTGGAGTAATTTCAGGTTTTACTTTGAACAACCACTTACAGTCTACTAAGGACATGTTGTCAACTTTAGGAACTAATTCCCAAGTATTATTTTTATATAGGGAAGCTATCTCATCCTTCATAGCACTAATTCGCATCTCAGAATGCTAACTTTCTATAGCCTCTTGATAAGACTTTGGTTCAGTATCAAAAAGTTCATGCATGGATAACAAGGCAGCAGAAACACACTCAGAATAACCTAATCTATTTGGAGGTCTTATTTGTCTTCTATTTTTATCTTTGGTAAGTTGGTAATCAGCTAATGGATGAAGGTCAACATCATTATTGTTTTCAAGGTTATTATCATCATGTTGCATCTAAGTTATAATCAGGCTCCACCTGATCATGAACATCATCATTTCTGGTAGTAACAATAGGTGAAATAAGCTCCATCTGATCACTGTTACTATTTGAATTACATTTTGAAGGCTAAGAAGAGATGTTTTTGTTTAAACATGGCATGTCATCTTCATTAAAAATGACATCTCTACTGATAATAACTTTGAAACCATGATCATCTTTAACCCTTAACCCCATCAGCATATCCTAAGAAGACGCACTTCTTAGACCTAGGTTTTAACTTTCCTATATTTTGATGAGCAAATACAGAACATCCATACACCTTTAAAATGTCATAGTTAGCAACATTTCGAGACATTTTCTCAATATGAGTTTTTCCATCAATGGCAGAATAGGAAGATCTAGTTATTAAGTAACAAGATATCATAACAACTTCACCCTAGAACATTTGAGTCAAACCAGAGCTAGATAACATACATCTGACTCTTTCAATGAGGGTTCTATTCATCCTTTCAACAACCCCATTTTATTGGGGATGTGTGCCTAACTGTTTTATGTCTTAAGATACCATTTTTACTACAGAATTGATCAAATTCAGTATTACAATATTCTAGACCATTGCCAGTTCTAATGACCTTAACCTTATTTCCCATTTGATTTTCTATTAAGACTTTCCAGTTTTTGAAGTTCTAGAATGCATCTGACTTGTGTTTTAATAAGAAAATCAAACCATCATAGAATAGTCATCTACAATAGACATGAAATATCAATTTTCCATATGAGTGGGCTTGCTGGTAGGTCCCCATAAATCAGAGTGTAAATACTACAAAGGAGCCTTTGACTTATGAGTTCCAGTAGCAAATTTTAACCTATGCTGTTTTCCTTACAAGGCAATGATCACAAAAGGGAATTGTATTTATGTGATCATTTCCAAAGATGCCTTGAGACTTAAGATTTTGAAGACCCTTTAGACTTATATGTCCTAACCTTCTATGCCATGCCATAAGTTGCTGTTATCAATACTTGGCATAGTAATAAAAGCCCCAGACCTAAGACTGAATCTGCATTCATAACATAAAGGCAATTTCTAATAAAACCTTTCATGTGCATTAAAGATCCCTTCAACATTTTCGTATGTTCCCCATCAAACTTACCAGACCAACCACTTTTGGCTAAAGAAAGAACATAAAGAAGATTTCTAGTTAGGCTAGGAACATACCTAACTTTCTCAAAATTGTAAACTATTCCAGTATCTAATCTTAGTATAATGCTTTCTATTCCTATGACTTTACAGGACATACTATTTCCCATAAGAACTTGACCCATATATTTTTCTTCAAGAGTGTTAAACCACTCTTTTTTATGTGTCATATAGAAATTACACCCTGAGTCTAATATCCACTCTTGTGGATAATCACTTGTAGAAGTCACATACACTTTTGAAGCTTTTTCTTTTAACTCATTTTTTCTTTTGTAACAATCTTTTATGAAATGACCCATCCTACCTATCCATAACACTTTCTACCCTTTGCTCTGGACTTGGATCTAGACTTGGACTTATATCTATTCTTTTTACTAGACTTATCTTGCTGATAATCCCTAGTGTTATTCCTCCTTTTGGCAGTCAACCCCTCACCATCAATTTTTGTGGACTTTAACTCTAACTCTCTACTTTTAAGATAATTAACAACTATATCAGGGGTTAGAACATTTCTTCCATATTTGATAGCATTTTTTTTTTTTATCTCTAGCAGATTCAAGAAGAGAATTTAGGAGAATGATAGCTCAGTAATCATCAGGATCTTTATCCTCAGTATTTTCAATATCTTCATCAATCTTATTGAACATATCAAGACTCTCATCAAGATCCTTTGAATGATCAATTTTAAAACAAAACAATTGTTCTAAAAGAAACATTTTTTTGGTAGAGACTTGATCAAATAAAGTTCAATAAGTTTGTCCCACAGAGCTTTTGTAGAAAGCAATTTTCCTATCTTTCTAAGCACAGAGTCAGAGAGATGTAAAATAATGGATGTATATGCAAGTTCATCAGCTTCATATTTTTGATTTATCAGTATAAGAATCAGAATATTTTCCATCTAAAGCTTTAGAAACTTTCTGTTGCACTAATATGGCTTCCATTTTTTGTTGCCAGATTGGAAAGTTATCTTTTCCATTAAAAAGTTCCAATTGAAATTTTGTAGAAGTCATATTGTGTGACAGATTTATTAATAAAACAAGATAATGCAACTTAACACTATAGTCAAGAATGTTTTCACATATCACACGAAAGGAAAAAACTATATGTTGTAAATGAATAAACCACCCAAGGGCAATTGTGAACTCCAAGATTCAGACCCTTCAAGAGAGCACATACATAAAAGTTCAGTAATTTCCTCCTAAATCTAAAGGATAAGAGCCACATCCCAGATACAAATGCTTGAGAAATAATAGACAAATTATTCACACGATTTAGTCAAAAACTTTCTTGATAATTTCACAAATAGTGCATGCATCCACAAAAGAGTACAAGTCTTTGAAACAGATCCGAACCAAGAAATCGAGATATCGCACAAATTTGTATATATTTTGAAAAATAAGTTTAAACATAATATCATAAGTTCTTTTTTGCGAAAGATAGACACGACTAATTTGTCCTAGGATTTTTCTCAGAGCTCTGATACCATTGTTAAGTGTTCACATATCTAACATGCATCCTAATCAATCACACAAAGTAATACAAAAAGAATGTAAAAGAGAAGATCAAGAACACAAGATTTGATTTGCCGGTTAGACAGCAGCGGTTCACCTTTGAGACTCCCAAATGGGATTATGGCCTTTCTACACTAAAAGAAAGAAATCGGTGAAACAATATACAACGGAGATCAATACTCAAACAAAACCCCTAAATTCACCCATAAAGATTTTAGCCCTATAATCATCACATAACATCCCCAAAGTTATTGTTCACCTATCCAAGGCAATTCCATCTCACCACAAGTTTTTCACTCGGAAAAAACTAGAAAAGAAAATGAGATGAATGAGATTGCATCAAGAATCGATAAGCGTAGCCAAAAGCAAGAAAAAAGCAGATTCTTTTATGCCCTAGAATCGAAGAGATGAGGCCTTATATACATACAACCAATGGATCAAATTTATCACTTGTGATCCAACGGTTCATGAAAGAGTCAACAATGTTGAAAGCGTGTTGAGAGAAAATGCATTTCCAAAATGCAACTTCAGTTGGTATGCCAAAATATCAACATAGACAAATGGCATCCCAACAAAAGCGTCGGCGTTTTGTTGGCGATAGGTACCATCCTCCATTTGTTTATTTTGCCTTAGTCCACACTATGGATCATGCTATCATTTATGCACTATTGATTGCGTGCTAAGATTAACTGCATGCATGTTTGTCAAAACCTATGTTGAATTTTCAATTGTACATTAAAATCATCCAAAGTATGGCACTATACAATTGAGTGCCTATTTGACAAAACTTTTGAATTTTTTAAACATTTTTTGATAAAAGTTGATGAAATATATGGTTGAAAAGTTGAAAAAGTTGTGGTTTTATATTTTTATAAAACACCATGAAATGTCTGATTAAAATTATTGAATTTGACCTTAATTTTTAACATCTTTTAAGCTATACCAAACATGTCTTTGAATTATTTGCCCATTATATGTTTATTTGTTCTTGAGCATGGTTTTATATTGGAAAATTTGCCTATAAGACACTTGTAAGTAACTTGTTCCACATTAGGTCAAAACATTTTTCAAAATTGTGATTAAGTCTTACTATTCATCAATATTTCAAGTTAATCCCAAAATTAGCGTCTTCTTCCACATCTACAACCACCAATCCTTGGGCACCAATTGAGACATCAAATTGCTCACCCAAGGTGGGCGAGTCAATTGGTGACCGTCCGATAGTCGTGCGTTCGGTAGAAGAGGTCACGGCGGCGCTAGGGGCTAAACCTAGGTCCGCTGCGATTTGGGTGCTATTTTATGGCGTGGGGCCTGAATTTGATGGCATGAGGCCAGGTATGGGTGCGATTAGGGTGACCGAAGGTGGTCCGCTCATGGTGAAGTCAGGGTCCGATGGTTTTGGGGTCAGGTTTATCATAAGAAACTTGGTTCTGGTTACTTGCTTTTTGGTGTTTCTTGCTTTCTAGTTTCTTGTTTTCTGGTGTTTCTTATGTAAATAAATTAGTTAGAAATACTCTGTTCTCATTGAATTCCAATTTCTAATTACAAGTAGGGAAATGGAAGTTCAAAATTACATACATTTAAGGTTTAATTCTGGTCTCGTCGGCGGTGGCAATGGATATTGAGGCACAGGTAGACATTGGGTTGTACACATTTACTTGCTTCACATACATAAGTGGTTAGTATTTAGATTTTGAAAAGAATCGAATCGTATGTGAAAAAGATTATGAAGAATGAAGATATGGAACAAAGATATGTGATAACACTCCACCATCTGATGGCCATGATTTCTTGCTATTGGATGTGGGCATGCTCTGATGAAAGTTGATCATAAGATTACTTTTTTGTGTTGTTTGATACTGTATTATAGAAAACAATATCACAGAAAATAGTATCATAATAGAAATAGCATATAATTCGCATACGTGCTCAGAATTTTTATTATAATATGTTTTTAGAATCGTCTCGATGAGCCAGTCAAGACCAGTCGCTTTGCCACTGCGTAAAATTGGTTTTAATTATTTGAAGTCGTCTCTTTAGCTTAAAATAGTAATCTTTAATTTTTCTTGTCCAAACAAAGGTCATACATACTAAAACAAATTATCATAGATAAATGTATCTTAATATATCAAGATCACACATTAAATTATCTTAATAAAACAGTATGAGAAACTACAACCCAATAAAATAATATTATCATAGATTAAATAACAGTATCATAGATTGAAACATTATCGTAATAAAACAGTATCAAAGATAAAAGTATGATATAAGTATCATAGATAAAACAGTATCATAGATAAAACTAAAGGTAGAGATTTTATCTTCGATTGAAGTAATGATAACGTTCTAAACAAAATCACGAGATTAATATATTTTGAACAAGTGGGAGATTGTTAGAAATATTGTTGAAAATATATTGTGATTTTTTTTGAAAAACATCTATGGGTTTTTGCTTTGGAGATTTAAAAAAAAAAAAAAAAATTGGCCGTGGCCCTCCGCCAAGATGCATCACATGCCGCGGTTGGACCGCGACAAATAGATGACAACAGTTTGAGACACCTAAGGGTGCCTCTTCGACCCAAGTGTTGTGTCCCTTGGTTTTGGGTGTCTTTTTACATCAAAACCAAGTTGAATTTGATGAGAAATAACACAAGAAACAGAAGAGATGATCCCCAAACAACATCAAAGTATTTAACATCAAATTCATTAAGAAAAAATCTCAGATTTCTTACCATTCATAGTTCCTTTTTCTGGAATTCATTAGTACTAGTGCAATCCGGTTTGAAGCTTGAAATCCGTTAAAACTATTTGAGTGAAGACCCTTAGCATCTCATTCTTTAATAGAGGGGTTCAAATATCATTTTTTAGACAGCGTTATACGCGATTCAAGTCCCGTGTTTTATCATTCTATTTGTGTTTCATTCTTCTCTTCAAGGTAAATTTTTCAATACCTCTCGGTTGTGTTTATTCATTAACATATGTGGTCGTTGTGTTTATTGATTTTTTATCCATCTCCGAATGAGTCTAAAATTCATTATGATTCTAGAGTATGATTATTTGTTAGCTTGAAAATAAACATATACATGATTTTTGTTTTATATGCACGATGATAGTGTTGTTATTTCCTCAACCAGAGCAATCCAAGTTTGACTCTGAAATGTTTAGCCATCAAAATGTTGAGTGGAACCATATACAATATTTAGGTGTATCTTTTGAATTATAGTAGGCAAAATCATATCATATGAGATTAGTCCTTCTATTAATATGTAATTCTAAAGTATTTGCACATAACTTGATATTGGATTTGTTACGGGTGTGTCGGATAGGTACTTCAGTGATATTGGACTAGAGATTTTCTGTTGATATATCAGTGAACCATCACTTATGTTATAATTGGCTCTTGTAATGCTGATATGAGTCTCTATGCATTTGTTTTAACAGCCTAATACATATTCAAATATGCACACACCCTAATATAGTATTAGTTGTGGGAGTGTCGGGTTGGTACTTGAGCAATCGTGGACTAAGCCATTAGAAATCGGCTAGGAAAGTCATGATGTATATTTAGGATACAAAAGATCTTGTGTTAAGAAATCAGTGAACCAACAATCTTGATTTAGTTAGATACTGTGACATTAAATTGTCTTATGTTAACATATGAACGAACCAATATTGTTATTTATAGTTGGATCTTGTGACGTCGATTTACTCACATGTATTATTTTTTACCATCTACATGATTTGAACATATAGTGTTATGGATTCACACGATCGATCTGGCACATCACCCATGCACTTGTCTGGTGCTTCGCATTGTGCCATGTGATGTAATTGCATAAACGCCACGCAACGTGATCTTGTTTCGTATTTGTCAAATGCACAATTCTAAAAAGCTCGCCTAAGCGTGAGGCCTAGTCATACTTTACACTTTTTAGAATACTGATCAAATATAACTATTACGCTACTATGCAAAATTTCTCTACTTTTAGCATCTTATGGTTTTCATCTTTATTTTTAGCCTCATATTTCTGTATTTTCATCTTTGAACTTCTTTTCTTATTTTCAATTTTCACACTATGTCCCCTTGTTTTCATTTGTAGGAACTCGGAAATTTGTAACCTGATTTCCTTCAATTTATTTGATGTTTTCTCTCTGAAACGTTTCTAAATTTTTGTTGTTTCATAAAGAAACTGTTGGAGTTTTTTTTTATATCCTATCATCCAATTCGTAGTTTAATTATATATATATATATATATATATATTTATTTATTTATATATATATTTATTTATTTATTTATATATGGGTAGGAATTAATGTTCGACCCCTTCATATTATCGAAAGGGGCCACTTAGATTTGAATGAATTTAGGCTCGTGCATATCCCTGATGGTATCAAGGTGCCTTATTATTCAATTGGAACAATAGAGGATCGCACCAAAACTTAGTAAAACAAAAATATGTTCAACCGGCTGGTCTAAGGTATACCAAGTATGCTTGCTGCTGGTAAGAGTTTGTGCTTTCTGTTATTCTGATAGGAAGCACAGTTCAAGACCGGAGATCAAGCTCGTGTATGCCAGATGCAACAAGAGAACGGGCCAAAGCTGAAGCGGTGACTTCGAAATTGTTTAAGTTTGCTGTGCATTTGCAATGTAATAAACACTTTTTCATTTTTCAGTATTAATTTAGTAGTAGTTACTGAATTGTACAAGGGGGGCAGGGAGTCTAAATAAGGACTTTTGGGAAAAAATAACGGCATTCAGTTTGTTTAGCAATCAGTGGGAATATTTGGAGAGAGCAGAGTTCTCCAATTCTCTGTAATACAATAGTATACATTTTGGTTCCATTTATACAGGTTCAGCATTAATTCCTTTCAATTCATTTCTACCATTACATACAATATTCATTTCTGTGATACAAAATACAATGGGTGTCTGTAATCTTCTCGGAGGAGCTCGGAATCCGCCTCTGCTGTAGCTTCAAACTTAATTTCTGATCTGTGTTCCATCATATTTCTTCAAATAAATCATGGAATCCCGCACGTTCTCGTTGTCGGGCGATCACTCGTCTAACCAGTTCTCTAAAGAAGAGTTTCAATGGTATGTATGAAGGGGTCGCCGTACTTGAAAATACCTCGCGAGCCTCCCTCCGCAGTAAGTTGTTGTTTGAATTAAATAAACTATCCTTATCTTTGTCAAAAACAATCTTCGGTTATATTATATAGAAATTTGAGAATGGGAGGCCTTTCTCTCTTTCTCTACACACACACACACACACACACAAATGAAAGCATAGCGATGAAAGAGTAGTATGTACGAGGATGCCTTTCATCCAATTGTAGATCCCCACTTATTGAATCGATGGGTCAAACAAAAGTATTTAATCTTCTAAGATAATATTCTTTACTGACTTACACGGTCCTGTTGACAATTTCCTAATAAAAATGAAGCTTCTGAAAGATGAAGACAACGTCTAAATACCAATGTTCTAAAAAGCGAAAAATATATGGCAGTAGCGGCGCTGTAAACGAAGCTTTTCGAACTAAAGCGAGACAAGGGTAAAGCGAGGACGACCGTGATGTGTGACTAGGCGTGGAGGCCAATCTTTACGCCTATACGGAGCCTAGGGGAAACTTAGATTGACTTTTACAAGAGTGCTAAATACAAATTAGTGGAATGTATATCACTTAGTTCCCCACTTAAAGTAATAACCAGTCGATTTGAAATCTGAAGTGGAATGGCTGATGCTCAGTGGATACACAAGCAATTTATAAAACATTCTAAGAATCGAATTCTTATTTAGACACTCAACGGTGTAGCTAGAAGAGATTCAATTTTTTTTGGACAGGCTAATATATATATATAAATTTCGTACAAAAATTTTATTTTTTCAAATATATATATTGGCATGGGCAAGGGCAAGGGGGGTTTTCAGCCCAGGGGGCCGTGGATCCGCCCTTGCTCGACACCCTATCAAAGTGTATATTATTTGACATAATCCACCTATAATTATTTATTACGTACTTTGATTTATCCACGTCATCGATTACATGTATAAATTCCGTTCTAAATTTTACTAATTTTTTCTTGTCACTATATTATCACTATATGGATATCGTATATTGCAATCGAGTTCCAAAACTCATAATTGTTTTTGATAATTATATACCAATTGCTACAATACATATTTTGTTGGATTCATAGTGAAGTTTGACCATCTTAGTATTAAAACTTGAGGTTTTATCTTAAAAAGTCAACTTTATTAAGATGAGTAGTCCAAGCTTTTATATGTTTGTTAATATTTCAGTATTTAACAAATGTGAAATTTATCCTTTAAAACTTAGCCCACGTTTGGTTAAGGTTTAATTATAATTTAAGCTGGTCAAATTGGTCTAAAAACAAAAATTTATCAATACATTTCGTAGGACTCATAACTCAATACCCACTTATTATTCATACAATCCATAGGGCCCACAACTTAAAAGATTTATTAATCCAATCGTAGCATGACACGTGTCATATAAATTTTCATAACTCCTCCCCACCATGGGGAAGAGATCATTTCCCATAAAAATGATACTACCATCTTGAAGAAGCGTCAAATATTACTTGCACCAACAAGCAACATTAATTGTACAATGATATTTATACTCCTTATACAAATTCCTGTCCTATCAGCCAACCTTCTCAAGGCAAACTCATGTGTTACCCAAGCATACAAGGTCTCTATTCTCAATGGACTCCCTCAAGGTTCCAGCCCATTGAAGTTGCACTGTGCATCTGGAAATGATGATCTTGGATTCCACACACTAAATTTAAACCAAGATTTTAGTTGGAATTTTTGTGAAAGTATAATACAAAATACATTGTTTTTCTGTCATCTTTGATGGGGTTCAAAGAATCGAGCTTTTGATGCTTTTAGTTCGAACTTGATCGAAGATTGTCCATACGGTGTATGTCTTTGGGTAGCAAAGAGTGATGGAATCTATTTTCGGTTTAATGCAATTGGACAATTGGAAAAGAAGTATTCCTGGCAATTAGAATTAAATTGTCTATTGTTTTATTTATCTCACATTATAATCTTAAAGTATATTATTATTTACTTGATTATCAACACTAATGATAGATAGCTGTATTCAATAAATAAAGTGCCATTATAAGCCTGTTTGGCTAACATGGCCATAAAAGCATTAAACACTCCTCGATGGAATATCTAATTATAAAAAGGATACTACCGACTTGAAGAAGCATAATATCACTTGTACCAACAAGCAACACGAATTGTACCATGATATTTAAAATCCTCATACAAATTCTTGTCCTATCAGGCAACCTTCTCAAGGCAAACTTATGTCTTATCCAAGGATAATAGATGTCTGTTGTCAATGGACTCCCTCAAATTTAAACCAAGATTTTAGTTGGAAGTTTTGAAAAAAAAATTCCGAAATACATTGTTTTTCTGTCTTGTTTGGTGGGGTAGCTAAAAGTGATGGACGTGGAAAGTTGGAAAAGAAGTATTCCTGTCAATAAGAATTAATTTGTGTATAGTTTTATTAATCTCACATTATAATCTTAAAGTATATTATTATTTACTTGAGCAAAATTTGGCCTTTTCTTATCACCTGGACAAGGATATGCGTTAAAATTATTGTCCAATGGCAGGAGAGGGAACAATGAGTCGTTATCTTACTTTTTTAAATCGTAGCGAAAGTAAAAACTTCTTTGACCTAGACTTGTTAAATTTGGTATCAGTGGCACTAATAAATAAGAGTAATGCTATCAATTATAAGTGCTGATTGTCAAGAGTTATGATAGATAACATTTTTCAATAAATAGAGTCCATTATAAGCCTATTTGGGCTTACATGGCCATAAAGGCACTATACACTCCTCGATGGAATATCGAAGGCAATAGGTTAATTAATGTTGGGATAGTTGGCACAGTCAATTCCAAGAACTCATAAAAATATCAACGATAATCAACGACCGATTAAGTCTACTTAGAATGGAAGTTTGTCGGTCACTAGTTCTTTCTTCAAAAATCAATTGAGAAATTGCAAGAGATTTGGTCAACTATTAAATCAAATGATGTTAAGCACATTTTCATCTCTTCTCAAAAAAAAATAAACAAGGTAATTTCGTTACAAAATTATGTTTAATTTCACGCAGTTCTATTCCTTGAGGAGAAATACCAATGAATTGGATCTTTGTTTGGCTCCCAACAATCAAATGCCTGGAATAAAAAGATAATTTTTCTATTCTTATTATTATTTGTAGATAGATAGAGAACATTGTGTATCAAATACTATTACAATTAATAATAAAATTTAAGCAAGCTGCCCTTTTGCAACTCTCATAGCCGGTCCACTTTTTGGTTCGCAAGGGCTCAAAGGGGCTTGACTTCAGCCTTTTGAAATCACTATTTGAATAGAAATCAATTTTCAATCCAATATAGGGCAAGATTCTTGCCAACCAACCCAAAAAACTTCATAATAACGTTTGAGTAGAAGATGAGATATTGTCGTTAACGACTCTCTCGAAGAGCTGCTCAAAATTCTCCAAGGTATATCTCTTCTACCAAATTTTGGTGCTCAAGGCACGGCAAGAGATCTATGCACTTGACATTAGTGAGTCAATCACAAATCTCACCTACCTGAAAATAAGATTCTACATCTCATCTATCACAACAACTCTCTGCTATTGACTACAAGTAACGGAAAACCTAGTTACAAATAAACGAATTGTCTGTCTCTTTGCAAATCAGTCTCCACGAAAAGCCTCAAACATTATACGCTCTATTATTGATTCTAACTTGACTGTTAAAGTGAGCTTTCTCTACCACCTTGGTCTATTGCCAAGCCCACTAATCGACACTCAATGACAATAAAGAAACTTTTAAGATGTCCGGTCTTTGACTCCGTGGCATAGTAAATTTCGTATCCAAAATAAATAAAAAATTATACAAATGAAGAATTGTGGTATGAGGATGCCATTGATCCAAATACCTTTGCAAAGTAGATCAACCATAGATCCCTTGTTACTGGATTTATCGGTCACTCAAGTATTTAACTTACATTCCAAGGTGGTCTTCGCAAATTCACATGGTCGTGTCCATATTTGCTTAATACACATTAAACTTCAATCAAGATGGTGCTTCAGTAGCAGCTAGGTTAAGAGGGAAGTTATATTTTTTGATCAGTTACAATAATCGATTGAACAAGGGATGAGTCATTTGTTTGAGCAAGGAGGTGCACAATGACTTGCTAGCTTCAAATTTCTGAGGTGAACCGATTATATTCCTAAAAAACTTTCTTTGAGCCAAATTTCCATAATTCCCCCATGATCCTATTCTAATTGAACAATATTATTAAGTCAACTCTTAACAATAGATTATATTCCTAAAAAGACTTCCTTGGAGCCAAATATATATGGAGAGTTAGGAATGATCAACTGATTCTAAAAGATAAGAAAATTTCTAATTAAATTCAAATAAGTGGAATGTATATTACCTAATTCCCACTTAAAACCAGTTAGTTTCAACAATAAAGTTGAATGGATGATGCTTAGTGGATACGAATAGGCTATTTATAGAAAATTATAAGATTCCTTTTCAAATTTAGACACATACAAATTATACCCTATTACAGTGTATAGTATGTCTTGGACTACATAATTAAGTTGTATTTTTACTAGTTATATATGTAAGACATATTAATGTGGCCCATTTAATATTATTAAATGAATTAAATGAAGTGGATTTTAATGCTAAAATCTAATTGGTGAATTGACAAGTGGTAGTTTCTTAACTGCACACTTTGATGGAAAGTGGACAGTTTTAAGCCAATTAGAAATTGTCTCTCTCTACCTATAAATGTGAATTTATTCTCTCAAAATGCATACGTTCAATTATAGAGAGGTGAAGAGAGAATGGTTTCTTTATTTTCTGGTTTCTTTTATTGCAGGTTCTATTTCTTTAACTATTATCAATGGATCAAGGTACGCCTAATTGCTTAATTTATAATGTGAAAATCATGAAGTTCCAAGATAAAAAATTTAAGGTTCATATTATCAAAGACTTTAAATGAAGATATTGATTGACTAACATGTAGTATTAGAGTCCCGGTTGGGGCTTGTGATTTTTCGATTAAGTGTATTGTTTTACAAACTAAAAGTTTATGTGAATTATTATTCCGTTGTAGTTAAGTAATTATATGAGTTGGGGAAATTAAGATTTTCATGCAATGAAGAATTATGTTCCTTTCTATAAAGCTTGATCCATTAAATTGCAAAGTCTAGTGTTTGCTATATATTATAATTGGTTTGGCATAAAATATGGATCAAGCCACCAAAGTGGCATGATGACCGGATGACGTATGTTGCTTAGGAATCTGCATATATACACTGTGTCCTAGTATTAATAGAATATTATTATTAATTTATTCTAAAGTTTTAATATAAATTGTTTAAGTTAATTAAGATTATGTAAAATTAATGTTCAATTAATGTGATTTGTTAGTCAATAAGTGGCCAAATTTTATAGTATTTGAACGTTAAATTACATAATTTATTTGTCAATTACTAATGATGATTGATGCTTATAAATGAAGATGACATTAAGATTATTGTTGTCATAAGTATATTGACGCTCATGGATTATAAAAATTGTTAAAGATCACCCAAAGGTTGATCAATTGATTTTATTAATCTTGAACATGACCGTGGTTAATTGATATAATTAGTTAAATGTGTTTTGTATCCAAAGATAACATACATGTCTGATTAGAGTATATTTAATTTCCAATTAAATGAAACTAAAATTAGCATCATTATGTTTATTATGATTGTATAATGTAGTATCACCCAAAAGAGAACTACGGTATACATTTACTTAAGTCATCTGAATCTGAACCTAAGTATTTAAGTCAAAACTCAAAAAAATTAATATTCGAGCATTTCTATTTTGTAGTATCTATTCCCACTTCTCTACATTCACATCCTTCATCTCGTACTAATCGTTCAATTGGCTAAATTTCTCGATTGGTGTGAACAAGTCCAGTTCAACTTAGGTGTCTTGGACTTAGACTTGGCATTTCAAGTTGAGAAACCTAATGATCTAACCGATGAGAGCAATGCTAATGATAGATCTTTCCATAAGGCGTGGGAAAGATCTAACAGATTGAGCCTAATGTTTATGCAGATGACTTTAGCAAAGAACATCAAGTCTACTATTCCCAAGACTGAAATTGCTAAGGAATATATGAAGTTTGTGATAGAACGCTCTCAAACAGCTGATAAATCACTTGATGGCACACTGATGAGTACCTTAACTACCATGAAATTTGATGGTTCTCGTACTATGCATGAGCATGTTATTGCAATGAGTAACATTGGAGCAAGACTTAAGACTCTTGGAATGAGTGTGGATGAGAACTTTCTGGTACAATTTATCATCAACTCCTTGCCTCCTAAGTATAGTCCATTCCAGATGAACTATAACACTTTAAAGGACAAATGGAATGTGAATGAATTGCACAAGATGCTTGTGCAAGAGGAGACAAGACTTAAGAATCAAGGAACTCATTCCGCTTATCTTGTAAGTCATCAAAGAGCTAGAAAGAAATATAAGAACAAGTTTGGAAAGGGCATCAAGCAAAGACCACTTAAGTTAAATGAGCCTTCTGCCCAAATCCACAAGAAGGAACCAAAGAAAGATACGGGCCATTTCTGTCGAAAACCTGTGCACTATCAGAAAGACTGTCTGAAACGTAAGGCATGGTTTGAAAATAAAGGTAAGCATATTGCTTATGTATGTTTCGAATCTAATTTGGCAGAAGTTCCTTATAATATTTGGTGGATTGATTTTGGATGTACCACTCATGTTTCCAATACGATGTAGGGATTCCTTTCAATCCAGACCATAAATCCAAATGAAAAGTTTGTTTTCATAGGCAATCGAGTCAAAGCTCCAGTTGAAGCCATCGGAACCTATCGTTTGATTTTAAATACTGGACATCATTTAGATTTGTTTCAAACTCTTTATGTACCTTTTGTTTCTCGCAATTTAGTTTCCTTGTCAAAACTTAATTCTGTTGGATATTTCTATGATGGTGGAAATGGATGTTTGAGTTTGTTTAAATAGAATCATCTTATTGGTTCTGCTGTTCTTTATGATGGCTTATACAAATTAAAGCTTGATAACCTTTTTTGCCGAGACTCTTTTAACCCTGCATCATAATGTTGGTACTAAACGTAGTTTATTGAATGAACGATCTGCTAACTTGTGGTATAAGCATTTGGGTCATATATCCAAGGAAAGGATAGAAAGATTAGTAAAGAATGAAATCCTTCCTGATTTGGATTTCATTGATCTTGGAGTGTGTGTAGATTGTATTAAGGGTAAACAAACCAAGCACACAAAGAAAAGAGCCACAAGAAGCACACATCTTCTTGAAATTATACACACCGATAAATGTGGACCTTTTGATGCTCCATCCTTTGGTAGAGAGAAGATATTTATCACATTTATTGACGACTTTTCACGTTATGGCTACGTCTATTTGTTGCATGAAAAGTCTCAAGCAGTAAATGCTTTAGAGATCTTTATCAATGAAGTTGAAAGACAATTAGACAGAAAGGTGAAAATCATTAGATCGATAGAGTTGGTAAATATTATGGAAGGTATAATGAAACCGACAACACCCGGATCCATTTGCTAAATTTTTGAAAGACATGGCATATGTGCTCAATATACTATACCAGGTACACCACAACAAAATGGTGTAGTAGAAAAGCGTAATCGTACTTTAATGGAAATGGTTAGGTGTATGTTATGTAATTCATCTTTACCCATCTCTTTGTAGATGTATGCTTAAACTGCCATGTATTTGCTAAACAGGGTTCCTAGTAAAGCAGTTCCAAAGACACTTTTTGAACTACGGACGGGAAGAAAACCCAGTTTAAGGCACCTGCATGTTTGAGGTTGCCAGGCAGAAGCAATAATTTATAGTCCATATGAAAAAAAACTGGACTCAAGAACAATAAGTGGTTTCTTCATTGGTTATCCAGAAAAATCAAAGGGGTATAGATTTTACTATCCTAATCATAGTACTAAAATTGTTGAAACTGGAAATGCTAAGTTCAATGAAAATGGCGGGTTAGTGAGAGTGTAGACCACTTAAATTAGGAAATTCAAGAAGTTAAGAGTTCAAGTTCCTTTGTCCTCAACTTCTTCTAATATTGTTGTTCCTCCAATTGTTGAACGACATGACAATTTGTCGAACAACAAATGAATGATCAAACACCTCAAAATGAACCTCAAAATGAAGTGGTTATTAATAAACCTGCACTAAATGACCACAAGAAATAGCATTAAGAAGGCCACAAAGCCAGCGTAGACCTACTATTCCTGATGATTATGTGGTTTACCTGCAAGAGTTTGAATTTGATTTAGGAATTGTTGATAACGACCCAGTTTCGTTTTCACAGGCCATTGAGAGTGCTAATTCTGACAAGTGGTTAGATGCTATGAAAGATGAGATAAAATCTATGAAGCATAATGAAGTCTGGGATCTCGTCGAATTACCTTAAATGTATAAAAGAGTTGGGTGTAAATGGGTCTTTAAGACCAAGCGCGACTCTATTGGTAATATCGAACGATATAAAGCTAGACTTGTAGCCAAATGTTTTACTCAGAAAGATGGCGTTGACTATAAAGAGACATTTTCGCCCGTCTCTAAGAAAGACTCATTCAGAATTATAATGGCTTTAGTAGCTTATCATGACTTAGAGCTACATCAAATGGATGTAAAAACTGTATTTCTAAATGGAAATTTAGATGAAGAAGTTTATATGGACCAGCCTGAAGGTTTTTCAGTTGAAAGAAAGGAACACATGGTGTGTAAACTGAAAAAATCAATATACAGACTTAAACAAGCTTCCCGCCAATGGTATCTTAAGTTCAATGATACCATTACTTCCTTTGGATTTAAGGAAAACATCGTTGATCGATGTATATATGTAAAGGTCAGTGGGAGTAAGTTTATCTTTTTGATTATGTATGTTGATGACATCTTGCTCACTACTAATAACCTTGGTCTTCTGTACGAAACTAAGAAGTTCCTCTCTAAGAGCTTTGAAATGAAAGATATGGAAGAGACATCCTATGTGATTGGAATTGAAATATTTCGAAATAGATCACAAGGATTGTTAGGATTGTCTCAGAAAGCATATATAAATAAAGTCTTAGAGAGATTTAAGATGGAAAAATGTTCAGCAAGTGTTGTTCCAATTCAGAAAGGAGACAAGTTTAGTCTCATACAATGTCCAAAGAACGAATTGGAACGTCAACAAATGACAGCTATTCCTTATGCATCTGTTGTTGGAAGCTTAATGTATGCTCAGACTTGTACCAGACCATACATCAGTTTTGCTATCGGAATGCTGGGCAGGTATCAAAGTAATCAAGGACTTGATCATTGGAAAGCTGCAAAGAAAGTATTGAGATACTTGCAAAGAACGAAAGAAGACATGCTCACCTATAGGAGATGTGATAATTTGGGGTCATTGGACATTTAGATTCGATTTTGGCTTTGGATGTGTTGATACCGTAAAATTCACATTTGGCTATTTGTTCTTCTTAATTTGGAGGGCAATATCATAGAAAAGTACTGAAGCGATCGGTCGTTTTTGTATCCACTATGGAAGCCGAGTTCGTGGCATGCTTTGAGGCCACTGCTCAAGGAAATTGGTCATGGAACTTTATTTCAAGACTTGGGATTGACGACAAGATAGCCAACTCAATGAAAATTTATTGTGATAATTTCGCAATGTCTTCTTTTCAAAGAATGACAAGTACTCTAAATGTGCTAAACATATGAAATTGAAGTACTTTTGTTGTTAAAGAAGAAGTTCAAAAACAAAGAGTGTCAATCGAGCATTTTAGCACAAATCTTATGATTGCAGATCCACTAACGAAAGGATTGCTACCAAAGACATTTAATGAACATGTCGAAAGAATGGACATTATTGAAAATAATCATTGACATTATGTAATTTATGATGTTTATGTATTTGACACTCTGAGCTCAATTGTGTACTGTTTTATGACCAAAGTACTATTCTTGTCTTAATTGTTGGTATATATACATGAATGCTGCTGACAAGAATAATCTTTACGAATACATTATTGTTATAATATTATTGAACTTCTCATTACATATCATGTTAAGTGAGGACTAATATCGTAGTACATGGAAGGAACTATGTTGAAATGATGATGTACAATCGCCATGACTCTTATTGGTCTTTACTTAAGGATGATATATTAAGTGACCAATGTACGAGAGATTTTAGCTTATGATATGTGCATTATATTATAGACCACATAACGAGACAATATTATATGGGCCAAGTGGGAGAATGTAAGACCTATTAATGTGGCCTATTTAATATTATTAAATGAATTAAATGAAGTGGGTTTTAATGCTAAAATCTAATTGGTGAATTGAGAAGTGGTAGTTTCTTAACTGCACACTTTGATGAAAAATGAGCAGTTTTAAGCCAATTAGAAACTGCTTCTCTCTACCTATATATGTGAATCTATTCCATCAAAATGCATACGTTCAATTATAGAGATGTGAAGAGAGATAACAGTTTCTTTATTTTCTGGTTTCTTTTATTGCAGGTTCTATTTCTTTAATTATCATCAATGGATCAAGGTATGCCTAATTACTTAATTTATAACGTGAAAATCATGAAGTTCCAAGATAAAAAATTTAAGGTTCATATTATCAAAGACTTTAGATAAAGATATTGATTGACTAACAATATATCATTTGCTAGATTATCACAATATGGATTGATGAAAATTTGTTGAATATCATGAACCGCACAGTTGTGTTGTGGTGTTTAAACTAATTGTTTTTACCTAAGAAGAACACTATATTGCTTCAGGCACTCTAGCATATTGTGACAATTGCCTAAATTGTTTTAATATGTCTATTGTAGTCATTAGAGAAGAAGGGACTATGGACCACAATGAGCAATCGGAAAAGCAAGGGACAAAGAAGTAAAATGATAAAACGTGAAATTGGGAAAACAGCACTTTACTCAAAAGCGTGTTGCAGATTGCTGTTGGGAATTAAATAGAAGCTTCTCTTTTTCTCATGCTCTTGTAATGTAATTTGTTTTGCATGCATCACACCATGATAATTATAGATACATCCGATTGTATTTGTATATTTTTATCATATAATTGTATATAAATCTTGTACATTTCAAACTTCAATCGTAATTGGTAAGTTTGAGAATACAATCTAAAAACATCTTCTTCTTCTTTGAAGGTTTCTCTCTATATCTTGACTTCTATTTTCATTCGTTTTCTATCTTGGTATCGAGCCACTCAATAGAGAATATCAACCCCACCAATCGGTCTCATACCTCAATCTCTAACTCCACGGTTCAAGTTCCAGCTCTTGTGAACAACCTTGCTCCATTTGGCATGAACTTAACTTAGGCAAGATATGTGAAATTAGACGAGATATAACTTCCTCCCTGTGGAAGAATGTTATAATGCCGATTGTAAAAGGTCATGGCACGAAAGGATATTTACTATGCACCAAGGTATGTCCTCCGCAATTTATCAACTCACAACTGAAATTGGAATAACAATGGAGATGTCTCCTAATTCAGAGTAGTCTAGGTGGATTTTGTTGATCAACTCCTAATGGGATGGATGTATTCCTCCATGACATGAGAAATTGTTATGCGTGTCATGGGTTGTAAATGCTCAAGTGAGCTTTGGAAGGCTATAAATGAGAACTATGGAATTCTCAACATATCTAAAGTAACCTTCCTCACATCCGAATTGTAGAGAATCGAGAAAAGGATCCATGTCTATGGATCAATATCTCAAAGACTATCAAACGACTAGGCGATAACAAATAGATGGAAAGAAAGTTGATCATCTTTGATCTAGTAACTCAATTCTTAGCTGGACTTGTTGAAGAATATACCTCCATTGTAGTGCGGTGAATAGCAGAGACCAAGTTTCTTGGCATGAGTTGTCCTCTACACTCATTACCTTTGAAGGTGGATTGGAATATCTCGGTCAAGTCGAAATAGCTTTGGATCTATCAATCGACTCAAGGAAAATCATGAGAATGCAAGTCCTTATAATGGAAGAGGAAATAGAGGTGGAAGAAACTCAAATTTCGTGGGCAGAACAAGAGGCAGAGATAGATATGGAAGGACTAATGAAGTAAGACATCCTTGCCAAATCTGTGGTCTAAGCAATCATACTGCTGCCTGGTGCTATAACATATTTGATGAGAAATATATGGGAAAAAGGCCCAGTGATCAGAATCACAGTTCTAATCCATCTACTCACATTGCAAGTCCAAATTCGGTAGAAGATCGAGCATAGCGATGAAAGAGTAGTATGTACGAGAATGCCTTTCATCCAATTGCCTATAGACTTGTTGATAAGGTAGAAACCTATAAGACTACACTTGTTAAGTGTTATACAGTTAAATGATTGTGGTCAGCCATAGATCCCCATTTATTGAATCGATAGGTCAAACAAAAGTATTTAATCTTCTAAGATAATCTTTGCTAACTTACACGGGCCTGTTGACAATTTCCTAATAAAAACGAAGCTTCTGAAAGATGAAGAAAACGTCTAAAAATACAAATTAGTGGAATGTATATAACTTAACTTTAGTTCCCCACTTAAAGTTAAAACCAGTCGATTTGAAAACTGAAGTGGAATGGCTGATGCTCAGTGGATACACAGGCAATTTATAGAAAATTCTAAGAATCGATTACTTATTTAGACACTCAACGGTGTAGCTACAAAGGATTCAATTTTTTTGGACCAGCTAATTTATATATATAAAAATTCCGTATAAAATTTTATTTTTAAAAATATATATATATATATATATATATATTTTTTTTTTTTGCTTGGGCAAGGGGGTTTTTAGCCCAGGGGAACCCGTGGATCCTCCACACTAATCGACACCCTATCACAGTGTATATTATTTGACATAATCCACCTATAATTATTTATTACGTACAACGTCATCGATTACATGTATAAATTCCGTTCTAAATTTTACTAATTTTGTTGTCACTATATTATCACTATATGGATCTCGTATACTTGCAATCGAGTTCCAAAACTCATAATTGCTTTTGATAATTATATTCCAATTACTATATATACAATACATTTCTTGTTGGATTCACAGTGAAGTTTGACCATTTTAGTATTAAGCACATGTTGTTCATTGCTTAAATTATAATTTTAGTTGGTCAAACTAGTTACTTTTTATCCGCACATTTTATAAGATCCATAATTTAAAATTCACTTTTTATCCACACATTCACCCACAACTTATAATATAAGTACTTAAAAAATAATTTCAGCACTACCAAACATATGCTAAGACTTGAGGTTTCCATCTTAAAAGGTCAACTTTATTAAGATGAGTAGTTTAAGCTTTTATATGTTTGTTAATATTTCGATGTTAACCAATGTGAAATTTATCTCTTCAAACTTTGCCCACGTTTGGTTAAGGTTCAATTATAATTTAAGCCAGGTCAAATTGGTCTAACAAAAAATTTATCCATGCATTTCGTAAAACTTACTTATTATTCATACAATCCAAAAGACCCAGAACTTATAAGTACTTACAACTATAAAAATGATACTACCATCTTGAAGAAGCATCAAATATCGCTTGCACCAACAAGCACCATGAATTGTACAATGATACTTAAAAATCCTTATCCTGTCCTATCAGCCAACCTTCTCAAGGCAAACTCGTGTCTTACCCAAGCATACAAGGTCTCTGTTCTCAATGGACTCCCTCAAGGTTCCAGCCCATTGAAGTTGCATTGTGCATCCGGAAAATGATGATTTTGGATTTCATACACTATTTTTAAACCAAGATTTTAATTGGAAGTTTTGTGAAAGTATTATACAAAATACATTGTTTTTCTTTCATCTTTGGTGGGGTTCAAAGATTCGAGCTTTTGATGCTTTTAGTCCGAACTCGATCGAAGATTGTCCAGACGGTGTATGTCTTTGGGTAGTAACAAAGAGTGATTGAATCTATTTTCGGTATAATGTAATAGAACAGTTGGAAAAGAAGTATTCATGGCAATAAGAATTAAATTGTGTATTGTTTTATTAATCTCACATCTTATCCTATGCTAAGCGATCGATGACATGGCATGCCTATTAATGGATATTGGTGGATTCCAATATTCAATGTATAAATGAAATATACATTAAATAGACATGTATATCGGTGCTTAGGAGATATATATGGAGATATATATATATATATATATATATATATATATATATATATATATATATATATATATATATATATATATATATCAAGTAATTAATAATCGATTTAATGCTAAATTCCGATGAGATTCTCAATGATTCATTTGTTAAATAATTGACCAATTTTAGTTAATTAATTATCAAGATTCCAATATAGTGTAAATAATACACGGTTCGATTTCCTAATATTTTGAATTTTCTATGATACTCGGTAAAATGAATAAAATTATGAATTGATATTTTCAATTAAAAAGACACATCTTCCGTAACAAGATAAATTTACTTTAATTATTAGTAATAACAAATTTGAATGCTACATTAATTAATCTATATAAGATTTAGAGTATGTAAATATTACTAATTATCTACAAATAGAAAAACAATAAATTTGCAGAATATCATTAAAGCAATTTGCATCTTTACAATTTAGAAAATCAATTTTCAAATTATAATATAAAAATTAGTGGGTTATTTGATGAGCCGTGCCAAAAATTAAGACGGAAGCACTTCTTCAAAATTAAAAAATGATAATCAAGCATTTCCTTAAATTCTTTTTTTTTTTCCACGTTAACTAAGAAACGGTTAAAATTAGTTGCAATTTACAAAAATATATAAATACACAATCGATTTGTTAAATAGAGATAGAAAAACACATTCATTTGAAATAAACAAATGATAAAATTTAAACTCATTATTTAACCTGAAAAATCGTTCCATCTAATAATATTTGTATCGATTGTTAAAAAGACTTATCTATGCATACCGAAAATTATTATTCAAATTATAATAGAAAATTACTCAATAAGTTTTAATATTATATTATTTATATTATATATTACATAATATTAAAGTATTTATATATTATTATTATTATTATTATTATTATTATTATTATTATTATTATTATTATTATTATTATTATTATTATTATTATTTTTACGCAGTCAAGAATAAACATAATTAAATCAAATGATGTAATTTTAATATTTTATAATATTAAAATTTAATTAATTAATTGCCCAACTTCAGCCTAATTAATAAAAATATTCTAATATAAATAATTAGTATTCTAATACAATTTTATCAATTATGAGCTTTCCAATGTTTCAATTTTCTATGATACTCGGTTAAAATGAATAATATTAATAATTTAACATTTAAAAAAAAATGCACATATTCCATAACAAGATAAATTCACTTGAAAATACAAGATAGGTGAGGTTATGTGTTCCAAGGTCTTATTTTATACCGGTTGAGGGATTTAAATAAGTTACATTTTAAAAAAAATGAAACATCAATGCATGAGAACTATGGGCAATAATAATACAATAGTTTTCCAAAAATAAATTTATTTTTCCCACAAATTTTTAATGCTTCCCGTAGTGGATTTAAATAGGTTGCAGTTAAAAAAAAAATCAATACACGTAAAATATATAATTGTGTTATATTATCAAGGGACTTGATTTATTGATTAAAAGTAATAATTCGATTAAACTAATAAACTAAATATGGTAATTTCAAAATTAAATTCATATGATTTAAAACTCGCCTCAATTCGACGACAAATGTGGTTTTCAAAGAGGTGTTTCAAAATATGGATTAGCTATGTTATTTTTTTTTTTCAATAACAATGAGTAATCAAATGTTATTTATAATATACTTTTTTTTATTTGAATCTAATAAATAAACAATATACTCTTAAAATATTATAAAATCACTATCATGAAAATCAAGTGACGTACATCGCAAGGGATATACTAGTTAATATATAAAAGTATGGTAGTTGTCAAATTTTTTTGCCAAGTTTCCCTCCAAAACATTAATTAATTAATGATAATTAATAACTAGTAGATAAAATACATTAATAAAACCATCCATTTGATTTATATTCCATAATAATTAATTAATAGTTAACTAACTAACTACACGTTTTGCAATGTGAAATAAAAATAAGGCAATCTCATTTACAATATTAATTATAGGAGACACGATTTGCATTGCCAAATAAATTTAAGTCAACATTCATCATTTTAATAAGTGTTTTGTTATACATTTAATTTACATAGACATTGAGCATCGTGCAACTATTATGGTTTATAAAATAAAATAACGATAATGATAGTTGAATTGAAGAAGGAAGGTCCATTCCAATTCTAGAAAGAAAAAAAGAGGAAAAAAAAATCTCAAATCGTATTCGCTTTTTTCACTTAATAGGATGATTAGTTTTAGGATTTTGCTACTTTACATTTACACTTACACTCCCACTTACACTTGCTTATGTGGCGGTAGGATTTTATGGTGAAATATTTGACCAAAACATTATTGTCAATTTTTTTTAATTATTTTACTTTGCCACATCGCAAGTATAATTGAATGTGTAAGTGTGGATGTACAACAAGCAAAATCCTTAGTTTTAATATAAGTCAACCCTTCTTACTTTTCAATAAGGGCGAAAGTTTTAATACAAAGAAATAAAAGCTACCAAGACACAATGAAAATGAAGGTTAGGGTCTTGAAGTTGGGAGACGCCTTGCTTTGACAACAAGGCGGAGATGTATAGCCTAGAGACGGTCTTCATGGATGAAGATGTTTTATTATTTATATTAACAGCTTACGTAATCATCTTTGATTTTTTTAATTGTCATCGATATATTTAAACTCACACATATATTTGCATTATTTGATTAAATAACTTGTTTTTCTCGTTATGAATATTTAAACGGTTTATGTTTTGAAATTTTTACGTTTTAATTATTTACTTTTTATATGTAATTCATATATAAATATTGTCAGTTGAATGAGTGTTATCCTATATATATATATATATATATATATATATATATATATATAATGTTTTCGTATTTGTTTTGAATTTTTTTTGTTTTGTTTATTTATTTTTATTTATGATCCATATATAAAACACAGTTTACATGTACATTACGTAAACACATACAGTTTAATGTATGTGTATTTGTAATCCGCCAACTTATATTAATCAGATGCGTACATTATATATATATGTGTGTGTGTGTGTGTGTGTGTGTGTGTGTGTGTTCTATCTTTTTTTAGATTATATTTAATTAAATCAATTTCCTTTTTTTTGTAGGGTGGAAGGATTCATGCAATGATGAAACGATCGTTGATTCAGACATTCAAAACATTGATCTGCGAGAGACAATTTTATATTGTATGCAACTTTGTAGTTGGATACAACAACATGAAGTACAAAGCTACAAGCCACAAATACAAGCTAAATTTTATGCCAAAAACAATGTTATAGAAGCGGTGGATGAGAGTTTCCTACACAAAGTTTTATCTTCAAGCCATTTGCTGATATATTGAGTGCGGTTGAACTTGACGAGAATGAATTGTTTGGTAAGTAACGGTTTCATTAGGCAAATTATTATGATCTTATAATAACTAATATTTTTTCTCCACTTCTATTATAGATATCATTGGAAAGGTGGTTGACAAGGACAAAGCTAAGTGCCAAGAATCTTGTGGAAGGAAATTGTTATTAATTTTTTTTAGAAAATACAAGCTACAGTGTACTTTGTAGAGGGACTATGCAAATGAGGTTAATAATAATCTAGATGCTGAAAAACCAGAACATGTGATTATCATACTCCAAATGTGTCGTGCTAAAAAATTCAGAGGTTGCATTTATAGTTTCTACATACATCTCATTATTGATTGTTTATCTCTCTCTAAGAAGATTGTTTAATTTGGTAAAAATTTTCATCTCAAGTGAAATTAGAGTATATAATACTTATCATTACGAAGCTACTAGTCAATTTTCATATCAAAAAAGTCCTTAAATTTCAAGACAAGTATGCCTATAATTTTCTCAATCTATTTTGTATTAATAAGATTTCATCATCTTATTCTCTAATTGAATAATAATTAATCTATATATATATAACCGTCGAAAATTTCACGCACACATTTTTCCGCCATTTTTTCTTTTATGTTCTGCCATAAATACTGCGTAGGCCAATTTCCTCATTTGCATGTTTCAGCAGAAAATGAGGCATGTTTTCTTTAATTGGTTTCACACATTGATTGTTTATTTATTTTTATTTTTTTCATTTCTTGCAAAAAACGAAGTGTAACATTTAATATTATATATGATAAATATAACAACTTTTCATATTTTTTAATTGGTTTCACACATTGATTGTTTATTTATTTATTTATTTATTTTTTCTTTTTCCTGCAAAAAATAAAGTGTAACATTTAATCAAAATCGACCGGCGGGGAGATTTTTCCACCCCCACACACCTCCAAAAAAAGCACATACGTCTGTCTTCACTCTCAATTTTTTTTCTTCCAATTTTCTCATTTTTCTCCTTTCCAATTCTCTTCTCCCCCGCCATTCTTCTCCACCATTCTTCTCCAAATCTTCATCATTCTTCTCAAATTTGTTCTTCCTGTTATTTTTCATTTACTTTATAACAGTCGATTTCCACCGATCAGCGGTATACTAGTATATATGATAAATGCAACAACATTTGATTTTTTAATTGATTTCCACATTGATTGTTTATTTTTATTGTTTATTTTTTTTCATTTTCTTGCAAAAAACAAAGTGTAACATTCAATATTCAATGATATAAATGTAACAATTTTTCAGAAACGCAATTGACTAATCTTCTTCTTCTTTTTTGTATGAAACCGTCTTTTGGGCTTCCATGTGGTATTGAACAACTTATTTATTTCCTATTTTTTGTTAAAATCATTTCTATAAATTATTTGCACTTTTGAATTTTTTTCTTATTTTTTTTAATGTGTGTTCGGATACTGTTTTGTTTTGTTTTTAAATTAAATAACTTCGTGAAATGCACTCAAACATGGATAAATGCAACAACTTTTCAGAAATTAACAATCAGACTCATCATCATTTTATTTTTATTTTTATGAAACCGTCTTTTGACCTTCCCCGTAGTATTTAAAAGTTTAATTGACATTTTTGAAGAGGCATCACTGCATCGGTCTGCATGTGATAGTGCATCCGAAAAATTATACTCGTTTTGTAAAGCGTGCAATTGTGTTTGAGCTATATATATGAGATTTATTCATAATTCACCTTTGGATCACGATATTGTATTGTTTTCAGACCGCCCCATTGAGAACTAGCTTCTGGTAAGTACATGATTATGCTTTCTTCTTGCAAAACAGATAATGTGTTGCATGTTTTGTTCATTATATGAAAATTGATGTGTTCCTTTATTTTTTTCGGCATGGCTAAAATCAAACGGAGGACATTTTGCAACTATGTTTAATCTCATCAGCGAGGTAAATCCAACGAAAACACAGTGGGCTTTGAAGGTGCGCGTCATCCGCCTGTATGAGGTCCTGGCTTACGGTAATGCGGATGAAACCTTTAGTCTAGAGTTTGTTTGCCAAAGCAAAGAGAATAGTCGTAATCGTTTCCAAATTATTGTTAAAATCATTTCTGTAAATTATTGGCACTTTTGAATTTTTTTTTTATATCTTTTTTTTTTTTTCAATTTTTACTGTGTGTTTCGATATTGTTATTTTTTGTATTAAAATAACTTTGCGAAATACACTTAAACATGGATGTTTGGAATCGTAAGATTCGTTCATTTATTTTATCCCGTTATACATAATTTTTTTTTTTTTTGGGTCTTAAAATGCAGCTAGGTAGTTAAGCGCATTTTTTAATTTATTTTTTAATGATTACATTTTTTAATTTAATTTTTATAAATTTCATATTTTATACACGTTTTCATATACGCATTTTTAGAAACAAAACAATTGTATATACGCATTTCTATTTTTACATAAATAATTAAAATAGTTGTTGTTGGTTTTTGTTTGTATTTACTATTACTGTATCTTTTCAATTTACTTTTTAAATCAGATTTGCCTCTTCCGAGTAAGTTATTTTGTAGTTTTAAACTTACCATTACTGAGTTTAACATTGCGTGAATTTCAATAATGATTTAGGAAATAATTTAGATCGTAACAAATATTATTCCTCGGTTGGGTAATTAAATTGAAAGCGGTCAACTCCGTGCATAGCACGCACTAGTTATAATCTTAAAGTATATTTACTTGAGCAAAATTTGGCCTTTTCTTTTCACGGACACGGAGGTGAATTAAAATTATTGTTCAATGGCGGAAGAGCCAATAATAAGCCATCACCATACTTTTTAAGGCTTGAAGGACTTTTCATTGGCCTAGACTTGGGGCCGATTGTTACATCTAGTATCGGTAGTGCGAATAAATAAGAGTAATGATATACATCACAATTCTTGATTGTCAACAATCTAATTGGCAATTATATAGCATTACTTGATCCGCCATCTTAAATGCAGGATTTGAATTTCATTCAAAATGGCATATCAATTAATGCCACCTAATTGTCACTTATGACTGCTGATTATCAACACTTATGATAGATAGCAATATTCAATAAATAAAGTGTCATTATAAGCCTATTGTTATAAAGGCATTAAACACTTCTCGATGTAATATCTAATTATAAAAAGGATACTACCATCTTGAAGAAGCGTCAAATATCACTTGTACCAACAAGCAACATGAATTGTACCATGATATTTAAACTCCTTATACAAATTCTTGTCCTATCAGCCAACCTTCTCAAGGCAAACTCATGTCTTATCCAAGGATACAAGGTCTCTGTTGTCAATGGACTCCCTCAAGGTTCCATCCCATTGGTGTTGCATTGTGCATCCGGAAATGATGATCTTGGATTTCATATACTATATTTAAACCAAGATTTTAGTTGGAAGTTTTGTGAAAATTTTTTCCGAAATACATTGTTTTTCTGTCATCTTTGGTGGGGTTCAAAGAATCAAGCTTTTGAGGTTTTAATTCGACATGGAACGATCATTGTCCAGACGATTTATGTCTTTGGGTAGCAAAAGTGATGGCATCTATTATCAAGTAAATGGACGCGGAAAGTTGGAAAAGAAATATTCCTGGCAATAAGAATTAATTTGTGTATTGTTTTATTAATCTCACATTATAATCTTAAAGTATATTATTATTTACATGAGCAAATTTTGGCCTTTTCTTTTCACCTGGACAAGGATAAGCATTAAAAGTATCGTTCAATGGCGGGAGAGCAAACAATGAGTCATTATCTTACTTTTTTAAATTGTAACAAAGGTAAAGACTTCATTGGCTAGACTTGTTACATTTGGTATGAGTGGCACTAATAAATAAAAGTAATGCTATCAATTATAATTGATGATTGCCAACAATTGTGATAGATAATATTATTCAATAAATAAAAGAAGAAATTACATCCATTACTATGTATATACAATATATTGTTAAATATAATTTTCTAATATTTTTATTCTAAAAATACTGGGTATTACTTATATATTATTCTATATATTTATATAATATAATATTTACAAAAGGAAACAAAATATACATCCCCATTAATTTCGAGGAGAGCGAGAGAGAAAAAACCATGGGAGAGAGAAAATACCATATTCATTTCTCTATCCCTTTTCCGCATATCCATATCGCCGACATTGCTGCCGACAGTATAATCTTATCTCTCTAATCTCTAGGGTTCCATCACTATGTGAAAACCTAACCGCCAATTTGTAGAAATTTTAGTCGCTGGACAAAGATACCTAACATGGATATGCCTACTCGCAGAATGACTCAGTCGGCAGAAAGGAGTTCTTTGGACTATGTGAAGAAGCCTGCATTACATTCCAAACAGAAAGTCATTTGGATGCACATATTGAAGGAAGTCGCAGGACAAAGGAACCGCACATGGATGCACATATTGAAGGAAGCCGTCGGCTGAATATGTGTTTATTAATCTGTTGCAAAAGTTGTAACAAAATCAATTTGGATTATCCATGTTCTTAATTTATTGCAAACATTGTTACAAAATCAGTTTGCATTGTCTCTGTTACTAATCTGTTGCAGATGATGTTACAAAAATTTGTTTCGTTATCTCTGTTATTAATGTGTTGCAAGCGTTGTTACAAAATCGTTTGCATTGTCATATGCAGACGATGTTACAAAAATTTGTTTCGTTGTCTCTGTTATTAATTTGTTGCAAGCGATGTTACAAAAATCTGTTTTGGTTATAAATATGGGGATGTTATCATCGGACACGATTTGCATGAAGAAGACACTTTGCGGTTGGCGAGGCGAGTTGCGCTTTTATTGTAATGTTGGAGAGATATCGAAATGATTATGATTGTAAACGATGAAAGAGAAAGCGAGAAGAGATATTAGATTGATGAGAGAATATCTTAATTAGTTATATATAAAATCTTAATTAAAATAGTAAATGAGTTAATTAAGATTTACATTTTACAATATTTAATCAATTAAATAATTAATTAAATATTAGATGAAATCTAGTATTTTTGAAATAAAAATATATTACAATTTTTATAAATGATAACATAAGATAGCTTACTTGTGAAAATTTTCCAAAATAAATGACATTATAAGCCTATTGGGCTTACATGGCCATAAGGCATTAAACACTCCTCGATGAAATATCTAAGGCAATAGGTTAATTAGTGTTGGGACAGTTGGCACAGTCAATTCTAAGTTAGATATGGGAAGTTGGTTCATCACTAGTTCTTTGTTCAAAATCAGTTGAGAATTTGCAAGAGATTGGGTCAACTAATAAATCAAATGATATTAAACTAATTTTCATCTCTTCTCGAAAATAAACACAATTATTTCTTTGCAAAATAATGTTCAATTTCACGTAGTTCTATTCCTTGGAGGAAAAATACCAATGAATTGGAATTTTTTTTTTTTTTTTTTTTTTTGGGCTTCCAACAATCAAATGTTTGGATTAAAAAGATATTTATTCTATTTTTATTATTATTCGTAGATAGATAGAGAACATTGTATATCAAAAATTATTACTATAAATAATAAATTTAAGCAAGCGGCCCTTTTGTAACTCACATAACCGAACCTTTTTTTTTTCTTTTTTTTGGGTTCGCAACGGCTCAAAGGGGCTTGACTTCAGCCTTTTGAAATCAGTATTTAAATAGAAATCAATTTTCAATCCAATACAGGGCTAACGTGGAGTTGTGCACAAATTTATTTTTTAATTTTGTTTTGGACCCATTTACCTAAATCCATTGCCCTCATTTGAACACATTTACTCATTATTATTACATTTATCTTTGTGGAAATTATATCCACTACTCACCATTATAATAATATTTGTACTTTTACAAAATTAACTCTTTTATTTTAGAAATACTGTTTTTATATTATTATATTAATAAATAAAATAATGGTTTAAAATAAAAAAATAATAATTAATACACAATCATTTCTATAACTCGAATTCACATCCTAAAATTAAGGTAATCTTCTCCAAATCGAAAGAGACCAAAATCTTCCAAAATCAACGCAAATCATCTCCAAAAATCTTCACAAAATATCTCAGAGTTCCCCAAATCTTCACAAAATCTCAATACATTATTCACTATTTTGTAATAGAATATAGATTATGTTATATCTCATTGGTAACAAATGTAACAAAATAGGTATTTATATTTATTTGTATTTATTTCAAATTTATTTCTATACAAATGATATATATTTGACATTGGTAACAATAAAAGATTATGTATATATATATATATATATATATATATATATATATATATATATATATATATATATATATATATATATATATATATATATATATATCCGATCAATTCGAATTTTAAGGATTGGTAACAAATGTAACAAAATAGGTATTTGTATTTATTTGTATTTATTTCACCATTTCTGATACAAATGATATATATTTGACAAAGTGGTAATAATAAAAAGATATATATATATATATATATATATATATATATATATATATATATCCGATCAATTCGATTTTAAGGATTTAGTTACTATAACAATAAAAGATTCTTTAATATAATATAAGTATTTCCATCAAATCGCTTTTTAATGATTTAGTTACTAAATTTAATATATATTATTATAAATTAAAATAATGGTTTTTAAAAAAGCGTGATTTTAGAATATATGGAACAATAATGGGTTTTGTAATTCTATTCAAAAAGTGGTTATTTATGAAAAATCCTTTATCTTTTGAATTCTTAAAGTCCAACCATTAAAGATTAAAGAGTAAAGTGTCTAAACGTAAACTATTAATTGAAGTCGATTGACCATCAACTCTACCAATTTAGATTTTATTATGTCATTCTCCAAAGTCCAAAATTTATTTTTGTGTTTCTGTTTTAGTATTTTATTCTGTCTTTTTTTTTATGCTTCTTGTTCTTTCTTTTCTGTTTTTCCAAAAATTTGATTATTCTTGGATGTTTGAAGTGATTATAAATAACAATTTGTATTGTGTGATTTATACATACATTGGTGTTTCAAAGGCTATTTCAAATGGATTTTTTTTTCTAGTTGTGTTATTGTTTCAAATTTCTAGGAATCAATGGAAACTTAAAAATTGTCTAGTTGTAAGAATTATTAAGTAATCATGGCATTGATGATTTTAGTTGTTTGGTATGTATTATTTTATTTATATAACAATTTAGAATAATTAAAATAGTATTAAAAATAAGACAATGTTTTTTTGGCCTTAGCTTGTAAGGCTTGAGGCTATCTTACGTTTTAGAACACTAGTAAATTTTGGGAATTGGAGCAAGATAGGAGAAATACTCTAAGAAGCTACCATATATATTTTTTTTTAATCAATAAAAATTCACCACGTTCATATCCCAATAACTAGGTTACAAAATAAGGAGTGATAAACATTAGTTAAGATGACATGCAATATGACTTAAAAATATAAGATGTATTTCTTCAATCAACTGCCACCTGGATCTGTACTGACGTTGCATTGTGCATCTAAAGATGATGATCCTGGGCATCATACTCTTATTTATAGCCGAAAATTTGATTGGGAGTTTTGTGAAACCTTTTCAGAAATACATAGTTTTTCCGCATACTACTTTTGGGGTGGGCACTACAAAAATGAGCTCAATAGCGGCGACATATGTAAATTCGCTAAATATGCGTATGTCGTATCTTTAACTTTTCGAGACGCACCAAGTCGTCGCTAAATGTCGCGCCTTAATAAGTTAGTGTCTCTAGCGGTATAGTGACGACATTTTTGTCCTCCTATATATTTAGATGTATAGCGGCGACAATGTCGCCGCATAATAGTGTCGCGTGACCATATCTCGAAAACAGATTTAAAGGGACGACGATTAAATATCGCAAAAACTCGTCGCTATTTACAAAATAATAGAGACCATTAACGCCGCCGCCATTACAAATTGTTTAATTTACTATAGCAACGATTGTCGCCATTATAAACGCTTGGAATTTTTTTTAATTTTTTTTATTTCCAAATAATATAAATAATATATAAAAAATTATAAAATCATGAGACCCTCCAAACCGTCGTCCTCGTCCCCAAGGCTCTCCCTCCTCTTCCTCCTCCTCCTCCGTAGGGCGAATCGTATGGTATTTTACTTTCGAAACTCAATTTCACCGCATTTTTATGTAGTGATCCTCATACATGGCAAACCGAAGATCATTATTATGAGGGTGCGCAGAGGACCGATGGGAAGTTCCTGTGGGGCAAACGATGCGGCAATCGAATCTAGTGAGTGAGAGGTGCCCTTGAACCCGACCAACCCCACAGACGTGACCTCGCTGCGTTCTCGAGAACCCTCATTTGCAATAGCACGCCTCGTCAACGACGCCGCTTATTGGAGGCGACTTGTGTATGTTGAGTCTCTCTCCGAACTCAACAAGTTTATCCTGCTCGTTGAAAAATAATAATAAATAATAATATCATGCATGTCGATAAAATTATATTAACATAATTTAAAATTCTCACATAGTCACCACCGCCGCTGTCGACCCAATTGCCATCCTCCGAAGGTGTGAACGTCCGGAGCGAATCAATAATCTCGGCCACTTCGGGTCTCGAGTCCCGCCACGACAATTTAAATGTGAAATGTAGTTAGTTTACATTTTTACGTAATGTAGTGAAGATGATATTGAAAATTTATATGTTGTACTGATCGTAACGCGTGCAGAAGCTCTTTCTTCGACCGCACGCTGGGTATTTAGCCTTCACCCCGATTAGCTTTATTTTTGGAGGACCGTTCGGAAGGTATAATATATAATTGATTAGCAAAAAATGCTTTAGTTAAAAAATATATAAAATAGCGTAAACAATATATAAACAATACGCAGCGCGAAAGTAGGACTGGTGAAGAAGTCAATGCACTGCGCTGGCCCCTCGTGACATCTCGCCGTATGGTCGGTTTTTCGGTCCATGCGCTTTTAAGTGATTATGCGCTTGAGTTTGTAATCGCGATAACGACGGCCGCGGCACGATCTATCTGCGGACACATCGCTTTGCAGTACTCATTCCAGGCGATTCGATCGCCTGCAGATCAAGTAGCTCTGCAAGAGTGAAAAAAATACGTTAGTGTAGAAGTCGTAAAACAAGTATTTATTAAGTGTACTAATAACAAAACTAATTTTAGTTCATACCCCGATAATGCTACGTAACCGCGTTCGGCTGCTTCTCCGAACCTCTCGTCTATGAATGGTAGCACGGGGCACGCTGTGAATCTCACTTGGTTCCCAACCAAGCTCGTGGAAATACTGCCCGCGCTATTCCCGATCGGTTTGTATTGTCGCTCGACATTGTCGAACGCGATAGAAAGTGGCATCTTCCGTTAGCACGCCATACCATCTCAAGGTTGATGTCTCGAGAGATACCCCCGTCAAGCTTTAAGCGGGGGTCTTGAAAATGAAAAAATTTTAAAATGTATTGATCATACGATTTTCAACGATATGTATAAATAATAAATAATTACAATTTGAGTGAAAAGTCTTACTAGACTGCATGCCAAGGGAGCCGATGAGATGGTCAGCTTTGGAGAATCTCTCGCACCATCACCTCCGTGCGACATCATGTCACCATACTTAACACATGATATAATTCATAACATCACGTCGCCCATACTAACTTTGAATATATGTGAAAATTTGAATGTATTATATTTTATTTGAAATTGGTCCCTAAACTTATTTTATTGCAAATAAGTCCACGAATTTGAATTTATGGAAAATTTGAATTTATTATATTTAATTTCAAATTGGACCCTAAATGTATTATATTGCAAATAAGTCCCTAAACTTTGAATTTATGGAAAATTTGAATTTATTATATTTTATTTCAAATTTGTCCCTAAACTTATTTTATTGCAAATAAGTCCCTAAACTTTTGAATATATTGGAAAATTTGAATTGATTATATTTTATTATAAATTGGTCCCTAAACTAATTTTTATTTCAAATAAGTCCCTAAACTTTAAATTTATGGGAAATTTTGAATTTATTATATTTTATTATAAATTGGTCCCTAAACTAATTTGTATTTCAAATAAGTCCCTAAACTTTGAATTTATGGGAAATTTTAAATTAATTATATTTTATTATAAATTGATCCCTAAACTAATTTTTATTGCAATAAGTCCTAAGCTTTGAATTTATAGGAAAATTTGAATTTATTATATTTAATTTCAAATTGGTCCCTAAACGTATTATATTGCAAATAAGTCCCTAAACTTTGAATTTATGGGAAAATTTGAATTTATTATATTTTATTTCAAATTTGTCCCTAAACTTATTTTATTGCAAATAAGTCCCTAAACTTTGAATATATTGGAAAATTTGAATTGATTATATTTTATTATAAATTGGTCCCTAAACTAATTTTTATTTTAAATAAGTCCCTAAACTTTGAATTTATGGGAAATTTTGAATTTATTATATTTTATTATAAATTGGTCCCTAAACTAATTTGTATTTCAAATATGTCCCTAAACTTTGAATTTATGGAAAATTTTGAATTAATTATATTTTATTATAAATTGGTCCCTAAACTAATTTTTATTGCAAATAAGTCCCTAAACTTTGAATTTATGGGAACATTTGAATTTATTATATTTTATTTCAAATTGGTCCCTTAAACTTATTTTATTTCAACTAAGTCCCTAAACTTTGAATATATTGGAAAATTTGAATTGATTATATTTTGTTATAAATTGGTCCCTAAACTAATTTTTTATTTCAAATAAGTCCCTAAACTTTGAATTGATGGGAAATTTTGAATTTATTATATTTTATTATAAATTGGTCCCTAAACTAATTTGTATTTCAAATAAGTCCCTAAACTTTGAATTTATGGAAAATTTTGAATTAATTATATTTTATTTCAAATTGGTCCCTAAACTTATTTTATTGCAAATAAGTCCCTAAACTTTGAATATATTGGAAAATTTGAATTGATTATATTTTTATTATAAATTGGTCCCTAAACTAATTTTTATTTCAAATAACTCCTAAACTTTGAATTTATGGAAAATTTTGAATTTATTATATTTTATTTCAAATTGGTCCCTAAACTAATTTTTATTTCAAACTTCATCCTCAATCAAACTTCATCCAAACTAAACTAAAAATCATCCCTAATATTCAACCTCAATTCAATCAAACTTCATCCAACTTAAACCAAAATTTATCCCATTGATTTCACTTCAGCAAAGCCCGAAAATTCTTTTGGTGCGCTTATCCTTCTACAGATGCTTTAGCAACACATGGTTTTTGTGGGTTTGAGTAATTGGTTAATTATTAAGGAATTTCATCGAACCGATTCAACGGGAATTTTCGTCACCTACGGCTGCTATATGCGATGTGTAGCAACCTGCTATATTTTTCATTGTCAAATGCTTAAAAGAAACCAAAACCCTCTTTCACAAAACCTAATTCACCGAATAGTGGCCACTGTGGTGTCACAGCGGTGGCATCACTTTTATGTGGTGGAGGTGATTAAAGAATATATTACAAAAACATTAGTCACAAACACCACTTACAACACAGATAAAACCAAATTCTACATTAATTTAAGACCATATATTAAACATCAGAATTCATGAACCGATTACTAGTCGCTAAAATTTCAAGCTAAAGCTATCGCTAGTTCGTAATGTATAAAGGAATCATGGAGTTTATAGCATCGGATGAACAACAATGTACCTTGGGAGTTGGATGAGTTGGATGTAGATTGAATGACGGGCGAATGCCGCTTGGCGGTGAAACGGATGGTGTGTGGAGGAGACAATGGCGACGAAGACACTCAGCGGTAGGAAGACGGCAAGCAGACATGACGATTGGACATGAATCTAAAGTCGTCGAAGAAGAAGAAGAGGCAAAATGAGAAAGAAAAAGTTTAGGCGTGAATTAAAAGGTAAACTTTATAGCGACGATGATAGTGTCGCCGCTATTGTATATACAAATGACGACACCTTTTTTTTCGCTTTTAGGAACACGCGCTAAAACACGAGGCCCAATTTTCATGACTATAAGCGGCGACATTTGTCGTCGCTATAGACAATACAATACATAAATTTAAATGTTGATATCTCATTTGAAGGTGATTTTTTTAATTGAAATAAAATTTATAATTATTAATTTTTAAAATTTAATATTATCAATAATTTTAATAATTAATATTATCAATAATTTTAATATTTAATATTATCAATAATTTTAATATTTAATATTATTGATATTTAATATTATCAATAATAATTTTTAGTATTTAATATTTAATTTTTAATTTTTTAATATTTCATATTTATTTTGGTCATTGAACTTTAAACATTTTTCATTTGGGTCCTCTTAATTTTTTTTTTTATTTCAATTTCCTTCAATTTTATTTGCAACATAAGTCCTTCAAGTTATAACGATTTAAGATATAATGGAAAAATGAAATCATGTTTTGTACAATTGTAGAACTTTT